>OX422184.1:10175995-11375995 GCA_949130485.1 Agelas oroides | reverse complement strand
TGGTAAGTCAAGTGTGAGTGAGTCCCACAGATAACACCAAACAGCCACAGCACAACCCTAGCCATAGCTCAGCCTTATGGAACCGGCTATATCCCTAGGCATACCATTAACTATAGCAAAGCACACTCCATAACTATTTGACATCATTACAACCACATATGCTTATAAAAAAGGAAGGCTACGTGTAGCAGCATTGTTAGAGCAGAAGGTTTGATGCACTGGTGTGTTTTCCCTTCCAAGATGGTGGTGTGTAAAGTCAGTAGAGAAGTCACTTATCCAAAGATCTTGGGACTGGAGGTTGTTCAGTAATTGACTATTTTTACTGTAGCCGCTTCTATCATGAGTTGATCAGAAGTAGTGTTGCTTCTCCAACAGAAACAGTAGTTCGCACATGGCTGTAAGCAATCCAGAGAAGGCCAATGAAAATTTTTGCAAGCAATTATCCACTGTTACAAATGCACGTGACGTAGTACAGGAACAATCGTTATACAGCAATTGCACAGACACAGAACCCGCTCAGCCACCACTTAGTATTTACACGTACCACGTGCGCGCCTAAACCACATTGAAGCTGGCTTCAAACCACCCCCCAGAAGTGGTTTGCTAACCGGTTTCTAAATTGGTTTAGCGCATTTACACCTGGTAGCTTAGCTTAAACTTCGTGCAGAGTCTAAGTCCAAGAAAGGGTGAGTCAGATAAATATTCAGGTTGGAAAATGCCTCCACAACTGTGGAGATGCTGTGAACCTCGTGCAAGCTTGTTTAAGTGTGGGTAAGGTCCGACAAAGATGATTTAACTGTGGTGGATCCATTAAAGTCGTGGAGGCCTGCTTAAGTGCCAGGAAACATTTTGGGGAAGGCATTATGAATATGCGGTGACTCCTGTCACACAGAATAATAACACATTACGGAAAGTTGAAAGAGGTCGTTCCCAGGACGACCCCTTCTCCAGTTTTTGATTGCTTGCGGTAAGAAAGAACTGAGGAAGAAGGCCTAGTGAATCTTACCACGTGATCCGCGGCACAGGCGTCACGTGTTGTCACGCCTGTATGTACAGCCAAGCTAGGGAGAACCAATCTTGCGTTCTGTACTAGCTTCAAAGACGAGACAGAGGCTACTGGTGACCCCTGTCCCACCCTTTCTGTGGATGCAGAACCTGCACACAAGTGCGAAGAGACTATCTTTTCTGTGCAGTGCGCAGTATGATGTAACCAAAAGTGCATTATAGGTTTAAAGGGTTAATTAAATGTCTCTCACTATAGTGTTGACGCAACTAAACCGGTTCAATAGAAGCCGGCTTGGGAACCGGCTTAAGTGCTACGTGTAAATGCAGCTTTTGTTCAGCTTTTCTAACTGTTCAGCTGCTTTCTGCTTGTGCATGCTTCCAAAAACTACTGTAAAAATTTAATTATCACCTGTAACTATTACGCAACCTCTGACCATAATTGCAAACCATGGTAACGTAGTACGTCATCATGAAAAATAGATGTGGCTAATAAATAATGTGTTTGATTCCCTAGGAAACTATCTCAGATACAACAACAGTACACAAACTTGGGTGGCCAAAATGGTGCATTGTTATATTCGGTTAGCCGTCACCAAACCAGGATGTCCCCCTAGCCTCCAGGCCTGCACAGTCACATGCAGTATGTGGAAATATACTGCCTTTTTTTCAAGGTATCTCCACACATTGTTTGCAGTACAAAAAGTGAAAAACAAGGCTACCCCTCTCAGTTGTTCCACTTACGTGTACCTGCAGTTTCATCCACTTCATCAGTACACACCAACTTGTGTACTTCAGAAGGGAGATAGCTTTAGCATCTGCGTGTTAAAATCATTACAGGCTTTTCTTGTTGGAGATAGACACACAGGTGTGTGACCAGATTTCTGAAGCTCATCAAATTTGTCAGCTACAGACACGTCTATTACTCTCTGTTCCAGAGTACGCAGAGTTTCATCAGTTGGGCAGCCACGTCTTACACCATCCAACATTACTGAATATTCTTTGTCTTTTTTCTGTTGTTCATTAATGGTAAAATAAATAGACTACTTAATTAACCACAAAACGGAAACAGGAAATAATCACAAGATACGGAAATAATGTCTTTGAGAAGATTACCAAAAGATCCCTATCATTCAAACTGGGGTGTGCAACATCAGTCAACATTTGGAGAGATACTGTTGTTTATGAGGAACTCACAGACTTGTTCTAAGAATTCTGTCTGGTTCAGTGTAATGCCGTGTACTATGGCTACGTACTATTACGTGTGAAACTGACGGCTCAAGTCATGACATATTTTGGCGACGAGGACGGGATTCGCTTGCGAAGCCTCATAGCTCCCACGAAGCCCACCGACAAGACGTTCGAAGAGCTAGTTGCCGTCCTTACCGAACATTACAGTCCACAGCCGTCAGAAGTCATGCAACGGTTCCGCTTCAATTCCCGGTCTAGGAAAGAGGGAGAATCTGTGGCAGCGTACGTCGCAGAGCTACGTCGTCTTGCTGAATTTTGAAATTTCGGAACCACTTTGGACAAAATGCTCCGGGACCGACTCGTATGGGGCATAAAGGACGACAGCATTCAAAAGAAGCTGCTTCAGGAGAAAAATCTCACTTTTCAACGGGCCCTGGCTATTGCCCAAGGGTCGGAGGCAGCTGATCGAAATTTGAGAGAAATGAAGGTACCAAAGCAGGAGTTGGACTCCAATAGTAAGGGAGTAACCATAAAGTCAGAGCCAGTGCATAAGCTGTACGGGAAGAAGCCTAGCACCAGAGACATGGGAGTGACGTGTCACTGCTGTGGCACCCCAGGTCACTTGGCAACTGTGTGTAGGTTCCGAGACCGGACCTGTCACAAATGTGGAAAAAGAGGGTACTTAGCGAAAGTGTGTCGGAGTAAACCTAACCCCAAGCAACCACCTCCAGGAGCCAGACCCAAGAGACCTGTTTCACAGCCAGTTCGGCAAGTTGGAGAGGAGACAGATGCCGATTCGGACGATTCCTTGCAGCTCATTCAAACCCTTGGTGATGGACGAGAAGGCCGTCAACCACCAATCAAGGTACATGTGGAGGTAGATAACTGTTCTGTTCCCATGGAGGTAGACACAGGTGCCTCAGTGTCTATTATGGCTGAAGCCACATACCACAAATTATGGCCTAGGAGGGGCCTGAGTACAACCAATATCAGATTACTCAAAGGAACCCATTACTGTAGTGGGCAGTACCGATGTGCAGGTGTCCTACGAAGGTCAGACTGCTCAAGTACCTTTGGTGGTTCTCAAGGGGAGAGGGGTCCACCCTCCTGGGAAGAAATTGGTTGAGCAAAATACAATTAAATTGGAGCAAAATACACCACACATCCAGTCCTGGGTTGTCTGAACTTTTGAGCAAGTACGATGAGATCTTCCAGGAAGGCCTAGGAACCTTGAAAGGTTACGAGGCGAAAATTGAGGTTGACCCTGAGGCTACACCCCGGTTCTGCAAGGCTCGGACCCTGCCATACTCAATGCGCCACAGGGTGGAAGAGGAGTTAAACCGGTTGGTGACGGAAGGAACTCTAGAACCAGTTGATTATTCCGACTGGGCAGCTCCAATAGTAGCAGTGGTAAAGAGCGACCAGAAGAGTGTGCGTGTGTGTGGTGATTTCCGGATGACGGTCAACCCAGTGTCTAAACTGAATCGTTACCCCATACCCAAGGTGGAGGACTTGTTCGCTACGCTGGAGAGAGGGAAGACATTCACGAAATTGGACTTGAGTCACGATATTCTGATTACGGGCGAGACAGAATCCGATCATTTGCAGTCACTAGAGGAAGTGCTGAATCGCCTAGTCAAGGCTGGACTCAGAGTGAAGAAGCACAAGTGCAAGTTCATGGCACCTTCTGTGACATACCTTGGTTATGTCATTGATGCAGAGGGACTCCACCCTCTTCCTGACAAGGTTCAAGCTGTGCAGCAGGCTCCTACACCCAGAAGTGTGACGGAGTTGAAATCCTACCTCGGTTTGCTTACCTATTATGGGAAATTCCTCCCTAACCTGTCAACCCGCCTGGCCCCACTGTACAAGCTACTTGGAAAGAATGTTAAGTGGAAGTGGTCGTGAAAGCAAGACAAGGCATTTCGTGAGTCGAAGGAACTGCTCACATCCTCACAACTATTGGTTCATTTTGATCCTAAACTTCCACTACTCCTGGCCTGTGATGCGTCAGCCTATGGCATCGGGGCAGTGCTAGCCCACAAGATGCCCAACGGTTCGGAGAAGCCAATTGGGTATGCTTCCCGTACTTTAAACTCAGCTGAGCGGAACTACTCGCAGCTAGAGAAAGAAGGCTTATCATGCGTCTTCGGAGTCAAGCGTTTCTATTCGTACCTGTTTGGACATTCCTTCACATTGATCACCGACCACAAGCCATTGTTGGGCCTCCTGAGTGAGCAAAAGCCGACGTCACCTCAAGCGTCTGCTCGAATTGGTCGTTGGTCCTTGTATTTGTCCATGTTTGAGTATACCCTGAAATTTCGGAATACCACTGCTCATGCAAATGCCGATGCATTGAGTCGTCTCCCCTTACCTGAAGTACCCTCAGTCACCCAAACACCACCAGAGTTAGTGCTCCTTGCTGATCATCTGGCTAACTCCCATGTCCGCGCACCAGGTCCGTGACTGGACTCGTAGGGATCCGCAGCTGGCACCCATCATTCAGTTTGTTCAACAGGGATGGCCAAGCTCCTGTGCAGAGCAGGATCAGCTCGCTCCATTTTTCGACAAGAAGACAGAACTCTCAATCCACGAAGGATGTCTATTGTGGGGATCTCGAGTCGTCGTACCAACCCCATGTCGAGAGGCTGTGCTTCTGGAACGTGCAAGGAAAAATGATTCTTATCCTAATTGACGCCCATTCCAAGTGGATAGAGGCTATTTGTACTCCAAGTGCTACCTCAAGTGCATGATAGAAGAATTGAGGACACTCTTTGCACAGTTTGGGATTCCTGAGACAATTGTCACCGATAACGGTTCTTGCTTTGTCAGTTCAACCCTTTCAGCAGTGTGGGGTTTCAGCAGATCCAGTCTGGAGATATACCAGTTGTAGTCTGAGGGGTGAGGCGATAAGTGAAAAGTGCCTTTGCTAAACGACTACGCATGCTGCCTTGAGTGATCTTCTTGAGAATTCATCTAAGGGTCTCGATAGATACTTCTCGCATAGGTTGGTAATACCTTGGAAATACAGCAGCCAAATGGTCCAAGAGAGGACGTACTTTGAATAGGGGGTCATAACCAACTTCACCTGTTTTCTTCTGTAGTGAAGAGTCAAGGTAACGCATAATTGTAAAGAACCTAGAATGTTGGAGACAATGTGTTTGTTAAGAACTACCATCATGGTGACAAATGGTTACCTGGTGTGATCCAGAAGAAAACTGGACCTGTTTCATTTGTAGTGAAACTTACTGATGGTAGAGTTCGTCGTTGTCATCAAGATCAATTGCGTAGACGTTCTGTGGAGGTACACCTGGACTCCCCAGTAGACTCGGAAGTATCTGTTTCTCCAACTGAGGTTTCATTGCCCCTTACATCTCCTACTGAACCTTCTATTCGCACTCCCGAGAGTGATGTTGAAGGGCCTAGTGCTATGGACCCTACTTTGGTTACTAAAGATGCTGTAGTTACAGCTATTCCTTCAAATCTCACAGAGAAAGCATATCCTAAACGTACTCATACTCCTGTGATACGGTTCGAACATACGTGGTAACTCATGCAGTAGCTATAGCTATACTTTCTTGGTTTTTTTTTTTTTTTGTGTAATTGTGTGCTTTTGTTTTTGAGTTGCTTCCCTTTATTTAAGAGGGGAGGAAGTGTAGTATCTTGTGATTGTTTCCTGTTTCCGTTTTGTGGTTAATTAAGTAGCTTCCAACCTCAGGTGCATGTACGCTAAGTTGAGGCTGGACACCATTGAAACCTCATCTACAATTTTATGTTACGAAGAGTGGTTCTCATAACTTTTTGAGAAGCTTTTGGTAGTGACCAACAGGTAGCTGATTTACCTTCATGCTCAATGGGCAATTGGAATACTCTATGAATGGTATTACCACCTACATTGAAAGCAGCTAAACCTGTGGGTGCTGTAATAGCACACGTTAGATCATCTGACGCCCACATACTGCTGATTAAAGCTTTTATCGTTTCAATAAGAAACGATTTGCCAGTCCCTGCAACACCACTGAGAAACATATGAAGTGGTTTGAATTCACAACTGCATTCATTGGCTTCGTGCTGCTGTTGGTGAAGGAGGTGGTTATGTATTTTGTCAAACACGCGTCTTGAGAGTAATAGTAGTCTTCCCTCTGTGCTTCATTTTCGGGATCAAACAGCTTATGATTGGGAAGCCGAGGCTTTGTGAGTTTTCTGTACTTCCTATTTCCATTATCATCTTTACCTTGCCAATCGTAGTAAGACACAAAGTCATAGAGACAAACATTTTCCAAATTTGCTGGCCTCTGAGGGTAGAATGTGTCTATTAGATTGTCCTCAAAGATCTCGCAACACCTTGTGGTTTATGAGGCGCCTATTTCGTTTGTGAGGCATTGAAACATCTATCCACTTGACAGTGTCAGATTTTTCATTGAGGTGGTCACCGAGCAACAGATCGCTGGCTTCATACAGTCCACATTCTCGAAAGCGTAGACTTCTGATGCCAAACTCCAAAGACGGCCATAAATGCTCTTACTTTTGCTAACTTCTTCCCAGATCTCTTGCATGTTACTTCTTTCAGCTTTTGTAACATAACCACTAACATAGTGGGCAAGAGCAAGTGATGACTCTGCCACAAACTGAATGTCCATGTTAGCTTTCCAGAGCATTAGCAAGAGCGGGTTGTAGTCATTTACTCTGACCTCTGAATCTGAGCGTTGTTACTAGGTACCAAATGCACAAATGTAGTGCGTATTGTAAACAAAGACGTAAGTGCAGTGGCAACACGTTTATTACCAGGTGCAGGTTTGGATTTCCTCGCCAAGTGTGTGTAAATCCAAAACTGAATTCCGTACAAGAGAGTCTCAAGTCTAGAAGGTGGATATATGAGCTACCAGTCTATGTAAAGTCAGGGTTGGACTCGTCAGGAATCTGACACGTAATCCTCTCCTGAATCCATGCTAGCACTTTGCCAGGCTCATCCTGATCAATAACTGGTGCGTCTCTGAAGCAGTCTCAGCCTGACCATGAAGAGCTTGAGAGATATTTAAGTGAACCAATTGCACGCGAAAATGAAGACCCACTTGACTTGTGAAGTGCACCTGTGGAAAGGGTGTTTTCTACAGCGGGGGTTATTACCTCCGGCAGAAGAAACCGGCTTCAAGATAAACATCTTGAGCGCGAAGAAGTTAAAACTGGAGATACCTGCCTGGAGAAACAGAACTGTGTCAACTATCTGGGAGTAAAGATTGACAGGGACCTATCCTGGAGAACGCACATCGACCACCTGCACAGGCAGTGTATGGCCAAACTGGCTGTAATAAGAAGAGCAAGTTGTTATCTACCCCAGAATGTCACATACCAAAGCAGAGAAGAAGAAAATGCTTCTTTCTAACCAAACTCATGAGGGTTTGCAAATAACAAGTAAACACAATAGTGAGAATTTACTGTTGAATTTGTGCTCACAGGTGTATATGAAGATTATATATGCCAGCTGAAAGCTCTCGCATTTCTTTCTGCCATAGGAGGTAGAAGACGTACTGCGGCTCCTAGCTGTACCTGGTCAAGGGTCTCAAGTGTTTTATTCAATGGCAGTGGAAGAAAAAACATGGTACCCTTACAGGCTTTAAGGGAATTATATACACAGGTACTTTATCTGTGTATGTTCCCAGCCTAACAACTGTCTGATAACATTTTGCTCGCTGAATGAGCTGCTTACTCGAAGAGTCGAGCTTAGCTAGCTCTGGGGGTACTGGGTCTAATTGCAAACCATTTAGGACACAACGTGCTGGTAACTTGTTGTTCCTAATGAGAGGTTTACAATACTTGCACATAAACATGTCACACGCACTTGGGTTCTGTTGTAAAACAAAGCTCTTTAATCTTTCCCAAACCTCACTGCCAAGGTTGTCAGAAATGTTCACTCGTGTGACAGATTTCCTTGGTGCAGATGTTCACAGCTGCAGCAAACATGCTCTGGATAATCATTGATTTCTTTCTCAAGTCACCTGGTGGTATCCACTGAGCAGTTTTTTTTTTTTTAATAAACAAGCGATTTTGTATGTAGCACTAATTGTTGGATGTTGCTTAGCAACCAAATCTTTGGTAATGGGAGATGTTTGCTATACTAATTTAATTCCTTGTCATTACCTCCCAGGGGTAATAGTGAATTACCCTAGTCTCGTCTCCAGACCCCACTCTCTCACGACCGAGTCGCCTTTCTTGGGTTAGCGTGCACACTCTTGCGATAGTATAACCTAGCAATGCAAACTGTTTTAACCATTGCCCAGGTTACCTAATCGTATCCACCTCTGATACGAGAAAAGCGCTACAAAATGTGACGTTCAGTTACCTTCATTTACCTCAGAAGAACACGAATCCTCCAATTGAACTCAAATCATACTTTTGGTGTTACTTTCTACCTCTACATTCACAGTCAATACTAAAAGTAACCAGTGGATTAAACCCGCTCAAAAAGGTGCAGATACCCGATTAGAGATAAAAAAAAAATTAATAATGTAAGGGAACGTAATAATTAGCAATCTCGCAACCTCATTGGTCCTTACCACTTTTGGGGAATAAGCTGACTTCGTTCACCAGACTGTTTCTCACTGGGAGGTGCATGTGGGCTGCGCACGAGACTAGAACTACCCCACTTGACACCATGCCATACATCTGTTTTTAAGTTTGGCAAAGTTGTTCCTTACAAATTCCATTAACCAATATGAACTAATTTTGTACCTCCTGTGTGTGTGTGTGTGTGTGTGTGTGAGGGGGTATGTGTGTGTGTGGGTGTGTGTGTTTGTGGGGGGTATGTGTGTGTGTGGATGTTTTAGGTTGTGTGTGTTTCTATGTGTATGTGTTTGTGTGTGGGGGGGGGGGGGGGGGGGGGGGGGGGGGGATAGTCAATGCTCCTTGGCCCGGCTTCAGGAGTTTGTCTAGCGCTAGGCCCAGTGTTCCCTGGGTATGCAGCCATCATAAATCATTGCATGTCTACCATGTTCACTATAGAGATCTGTCATCAATAGTAAAAATGAACGTATAGGTAGGGTATAGAGTCGGACTACTATTTTATTTCCGGCAGTTTCAGAAACAGTTTATGGGAGGCCATACATAGATTTTGGTACAGCCATTTCTTAACCTAAACAAGAGTAGATGCATGCAGAAAACCTTGTGCAAAGGAGATCCTGGCCATTATAATGAAGCAACTGATTGGCAGGCACTCAGTGACAGACCACCACAGTTCTTCAAGAGTAGTCGTTGAAAGACCTTCATGAAAGCCACTTTTCTTCAGTACCGGATAGAAATCGAATATTATTCCGTCGCGTATTTCCCAAGTTTGATGCGCTATAGCGCTGAGCTTCCGCTAAGGGCGGGGCTCATACATGCGACATCCATCATAGCCATGGGACAGTCAGGGTCATTGTCAGACTCAAAGGGACCATGATCCGGAAACCACAGGATTTGGTGCTTCAATACTAGTACTTGTGATGCCCGGCTTCCTAAATCCGTTGTGACAATATCAGGATGTAATTGTATGTGATAATAATACTATTGTTTACTAAGACGAGCAATTTCCTCACTGAGTGTAACCATATTTGCCTCAACAAGGAGTTTAGGTCAGATGTTGATACCAATTAAAAATTCTGGTCACCCACATTCCACACTAATCAATAGTTTCATTCACTTGCAAAAACAGTCCGAATGACATGGCAACATCTGACTGTTGGTCCTTGTCAGCTAGGTACATGTGCTATGTTGCCTCGCATCCAGTCTGGACCAAAAAAGTACAGAAACAAAAAGAAAAAATGAAAAGAGATGTAGCCAAAGAGTACACAAACAAGGTAGGATAATTGTTCAGGTAAGTCCAAGCATGCAACCACACACAGGTAGTCTGGTAACATTCTCAGTTACATTGTGAAGTAAGCACAAGAAGCCATGTGGAAACTTGTTACAAAAGAATTTTTTAAGTGTTCAGTTATTGGTACTACATTCTAACATGCAAGTGCTCAGGGTTCTCACTAGGCCTTGAGCAGATGATTGTGTATCATTTGGTTATTTGTAAGAGAGGTATGGAAGGCATGCCAACAAGTACACAAACAAGGAAGGATATAAAAGTGAAGGTAAACATTCACAATACAGTGAAGATGTAGGGACGGGGCTTTGTATATTCACTTGCTCCTTACGGGGCCCCCTCCACTTTTCTTCCCACCAATAGACAGGCTTGTAGATAATACATAAGTAATCTCAGATCCCGGTGCTAGACAAAATGCTCCCACAATAGCCGTTACTTCTGGTTACTACATCCTCTCATCCCCCACATCCTACCAATTTATGGTCCTTACCACTTATAATTTTCTGAGAATATGGGCACATAGTTTTTTTGTTTTGGGAAGACCTGACAAAGCTGTTTTAAACACTGTGCAGGTGCTATGAAGCATGTGCAGGCCTGTTTAAGTGCCAGTAAAAATTGAGAAAGCAGTTTTCTGCCTTGGCTTGTTTAATACAGTTATTTCAATAATGCTCACCTTTCATTTCAGACAGCACCAGAGGATTATTCCTACAATGTCAAGTTCACGAACCCTGAAAAGGCCAAGGATTTTAAGCTATTTACCTGGCATGATGTGCATGAGAAGTTCAAGAGATCTGACGATCTGAAAGAGACAATATCAGTCTCAGTCACCACCTCAGTGATTACTGGGAGTACCTTTTGTGCTCATCAAAATGGCAAAACCAGTAAGGCTTCTATGAGCATTACAATGCAAGCATGCCTCCTGAGGTGCAGGTGATGGAGCCTGGGAACTAGCCTCATCCCCAGGCCCCGCCAGAAAAGAGCCTGGTCAAAATAGAGGCAAGTGAAAAGGGTGGCAGTCGCCAGGAGTCGAACCCAGGACACCTCTGGCTTGAGCCGCAAGTCCTCTGCAACTGAGCCACAACAGCTGGACAACCACCAACCCCCCACAATCCTCTATACGTACTGCCTTTTTCACTTTCCTCTATATTCGCCTCATAACAAAGTGTGTTTGCACCAGACATGCATAACAGTAAGAAAACATAATGCATAAAATAGTAACGAATAAGTTCAATCCAGGGGATTTGCAAGTATCAGTCTATGAGGTTGCCACCACACAAATTATTTTACCACCTTGATACACACGTCTCTGTGATACTGCAACATTGCCAGCCTATTGAGACAGTCCTATGACATGGTGCTTCGGAGGGAAATCTTAACCAGCTTCTGCATGCTAATTGATCTATCACATTCATAGCTAGTGACACGTAGAGTGGCCACAATAACAACTAATGTATGGATGTTTGGAAAGTAGTCATAGTCTGTGTGTGCCAAGGCATTTTTGCTGGGGTGTTTAGTGTAAGTGTAAGCTGTGGTTCACTAGTCCCCTTATTCTGCCATAGGTCTAACCTGAGAGGAGGAGGAAAGAGAAGGGAGGAGGAGGAGGAGAGAGAGGGGAGGAGGAGGAAAGAGAAGGGAGGAGGAGGAGGAGAGAGAGATCAGAGATCATAAATACTACTTCGCAATTGCGGTCACAACAGCTCTTCATTCCACAGTTCACCCGACAGTTGCCTTTCAATGTACAACAATGAAAGGTTTGATAGCTGTTCCTGCCCATTGTTGACCGAAGGTAAGTTTTAATGACGAGAAAGAACGTTCTGCTGGTGCTGAAGTTACATGAAAGGTCATGGCTATATTTAGACATCTCAGTAACATGGGGAATCCCTCAGGAATTGGTAGCGGTTGCTCATGACATGGTTACAACGGCTGAAACTAATGTTGGAAACCGAGGAACGGAAACTGTCCCCAAATTTTTTTCCATTCCCCCTCAGTCCGCATATCTTTCCTTGTGTGAACCTAATTCACTACTTCAAGTGAGAAGTTTTTAAGTCTCATTATATTTGACAGAATATTTGCTATCACTTCAAAACTCTCAGATATGCTTCAAGCTGAGTGCATGAACTGTGCTGGAGCAGTTTCTTGTATTGAGGCTACCGTGCAGACCTTACAGTCAAGTTGAAGAGACTCAGTGATACAAGATGGGGTTGTCGTTGTGCCTCCATTAAGGCGGTAACAACAACCTTCACAGCTGTCCTTGCTACACTTAAAGAAATTTCTGAAGGTGGTTGCTAAGACAGAATTGTTGAATCACGAGGTATTCTCTTTGCTTTCTAAGAAAGAGTTCATGGGGTTTGGATGATATGAATACATACAATGTTTCCACTGCACTGCATGCACACCATTCATCATTCACAAGGGTTTTAATGTTTATTAAAAAGTCAAATGTGTGCACATAAGTGTATCACAGTCGGTACACTCTCTATGTAGGGATGGTGCCGACGCCCAATATATGCAATACTTAAGGAAAAGCCATATAACTTCACAAACATGCTAAAAGCTGATTCAAATGTGGCCAAAAGGCATGCGGAATACAGCTAAACGCAAAAGTGTGCGGTAGCGAAAGTGCCATTTTTTGTATTTAACAACGATATCTCGCAAACCGGTTTAAGTACTCACTGTCATTTTAGCATGAAACTGATGCTTATCACAGCACGAAGCTCTATGACCACTCAGCGTCTTCATAGCTTCGAAAAGATTACTTCTAGACATAGTTTATCGACCACCAGATGACCAGCAGCAAGCTGAAAGTTGCTCCAAGCTAGCTAGGTCAGACATCACTCAACGCTCACTCTTCCCGCGATATCAATTAAAGAAAGGCTGAATGACAAGGTAAATCCATTCCAATGTTAAAGTTGCAGCTGACACAAAGAAAGACCACCAATCTGAACAGTTTCTTCACAGAGAAATTGCTTTCTACTGGTTATGATGGTGTGCTACGATACTACAGAAAGGTATGTGGAATATCTGTTGATTATGTGCTTAGTACCTGAATACATACATATTTCGACACAGAAGAATATGGGCTCAACTTCATCACCAGCATGTCACCTTCAGCAAGACAAAAGCTCACACGAATTGCGCTTGGAGATGGTGCCATCAAGGACCCAGCATATTATTCTTCAATCCATCATCACTTGACACAATGGACTTCAGCAGTACCCACTGGGATTTGACATGGGCGTGCTTATGAGGACAATGGAGAGCCAAAAAATCTCCCCAAACTTAGAAGAGACATGTAAAATGATTGATTCTGTAGCAGAGGATTTAAGAGAGCACCCTCTTGAACAAATTCATTGATCAATACAACCACTACTCAGCACGTTTGTAATGAACCTAAGGGTAAAACATCTTCATAATCTTAGTGCTAACATCGCTAAAGGTCAGCAGAATGCTGGTAAATGGTAAACTCATACCCTATCTATCCATTCTATATACTGTCTCACTATTTTTATATGTACATGCAAGGTACTTACTGTGTCTGTGTTACAAGCAAGGGCCTGTTCGAGAGTAGCAGTATGATACTAGTTAGTACTTTAAGGTGGCAGAGAACCCTGTTACTTTCAAGGTCGACAAACCTGGAATCCACCCCTCATGTGGTGGTCGGAACTTTGAAGATAAGCTTAGATCGACTTGGAGTTTAGTAGAGTGCTGTAGTGTCAGTAGCTGTGAGTAGTGCATAATGCCTTCTTGTCTACGGTAACGTAGTACAAAACTGAGCAGCATTGTCAGGAAACACCTACCAACACTACACATCTCTGATAAACTCAGAAAAGCCATACCAAACCCACCCCTGGTAGCCTACAGGAGACCACCCAACCTGCGAGATCTAGTTCGAGCAGAGGTAAAAACACCAACCCCACCCACCCTTGGAGACAATGCCCCCTGCGGCAGCAGACGATGCAAGACCTGCCAGCTAATAAAACGCACCAACACTTTTACTAGTAATACCACGGGCAGGAGGTACACCATCAGGAACCAATTTACATGTACATGATCAGCTGTAACAAGTGTAACAAGCATTATGTGGGAGAGACAGAAAATGCCCTGCACATCAGGATGAATGGCCACCGGTCCGACATCACAACGAAGAAACTGGACAAACCGGTGGCCGCACACTTCAACCAGCCAGCCCACTCCTATGAAGATCTGAGGGTGATGGGGATAGAGAAGATAGATCATAACAGCAGGAAACGGAGGAAGCTGAGGGAACGATATTGGATCTTCGAGCTCAGAACACTGATGCCCGAGGGACTCAGCTGAAACTAGGAGTAACACTGGTCCTGACTGTAACCCAGGTTTATGTTTTCGTTAACCTCCGCCAAGAGACTTCTACCACCACCTTAATACCATAGATAATACATTATGGCCGATGGTACTTACTGTTAGTCGGGCAGATCGACATCAGTGAGCGAGAGCGAGTCGAGTCTACTGCAACTGGTGCATCTACAGATAACAGGACAGCAACCGTCCAATATATAAGCCTGTAATGAGTCTTGCTGGCAACAACAATGCGCTTGCACATTACGAACAGTCACGTGGCTTCGCTCAAATATCACATGGATTATCCAATATTTATGGCTTGTATGGGTGCAGCTGTAATCTTTTGATGTCATATCTGTATACAGTTTGAACCCAGGTAAGTTGCCAGGCCGTTCTCCTACGAATGGCAAAGGTACGAGGCTACAGGAACATCAATACTACTGCCTGCTTCAAGAGAGGCAAAGTCACAGAGTTTCAAGATGCCAGTCTCAGGGTTGAGAAGGAGGTACTGAGGTTTGATATCCCGTGACACACCCCGTTGGCGTGGATGTACGCCAGCAAGCGGAATAACTGATACATGTAGAGCTGAGGAGGTGGAAGGTATAGAAGAACAACCGTAGTCAAAAATTACCATGTTGCATGATCTCCAGGTGATATATGCGGCTAGTTGCTTAGCGAAAGCAGCAGATGGGTCAGTTCGGCTGGACAGATCTCATGCATACTATTATCAAGTACAGACACATATGTAAAGTGGAAGATTGTGACTTTTGTGTATGTAGTGATAGCTGTGGAGGATGATCCATAAGGAGCAGCTACCTGTTCATTGTATGCCTGAAGAAAGTCCAGATCGGACCGAAACGTAGCATGAAAGTTTGGTCAATAAAATAGCGAAGTGCTGTTCCGGAATCCGCGAAAGCGATCTTTCCACGATTTGTAAACGATAAAAGAATGTCTGCTATAGAAAAGCAAAATAGGTATTTCAGCCTGTACCTACATGACATACGTGATGCTTAGCTAGCTACCAACCACCCAGCCACTTAAACAGTTGAATACTTTCATGCATCACATTTGTGTGCACTAGTACACATGATGCTTGCTCAAGAATATTTGCTTACTTGTTAGATGTTTGAACTCACCAATCCTCCTTCAGGAATCTCTGGAAGTGTAGTGTTGTCCTCATAAGATGCCCCTAAGTGAGAACAAGTAGCGAGGATGTGTGCGAATTCACTGATCAGTACATTACCTGTTCAATACCAGAAGTTGTCAATTCCCATTTGGTCAATTTTACACGCGTTTCCAACATCAAGTTGGACTGCTGCAAAATCAGCTCCTACGACACCTTCTTGTGGATAGTTTTCTGAGCTACTTTGAGAACACCAGGTTGGAAGTCCCACTTTGTCAGTCATCTGATGGATTACACATTTGTTCAGACCCAGTACAGACACTCAAGCCCGTGAGGAGGAAGTTGACCAAATGGGAGTTGACAAAGTGGGTACTGACTTAGAAGAATGGTTAAAGCATGGGTTCTACCAGTCACATCAATGAGATAATTCAGTTCATGGCAAATCAGTTAGGGCTTGTTCTGCTTATGTTGTTTTAGGGCTGAAGACAACACAGGTATACTGATTGAGTCCACTCTCCACTGAAGTCAATATCTTCTCGTGATTGAGGCAATGTTGGAAACCTGAAGCCTGCAGTTAGCATGAGTACTTGTCTGCAGCCTCAGTGTCTAGCCTCGTTCCTAGTCCATGTGGGAGGAGCTAGGAACGGGCCTGAGAACGAGGCTACAGCAGTAAAGTTGGTGAACTTGTAGCCTCGTTCCCAGACTATGTGGGAGGCGCTAGGAAATTGCCTGAGAATGAGGCTACAGCCATGAACTGCCAGTAAAGGTTGGAGTGAACTTGTGGTACGTTTTAGGAAGTGATAAGTGTGTAGCCACTGGCACAAAGATTTAGTAGCACACTTGTCACTCCAACCTTGTCGCTTCAACCAATAACACTGATAATCGACAATTTCTGTGTTAATAAAATTACTTCCACATTCACACAAGAGGCTATGATGATGACTCCCTGTATTGCAGAGCCATTTAGATAAACTAGTCCTACCTGAACTCAAATATGGAGAACGTCTCTTCCTTTCTTTCTAGACGATGATGCAGTCAAAAGGTGTGGCCTAGCCTCATTAGCACTTATCATGGAGGGGCCTACCCTCAAATCTCGTAAGCTTCTTAGCTTCGCGTGGAAAGCGCACGAACTTGTCGTAAGCATATTATATATGGTCGCCGCGATGACCGGAAGTTTAATGTGACAATATATATATATGGTCACTGCATTCAGAGGGTTAAAACTCTTTTCCCCACGAATTTGGTGGAAAGTAATATAGTAGGGGATCCTTCACAATCGCTTGACTCAACACTCTACACTCTGCCAAAACTACCTTTTGCTCCTGGGACTGTGCAAAGATGGTAGGTAGCACCTAGATTTACCTGGGAATGTTGCTGCATGTGTCAAAAACTTTTTTCACGTGATATTGTTAAAATGGAGACGCACTGCTCCTTGGCATTGTGGTGCCACTAGAGAAAATCGAAATTCGTTGTTACCCTTTGACCCATTCTCTTTAAAACATATTGAAGCAAATTGCTAATATAGAGCATCATAGCCTGCCCTCCCCAGGGACTTCCCCGCGGTCATATATTCACTCCCAAAGTAATCACCAAAAACTTCCGTCAATCACTCGGGGGAGGAGTTTACAAGCCGTATACATCCGTAAAAGTTCATTCCAACTCTCACAGAAGGCTATTTTTTGGGCACGAGCAAGTGTGCCCGGCAGCCATGGCTAGCTACTCGAGATAATTACATTGTTGCGGTTGACAAAGTGCACATGCGGCTTCAGTAGAGGGGAGATTTGTACAGCAGTCATGTAGGAAGCCAACATATGCACGTAATGTACATGTTTTGGGTGAAATGAATTTTTGCATGCATTATCGATTCTTCGATATCAAAACTTCTTTTCAGGTTCCCCCAGCCCTGAGGATGGAATTGAACGAGCAACTCTTCAATCCCTCATTAGAACAGCAAAGAACATCTGCTGCAAGAAAATCATGATAAGATCTTATCGCTGTACTTACTGTGAAGAAGCTCTCTCCACGCAGTGGTAAGTTAATGAGGGTTCCTTCAAAGCATTTTTGCCGAACTTTCATTACGGTTGCACCACTGGTGCCTCGATCAGAAGAGAGCTCACTGTGATAAAGGTAGGTCAGTGAGCAATCAATTTCTGAATCAATTCCCTGCCTTCTACAGCTTTACCAGGAACCAACCTCTTCTCGCTGATGCTCGTGCAGGCCTGTTTAAGTACCGTGAAGGTTTGTAAACGTAGTTTTCACCGTTTGAGGAGTCTCTGATGCTCATGTAGGCCAGTTTAAGTGCGGAGTATGGGACATGGATTTGGTTGGAAAGTGACCTCAACTTCTAATTTTGTTCACTAATGCTGCGACAAACACCCCTACTTACCTCAAATAGCACATCTCTATTACAAACCTTCACTGTACTTAAACAGGCCTTCACGAGCATGAGAAGACGTCCACGGTGGCTAAAATGACGTTTTGAATCTTTCCCTACTCTAGTGGAGTATTTAAGTGATATCTGGTTGGCAGCAACAGACTAAATTTCATCGACAATGCCAAGTTGAACTAGCAACTTGATATATTGCTATCTTGGAAGGCGGGAGAACACTGGAGATCGTTGGGTTCCCGAATCATCAATTCCCTGTGCTCATGTTCACTGTTTTGGTTAGTTGTATATAAGTATTTGATATACTACCTATATGAGGAAGTGTACACACAGACATACTCCGCTAGATGGTTTACCCGAGGTGCAGCTGAGGGTAAGCAATCTAGCTGGGTATATCATGTTTACACTCCAACTCCCAAAGTATCATGAGATCATTTTCGGTTAGGCTGGTTGGTGAAGACGTCGAGTTAAAATACAAGAATTGGTCGACCGTGAAAGTCAACTCGCTTCTTGGTTTCACAGTCTGTCCAGTAATGCTTCCCATTCAGTTTTGGGAGTCTTCAACCGTTCACACTCCTTTTTTTTGTTTGTTTTTTGTTGTTTTTATAAGTCGATCTAAGCTTATCTTGAGCTACTCTCAAAGTCAGGCTAGACTCATGTTTGTCACCGTAACTCCATAGACCCTCTCTTTGTACTCATCAGCACGCAAGCTATGCCAATTCGCCATCGAGGACCTTCAAATTCTCCACCTTCTCAAATAGCATCTGTTTAATCAGCGACAGCTGATCAGTATCAACGTCCTCTGCTCCCATGGCAGTCGCCGCTTGGTTGACAAGGCGAGTTGTAGAGGCTCTATGGCCGGAACGTGTCTTCTTCCTGGCGAGCATTGCAGCGGCAGCAGTTGTATCCGTCATGCCGTCCTCATGTGTTGGGCCATAATTGGAGCATTCACAAAATTTTCACCACTGTGGAGGTCCTGTGAAGCTCCTGCAAGCCTGTTTAACAGCCAGGAAAGACCTGTTCCAATACTAGGGTTTAAGGTGGTGGCAGATGTCACTCGGCGGAGGTTAACGAAAACATAAACCTGGGTTACAGTCAGGACCAGTGTTACTCCTAGTTTCAGGATTAGGGTTTGGTTTAGGGCAATCTTGCTTTGTCTAATTTTAAAAAAGGGTTTTAGTAGCTTATTAATATATTCATGACCCAAAACTGCCACTCGATGGGCGCATCTGCATGCTCACTGTAGGTAGCATCCTAACCACCAATGTATCTCAAATCAGTCTGTGCCAGCTTTTGTTCATCAAAGTTCCGACCACGGGTTCCGCCAGGCCATATCTTAACTAACTTAATTATAAACTGATTATTGGATGCCAATGCCAATAGGAAATGGGGAAAATCCCCAATTTTACGGGCAGTTTAGTAGAGTGCTAGGCTCTTGGGACTATTACCGCTCCAGGCTACCACTGCCATTGGACACGGGATCCCCCTGCTAGCTCATGGTTTGACTGTGAAGCTTAGCCCATGCCCTTGTAGCCATAGTAGTCTGGCTGGACGAACAGCTGCATGTCTGTGGGCATTCCAAATGCAATTTGCTACTCGCTCAGGCTCGCCCCAGGATGATTCAGCATCTTTCTATTAATGTGGTTGTACTTGAGTTGTAATTACGTGATTGTACTTCTAAGGAGAACCAGTTTTGTTGATGTTCCAAATACCCCATAGTTTATACTCAAAATGGAACATTTAACTTTTAATCATACTTTTGGCATTGCATGCAATAAATAATTCAAAATGGGAGTGACTATAAATTTATTATCATTGTATATATGTAGGTAGGTGGGTGTATTATGGAACACTTAAGCAAATACGAGGATACCACCACTTGAATGACTTCATAGATCGAGTAGCAAATTTGGTTTCAGTACAAAGGTTACTGCTGCAGGTCCTGTGATGTATATTGTAAAACTGTTGGTTGTCCACACACAACAGATACTGTGAATTGCAGGTCAGTTGTCAGTAGAAAACCTCTGATGTTGAATTACCTATAAGCTAATAGGTTAATGCAGGCTTTTGTACTGACAAATGACATACAGTCCACAGTAAAGTGTATGACCTTAAACTTCATTAACAATAGTGCTAGGACATCAAGCCTTTTTCATGACAATATTGTTAGGTATGAGAAAATAACTGATTCAAAAGTCTCCACATATCACAGCAAACAAAATAGGGTCATACATCAATCACTCTCAGTTTCGTCCTCAACTGCAGGTAGGTCAATGTACATGCATGCCCTTTGCAGTATTGGGCAAATACTCCGTTGCCAACTTTCTCAAATCAGCAGCCTTTCCAGCTTTGATCGGAAGAGGATATCGTGGAGGAGGTAGATGTAGTAGACAGTAATTAACACGTGATTTCTTGTGGAAGGAAACTCTGCGTGGCATTTCTGATACATCATAGGTATACCGCACCCATACCTCTTGAGGATGCTCTCGCTTTTGTATAACACCATTCACAACTTCTTCCCCAATGCCAAAATTAAACCATACAACTTTGCTGAACTCTAATGGCTTTCCATCGACATCTTTTGTACGTTCAGTGTAGATCTGGCGTAACTGAATCTGATGATTACGAAACAATTCTTGTTGCATCTCAATCACCTCTACTCTGGAGGTCACAGTGACTGCAGAGTCTTTAACATGCTGATACCACTCCTGTGGTGTATACACAGTCTCAATTTGACGTAAGTGCTTCTCAATAACTCCAAAGCATCTATCTGTAGGCCCATAAGTATGCCCAACTATTAGAAACTTGAAGTCAATTCTAGAGTAGATGCCTTTCCTGATCAAATCTTGAAAGAACCAACCAACACAATGGTTTCTATTCTGGCCAGCACAGTTGTCGGCCCACCAAATGCTCCATTTGGCTCCTGTGCGACCAAATCGAGTATTATAAATGAAATGTGAAAGGCATGACACCACATCATTAGCCCCACGATCTGCCACTAGCTCATTCCACATGAATGCACACGTTATGTTGTTTGAGGCACAGAATATCCCAAAGAGATATGTCCATAGAAGTCGCAAATAAAACTGTTTTCCTGACGTTATCTTAGGGGTAGGCATGTTTTGCTGGAAGTCAAAGTGGTAAACATCTAGTGCATCAACACTGTTAAAGGCTGGTAAAGTATAATCACAGTATCCATTTCAATTCCTGTGGAATGAGAACCAGGCATTATAGATAGTAAAAGGGGGGAAAAACGCCAACCTTACCAGTGAAAGGGGCATTAAACGCTTCTCGACACAAGCGACAACATCGCCAAACCACGAGGTAGATGGTTCTATTTATTCGTAAATAGAATATTACGGTAATGACGTTTTTCGGATTTTATCGAAAATTTAAAAATACGTTTTATTCCCCTTATTGACCGGAGGTCCTCAATTGAACTCACAAAATGAAATATATATATAGTCAGCTAGTATACTCACCACCAGGCCTCCAATGGTAAAGTGCATACACCCAGATTTTACCAGAATAATCGTCGGATTCACCTATAATACATTAAGCCTATAATTATGCTGTACTTAGTGCTGTTGTGTTGTATACCTATATTGTAGCTGTTGAGGCAACTATGACATCGTTTTCAAATTTGTTTGGGGGATCCTAGTGCAGATTGATCATAGTGAATATAGTGGGTACGAAGTGCTGCACACTATCCTGGAGACACCCCCATTTCCTGGAGAAGCAGAATATTGCTCCAGGTTCTTCCAAGGGAAAGGTAGGTCCGACACTCATAGAAAATGGCTGAACTTGCACATAGGTTGATAGAAAAACAGGTTTACACTATTCACATGCAGGTTTCCTGGCATGTAAAAGGTTATACCAACTTGTATTTATACCCCAAGTTTGTTTCACCACAGCATGATTGCTGTTGTGAAGAGTGAACAGGTTTTAGTGGCAAAAAGGTCAGTTCAGTACTCCAGTCCTGTAGTCCAGTCTAGACACCCTAATTTCATGTGTGATCTACAGGACACAGGATGTCAATCCCAGAATCTGCTGCTGCCATTACTAACCCTTGACCATCCCTTCTGTTCTTGCTCACTTGAGGCACAGCACGTTCTTTTTCCCAGTAATTAGTCTTACTTTCCTGTAGTGTTGTATAATGCCTTACTGCCAGTGAAGTCAGAAGATAGTGACAAGAAAACACCAGCTTTGGCTGTTATCAACTGCAGTGTGAAGACCATCTCCTGTAAAAAGATGTAGGGATGTCATGCCAAAACGTATGCAAGCAAGGTAGATGAACTTAATGAGTAAAGTCATCTACTACACCCACATTGTGGAATTCATTGCTACAGCATCTATAACAGTAGGCATTGATCACTCACCTCACAAAAGATCTCATGGAGTTGTTGCAAAAATAACAAATTGTTAAAATGACATCTCATTTTTAACAGTGGTAGAATATGTAGCTATAGACCTTATGTAAATTTTCACACCATGTTTAATGCGTTTATCGCTTTTGGTAACTGGCCTTGTACATTCCCTTGCACAAGTAGGCCATACACATACTTGGGTGGCCAACATGGTGCATAGTTTGATATTCGATTAGCTTTAGTTGGCTCATCTCGTCACCAATCCAATCCACCAATCCAATCCATGAACTAAAAATCTTGGTTTTAGCATTCCCTTTCACCTCTACGTTCACAATCAACACTCAAGATGTACTTGGTCTACCAACTTTTTAAGGACTCAGTTCCTGTGTGGTGCCTATAACTTTACTATGGAGTCTTGGAGTGGTTGAGAAGTCATCAGGGAAAGATTCAAAACATCGTTTTAGCCACCGTGGAGGTCTTCTAATGCTCGTGTAAATCTTGTTTAAGTACCGTGAAGGTTTTTGAAAGGCAGCAATGTCGTTTGCACTAGCTTTTTCCAGCATTGTGCTGCTAGTGCTATTGGTAATTTCTATTACCCGTGTAGCTGCCTCATCAACTGACTTGTCATCTACGATCTTGTAGAGCCAGTTGGTTTCGTTTAGTTTTTGTGCCGCAATCTTGACGAGGTCAACATTGACCAAACTGCGCCCGGAGAAGTCTGAAGAAAAGAGAGAGTGCTTGGATCGAGGCTTTAAGAACAATGGAACCCTGTGGACTAAACATCATCCCATAGCCTTTCTTCAAGAACTAAACAAACCTGTATATAAGCGCTGTTTCATTTCCTTGTAACCACCCTTGAGAAAGCTCACCACCGATGAGCGAAACGTGCCTCTATGCTGCGTTGAAATGACAACAGCTGCCATGTTTAACAGCAGTTAAGTTGCAGCTACTCACAAAGCTTGGTACACATGGTGTGCAAAGCATAGGGAGATGTGAAAACTAACCAAGACTTACATATCGAACACCTACAGAGATCAGGAATGGTGGGACAAACAACCACCTAAGCTACAGGTGTTCTATTTTAATGCTAAGCATTCAGAAATCTCATCTTCATTGGCCACATTCAAAAATAAACATAAAGGGAGATGGGGATGGGGCATTTATGGCTTAAATGGATGGGGCATTTATGACTAATTGGTGGGGTATTTATGGCTCAAATGGATGGGGCGGTTTAATAGTTACTGTTTTTGGGAGATATGCTCAAAAAATACTGGTCTTCAGGGGAGTACCCTTTCCGGTCCTCGCATGACCACGGGTTTCGGTCCCTTTGAACTCCCGACCCGTGGCCTACTGCAGAAAGGGCGGGACCACTCCCTGCCTAAGGTTTGCTTTGAGGAGCCCAGCTTTTGGTTGCCACATAGTGCTATGGGCATTCACAGTGCTATAAATATTCAAATTACTAAACAAATTGGGGGTGGGGCTCAATGGGTGGAGTTATCATATTAACTTATAATAACTAGGGGGATGGGCGAACGGTTAACGTACGGGATTCTGGCTCGCTATCGTGTCGTCTTGGTGGAACGTCTGGGAGGCTTGTTCTTCGCTGGTAGGCGCTCCTGTACCGAAGATTATTCGGGTCTGTACTGCGACAACTATCTCACGGTGAGTAATATTAGTTGTTTGTGTGTGATACTCGGTCGACGGGCTTTAAATGGGAGCGTGCTTCTCTTAGTAACGGCGTACCTATCCTAGTAACGGCATTGTTACGCTAGTTATGGCGTATGCTTTACTATAGTAACGGTACGCCTAGGGGTGTAGTCGGTTCCATATGGCTGAGCTAGGACTAGGGCTGGGTTGGGGCTGCTTTGTGTTATCTGCGAGGCTCACTCACAGTGTGAAGCTCATTCACATTACAAATTACAAGTGTGCTTCTCACTAGTAACCAGCATCACAAACTAACCCCACACAAGCCTTCGCACGGGCTGTCGGAACCTCCCTCAGGGTGGGGAGGCCATTGGTCACATCTATTAAACAATGCAGTGGGGTTAGTTTGTGATGCTGGTTACTAGCTTGTATTGCAGATTCTACCCGCCGAGCAGGTGAGGTCAATTCGGCTTTTTTGAAACAGCGGCTAATGTTTGCCAGTGTCTATCTGTGATTGTAATTAGCAGCAAAAGAACCTCTATTACAGGTTGGACTGTGGTAAGACCAAGAACAGAAGCTATAGAATGTAAATAACAAATTTCATGAGATTAGGTATGTTAAGACACATGTTACTATAAGCCTATCATGGTTGACATGAGATGAGCACAGGTTTATTTTTCTCAACGTGAATTAGCATGAGCAAAACCCTCCCGAGCACCTCACTGAAGAAGGGACAGACAAAAGCTTTCTAGGGTTATTCTGAACCTAGGTATGTTTTCTGAAGTTTTAATGTAACTCGTTTATGGAAGACACTTACCTGCCGCTTGTTGTGTGTACTGTCTTTGGCTCTGCTCGTTGATTAACAAGGCCCAACTCGAATCTGTCTTGAGAAATAAAGCTTTATAAAAATTGACATCATGTGAAGTTAATCTATTTTCATATGTTGTATGATTACTAATATACCTGCAAAGTTTGTGAATAACTCCACTTCAATACCCCAGATGGGTTATTTGATCTCCATGCTATTTAAATCTCCCAGTTCTATTATGGCCCCACCCACTTTTGGGATCACGTGATCTATTGTCTTTGGAATTTGGTCGCAAGACGTGTTTGCTGAAAGGCGGTTATTGTACAGTCTAGTAATGGCTTTTGCACGCAGAAGAGATCTTGTGGTGACCTAATCTGCCATAGCTGTGGCTACAGTGGCGGATCTAGAAATTTAGAAAGGGGGGTTCAGTGAAATTTTTGGGTTGCCACGCCCACTTTCGGTCACGTGAACGCATTCATATAGCTGGAAGGCCGAACCGAGGGGTCCGTCACAAAAGAAATCTCGTACACTGTCCGACAGTGTTGTTTTAGTTAACTACAAGACTTAAAAAACATTAAAAATGTAAAAAGATGTAGGGATGGCATGCCAAAAAGTATGCAAACAAGGTAGGGATAATGCAGGAAAGCAAAGGTCAACATATTGGCTAAGACCCATCCCTACATCTTTTTCACACTACAGCTGATGCAATGCTGCTAGATCATATTTATAGCCTCGTTCCTGAGCCGGTATGTGGGAGAAGGAAAGTGGCCTGGGGACGAGGCTAAAACCATGCCATGTACTTTAACGACACTTATATCATAAATCTGCAGTCTACTCTAAGTCACTGCTTAGAGTTGTTGAAGTGGTTCCGTATAACAAATGCTACCAATAGGGTCATACTAGCCTTGTTCCCAGGCCACGTGGGAGAAGGAAGTGGCCTGAGAACAAGGCTACAGCCATGAACTGCCAGTAAAGGTTGTGAACATTTTAAGAAGACCCCCATACACTGTCTAACTGTAGTGTGAAAAAGATGTAGGGATGGGGCTTTGCCAATATGTTGACCTTTGCTTTCCTGCATTATCCCTACCTTGTTTGCATACTTTTTGGCATGCCATCCCTACATCTTTTTACATTTTTAATGTTTTCTAAGTCTTGTTTCTGTACTTTTTTTGATGTTAATCTCAGTTACAGTTAGACCTAAGCCAAAGAAGAATATTTCAAGTGTAACCACAACACCAAAACTTAGAACGGCATTGACAGTTTTAATAGTAGTGGTTACAGGCATGTAATAATATAGCCAGCTAGAACCTGCTGAAGGGCCAACCACTCTCCGTACCAAACTTTGTGAAACCAATTGCATGATTCAATTGTCAATCACATGACGACTGACCAGCTGCAGCACAGAAAACTATCATACTGACAACTGACCATCCTAGCTTTACAGTTCACTAAAGCTGTGAGTAGGCAGCTGAATGCAGCGCCTTACCTACGTGGTGTTCATAAGCCTTGCCCAATGTCGCGGGGGGAAAAGACCGTCCCAGTCATCATGCCCGCTCGCTTGTGTACTCTCGCTTCCAGACCAATGACCGTGGTTTTTGGTCTGGGAACGAGACTTCGTGTGCGCATGCGTACAAAATTAGAAAATGGCGTCCTAAGCAACGGACGGCAGCCTCAGAGTGTTGTGAATGGCTTTTGTTGACCAGGGTGAATTTGAAGCTATGAAGACGCTGAGTGGTTGGGAAGCTGAGCGCTGTGATGAGCATCCGTTTCGTGCTAAAATCAAGGTGAGTACTTGAGCCGTTTTCGAGTTATCATAATTTACAAAGTGGTCGAAACAAAGAAAGAAAGAAAGAAGAATACGAAAAATGGCACTTTTGCTATCGCACACTTTTGAGTTAAGCTGTCTTCTGCGTGGCTTTTGGCCACTTATATGAGTCTTGCTGATCACAAAGGCACTCAAAGAGGAGGCCTGGGCGCTTAAATAAGCTTTTTGCGTGTTTGTGGTGAAGTTATACGGCTTTTGCTTAAGTATTGCTTATATTGCGCGTCGGCGCCATCCCTACATAGAGAGTCTACCGACTCTCTGATAACTTTAACTAAATACATTTTAGTATGGCCTTTTTAAAATTTAGTTAACCAAAACTACAACTGACTAAAAATTGTTGCTAGACGTTTGACTAGGCCTAGAGTTGCTTCGAGATATTTAGTTCGGCCCGAGGGGTCCGCCACGGCGCGCGTCGGCGTACGGATTTCGAAATCCACTGGATTTCACGTGGATTTCGGATTTCAGTTTGGATTTCTGGATTTCTGTTCGGATTTCTGCCGAGAGGTTTCTTCTTGTATGTTCTTGGTTATAGTTCCCAGCTTGGAGATCAGGAAGGAACTGATACGTGAGTGTGTAACTGTGCCTGGTTGTTGTTGCTGCATGCCACTTGCTGCATAATCATTTGATGGACTCGTGCAGTTATGTACGCAAAATACATTACTAGCCGCCAAAGGGGGGTGCATTTGCACCCCCCTTACCCCCCCTAAATCTACCACTGAACTAGGGAACTAGGGTTTAACAGTAATTACTCACAATACTCTAGGTATGTATAAAACGGAGGCAAAATAAGCCTGTCTACTTGTACTGTTCCACCGATGTTTTCCCTAGCAGGCAGTCTCTGTCTAAACAGCTGCTCTCCCTGATGATCAGAGTCTTAGTATCTTAGACCACCCATTTTACTACACTTTATGAACTACCAGGCAGCTGTCTCTGTCTAAACAGCCGCTCTACCTAATACTTTGTATCTTAGATCACCCATTTTACTACACTTACAAACCAACAGCAATAAAACAAGTTTACCGAGTAAACAGCATTTCAAGAAGAGAAGCTATAAAATAGTAGGCTGGTGAAAAGTGCGACTTCAGGCAGTATGGACACTAAAGGGTTAATTAAACATACCTTGCGTATACAGTGAGGTTAGGCTATGAATATTCCCTTATGTATTTATGAAATCTCTTCACTAAGCATGCTGTTCATCTCCATATACTAGAAGTGGGGTAGCAAGCACATAAATGTTGATGACTGAAGACTTAAACCTGGGTCATTAATTGATAAGAGAAAAAACGATTGGTGAGTGGAAAAGTCAGATGCATATTAAACTGTCTGATTGCATTCGTTGAACGTAAGTACTGTGTGTATGTGTGTGCATGGGCATGCGTGTGTGTTGTGCATATGGAAATACATGTGATATATGTTGTATATTTAGTATGTGCATGTGAGGTGTAGGTGTGTGTGTGTGTGTGTGTATAGTACTTGCATATGAAAAATCCTGGAAGTTTAAAGTACCTACAATTGCTGAGTGCAGCAGTCTGAGCTGCAGTACAGCCCCTCCCCATGTGGCAAAAAAATATCACTCCATGCCAACAAAAAAGTTGACACAAGAAGCAAAGGCTAGTTAGCTATTCCATAACTGTGCTAGCTTGTACACAGCTTCTAATTGCCTCTGAGTTGTGTTACACACACATGCGTCATTCTTGAACAAGCAGTGGCCACTAGCAAGCAAAGGGAACAAGAGACCACTTGTTCATGGTCATGGAACAGTCACGTGCTTGTCATACTAGACAGAGTGCATTGTACGACAAAACGGTACCTGTTTCCTCCTAGAGTTGCCATGAGGCCTCACCACAAGCTCATGTTCAATAGTGTTGGACAGCTACCACGAAATTATCAGCAGGTTTCTAACTTACGTCATGATGTTGCTGCTAAACCCAAACTCCCCCTCTGTAGTGCAAGGAGGATGGGTCTAGTGATCTAAGCAACATTTCTTGTGACATGATTATGAATTGGAGAGCGTCAATCAGATGGTAGAACGGATAATTACACAGCCTTAATCTTTGTAAAACTATGTTTCTGTCCCTCAAAGAGGAAGCATGGGCCCATCCCCCAAAAGCAGCCATAGATGTGGTGTACACAGAGAAAGGTGGCATTATGAAAGTGGCTATGCCATTTTCAAACCAATACTGCACTAGGCAGCGAAACAGGCTGGTTCCACCTATAATGTTGCATTCAATGAGGGTTTGGTGGATTCAATCTCTGAAGATGATATTTGTGAGTACATACTGGGCAAGGTTGACCAACGACTTATCCACTTCCTCCTGCTGCATGTGGATAAACTTCTGCATTTTCTCATTGAACACAGGCCAGTCGTATTTCTTAAATCCAAGGAACTGTTTCACTGGGAACAAGGCTTGTAGAATACTTGGCCTGTCATAAGTACCTAGCACTACGCTATAGACATCACTGGAATCTCGGCCAGCAACACGGCATGTCATTGACAAACGAGTGAAATTTGGTTTCACACTGCTGTCCCTTTGGAGTTGTGCAAATACTTCGAATAGTTGTCCAAAGAAGAATGTGGTTGATCCATTTGCGATTCAGTGGCAAGGTATCGTTTTGGGGGAACACACTAGCTGAGATATATATTAGGCCTAGAATTTCTCAAGACCACAAAGTGGGTATCACATTTGGTGTGTACATTCATAATCTGATGTACTTAGAGTTTATTATGAAATCCATCTGTATGCAACCGTCGTGTTTATTCACCGAAGGCAAATGAGCGTGATCCTCTCATGAAACTTTTCCTTCGTTATGGCATCACATTCAGCTACATAGGCATGCAACCTGAATGGCAATCCTTTGGCATCCCGCTCACGAATCCTGTAGGCATACTCAGCTTGAGCTAGAATTTGTCTGGGAAATGTTCAGGAATGCCGATACCAAACCAATAGCCAAGCAATTGCAGGAAGGTGCATAAGAAGAATTCAAATATGTCATGAGTTAAAAAAACACTGGTCTGCAGGGGACTACCCTTTCCGGTCATCGCATGACCATGGGTTTTGATCCCTTTGAACTCCCGACCTGTGGCCTACTACAGAAAGGGCGGGACCACTCCCCGCCTAAGGCTTGCTTTGAGTGAGGAACCCAGCTCCCGGTTAGCATTAGTCCTCAAAATTATGACAATAGTAACAGTCATGACTGCGTCATTTCAAGCTTGATTCCTGAAAAATTGAAAAAGGCTGCATCTTCAGCGTTGAGGGGCGAGGAAGCAGGGTGCTTCTACGAAGTAGCTGGTGTGTCTGTCGCTGCAGGCGGTCCGTGTTTGCGGTACACACTTTAACCGATGGGTCGCGTAAGGTGCCGGGTGAAAGCCGCATGCTTCATCATACATCATTAATTTTGTACTAAATAGGACGGAACATCCTCTGTCAATGTGCACATGCCGTGCCACGCCCTCTGATACTTAGACCTTTGTCAGTTTATGACAGTTGTGAGAGCTCCATCCCTCAGAGTCAGGTGATCTAAAGAATTCAACCAATAGCTGTGTGCATCATAATAATTTGTCCCTGGCAGATTGTGTGGTGGAGACAACAGAACTGTGGTAAATGCTTAAACACAGCTCTTGGGTCTCAAATGTGCTGCATTTGGTAGCATTCTGTGTAGGTTCAGTTCACTCCTTCTGGGTCCATTTTCTCTGGGAGTTTCCAGGTTGCTGAAATGTCGTGCTGGCTAGAAAAGTCTATATTGTGGTATCAGAGGGTTTCCCAGTTGTGAGCCAAAGAAGCGGCCATACGAAAAGCAGAACTATGAATACTGAAATGGAGGGATCCAGGAAGCTAGGAAGAAGAGACAGCACACAGAAGAATGAGACTCTTTTACACAGCCCTAATGAAAAAACTGGACCAACCAACATCCTCTAACTCACTGCCAATGTGTAAAAAAAATCTACCACCACACACCATTTGGTACACAAAAAAACGCATGTTAGCCTCTTCCAAACCAATTCATTGTTTCTCATCCCATGTGTGCTTGTGACTTACTTGGTAAAAACAAATAACATCTTGCACTCTTGTGAGTTTCATGTCATCACTCACAGGCTTCAAGTTCTGGAAAGTGGGTGGCCGAAGGGACATCCACTCGAGTCAAGTTTGGGTCAGACCAGGATGGGAAAATTGCTTTTACACCCTACCGAATGTTAAATTGCCTTAGCTTTTTCTTTGGTCTTACTCTTGGTCATAATAGGTAACAGGTTATTAAAATACTGACTGAACCCGTTGGGGGTTTTTACATGAGTCCAGCATAAGCTACATAATTTTCTTACTATACACAATCTCTTTGAACACTATACAGACTACCTGATGTCCTGTCCAACTGGTGTTTTGTTGCTGCATGCCCTCCAGCAACATGTTCTACAAGTCTTTACCCTTTGCAGAGAGGTGTGGCTTGTGGGAGTACATGTCTGGATCCAGTACTGTGGCGCTCTCGCGCAATGTGCACATTACAATTTATGACGTCACCACATGGAGTTGGGTGAACTTAGTGAACCCCCATTCCTGAGTGTGACCGCCACGTACGTACATCTACGCACATCCCAAGAATAGATCCCTGATTCAGAGCCTCGCGCTAATGCGCTCAGCAATAATCTGTTTGTCTCACTTTTGGACTACTTATGAGGAAGAATTAGACCATGGCCAACTTTGTGGCTGCACTAACATCTGGAGTCCAAAACTGCAGTACAATGTTCAGTATGTTGTTTTGCTAAAAGCAGATAAGTTAAAACTTAGCACATATCCTCTAATAAAATTAGGATGTCACAAACTTGCCTGTATAACTTTTCCTGCAAAAAAACTACTGGATATTTACAACAACCAGTCACTACAGAAGGCATTCGCCTATAGATCAGCATAACACTAACTTCGCTACAGTACACAGTCGAGTGACAGTACACGGCTGTTCGGTGGAGTACGAGTACAAACTTCTACGTCAGTTCGCTTGCGTTGTTGCACACAGAATGCGTTTTATGTATTTGTACAACATCGCTGCAGGGCCACACGAAGAAAATTTTCCAGTTCGCCGTAGTTTGTTTTCGAAGTTACTGGGTACCCGTTTTTCGAGTGTCCTGTAGCCTTTCAGCCACTGCCGCTCTGTTCTGTTCCGAGATGTGAGCAAAAACGCTTCGTGTGGCCCTGCAGTGAGTTGCTCTGGCTCTGTTTAAGTCATAAATAGCACCTAGTTCCTCCTACCGTCGTAGTAAACTGACGCAGAAGTTTGAACATGTACCCGTAACCTTAATCCTTATTAATTTGAGCAGAAAGCCATGGAATTGCGGGTCCTTTGCCATACAGATTGCAGACTGGTTGTCTTCAAGAATTACAGTTGCTCCAGTTGGGCTGTTCCTTAAATCAGTGGTAAGTTGTCGCATCCAGATTGCTTCCTGTGCTGCACTTGCCATTGCCATATACTCTGCTTCTGCAGTAGACAGTGCCACACACGTCTGCTTCTTGCTTCTCCAGCTGGCAGCTGCATCTCTCCTTCTGCAGCTGTGTAGAGACAGGGGTCACTAGTTTTCTGCATGAAGCCCATCTTCTTCAACTGACTATCCAGTGCAGAATTCCAACATCGTGGTGACTGCTTCAGGCCATAAATGCTTCGCTTCAACTTGCAGACTAACTGCTCTTGATCCTTGGTGACGAAACCCTCCGGGTGTTTCATATACACCTCTTCCAGTTTGCCATTCAAGAATGCAGTCGTCACATCCATCTGTAGTTTCGGAACGATTCAAATCTGACAACGGGGCAAAATGTTTCATCATAGTCGAGTCCAAATTTCTGAGAGAACCCCTGAGCCACAAGTCATGCCTTGAAAACCTATTTGCTGCCGACTGCTTTCCGGTCTTTTGGCAATTCCACCAAGTCCCAGACATCATTTGTATGAAGCGACTCAATTTCCGTTTCCATTGCATTTATCCACTTCGCCTTGTCTGGACTGGCCAGTGCTCCTTGCACATTGGATGGCTCCTTGAACAGGACATCCTGACTGTAGAAGACTCTTGCCCGCTTTGGATCGTACAGTCGATATCCCTTCGTCTCAGTACCATATCCCAGGAAAATGCACTTCCTCTCTTTCGAGTCGAGTTTCTGTCGTTCATCCTTGGCTAGATGGGCATACGTGACACATCCAAATGTCCGCAAGTGTTTGACCATTGGTTTCAAACAGAGTCATACCCTTAACTGCCTTTGTTGGACTTCGGTTTCGCAGATAAGCAGCTGTTGACAAGGCTTCTGCCCAAAATTTGTGTGGCAATTTCGCATCAGGCAACATTGATCGCACTGTCTTGACAAGCGTCTGATTCATCCTTTCGGCCACACCATTGTGCTCTGGCATTGTTAGTACATTCATGTAAGTTCATGTTGAACTCCTTCTGACTTCAGGTAGTCTTCAAACATTGCTGAAGTGTATTCTCCACTGTTGTCTGTGCGCAGCGCTTTGGGCACCTGGGAGCACATAACCTGCAGAAGTTGACCAACTGAGTGGAGCAGAATACTTCCTGACATTCATTGACGACAAGAGTCGCTATGTGTGGATGTATGTCCTGAAGCGCAAAGACCAGGTTTTTGAACAGTTCCTGCAGTGGAAAGCTCTGGTGGAAAAATCAACAGGTCGAAAGCTGAAGGTCCCGATGCCAGATGTCCGGACAGCTTCGGTACATACAGCACATCGTGTAGTTTGCAAGCCGAGTACCATCACTAGCTGACAGTGCATGTCTTACCACCAATCCGACACTCTCACTGTCTGAACTGCTACTGTCTCTCCGTTTCATCTCAACTTTATTTGCCTTCTGTTGGACGTTTTTCCTCTCCTGGCTCGAGTAGGACCTCTTTTCAGCCTGAGACGGTTCATAACAATCCCGCTTGATATGACCAAATTTTCGGCAGTCCCTTTCTCTTTGGTCGCTGTTCGGTCGTCATTGCCTTCTCGCTACTTACACCTGCACCTGCTCGGTCCTTCAGTTTCCGTTCCTCATGCAGCAAACGTTCAGTAACGACTTCCATCTTGGGCACGTCGGGATTTCCCTCGAAGGCCGTAACCAGCATATTGTACAAGTCTGGCAAACTGGCTAACAGATGCATGACACGGAGACGGTGATAGGATCCTGAGGGTCTCCAATTAAATAAGGCAGTGACGGTTCGACAGAGAGCACAATGATGGCCAGCGCGCAATCTCTTCTGACCACAAATTTTGCATATTTCTCAGTCTCGATCAAGGGAGGGCAGACTTCAGAGCCATTTACAATGCTCCACAGTCCGTGTTTCAGCAGGGACATCCGACACTGCACTTTCCAGGTGGGATAGTTTGAGCCATTCATTATCTACTAAAGCAAGGTGAATCAGAGGTTGATTCGACAACTGAAGACATTATAGTCCGATGAAGAAAAAGGCCAAGTTGGATCGATTGAAAATCAAGTCTTTCTAGCTGATGATGTCAGTTGAAAGGTGTTGCCTAGCCTCTTTAGCAGTTGTCATTGAGGGGGCCTACCTTCAAATCTCTGTACAAGCTTGTCGTGAGCATATATATATGTATGGTTGCTGTGACGACAGAAGTTTACATATATATGGTCACCGCATTCAGAGGTTAAAATGCAGCGAAATTTATGTCCCGGGTTTTCATTTTTTATTAAATTTTTTCTACGCTGGCTGTTATTCAATTCCTTGTAACTTTGCCATTTTAAGTCACGTTGTAAAATAAAAAAAAGGCTTCCACGTGGTATATTTTATGGCTTCATCCAATAAAGGTACAGAAAGACCACATGCTTTGACCTCTCAAAACGTGCTGTATGTACTGGTTGTTTCCTTCTTTGTACATCACTTGCATGATAAGAGTTCTGGCGCAGTTTCCAATAGGTTATGGGCCCCAGCGACGCTCCCACTGCGAAAGCTTGACAGCCTAAAGACTCCGAAGGATTCAGCAGTTGAAGTGTGCGTTGTTTGTAACTGTTTTCGATAGACCGAAACGATCAAGGCAGAACTTCATGTACTTTAGTGTTGGTGATCTTATGCATTGCTCACAGTTTCATAATCTGATATTTGTTTTCATTTTGGAGTAAGTATTCCGAAAATAGTCTTGTTTTGATTGATGTTGATGCTTCTAGTCTTCAGTTTGTTGACCATTGTTCTGCATATGCTAGAAATCAGAAAGTTGCACCCTTCAAAGTGGAGTACTTGAAATAAAGTGTCCCTATTCTATTGATGGTAAGTTGATCATAAAGGAATGCAAAGGTACATGTGATGGCTGCTGATGTTCCAAACCGTATGCTTTAGAATAATGCTTATACCAACAGACATATACAAATATATGAGTTTGAGGAGTGAGCCTACATACTTATTTACTTATTGTATTGGTTTATGTTTCACCCGGTTCATTCCAGCACTCACTTGTGCAAGCTGCTTTTGAACTATTTTCAAATTATCCCAATGGTCCATCAGTCAGTTGTAGGAGTAGTAGTGGTATATGTTCGGCTGGGAGCGCGATTGCCCCACATTGCTTCAGCCATAAGTGGCAGGCAAACGTAACTGTGACTGAGCCTCACAGAAGTCAAGTGTGAGAGAGCCTCACAGATAACACTGAACAAGCCCCAGCCCAACCCTACCCATAGCTCAACCTTATGGAACGGACTATTCCCCCTAGGCGTACCGTTACTAGGATAAGCACGCCATTACCGTGCTCACACACAAACTACTATATACTCAACGCGAGCAGTTGCCACAGCACAGACCCGAATGTCCAGCGAAAGAATCTTCGGTACAGAAACGCCTACCGCCTACCAGACGCCCCACCAAGATGAGACGACGAGTCTACAACAATCAGTGCGTTGGTTTGTTAGTTAATGTTGTGATAACTAACTCCACCCATTGAGCCCCACCCCAATTTGCTTAACAATTAGAATATTCATAGCTCTGTGAATGCCAACCGAGAGCTGGGCTCCTCACTCAAAGCAAGCCTTAGGCGGGGAGTGGTCCCGCCCTTTCTGTAGTAGGCCACGGGTCGGGAGTTCAAAGGGACCGAAACCCGTGGTCATGCGAGGACCGGAAAGGTTACTCCCCTGAAGACCAGTGTTTTTTGACCATATCTTCCTAAAAACAATAAGTTGCTTCGCCATAACTGCTCCACCCATTTGAGCCATAAATGCCCCACCCATTTAAGTCAAATGCCCTGCCCATTTAAGCCATAAATGCCCCATCCCCATATCCCATCCTGTTTTGAACTTCACACTTTATATATGTGTGGAAATTTTCACATGAACATCGATGTGCCACTGGTGTTGGCTCATTTCCAACCAGAAGCAGCCATTATTCTCGTTCAGATAACTCCGGGCGAGTCTATCTGTCATCAGAATATCAGTTGTACAGAGACCTTCTTGAGAAACATGATCCTGAATTTGTGAGACAACAGGAAGAGAATCGTGAGTGAGTAGTCAAGAAAATTGTTTACAAAATGTGTTCCCAGAATACTGGTCATACAGGGGTGTAGGAAGAGAATCAAACCCACTTTGGATCCCTCTTTCTCAGTGCAGTTAAGGCTGGCTCAACTTTTTTCTAGCTCAAAAAGTGTGCATGCATGGTGTTTTAAAGCCATTCTGATTGCAAACAGCTATACCCCTGGGTCTAGCGAAGGTATACCATCTGAAGAACACGAATGTGCCTGGAAACTGGGTACAGCACCCTTCATAAACTAAATAAAAGCCGAAAGTGCCGATATTTAGGCTAAAATGGACGGGAATGGGCCTCTGGTTATAGTCTCGGAGGGTGATATCTGGTAGCAACAGCTCCTCACTGGGAATACGTGTTTGCTGCCCAATCTACTTGAACTGCTCGAATTAGATTATCGTGGTGGGACATCAGTAGTAGTTTGACTGCATATACATGTTGGTAGTGCTAGTATTGCACGACCTTCATAGGGCCTCCACGGCGGTTGAAACCGTTTTTGTCAGACCTTTCCCGCACTTAAACAAGATCATACGAGCTTCACAAGACCCCAACAGCGGTGAAAACTGCTTTCCCGATCTTTCCTGGCTCTTAAAGAGGCTTGAACGAGCTTCACAGCACCTGCACAGTGACGAAAACTACTTTCTATCCATACACAAAAATCAATACAGTGCTGCATCCACAAAGTGTGAGGGCCACACAGTACCTGCTTATGAATGGCTGTGAACTTACTATATGTTGGAGGTTGTACCTGTAGCTGATGGAGTGTACTGGCCACTGAAGGCCACTCTGTCCACCATCCTTGCTCATGAGGTACAGTTGAACTAGCCTCAGCGAGTGTCTCATGTCTAAATCTAAATACCTGGAATACAGTGGAAAGGATGACATGCACGTGGCGGTAGCTTCTTTTCTTTTTAGTGCTACTATCGTCCACTAGAATCCGGTTGGAAACAGCGCATAGATAAATCATACAAGCCAAGGTAAGTGGTAATGCGCAACTGTCTACTATGGCGACGCCACAGCTTACACTTGTAAGTTACACAGCCTACTTCCCACGATCTACGTGGCAAACACAGAACCACACCTAAAGCTTCTACACTAATTGCAAATGTAATTGAATTAAGCGGTTAGGTAATTAGATCAACGCAAGGCGCGCGTAGAAGCGTGCGCAAACTTGTACAGATTCGCCAAAAAAAAAACTGAGCCAGCCTTAACTGCACCTGAGTTTCTTTATGAATGACACACGCTTTGGCTTCTCAATTACATCATAAGTGTGTCGTACGCATACTTCATGTGGGTGCTCAAACACTACCAATTTTCCATCCACTAACGTTTCACCTTTGCCAAAGTTAAACCACACAGCTCCAACAAAGTCCAGTGGCTGATTATCCAAATCCTTGCTACTCTGACAACTGTCAGAACTGTCAACAGTGACAACAGTGACAACTCCGTCAACAGCGTCAACAGTGACAACTCTGTCAACTCGGTCAACAGTGACAACTCACATTTTGCAGTAATTGAGAAATCATTGAAAAGGAACAAGATAAGTTTTGAGATTACCGGGATCATCTAAGGAAATGATATACTGGAACGTTGTCAATGTAGGTGTGGTATACGTTATGCATGTATACTGTATGTCAACAGCGTCAACAGTGACAACTCTGTCAACTCAGTCAACAGCGACAACTCTGTCAACAGCGTCATTGTGTATGACATGCATAAATATACTCAATTATACAAGCAATATACGAGGTTTGACATTATACACAAATATACTCAAATCATGTTTGACAGAGTTGTCACTGTTGATGCTGTTGACAGAATTGCCACTGTTGACGGATATGACAGAGTTGTCGCTTTTGACGGAGTTGTCAGAGTTGTCGCTGTTGACGGAGTTGTCACTGTTGACAGTTGTTACAGTGGACGCTGTTGACAGTTGTTACAGTGGACGCTGTTGACAGTTGTTACAGTGGACGCTGTTGACGAAGTTGACAGTTGTCGCTGTTGACAGGTTGATTCTGTTGACAGAGTTGTTGCTGTTGACGGAGTTGTCGCTGTTGACAGAGTTGTCACTGTTGACGCTGTTGACAGAGTTGTCGCTGTTGACGGAGTTGTCGCTGTTGACAGTTGTCACTGTTGATGCTGTTGACAGAGTTGTCGCTGTTGACGGAGTTGACAGAGTTGTCACTGTTGACACTGTTGACAGAGTTGTCGCTCTTGACCATAAGGCGTAGGAAAGACTTTTTTGATTGGGGGGCACTCTTGAAACTACACATAGAGCAGAGAGCAATTTATATACAAATTTGGGGGGGGCACATGCCACCGGTGCCCCACATTGCACACTTACTCTTCCAAAATGGTCTCAGAAGCAATCTCATAGCCTTTAAAAATTCCAAAAATTTTCTGGGGGAGGGGTGGAGGGGCATGCCCCCAGACCCCCCTAGCTGTTGCGTGCTTACGCACGCACCACTAACCTGACCACTCCAAATTTGATGGCTACGGTGACTGCATGAAATCCATCATTCTCTGAAAGGAGAGTGCAATGACTACATAGTATAGAGTTGTTGAGATTTTTATGAGTATAGTAAATTACAACCATGCATGTAAACATTAACTAGACTAGAACTTGAAGCACAGCTTCTACTTTTGAAACCTCTCTGCAAAGAGGTCTGTGAAGAGTTGGCAGATAATTTCTCAGTGTATGTGTGTCTTGTCTAAGCTATATGCTCTACAAGCCTGCGAACAAATCCGTTTTGTATAAGATCGGTTCATCCCAAACCAGCGTAGACATGGGAAATTCATGCAAATTGACGGCTAGACCTACACCTGAGCAAATGCACTAACCCAAGTAGTAACCACAAATGCCAGCTCAAGACGATGAGGCCCAGCACAAACCTCAAGAGAAAGAGTACTTGGGTTGTCCTTTGCCTCATTCCTGATTTTGTCGAAATATCAAATGGAAAATGCCAGCTTGTAAAAAGATGTATTGTCACCGGTCGATATGAACTTCCATATGAGCTGTGTCAATCTCTTCCCTTTCATTGAGTTGTACCATTGGTGCTATAGGTGGGGTACCATAACTCCCCTTGGTGTGGACATTGCAATAAAGTATTAATGTTCATCATATTAACAAACGTTTAAACTGTAAAACATTTTAAGCAGACATGTGACTATTTATACATTCTTCCCGTACTTTGCAAACATTCTGTGCGGTGAGTGTGCCTTTAAACAACTGCAAAATTGCGCTAGAACTCCATGAGAAATTCTTGAGTTACACGGCATAACCGCCAGATAAGCCAATCTTTGCCTAACGTAGTGAAAACACCAACATGATTTTTTTAAAATATGGATGCAGATATTTAGTCATATGTTAGGTTTGTGGCTAAATTAATGTGCCACGCCAGTATAGTTAGGCCATGGTATCGGTCTGACAAACGCATTTACTTTTTCCGCAGTAAATTCCACCTGTCATTTGTCAATAATGGAGGAGCGGTCAGACAAGTCTTATGAGTCATCTGAGTATGTACACAAATATAACCACAATCTGCACTGACGTGCAATACTTAGGTGCTGCTTATGCACTTACTGGTGGGATGGTAACATGATCAAAGCGTCTGTTCTACAACTTATAGACTGAGTAACAGATATGATGTTAATGTTGCCTTCTTCTCAAAGTTCAGTAGCCATTCTGTAGTAGATAGCTTTGCGCGTCAGGCATGGAGGCAAGTGGACAATACCACAATTGGGTGGTTGATCGGCAATCATTGTGAAAAAAAACCTTCCATCCAATTCATTGCTTCAACTGCCTTCGGTAGTGGATCCTTTGCAGTTTGTCAAGCGGTGTTAGTCACACCCTTAAGGTATCGACCTTGGGTCTGTTCTTTTTCAGAGTGTGGACATGAAGGTAGTCTAGCACCCACTGGTGTTGTCGTTGCCCCTCAGATTAATTCAAAGGCCATTTACTTAGTTAATTTCTGTCCATGTTTAGTTCATTACTTCTCATACTCCCGGGTACTTACAGCCTAAAAAGTTGAATAGAACACTTATAACTTTGCCTTTACTACATCTCTACACGACTGTCCACACACATACAGACAGCAGTAACTGGAGTGAGGATCAGATTCTTAAGTATTTAGACACCCTACTTTGGAATGATTCAAGCTGGCTGAAGTTATCACTGAGCAATCACTGTTATGAAGGAGCATATCGACTTGCAATCGTAAATGTAGAAGTAACCATGATGTAGTTGTTGAAAGCTTGCTGTATAAATTTCAGTGGAACCCTCATTGGACTCATCTACATAAATCTTGTCAATCACAAATGACCGTGTCCCAGCTTCATGCATAAGTGTACATTGTTCTTCTCTGGAAAGTGGACCCTTTACAAATCAATGAACAGAACATAAATTTTTCCTAAGGGTGTCTATATTGGAGCAGTAGAACATTATTAATTTATTATACACTGCTGTATTATTCTACAATCCTATTGGTCAGGTCCTGTCAAATAAATCTCAATATCGCACACTTGAACATGCCTTTTACAAGTTGACAACAACTATAAAAACTGTTGCGTAGTACTGCCATAGCTAGAAGACAGCAAATACTGGGTGGAGCGGAAGGAGGATTTTGCCTTACAACTTGTTGCTTTGTGGCATACTCGGAGCCTCTGAATGGCTTTCAACAGCATAAGTAGCCTCGAACAAATTTTGACTTGCAGAGTGCATAACTGTATGTTGAAATTAAGAACTGCTTGTTGAATACTCAACCTTTTCATCAGAAATTATCTCTGAGGAGCAGTCAAACACGCGGCAAGTCTAACGTCACCATGACTCGCCAATCCTTCACTCACAAGCAGTGTCATCGTTCTGGAATGCATACAAGCGCTAACTGGCAAATTTGGACTGTCACATGACACGCTTGTGAGTGAAGGATTGGCGAATCATGGCGACGTTAGACTTGCCGCGTGTTTGACTGCTCCTCAGAGATAATTTCTGCTGAAATGTTGACTATTCAACAAGCAGTTCTTACTTTCAACATACAGTTATATATTTCTCCTCCGAGACCATGCTAAGTTAGCTATCAACAAAGAAAAGCTAGCTACACTCCGAAGGTGATGATTCCAGCAATTAAGGTCAATCGATCAAACGTTTTCAGGGAGACCCTTGATCTATATACAAACATCCCCAACCTCGTGCATCAGCTCCCACTCAATGTGGCAAAACTTTCCGAAGTTGTGGTAGTGAGGCGGAGTCCACATGGGCATGTACAGCGGGTGTCAACAGCTCCAGCCCGAGAAAGGGCATCCCGAATTGCTTCTGCAAAAGGTTCCAGGCCGAATGCCGCATCCGGTGGGTGGTACTGTGTACATGACCTTATGTCTCCTGGCCTGTAGGTGAAGAAACAGTTGCATGTTAGTGATAACACTTAGCTCGTCTGCATAAACGCATTGACAAACCATTAAATCTAAGGACGTTATAATATCATATACATTCTGTGTTTTGCTTTATGGAGTGGGTAGGCAATAGCCACCACAAAGTGGCTATTTTTCTCATGAATATTTAGTTTTAAGGGCCGGCTATCCAAAGGAGGATGCATTTCGGCAGAAGGGAGAAGACTTGACTGAAGCAGCAGTCAAGTAAGTCACTATTCGAATAGCAACAATCACTTTGTTTCAGGACTTGAAAACGAGACCACAATACCCACGCTGTCTCAAAAATGTAGAGAGGAAAGAGTCTGGGATTGAGGACATCAAAACCAAGATCGCCTATGTACCTGAACTAATATTTATTGGACTGAGTACCATGTTTCACAAAATTGTATCGTTCTGGAATGCATACAAGCGCTAACCGGCAAATTTGGACTGTCACGGTAGCTTTTCTTTGTTGATAGCTAACTTAGCTTGGTCTCGGAGGAGTGCATCATTTCTGCTCCCAAAGCCCTGACATGATTTTGTATATGCAAGTGTAATGAGTACAAATTGCCTGCGGCCTCATGAAATATTACATTGCAAACATGCAGCAGCGTGCAATATTCGCTTATTATAGATTATAGCCAACCACTATTATAACTGGCCCCAATGAAGAATGGAAAATATAATTATTTTGTTGTGATAACATAAGGTTTTGAATTTATTGTACAGAGAGCAAAGGGAGTGATACCATTAACATGCTTTAGACATACAAGTATTCAGTGCTGGGGGTGGGTGGTAGCTGTGGAGTCTCTCCCTCATTCAACCCTTCACTATACATCATTGAAGAAAAACATTATCTTATACATGTGTGTACTACAGAGGTAACTGACATTTCTGCTCTAGCATTCATGAGATTATAGTAGGCCACAGTTGTTTTCCACTACAGAAGTTCTAAGCTATTCTTCTTTTGTAGCATGAACACTGGAAGAGTTCCATCCAAAACAAGCAAAAGCTGCTGTGTAATATCGAGTTCTAGAAAAGAGGCTGTTCTTTTGTATTTTGAAGTGTGGAATGGGAAAGAAGAGAGTACTGTACAGCGGGAAACTTAGTGAACTGGGTTAAACCACCATGATATTCCAAGTAGTGCAGCATCAGTGAGGTTCGTAAGCAGTGCTAGCTCCCAGATCAATAACCATGGTCTTTGGTCTGGGAACGAGACTGAACATACGCATGCGTACAAGATTAGAAAATGGCATCCTACATAACGGACAGCAACTGCTGTGAACATCTTTATTGACCAGGGTAAATTTGAAGCTATGACAGATCAGATGCCTTCTATCATTAAAAGCAAGACTAGTGCACACGGGAAATTGCATGTTGACCAGTATCGGGCAAGGCGCTGCATTCAGTTGCTTACTTATAGCAACACAATAAATACAGCTTTAGTAAAGCTGGGATGGTCAGTTTTTATGCTCTGTTGGTGCAGTTTCTGTGCTGCATCTTTTTCACACACTAGAGCACAACTGTAGTGTAAAATGATGTAGGGATAGAGCCTTATATACTTACCTTCATGTTCATATCATCACCAACTTGAGTCTAGAGACCTTTCTGTTGGCTGTAGCGACGGTTGCGTCACAGCACTGCAGTAGCTGCATACTAGCATGCATGATGACTTACCTCTGAGCTTGAGCTAGTTTGTTCCGTCTCTCGGCCGATTGTCAAGAAAGTAAATGAGTACTTCGCAGGGACGATTCCAGGTGACGGCAACAGGGTCTTGGCTTATTGGCTGTGCTGTATCAAAAATTCCAAGTCAGATCTATGTTCTACAGAACATTCTCTTAGGATTCAAATGTGTACAGAAAGTGGTCCTGAAGGTAGGATGATACGTGAGACCAATAAAACAGGCTGTGTAAGATAGAACCAACACTCAGCTACCTGAACCTTAGTTTCAAATTCAACTATTTGTCGTGTGCTCAAGAGACACTACGAAGAAAATCCAGCATATTGCATTACAGAGATGTGAAGACCTAAGAGCACAGTTTGTTGCAGAAGTATTATGCTTCTTTTCCTATGATATATACAAATCCTACAGTGTACAGTACCAGCTGATATATTCAAATTTCTCAGTTTGGGGGCTTTTCCTGAGCAATTCATTGCCACACATCCTCCAGTGTAAATCATCAGAGGCCATTTTCTTCCAGGTTCAGCACTAAAAGCCATCTTGAGAGCTACACTCATGCGTTTGAAACTCGCGTGAAAACGTATGCTCACACGTGATGGGCGTGTAGCTGCATAATTGAAAACCTGTCAAGTGGCCACTTATGGAAAATGGATTGCACCAACTGATAACATGCAGCCAAATTTCAATGACAACGTTCGTAGTTAAAGGGTTAATAAAGCACAGCGAGAGGAGGGCTGGGTGTTCTAACTTGACTGCCGCTGCAAGAATTTCCATAAACCTTAGGTTCTTTTTGTTGTGTGTATATACAGTGCAAACATGCAGTATATTGTGCATGTAGCTTTTATGCTGCCTATGCAACACCAACCACTACACTACTTGCTCACCCTCACCCCACAATGCACTGCATTCACCTAGTAATATATATGAAAAATTGCAATAGAACTCACTAGTGTGGGGCTCGCTCACGATCACCCCAACTATAGTGTGCAGGCAGATTTCGTAAGCGGTTGCGAGCGAAAGGCCTTTCATTATGTATCCAACTCTGCCTCTACTGCAGAGATGTTTCGGGGGGTGGGGGGCTTTAGTGGCCTAACCATACTCAAATTCAACACACAGCATCCCAGTTCCGCTGGCAGTGGCAGCAACGACTCGTCGAATACAAACTGGTCTTATCACTATTCCTGGATCAACCGCCTGCCGAGCAGAATTATCTTCGGCATCTGTCAGGATAGTGGCTAGCTGTTGGGAAGCACTGACTCACCAATATACTCTCTGCGGTCGAAATATACACCCCTGACTCAGCAATATACTCCATGCGGTCGCAACTGCAGTGAGTATATTGTTGCGTCTGGGGTCTATATGCCGTATATGATGACATGCGGTGCCTTTGATCCGCCCACGCACTATAGTATATATATATATATATGTATAGGCGCCACACATGGATCTATGCAATTTAGAAAATATGTTCTGACCAATGGTGACTGGGTATCTCTAATTGCTGGACTGGAATAGCCATCAAATTTTTGTCTACGAAGACAACCCCATTACTATAGTCATGCGAAACCAGACTCTTGCTTTTGTACAAGGGTCCAACGGTACCATGCTTGCTCATATAAAGCTTGTGTGGTGAGGTAACAGCCCTAGAGATACACTAGGTAGTTCAACTTAACTGAGCAGCGCCATGAGTTACAAAAGTTATGTACAGTTCACTGTTCCATTCCATTTTCCATCCATCGTTCCATTCCATATTCCAGTCCAGCGATTAGAGACACCCATGGTGACTAGCTAGTTTAAATACAAATGCTAAAGGGTATTAGGTAAATAGGAGGCCAACCTTTGCGCAAAGGGATCCAGTAGATGGACCATGTTGTTCTGTGCATTTCTTAATTGTTGTTAGGGAGGAGTAAGCATCAATTAGACTGGTTAGCAGTAGCAACATTCAGACATGCAATGCATGCACTACAGCCAAACTCGCTCAGATTCTTAATTCACGTGACTCTTCTGACTTTCTATATTATTCTAATTTAAGCTGTAAGAAAGTAGATAACCCCATATATATTTCATCACCTAGGTAAGAGGTTATCGCATGGTATAGGAAGAATTATGCAAATCAATAATATATAAACTATATGGTTCTGCTGTTATCGGTCTAACTTCCTGTGTGTATATGGAGATAACTACCCATATCTTACTATAGAAAAAATGGTGAAGTTGAAAGGGAGGAGGATAGTTAAATTCCCTCAGGTACACACTGGTGTCACACAACATTAATTTATGTACGACGGAACTAATGTCACAGGGCTAAAAAATCGTTTCAACGAATTTAGAAGGGAAGGGAAATCAAGACCCTCACTACTTGGCTATACTGCTTTACAGCATGGTTAGTTCCTACGTGCAAACCCAACTAGTCTGGTTTGAGCATAATATCGAGTCTGGGATGGGAAAATTAGGGCTTGGTCTTCTTGCGAGGTCCGACGGGAGCTTGTAGCTGTCGTCTGGAGGTAGATCACAATCTTTTGCCCTGTGATCTGGCTTCTGGCATGTAACACAGATGTGGTTCATCCTGCAGTTAGGGGAGAACACACACTGACCCCTGTTCCAGGAGATGCAGATGTGGTCTCATGTCTCCTGCCTCTGCCTAAAGTCTGCAGTTTGTGGTGGCCTGTATCTATTTCTTTTAGCAGGTGGTGGTGAGCATTCCCGATTGTCTCTGAGGGATGCCAGGGCATATTCTGAGGCTGTGTAGTCTGTATATACGCATGGCTATTGTTTTTGAAAATGTTATGTATCCCTTCAGTCCAGCCTTTACCACTCCCTCTCCCCCTCCCACTTCCTCTCCCCTTCATGCACCACCCCCCCTTCTCCCTCCCCCCATGTCCCTTCCCCTCCCTGCACCACCCCCCTTTCTCCCTCCCCCCACCCCTCCCCCCATTACCCCACACACACCTCCCCCCAATTACCCCACCCACACTCAGAGTGGTCAATGAGCCAGAAGTGTCTAGCTGCATGCAATGAGTCTCAAGGACACTATCACTCTATCACTGACTTACTAGCACTGGGAAAATTCTGCTTATAACCTGAAACCTGGTTTTTCCTCTCTTGCTTTTCTAAATTTTGGACGTCCTTTTGCGGTAAGTGCTTGTACACATAGTAACATGAGCTTAAAATCTGGGGGACTTCAGCCCCCCCAGCCCCCCCTCCCCCCTTGCCTACACCCTTTAAGCGTATGTGCTTAACACGTTTGCTGGATTTCCTGTCAAAGCCAATGTGAAACCCACTGTTTATCCCTTGCAAGATGTATGCGACAAACTCCTTGTCTGGGTGTGCGGACAAGCAGCGGGCCCATGCGTCACATTTGAGTGGTGTAGATATGTTAGTTAGCAAGCAAAGTCTGCTGCTTATTGGGTAGCCAAAGGAAACATGAGCTCCACCAGGCTCAACCCCAACGCAGTGGACGACTATGTTGATGCAGAAAAACACGAAGGATGCCTTATAGCCCCTATCCCACCAGAATTGCATAAGTACTGCCAACTCAGTCCCATAGGTCTAATCCCCAAAAAACACCAGCCTGGCCGCTGGCGCCTCATAGTAGACCTCTCCTCCCCACCCAAGCGTAATGACGGGATTGACCCTGTTTTGTGCTCAATTCAATATGCCACCACAGACCAGGCAGTAAGTATGATTCTTAACCTGGGTAAGGAGACACAGCTGTCAAAGCTGGACCTACAAAATGCATACACAATGGTACCAGTCCACCTTGAAGATCAGCCTCTGTTAGGAATTCGTTGGCGGGGGGCAGTGTATCTTGACACAGCATTGCCTTTTGGCCTTCGTTCAGTGTCAAAAATATTCTCGGCAGTAGTTGATACAGAGAGGGGAGAACTGCATCTGCCAGCTAACAAGCTGATTCGCTTGCAGCAGACAATTAGATATTGGGTCAGTAAGCGTTCCTACACAAAGCGTGAATTAGTGTCCTTGATAGGCCAACTTCAACATGCAGCAACAGTAGTAAGGCAAGGGAGAACATTCCTGAGGCGGATGATTGACTTGGCAGCATGTTTTAGCAGACTAGACTATCACATTCGCCTGAATGCGCAGTTCCCATCAGATCTACAATGGTGGTCACTATTCTTGCCACACTAGAATGGATCAGGATTTTTCCAGCCAAAGACACCAACAGCAGAGGTAGTTTTCTTAAACAGCTCTATTGTGACCATATGCCCACAGGTTGACTAAAACCATGCATATGTCTGATTCCCCTTTAGTAACTTTTAGTAGCCTCTCCATGGTAAGTTTTCCCCCTCATTCACTAACTTCATAAATTCTAACTAGCCTGCAGGCTCAGTTTTTCAGTACATTTTATGATGGGAAATATAGGTACATGCATGTGTAGTGTGTATGGGAAATGAAATGCTATAGTTTCAGAGCTTACTTTTTCCGTCTGGAAAGCGCTTGACTTTAGCAACAAAACTGGGCCCTCCCACATCCCTATCTACGTGCACAGTAATTGTGTGTCAAGTGGGGGAGCACCAACACCACTGGCACATCGATGTTCATGATGTGAAAATTTCACATTGTGAAGTTTAAAACATGATGGGATATGGGGATGGGGCATTTATGGCTTAAATGGGCGGGGCATTTTTAAATTTTTATTATTTTAACGATTCAATGGCATAAGATACACATTTAGCATAAATAATGCTAATACAGGTGCATCTATTTAGCTAAACATAAATGTTTTTAAGTAGTTCTTAAAAGTGTTAAAGGTAGGCAAACAAGTGATGACGGGGGAGGCCATTCCATAGAGTTGAGGTACTTAGAACAGGAGTTCATGAAGGAAGGTTAAGAACATGAAGTTGGTCACTGTAAGATGGAGACCAATTCTTGGTAGAGATTTTGCATGCAAGTCTTTGTACAGATTCAAGTTTGTCAATGTCTTTTTGGAGATGCGGGTCCCACACTGCACAGCAATATTCAAGCAGCGGGCGAACCAACGTGGTATACAACTTTGTTAGTACCGAAGAGTTCACATTTCTGTAGAATTTCCTATAAATAAAGCCAAGTATTCTCCTTGCCTTAGATGTAATTATGTCGATATGAGTAGACCATGACAAGTCAGAGGATATGTGGACTCCTAAATATTTCATACTAGTTACTTTCTCCATAGTAGCCTCAGGTGAACCAATGAAAAGTGTGGGCAAGATGGAAGGAAGGCTGGACCTTTTCCTGCTGATTAACATATAATTACACTTCGCTGCATTGAGACTCATACAGTTGTGAGCAAGCCAGTTGGAAATAGCACTTAAGTCTGATTGAAATAGGTGGTGATCATCGAGTGAATAGATAGGTTTATACACCAGGATGTCATCAGCATACAGTACAAATTTAGTACCTGCAGACAAGGGTACTTCCTCCAATCCATTTATGTACAGAAGGAACAGCAGAGTGCGAAGCACAGACCCTTGGGGAACACCTGATGTGACATTACATCTGGCAGAGGAACATCCATCTAGTACAACCAGTTGCTCTCGATCAGTCAGGTAGGAGCAAATCCAGCGAATTATTAAGTTGTTAAGTCCAATGTCCGACAATTTATTTATAAGTAGACAATGAGGCACAGTGTCAAAAGCTTTTTTGAGATCTAGGAAGGTGGCATACACCTCCTTGTGGTCTTCAAGGTAGAGGTGCCATTGATGAACAGTGGAGAGAAGGGCAAGAGTGGTCGGTTTATGACTTAAATGGGTGGGGCATTTATGGCTCAAATCGGTGGGGCAGTTATGGCAAAGTAAGTTATTGTTTTTTGGAAGATATGCTCAATAAACACTGGTCTTCAGGGGAGTACCCTTTCTGGTCCTTGCATGACCACGGGTTTCGGTCCCTTTGAACTCCTGACCAGTGTTTTTTTAGCATATCTTCCAAAAAAAACAATAATATTTAAGTCATAAATGCCCCGACCATTTAAGCCATAAATGCCCTATCCATTTAAGCCATAAATGTCCCATCCCCATATCCCATCATGTTTAAACTTCACACTTTATATTATTATGTGTGGAAATTTTCACATCATTGAAGGTGATAGAAATCTGCTTCAACTTCGCGCCACAGAAGCAGTGCAAAGGAAGCAAGCCACCAAGATATTTCCACAAGTGTCTCAGATCCTCTGCAGTGCACATGTTCGCTTCAAAACTACTTGCACTGTCTTCATGTACTTCTTCCTTGAGGTACGTTGTAAATATCAACAAAACATACTAAACTGTTATCAATCACTTTGGAACTCCTCTTTAGGTGTCAAAACTATGCAGCTCTCATCTGACAGAAGACCAGTGCTGCGAGTTCCTAGCTACACATATGGATCCACTGACTCTAAAGAACGTAGATCCCGTTGGACAAAGCGTCAAACGTATTTAGAGTATAGCAACAACGCGTTGGCAACGACGCATTTCTTTTATTGGAGTTGATTTATCGGCGACTTGCTGCCCGTTTTGTTGCCTGCTGTGCAGTAGCACTGTGGTTTTGTAAAACACGACGCTTGTTAATAGAGACTCGAGGGAAAGGATCTATGATAGATCCTTTCCCTCTAGCTGTATACAGTTACTATGCAACTGATAGTATAGTATAGCAACTGTAACCAAGGATAACATTAATTTCGAAAATGGAGGTTGACAACCGCGACTTTCTGCCCTCGCGCGTGCTGTGAGCGCTTACCAGAGAAGCAAGCAGATAATAGTCTGTCGTATGAGATTTAGATATACTTGGTATTGACCAATCAAATTTCAGTATTCTTGGTAGCATTACTCTAATAAAAAGCCTGTCTACCCACAAATTACTCGAACAGACGGGTGGTAATGTAGGGAGCAGATCTGGATTAAGCATGCATACACAGTGGTTTCTGTGTATGCAGCCGTGCTTTCATGATCAGACCAGTTTGCCGACTTTGCCCTGTTGGTACTGTTTGCAGTGTTTGCATAGTTTGCAGTGTTTGCACTATGCGCTGTTTGCAGAGTTTCCGTGTTTGCAATGTTTGCAGTGTTTGCAGTTTCCACTGTATGTAGAGTTTGCACTGTTTGCCGTGTTTGCAGAGTTTGCAATACCACATATTAAAGTATGAAATAAACTATACCACTCTTATGTGCTAATTTAATGCCTGAAGTTTGCAAACACTGCAAACACTGCAAACACCGCAAACACTGCAAACTCTGCAAATACTGCAAACACCACAAACACTGCAAACTCTGCAAACACTGCAAACACCGCAAACACTGCAAACACGCAAACTCTGCAAACACTGCAAACACCGCCAACTCTACAAACACTGCAAACACTGCAAACATATATCACTCTCAGAAATAAAGTGTAAATCTGGTGTGCTTTTACAGTACCTCCTGGCACACCTGATATGGTGTTTATGTCACACCTGGAGAAGTGTATTTATCACACCCCATAATAGTGTCCTCTACACACTCATGCAGTGGTCTTAGCACACCAGATTCGGTGTGTTTCTACAGTACCTCCCGGCACACCCAATATGGTGTTCATAGCACACCTCGAGTATTGTGTCCAGAATGGCAGATGCTGGAGTGCTCTACACACCCATTAAGGTGTGTGTTGTACACTAGATGTAGAGCAGCACACTATTCACCAGAGTGTGCTCTGGACACTGCAGAGATGAGAATGCTGCTCTCTATAAACACATTCTCCCTTTCCATGCACGTCTTTGCTGTCACCAGTATGCAAATACAGAAGAGGTGGGGGGAACCTGAGAGATTTAATCATGTGCATGTAATGACGGCAGGTAGACAGAGGGTAGACAAAGGAGTGGTGGTGCCCGATGAAAGATCTTGAAGCCCTAGCGTTTATGTATGAGGGCTGCGTAGGGACTGGAATATTCACAAGGCAGCATTCATACAGTTATTGTTCAGTACACTTGAGACTGATAAATGCTAAGTGTGTGAACTATAGTGATCGGGTACTGCCCCATGTGTCTACCCCTGTCGTCCTGACATCATCACATGAGAAAATCTCCCAGGCCTTCCTGCATACTGGAAGTGATGAAGGCCTGGGAACAAGGCTATTCTGCCTGGGCAAAATTAAGCTATGCACACACACACATGGTTACCTGGAACTCAGTGAACATGAGGAGGAAAATGTCTTATAGCACACATCTTCAGCCAACACCAGTGGTGACAGTTGTTCATTCTAACCACGATTGATCACTGCAATGGTAAATGTTATACCACAGATTATGACGGGACTGCAGACCCTTCTCACTGAGCAAGGGAGTCTGGAGAATAATCTTGCTCAAAAATGTCTACCCTGAAATGCCACATTGTAAAGTAGTTTTTGCTGTAAGTAGAACTTGAATGCTGTTTGGTTGATGTGGCTTCTCTCCCTCATCAAAGAATGTAACATTGGCCAACCAGCGTTTGAGTTGTACTAGTGACAGGAATTGAGTATACTGTAGAACATGAATAGTACCTGACCAATCACATTTAAGATCCGAGAAAGAAGTTTGCAGGATTTAAAAACTTGAGACCATTCCTCACATGGCCAGAAGGGTCTGGGGTCCAGACTGTTTAGGGTACATTCCTTCATCAACACCGACAGGATTCCAGCACTCAAGACTCTTCTGCGCAAGGTTTTTCACCACACCGTCACATGGCCAAAAGGATCTGGGGTCCAGACTAAACCCTGACAGCACATTCTAGTGCTCAAGACATTTCTGAACACGGATATTTCCCAGATCCTTCCTCATCTGGTCAGAAAGGTCTGGAGTCTAGACCATAGCTGTTCATATGCTGCAGCTTGTATGCATGTCAACAAAATAGTGAACAAATCTCTTTCTTTGTGGCTGCACTTACACCAATACCATGAAATGTAATTTGCCCGTGATCCTGTTAACCTGCCGAAACTTTTAACCTATGCCTATATGCTAATCTGAATATTGGGTAATGTTCTTTTCAGTAGATCTCATACCTGAATGAAACGCAGAGCTGAGGTTGCAAATCTGTCGACAAACTTCACAATAACTGAGGATTTTCTACGTATAGCCCTAAAAGAACAAGTACAAAGTCACCCTACCACATTAGTTAAACTGCCTGGGCCCCAATCCCTTCTGTTAATCACTGTCTCTTGTCTACAAAGAAAATGAGGGTTTACCCTGCACCTCCCATCGTCTAGCAGGTTTGCTTCGAGCATCGTTCGCTTTCTGGGACTGGGAAAGTCAAAGTTGGATACTTGCTGCTGCCGCAAATTTTCACTGGTCAGAATTTACAAATGCGCATACGCGCATGCGCGCTGCCTCGCAAGCCACACCTTCTTGCTTACGCGAGTTGGAGAGGTGGAGCTCAGGAGCAATCCCTCTGCAAGTTTTTGGTGAATTACTCCATGGTGGGTCTCTACTAATACCCTAGCTGGTCCACCGTTATTGAAATGTAAGTGTAGCCAGCCGTCAGCATGCACAGTTGTGTTTCTGGCAGCCTCTCTATATGTGACACAAACATGCAGTTCAGATGACCAATATAAGTAATTCACACTGGATCATTGATACCTGCATGCTCCATGCGATGTAAACAGTCCTGCTACCAATGTTGTTGGTACACTAACACCATGCAGTGTAAGAAGCAAGGTGTTTCTTGGTATTCGGTTACCTTTATTTGAGTCACACGGATAGTAATCCATCAACTAAAAACACAAAATCTTGATCCTGACTGTGAACAAGCAGTTGGTACACTTACCTGTGTGGTGAACATGTATATACCCACGAAATGGGTAAATAGCTGATCAATATAATATTCGGTTACCTTTCTTTACCTGAGACTAATACCAATCTTTCAACCAACACAAAATCTTGGTTTTATCATTCCTTTCCACCTCTACATTCATGATCCGGACTGTGAACAAGCAGTTGGTACACTTACCTGTGTGGTGAAATGTAATCATAGCACATATTCACAATTTATGGCAGAAAAGAAAAAGATGACATCCAGCAAACAGATCCAGAGCAGCAGCAGACGACGTCTTTCATTTGGAGCAGAAACTCAGGCAGACAAGCAGGTATCCTGCTGTCTTTGTAATGGAAACAGACAAAATCTAACTAGTCCATCACAGTGGAAAAATGTAGATGCACAGAGGTACATTGCGAAACTAAATGTGCCTAAGGGTGGCCTAGTTTGTCCAGCTTGCAGAACCAACAATTCAAGGAGTTCATTCAGACTATGGCTTGCAGGGATGAAACATGGAGATTCTGGATACAATATGTGTTTGTGGATGCCATGGCTTATGTCAGTCTATTTGTTGCTATCCGCAGTGGGGATTGGCATCTGAGGATGAGCAGTGTTAAAAGTACGGCTGCAGTCTTCACTTCATTCGATCACCCCACCTACCAAAAACTCATTTCCAACCATCTTTCTGATTTACTAAGCTTGCCTCGATCAGTCCTACTCATGTTTGAACAAGGAGCATTTGTTGTCAACATTACTGGCAGATCATGGCATTCTGTGGGCGTAGACAAGGCTCATGAAATGCTTATAAACAAGCAATGTAAAATGTCTATCACTAAACCATCTCCAGACTACATAAACAGGATAGCATCATACCTCATCTATCAGGCAAAAGCTCTTGAACAAGTCAAACAGCAGGTGTTTCCAGAAACAAAAAAAAGTCAAATGAACCCCAGTCAGTGTTTTCGTCAAAGGATTGTGACAAGAAGTCAAAACGCAATGTGAATGCTCAGTTGCGTGCAATAACAGCAAGTTCTCTATTTGAGACTAGTGAACGAGGATTGTTTAATCCCTTTACTAATCAAAGAGCACATGATCAAAAGCATCACGACCTCCTTAATTTCAGAAGAATAGGACAACAGGAGTATCTACTAAGGATATCTTATTTCATCCTCAAAAATCCCAGTGTGAAGACTCCTAATAGGAAGCGTTCATTGCAAACATTTTCTACCAAGCAAGTGAACAGAAAGAGAGTGCATCAACTAGAAAGGGACCGACAGCTAGTCCTCTCAGCCCTGAAAAAGAAAATACAGTTTTCTCAAAAGACAGGCAAGCCAATAGACAGGCTGGGAAAACAACTTTTGGTACATCCACTATCAATTTGTGACAGCAATGGCAACCCCTTAAAGGGGCAAAAGAGCTACTTCACTCGGTCTTTAGAAGGCAGATACAAAAACTCATCTCCCCCAGTGATTACACCATATTTACCTGCTGGTTGGAAGCCTGAATGTTCTATTGTGGAAGGTATGTTTCTCATAAACTCATCCCCTCTACATAGTCATAGCACCATGACTGACTATGCCAGATTTCTTCTCAGGAGGTTTGTTGTTTCTCAGTTTAGCAAAGGCAGCAAAGAGGTCCACGTGATTTTTGATAATCCTGGACGGCTACAGAACACACCAAAATATTTTGAGCAGAAACGACGAGATGCAACTGCCAAAGTATTAGCAGATCACAGATGTGATGACATTACTAGTCAAACCATGATACCACACAAGAAATGGAGAGATAATTTTATCAATTGCCGAAGCTGTAAGAGGAAGCTTGTACAATTTATTGGGAACTTTTTCCTTCACAATGCGGCCACATACCTCTGTACGAATCAGACTCTGTATGTAGCAGGCACATTTGAAGGTGAGATCACCGACACAGCTTGGTTCGTACAAGGGCAAAGTAGTCCCCAGCCAACCCTACATTCACCTGCAGTGCGGAAGAAACGGACACTCGACTGTGGCTACATGTTAGAAACACCCAGTACAACAATGTACTGATTTTGTCCCCAGATACAGATGTTTACAATGTTGGTCTGCCACTTCAGTGTATCAAGGAGGATGTGATTGTACAAGTAAGCACCTACAGCGCTCGAGAACTGAGATTACTCAACTTGTCTAACTTAATTTCAGCACTTCAAAATGACCCTGACCTAGCACATGTGAATCCCAGTGTGTTAGCTAAAGTTATGCAGACCATCTATGTAGTTACGGGGTGTGATTACATATCCTTTTATAGTCAGATTGGAAAAGCTACATTCTTAAGGTACTTTTATCAGTACACATCCTTTATTACTGCTGGAAATGACCCATCAACTCCTGGTACACTCTATGATGTCGGGTTAGAGAGCAACAACTACAAGCTTGGTTACTTGGCATTTCTTCGCCTTATTGGCACAGTGTATTTCAAAAAACACTCATCTGGATTTGACACTCAATCTCCAGTTACACATTTCTCACATTTTGGAAACCAGGGCCTTACAGTGGAAGAGCAGCATTCTAAGTGGCTGGACAGCATCCGACAAACTATATGGTACAGAACTAAGTTTGAGAATGAAATGATTGCATCTGATGATGCACTGATGCTACACTGGAAACGATCTTGTTGGATTTTACACATGTGGAGTCAGGCTGATCAAAATGAAAAGAAGTGCTCAGCGGGTTGTGAGTGTACCAACTGCTGCTCTCATATTGACTCCAGCAGCGATACCTCTTCGTCAGTTTGAGGAGATGCCAGTCACCTCGGAAAACCAAGAGCTCGATGCTGGTTTTAATGGCTGGATATTGCGCTCTTGTGCTGTATTTTCACTCGCCTGCGGCTCGAGAAAATACAGTCGCACACCCTTGCAATATCCAGCCATATTGCCTTCTCACGAGCACTAACCAGCTAGTGGGTTGAAGGTATTTTACAGCTGTGGACTAAAAGAGTTGGCAAATGCCTCACCAAAACAGAGCCTATAGTACACTCAATGAATCCCAGGCAAAATGTAAAGAAAAGCAACAACTGACGATATTTGAATATCAGATGTACACAGACGTCAGCTGTTCATGCCACTGCGTACACTACCACATCCAGGAAATCAAGCCTAGGTATGTTAGCCATTAGATGGAGCAGAAAATTGCTTGGTGTGCAAAAGAGTCTAACACCTTGATGGTTCTTGTTTGGAAATTCATCACCTGTCATTACCAGAAATCGTTAGACAGGAAGATTAATTGTTCATAAACTAGTTTGTAGACCTATCATCCAGGACCACTTGCCAGCATTTCCAGAATGGCGACGCCCTCGTCTTCAAAACAGTACATAGAATCCTTACCCTCACCGATTTGAACGAAACATGGTTTTTACACAGTGTCTGTTGAGATATTAATCCACAGTGAATTTCAGCATTCTACGTTGTATGGCTTTAGAGTTAGGACCAGATGAAATAGTGATTTTTCGGAAAATTTTAGCTTACCCGTTGTCACAAAATCAACCATAACTTTGAGATTAACTTTAAGACTTACAACTTATACCACTTGTAGCTCATAAAATTTTCTTTCGTTTGATATAATTAACAAGTATATCCCATAAAGTTCGGGTCTGAGGTCATCATGTGCACTTTGACCTTTGCTTTCTCAAAAACGAATATTTTAATTCTGATTAATTTTTTTCCAGAAGTTGTTTGGGTCCTTCTCTCCAAGTGGTATTAAAATGGTTTTGGGACTGACATGGGATTGGGATATATGTGACAGAATGTAATGGCAGTTAGAGGAGATGTACTGTCAAGCATTCCTGGTCATCATTTCAACATGTTGAACAGCACTGAACTGCTCTCCAGAGGAGATAACTGACCTAGTAACCATAGCAACCACCACTTGGACATCACATACCAACCATGGAATCATGGATATTTTGTCGTGTCATGTTTACAAAGGTATCCACCACCATACCAATCAAAATGAACCACCATCACGTAACTATATTCATTTTGTTACAACTTGCTCAGGCTCTCCCCACAATGTTTGCATTTCACTAATACAATAGGGCTGGAAATTTTGATTTAGCTGTTTGATAGCTACATTGATTAACTCTTTACCCCCGACGCGCATGCGCAGAAATCAATCTCGTAGCCACGAGACAAGATATTGAAAAATGGCGATTTTGTATCATGACGATTGATAGCGTTATATCTTGTAAACTAGCTGAGTTCACAGGTTGATAGTTAGGCTTAGTTTAATCAAAAACTAACCTGCTTTACTCAGGAAGTAGTCATACGAGTTGATAGTGAAGTTCGACTAAGCCAGAACGGATGAAAAGCGGGTACTCGCTATCCATTGGAAATGACGGGAAATCCGTGGCCAAACTCCCAGCGAAGGTACGTTTTCATTGTTGTTTAGATGATTAGCTAGAAACAATTCTGTAGAACCAGTTGTGCGTAGGATACAAGCTGTTCTGTGACAATGCTAGGTTCAACACGGTCGGCAGCCAAACTTCGAACGCGATTTCCGGGGAAAGTCCCTATGGGACACCCCGCCTAATTATGCTTCGATCGACTCCCTGTGGCTTATAATAACTAATTCAAAAATGCGCAGCTGTGACGATAAATAGCCGGAAGCTAACTCGGGCGCATACGGGCGCTATCGGGTTTAAAGGTTGTCAAAATTCCGGGCGCATACGGGCGTTATCGGGGGTAAAGAGTTAAAATAAGATTCAGCTTGGTGGATTTGTAGGTAGTTTACGTAGTGATAATGTCATGGAAAACTTGCAATTCACTGTGGATTAATATCTTAATAAACACTGTAAAAACCAAGTTTCGTTCAAATCGGTGAAGGTAAGGATTTTTTGTGTTGATTTGACATGGAAGGACCCATATACAGTACCTACTCTTATAAAATACCAGTCGACTCCTACATCACTTTCATGTCCAAATATATATATATTTTAACAGGATGCGAAAAGCCACTTTTTGGTCTGAAGTAGGCAAAACGTGAGTAGGTGAAATGGGAGTAGGTGAACAGGTACCAACTCGTTTACATATCAGGAAAAATTGGCCTAAAACAAACATACAACAGTAAACCTGTTGATTGAATTTGAATTGTAACCATTAACCGATTATATGCGGTAGACGCCAATTGGCGTCATACGCACATAAGTCACGAAACGCGATAGACACCAATTGGCATCACTTCCTTTGGAGCACTATGTAACCGGTTTACGGAGGACGCTTACCTTCCGCGTGTTGTGTTTACCGTCTTTGCCTACATATTTATGAAGCCCAAGAGATGCTGGAGCTAGCGGCGGCACTGACTCAGAGATCATGGAGGATCGTATAGTGGGAATAACTGGAGATTGCCCAAGTTATTACATTGGCGACGAGGGTAAAATGAGCACCTCACGATGGCTACCACGCATGGCAGTATCGGCGAGTTCGACGCCGGACGTGAAGACTGGGTGTCTTACACCGAACGGCTTGAACAATATTTCATTGGGAACAACGTGACTGTAGCAACGAAAAAGCGGGCAGTGCTATTCAGCGTCTGTGGAGCTGAGACCTACAAACTTATTCGAAACCTAGTGGCTCCTGCGAAGCCGACCTCCAAGAGTTTCGAGCAGCTGGTGGAGTTGGTCCACACTGATCTCAACCCCAAGCCATCCGTAATGGTTGAGCGCTTCAAGTTCCACACTTGCATTCGACGTGAGGGGGAGAGCGTGGTGACATTTGTGGCGACTCTTCGATAGCTCACCCAGCACTGTGAGTTTGGAGAGACGCTCGATGACATGCTGCGAGATCGACTTGTCTGCGGCATCAATGATGCTCGCCTACAGCGCCGTCTTCTCGCTGAGTCCACACTCACTTTCGAGAAAGCGCTGTCAGTCGCGCTGGCATGGGAGTCGGCAGAGAGGAATGCCCGACATCTACAGCTGCCTACAGCAGTAGGAGAAACAGTACATGCTATAGGCCAGGGGAGACATCGCAACGAGGAAGCGAGGAGGCAGAGCGAAGAGTGTTTCCGTTGTGGAGGAAGGAAAGCACAACGCAGAGAATTGCAACTTCAGGAGTACCGAGTGTTTCAGTTGTGGGAGAAGGGGACACTGGGCGCGCATGTGCCATCGTCGCGAGAGGAGTCGGACGGGCAGAGGCACGCAAGAACAAGAACATTGGCTGGCTGAGGAGAGCGAGCTACAAACAGCAAAGGACGAGCTGCCGGGGGAATACGGTGTCATGTGTTCTTTTGGCTGAATGGCCTAGGTCCCTCATGTTGTTCCTGTCACCTGTGAAGTCATCTGTGCTACTGGAGGCAGTGGTCCACGTTGCATTTTGTATATCCTGTTCCGTGTCTGTATTTAAGTAGCTCTGCTTGTACAGTTGGATGTCTGTATGTGTGCTACGAAGTAGTAAGACTCTAGGAGTAAGCTATACTGTCAACCGAGTCGGGTTCAGTAGTGCAGACGTGCTTATTGACGAGGAGACATTACGTGACAATTAAATTAGGGGAAACATAACAAGTGTTGAGCCATTCTTTTATGTACTTTGTTGTAATAACTTGGGCAATCTCCAGTTATGCCCACTATACGATCCTCCACGATCTCTGAGTGGTTACTGCCTCAGTGCCGCCGCTAGCTCCACCTAGCCAGGCTGCCAAAAGTCACATTCAGAAAAAGTGTTTAGCATAGTGTAGCCCTGTTTCTTGAAGTTAAGTGTCCATATGTGGTGTGAAAGTAGGCTTTACTTGGAAGTTTGTTATGAGGGTAGTCAACAGGCTTCACTCCCAAGCATTGTCAGGAAAATCCCTAAAAACTGATTTTTGAGAGGCTGCGCAATGCAACGTGCACTCTACCACGAGAAACTGTAAGATTTCATACTCTGCACCTAGAGCCAGTGAACATGGATCAATGAAGACAGCAGCCATACTGTTCACCTAGCCATGAGTTGTGGTTAATGACATCATGAAAGGAACGCCCACATGATACGTCACTAAAATGGCTGAAAGTCACTTCCTGGTTGCTGGGTGATAAAGGAAGTTGTGAGTTGGCTGTGAGAAGAACCGGTTGTAGTTGAGCTTGCCACGTTTTCCACAAAGCCTAGTTAACCGAACTTCTAGCTAATACTCGGTTCGAATATGATAAATTCTAGCTGGCTGATGGTTTGTTGGCATCATAGTGCACATCTGTGACGTCACAATGGCTCTTCTTAAGTATACCTAGATTCAGAATCATCCTGGAAAGCCTTTCTCCGTCCCTTTTTTCACTGTGTAGATTGTGGACTTTTTTGGTGGGTTTTGAAGCACTGATTATATGCTAGATTAAATTGAATGCAATTAACCTCAAACGCGGAAATAGATTAGCTTCACGTGATGTCAATTTTTACAAAGTGTTTATTCCAAGGATTAAACCGTCAGGGAAGTCGAATGAAGCTCATACCTGAATCTTGATAGTACAGCTTGCAAAATCATATACATAATAGGTAGGGAGTAGAAAAAGAGCCATGCTCTATACTCCGAAGATTTCCAAAATTTCCTCTTAGATATAGCACGTGTAACATGGGATATCAAGCTGGGAGGTTGAATACTCTCTAAATGTGAATCCACCAGAGAAACGTAAGAACTACAAAACCAAAGTTCAGTAGAATGAGGAGAATCAAACCAAAGGCGGCGGGTCAGTAGTACCTCAGTGCTTGTACCTCAATCAGATTCTTCACTTAATGCCTATGATATCATTCATTGTGACTGTTTCCATGTCATCATCACCAACTTCTAACTCACAGGAAGGGCTAGCGGTTGGCTGGTCATACAAATCCTATTGGTCAGTGCTAAAGTGAACCTCTTCTCAAATAATTTCATCTCTTCAGTGAATATAGAGCTTACGTCTGTAGAAGATTGTGACCGAGGTGCTTGAGAGTCAGGTGAAGATGCCTATGTACCTGCAACATCCCCACCTGATACAAGTGAACTTCATGAAGATACTTTTGCTCATAGAAACAGTGTTCCAAAAAGAGTCTAGGTATGGTATGTTGGGGAAACCTATGTACAAGCTAGTCAAAGCAAGAACATCTCCTCAACAAGGAGCCTGCCCTATGTAAATTCTGATCTCAAACGCCTTATTCGAAAGAAACAGATGTTTCAGGCAAGCTAAGAATCTGAACTCTGAGCGATCCTGGAAGAAATATACTAAAGCTTGAACAAAGTCACGTCTGCTCTCAGATCAGCCAAGAAGGCTAGGTATTAAACTGTTAAGCCTGAACAGTTTATTAGCATTAACAATGTTTTTTCTTTAGTTCTGTTGCAGTGACATTGCTTATGGAGACGTTGCTTTAGTAGATGATGTCCAAGATGACAATGATTGAAGTGCTTACTCCAAAATGAAAACAAACATCAGATTATGAATTTACACACCAAATGGAACTGTTAGATACCCATTTTGTTTGGTTTGGTCAAGTATTACTTGTTTCAGGGATGAATTGTTAGTTACAAGTGAGGATACGCGATAAGAGGAGTTCCACGGTTCACTTACTCCATCAGATTATGAATGGAACACTTACTCCAAAATGAAAAGAAACATCAGATTATAAATGTGCACACCAAATGGAACTGTTTGGTACCCATTTTGTCTAGTTTGGTCAAGTGTTACTTGTTTCAGGATCGATGAAAACGATCGTGGTAAAATCACACAAACATAGAACACTCTAGAATAAAAGCAAACACCAGATTGTGAACGTGTACACCAATGGAAGTGTTTATTTCAGGGATGACAATTGTTAGCCAGCGATTGCCTTGCAGGAGGGGGTGGGGCTAATGATTATGGGGCATGGCTCACAGCTAGTGTACGCATGCGCAGAGTGGCAAACAGTATTTGCGCGCTATTTCAAATTTTCTCACGTTTGAAAAAGCAAATTTCTGAGCTGAGCCTGTTTTCTTTGCTACGATTCCTTCGCAAAAATGCAGCCAAGAAAGAAGAGGTACCTGGACTTGGTTGAAAAGACGAATTGTGTGTTCAATACCCCAGTGGAGCGAACCGGTATCCTTCGACGGTAACAGAGTGCCGAGTGGTTACATCACCGAGACTTCACACTATTAACCCTTTAACAACCGATGACGCCATATGGCGTCGTCAGATTTTGGCCGCATGTTATCAGTTGGCGCAATCCGTTTTGAAGATAGGTTCTGCGCTAGCAGAAAGGGTGGGACAGGGGGAGGTGGGTGGGTGCACCGCTCTCGCTGACAGTGCATGGCGGTGGTTGCAGCTGCCTGTAGAAAAGCCTTGGTCAATGCCGGGTGGGCCATTTGTCTGGTTTCTTGCACAAACGGGTGTAGAGAGATGTGGTTTAATGGTTGTACATGTATTGCTTCTTTGGAGCTTGTGATTGAGTTTGAGTACTTGTTGATAAATCCTCAAATGTTTGTAATCATCAATACCTATAGCTTCATTAAGTAGGCAAAATGTAATTCCCAGTGACCACATTGAGGCATAGTGACATGCACATGCATGAGACAAAGCCTGTCAAAACTGCTGAGTGCACCTACCGTAGTCTTGTGAAAGAGCACCCAGAGCGGAGCACTTTACACATCTGCCAAAGAGGGGAGTGGGTGCTCTATTAAGTGTTTCCGCATTTAACCACGAAAGAGCGTCCATATCAAGTTTTGCAGTAACTCAATGCCTTTGCAGCAAATAATTGGACAAACAAAGCCTGAGAGTGGGCAATCTTTCAAAGTTAATTTGCATTTTCTAATTGTTATATCATATGTGTTTACTTGTTTACATGCATGTAGGTCATGATGGTCTAAAGTGCATCAAAACTGGAGCACCTACTGTGTCCACGGTCACTGAAGGGTAAGACCACCATACTACACTACAACAAGATAAACACTATGTAACAACATGCATGTAGGTCATGATGGTCTAAAGTGCATCAAAATTCTGGAGCACCTACTGTGTCCACGGTCACTGAAGGTTAAGACCACCAATAAATTTTGACCTGTTTCAAAGTTTACGGAGTTGCACAGTCTTACTCCAGCCGCCCGTTCTTATGCGCTCTTGTGAGAAGTTATATATACCAGGCACATTCTTTAGCATTTTTAGTACACATGCGGAAAACATAAAATGTTGTTACATAGTGTTTACCTTGTTGTACTGTAGTATGCCAGTACTAAAAATAGTAATACGTACTAGACATGCTGTGTAGACATAAGGCATTGTTGCTAAGCACATGACCGGGTGTTGTATTTTTAGTACAGTTCAATAATTTTGACTGGACCATATGGGCTTCTATTGGAGTTGCATGCTCTTACTCTACGCGTCTGTTCTTATGTGCTCCTGCTTCTCACTATAGGAAAGAGAACTTATGGTGGTATTGATTTCTTCGTTATGTTTCATTTTAGATTGTTGCTTGGTTAGTTTAAAGTGTTGTACTGTAAGCTTGGTATTCCCAGCAAATGAGGACAAAGTCACACATAACATGTCTTACACTGTAAAAACAGATTGGTTGTTTTAACCACAGAGTGGTTACCCTGATTTCATGTCTTAGTTTGGTAATTGTAAATTTTCAGCACTTTGTCTTGGGACTAAAGTACAATCAAAAGGTTCCACCATCTGTTTCTTCTCTGTGTTGTTCTTTGTCTGGCTAACTTTTGTATATCACCTTGTCTCCAGTTTTAATATTTTGCATTACACTTTGTGCACACAGTTCTCTTATTTTGAGCATTTAAAGGCTAAACCCTACGAATTACATGAAATGAAACTACTTTACTAGTTACACTAACTCCACATAAGAGTAACTAGTGTACTCCTTTAAGTGCTTACATACAGGAGTACAAATATTGCTCCTTGGGGGGTTAAATTTGCCCGGCTGTCAGAACTCCTTCAAAAGAGTAACTCTTACTCCTTTCTTTTAACAGTGTATATACGTACCTTGGTGACTTGACCGTCTAGATCTTCGTCGGTACGAAGGAAACGTTCTCTTCCTCTGGGAAAACTAGCCATCAGAGAACTGCCACACGCACGTTCCCCGCTACCACAAACGAGGTCGCTAACGTTTGCGGTCGGGAGTTGCACGGATAGCCTAATACCACTTGGATTCGACATGTCCAGCTATAGCACTACTGCATGGAGGAAGTAAAGTCGCATTCCCAGACCAATTATTTTCCCGGACAGCACCCTCCTCTGCAAGTATTTTTCTGAGCAGCCCGTGATAAAAATCGGTCTGGGGACAAGACTATTGCGCTGCTCCCTCGAGCGTTTCCAAAGCTCGAAATTGATTGGTTGGGTTAGTAGCGAGGGTTGCTGGTGGCCTAGTGGTTAAAGCACTGGACTGCAGATCGAAAGGTCCAGGGTTCCAGTCGCACTAGCACCAGAGATTTATTTCTCTTCTGGGTGCACTCAGCCGTACCTCAAAAATTGAGTAGAACGTTTTCCTTCCTGTTCTTCGGAGGGGACGTTAAGTCGTCGGTCCCGGGGAACCCCTTAAATTAGCCTAAGTGCTATTGGGGTAATGATAAAACCAGGAACGGGAAATTAGGAAACAGGAAATAAGGAAATGGTGGAAACGAGGAAAGACTTGGCGGGAGAAAACCTGTCAAACCTGTTTTGCAGCTCCACGTGGTTACAGTTGTTGTATTTGACGTTGTGCAGAAGTTTGCCCGTCGATCGTGCTTTCACACTGACTGTATCAAGTTTGCTGGCCAGTATGTCTAGACCTGTTATAGATCTCACCATAGATCTCACAAAGGCAGACAGCCCAAGTGATTTGGATGATCCTGGGGACATGGTGGACTGTGGAAGCCCTTCAGATTCTTGTATAGTCATTTCAGATGATGGAATGAGGTAAGTTCAGCCTGTATGTGAGCTAAACTAGTAGCTATTTGTAGAAGCAAGCCAAAAAAGAATCGTGCAAGAATTGTGCTGTAGAAAGCGATTTTCTCTGAAAATGCTTCGTTGCGAAGCTAGAGCGTTTCCTGTTGGTACGGCCACATGATAAGTCGGCCATTTTTTACTACGCGGAAAATGCGCATGCGTATGAATTTAGACCATGTGGCTAGCGGTCATTTTGTTCTTGGGAGAGGCGTTCTTTGCAAGTTCGATTATTGGCCATTGGCAGTAAGTATGCCTCCAACAAAGGTATGGCCGCAGTGTAAAGCTGCTGTACCTGTAAGAAGGAAGACATGAACGCTGTGATCAAGTCCTTCGATCCAAATGAAATCATTTGTGCAGATGACCGTCAATGAAACATATGAGAGCAGTAGAATCGGATAGTGTGAAATCAACTAGGAAAGCTAAAGATAAGTTCCACAAGGCCTGTGAAAGAGCGTCAGAAACTCATGAGCGAACTTTGCATAGGCGAGAACAAAACAGAATGCGCATGGCAAGCATGGTCTCATGCCCAGACTATGGCAAGCATGAGAGAGTCTGAAACCTTCTAGTTAACACACAAGTACAATCACATGCACTGCTGCGCCGAGGGTTTGGCACTTCAGTGCCTTTCATTAGTGTATTAAACATTTCATTATTCATCCTTTGCAGCAATCCTTCCTTGTATAATGGAGATGATGAACTGGCAGTGTACAAATGGAATCAATCGAAAGAGCAATATACACTAGACTCTCTTGCCAATGTACTTCTCACCGACTCTGTGCCACCCTCTAGCATTTGCTCCAAACAGCCTGTTCACGTTTGCCGTAACGTATCCTTTGTTGTCGACCTACACAAGCTGGATGATCCAGTAGACATTAGAGCAGATGAAAACGGTGTTTGAGTGCGGAAAGGCTCACCTATTGCTCATGTCAGCATGCACACTAAGGAAGGAAAGACATGCAAGCCAATACATGACACAGCCACTGAGCTACTACATGTACAGAACACAACACTTTACCATGGGCAACTGCAATCATTCGTGTGAAATCAGAGAAAGAAGCATGCCGACAGTATGTTCTGGTAATCTTGAATTGATGGGGCTGTGTCGGTTTCATTGTTCTTCGGAAGAATCTTAACCCTATACCTCATAATTGCATGGTTGCTAAGCAACTACAGGTATACTGTGTGAACTCTGGCTTGTGGTTTAGACAGTACTTGTAGATATGACAACTGTGTAATTGGAAATCACCACATTCTGTTTTTTAATTTTGTAGACTCTAAGGGGATCCTCAGGCGTTTGGCATTCGTTCAGTACAGTTTTGCCAGAAAGGAGCACGAAATAGACATCCAACCTCATGAAAGAGGTTGAGAATTCACAAGGGGGTGTAATGGAAGCGAAGTTGAGCTGCGATCAACCTCGAGATAGGAGGCAAATTTACAACTTCAAGTCAGCACACGAGGCAAAACATCTGAAAATAGTCTGGGTGCGGTTGCGATTTTACCACTTGTACATAACGGTGACCTGTACGTTACTAACAATTTCATCTCTGAAACAAGTAATATTTTACCAAACTAGACAAAGTGGGTATGAAACAGTTCCATTTGATGTGTACATTCATAATCTGATGTTTGCTTTCATTTTGGAATAAGTATTCAGAAGTCATCTATACCAACTGGAATGCCTCGTTCAGACACACTTGCTCATGTAATGAGAGAGTGCAAGGAATCATCCTCTGCTGGTGAGGCCTTCATACGTTCTGTACAAGCTGCTCCTGAACCTATGTGTGTTCTAGCAACAAATCAGCAGCTCAGTGATCTTCAAAGCACTGGGCCACTATCACCTACTAGGCTTGGCATACGATCGCAAAGATTGAAAGTTGAATCGACTGAGAGAACGGATGATGGTGAAGCAGTACAAAAACGTGGAGTGCTGTAGTGTCAGTAGCTGTGAGTAGTGCGCAGTGCCTGCTTGTGAAAGCAAGCTTGTGTCTAGAAGCAGCAGAAACTTAAAGGCCACAGTGGCCAAGACTGTACTCATTGGGCAGGCCCAGGTCTGGACCATTCTACGTGACTCCCACCACCTACCAAAACCTTCTGGTTGAAACAGAAAGGACAGCATGCCATTGTTCTTGGCCCAATCCTTATTCATCAGACAAAGACGTTTCGACCTTTTCACTACTTGTGCTGACAACAGCTGTGTGTGGCTGTGGTGTAGTTGATGCCCTAGCCTTTTGGTATGAAGTGGGGAGAGTATTGCCAGTTGGAGGCTAACTAAGACTTCACCAGTTTTATTAGCCTCCTGCTGACCTCTATTGACTCTGAACACACTGCAAGGCTTGTCATGTGTAGTGGTTCATACACAATCAGGAAAGGTGTTGAAAAGTCGCAGCTATTCAATTATCAGCTACCTTAGAAGTGACTTAACTGTTCCCCAATATATAAAAGTTAATCACTGAAACATGCTGCTCTGTGTTGGTCGCTTACACATACACTGTTACCCACCCATGTGACATCCTACCGCTCGCTTAGGCTCGCCCCATGATGCTTTGCATCTCACTAGTTAGTATGCATGCACATGGCACGCAGCCCTGACATGCCTAGCTACGTGAGCTAGCTGAGACTGATCGTTCGTATGGGCATCGCTTACTGATACCAGTCATAAGAGTTGTATTTCGAACTAATTCTACTCAATTTGTGCCATTGACAAATGGAAGGCCATTGTGCTACCTGTGGAGAGAAAATTTATTGTTCTTTGTTGAAACTGGTTTATTCACTCTGCCCACGGATCTCCAGTATCAGTATCGGTATCGGTATCAGCCAGTACTGAGAGATGAAGTATTGGTATCGGTAGTATCGGTAAAAAGTGGTATCAGTGTAACACTAACTCAAACATATGCCTATTGATTCAAGTGGAATGCTTTTTTTTTCACTTTGTGGAAGGCCTCCAGTCAGTGTGTCAAACTGACCCAAACTACCTGCAAACCAGTGATGTCATGATTACATCACAAGATGCAAGAAAATTAAAGCTATATTCTAAGAGCGTTTTTATCACTTGATCTTAGTTCTGTATACTACTTGAGCCACCTTTGTGTACACAATGTGCTCCCTGTAGGAGGATGTAAGAGTCTTCCTGTTAAGGAGATTGGCAGGGAACGTGTCCATTGCACCATGAGTCGTGAAAATAAGATATTATTTACTTATTCTTTTTGGGGGGTCTTGTATGTGTGTGATATTGCTGAATAATGTAATATTAAGCTCATTACTATGGGAGTATCACAGTAGTAACTAGATATTTGACTGTTCTGCCGTTTCCAGTTGACAGTTTTCCTTTGCTGGTCATCAGGGGAGTTCCCAGTCTGATCTTTGCACAAACACAGGTTTCGGCCTTTAAACTCCCGACCTGTGGATGGCTACAGAAAGGGCGGAGCCACTCCCATATGTACATGGAGTCCAGCTGAGTCTGGTAGTTGGGACATGCTGCATGTGGGCTTGGAACATGTAGGCTCACTACATGCGATCTTACACATGCTTTGAGTCACCAGTCTTATGGTAGCTAAATGACTATAGACTGTCACAGCTATTTGACTTTAAGTTGAATCTCTGAGGTGACAATCATGGAGAATGATAGAGAAGACTGCAGCATGCTAGAGGGCTAGAGCACCAGGGCCAACTCCTGTGTGCAACTGATGATAAAGCTGCTGGTGTCTGGTCCTCTGCCGTCCAACAACTACCACCGCAAGTCCTCAGTTTCTCTCTGAATGCGGCACAAGACACGTTGCCCCACAATGCCAACCTTGCATTGTGGAGGAAGAAAGATTGCCTATCTACAAGTAGGCAGTCTCCTTCAGAAAGGTTGGGTCTGACACCCTGTTCGATTTCTTTCTGGACAGAATCATACACAGAGAAAACTGTATGCCTCATTGAACTTACCATCTGATATGAGACCAGGTTTGACGAAGCCCACATCTTCAAGAAAAACAAGTATGCAGACTTCATTGAACTAATTGAGGCAACAGAATTCATCCCCGAACTCATCACTCTGGAAGTGGGTAGTAGAGGCCCCTACAACCCAGCTGGTTTTAACGACCTTAGGGCCCACATCACCATACCACAGAAAGCATGGAAACACATGCTAACAAACATCACCAAGACTGTGATCATTGAATCCCACAAAATCTGGACCAAGAGAAACTGGAAAGACCCCCTGCCTTCCCCTATTGACTGTCCCACCTAATTCATGTTTTCTTGTTTTTATAATATAGCCTCTTAATGTCAGCTTATCATACAGTGTACTATATAACCTGCCAGTGCTAGACTTTATGTACTGTACCTAACGTGTATACAGTGTCTAGTTTCTGTGGCCCTCTTGTGTACTTTACCTGTATACACATGAGAGTTTTGATATATATTTGTGTGTGTGTGTGTGTGTGTGTGTGTGTCTCGTCCGTCCTCCCACAGATGTGTCAGACCTAAAAATATCTATTTTTATTTGATAACATATGAATGTTCACCTCACATTGGATTATGATCCATTCTCCACATGTGCATTGACATATAGATGTACCATAGTGAGACTATATGTAGTGTAATTATAACATTTTCCTCTGATGGCAGGCCTTCATTTAGAAGTTGATCCAAGAGGGGGGGGGGCGGCGAAATGAGTATTTATGAAACAGCGAGGGGGGGGTGGCAAGCCCTGTGTACATGTGCATAAAAATTTTAGATTTTAGACCGTCTGAGACTGCTTCTTGTAGAGAATTTTTAATTTGAAAGCAATTGTAGCAATACATTAGCAGCTATCTCCAAGGGGGGTCTATCTCTCGTCATTGTCTACACAGAGCGTGGTCAGTGGCAGGCTATACTGAGACATGTAGGGTTGGCTGTGTTTTCCTCGATGTTATAGCTGGAAACCCTGTATAAAAGTGAGAGATGCGCACAGTATACTCCTGGAGTTATAAGGTAACTAAATCAAGGTTTCATTCTACTAACTAAGCAGCTCCTAGGTACAAAGGAACTGTATTAAACATACCAAGATCTTCTCATCACCTTGAAGATTGTCTCAGTCTCATCGTTGGTTGTTGCATCAAGTATTGCGTAACCAAGGTGGTATAAAGATGCCTTGACACAGCAGAGTACTCCTTCAGTTGATCCGCCACCCTCTTCACTGATCGCATGAAGTGGACCTGTATAATGTTAGAGAGTGGTAATACCTATGAAGGACATACGGTATTTACGTTTTTCAGTGAGTAGAAAACCTGACAGTCTTTCATTGTGTGTCTGTGTTTGTGTGTGCATACATGTATGTATAGCGTGTATATGTGTGTGTCAGGGTAAGGAGTACAGTGTGTGTTTTTCGATCGTTTAAGTCAGTTTCAAAGTTTGTATAGTTAAAATCAGTAAGCACTTTCACTGTTTGGAACAAGGTTAGGTGGGTATGACACTTGGTTATGCCAAAAACTAATTGACATAAATGCTGTCAAAATTGGGTGGAGCACTTGCACGGAAATGGGTGCTTGGTTTGGGTAATATTAAGTGCATTCTGATTTAAGGATATAGTTCATTGTGTGTATACTGTTTGACCATACCTCTTTCTTGGAGGGTATTTGTGAAGTGACTTGGACAGGGCACAAGTTACACAAGAAATGGCCATGAGTGACTTTAATTTGCATTCCATGTGTGTGAGCTCTCGACTGTGGTACGTACATGTTTTGTTATACAGGTTTGCTGACCAGAGTGTCCTGATTTGCTCTTCCTCCCTCTCTCACTCTGTTCACTGGACTCATAGTTCTTCCGCAGAAGTGTGTACACTGTCCAGCCAACTCCGCCCACATGCTCAACTCATTCACCTCCCTGTGACTGCATTGCGCACGTGCATGTATATGCTTGCTTGCGGCCATATACCGTAAACTTTAAATGTGTGCGTTTAAATTTTAATATTACAAAGATCGAGCTCATGCACTCAGAGTCGCTATTGCTAGAGTGCAGCGTCGGTTACCTGAGTTACTCCTTGTTTGCTACAGATCATCGACGTCAGTTTGCCCACAGGCAGTACAATCAGCTTTGTAAAATTGAAACATGCAACAAGGAATGAGATAATAGTAGGGTTAAATGGAGTTAACATAGGAGGTACATGAAGTGTATGTGAGGATTCCCACACTGAGCACGTGTAGTTTGCAAGTTACTGAAGTCTTCTGTAACTTGATTGGTCAATTGCTAGTCCTATAACTCACCTAGGTACTAGGTAATTGATAGTTAGAACACCAGCTGGTGATTTAGAACACTAGCTTGCAATTTAGAACACTAGCCACCGATTATTCAATAGTTTATTTCCAAATTTTTAATTTGCTTGTTATGGTCATTTACAGAGATAAAGAAGTTTGATGTTTGGATCTATACTTTCCACTTGGAAGCATTTGAATTTATGATGATACTTTGTTCTTTGTGAACAAAAAATTTCTATACTTTCATTCGTTACAGATCATGCATCTTCCCCTAAATAACAAAACAAAACAAAACAAAAAAACAGGAACAAGTTTTCTGAATGAAAACAAGCACATGTAGGGATGGAACCCTACTTTCCATTGTGACTTTGCTATATATAAACCATGGTAAGGAGGTGTATATGGCAAATATACTACCCTCGACCTCGGTCATCGGAAGTTTGCAGTAGATATACCCCGAGCCACAGGTGAGGGGTACGTGATTATATGGCATTAGCTCAGCTTCTAGCAAGAGAGCAAATTTTTCAATTTTGGAAACATTTAGCTGTAACACACATCAAATGTGTTTACAAAGTACATAAAAGCAATGACCCAACACTTATGTTTCCCCTAATTTAATTAAGTGTCACGTGATGTCTCCTCGTCAATATGGCTGCCAAAAGTCACCTCATTCAGAAAAAGTGTTTGAAGTTTTGTTTCAAGTACTTTTCTTAGAATAGAAACCTTCCTGGAAGGTATGGGAGCGCTTTTGCGTGGAAACAGTAACTTTCAGCCATTTTAGTGACATACATGGGTGGGCGTTCCTTTCATGATGTCATTAACCACAACGCGTGGCTAGGTGAACAGTATGGCTGTGTCTTCATTGATCTGCGTTGACTGGCTCTAGGTACAGAGTATGAAATCTTACAGTTTCTCGTGATAGAGTGCACGTTGCTGACATTGTGCAGTACTGTTTGACTCCCAGGACTCACTTCCTGGTTGCTGGGTGATCAAGGAAGTTGTGAGTTGGCTCTGAGAAGAACTGGTTGTAGTTGAGCTTGCCACGTTTTCCACGAAGCCTAGTTAACCGAATTTCTAGCTAATACTCGTTTCAAATATGATAAATTCTAGCTGGCTGATGTTTGTTAGCATCGTAGTGCACATCTGTGACATCACAAATTATATGTGACATCACAACGGCTGTTCTTAAGTATGGCAAGTATATAGAGAAGCTAAAACTCACAGCGCAGGCCGTGTACGTGCAAATAATGATGATTTGTACCGTTTATATGTGTAAATAAGATGATAGGAGGGCTTTACTATATAATTTGAAAGATTTGAAAAATTTTGCTCTTTTGCTTTGGACCACTGTAGAAGATGCTCAAAATGCAACAAACGTGCAGAAAGCCTAGATAAACTTGGCTGCATGTTCTAAGACAACCAATACAACAACCCAAAAACTGAAAATGCTCAAATCAACATCATAGGCAGCTAACTGGACACATTAGTTGATTCTTTGAGAGCATAGCCAAATTCACAGTAAATTGGTGCCAATGTTTCAAATTGACGACCATAGATCGAAGTGACAGTGGTGACCAGCTCAAAGAATCCACCACATCGGGAGATTTATATTGCATAGTGCAAATGTTGGTGTGGGGCAACTTCGCTTTATTGAATAAAGTTTTTGCTGATGACAAAACTACTTGTAACTGCACCAACGACCCATCTGCATTATGAAATACCACACACAAAATCGTCCTTTTTCATTAGCTTCTCTCATAACCATGTGATCGATTTCTGCGCATGCATGTCGGGGTAGAAGGGCTAATTTTGCGTTCAACGTTGCAGGATGCAGGCATTGACACTGCATACTACTCAGGACATTCATTCCAAATTGGAGGTGCAACTAGAGCGGCTGTGTAGTGTTGATTCATTGCGTTATATCTTGTAATCTTCAATGACCGATAATTACACAGAAAAAGTTGGCAGACAGTTTCAGCAAAGGTACGTTTCAACTGTTCCTTACACGATTAGATGGTATATAGATGATAGAACAAGTAGCGTGTGGATATAAGCTGTACTGAGGCCAACTACGATCGGCAGGCAAACTTCAAACACCATTTTGTGGGGAAGTCTCTATAGGACACCGCAGCTAATTATGCTTCATTTGACTTCCTGTTACACGTAATTAACTCCAAGTCCGAAAAGGCGCAGTGCCTGTTCTAGATAGACAGGTAAATGCTCCTTGGTGGAAATGATGAGTTTGTGATTGTTTTAGGTCGCGCTGCACGAGTGTTGGGTTTGAGTGACTATCAATTGCTATATCTTGGATGGATAGATAGCATGTTGGATTGAAGACTGTGGTAGATGTAACGGAACTTCAAATAGTTATGCCTTCTTGCCTGCATCATACAGCAGTAGATGGAGAAATTCTGACGAGGTCCAGTCAGGGCGTTTCATAACAATTGTCGATTCAAAAATGTGTTGTATGCGTCTCAGGAGTCGACTCGATTGCGATAACAATCAACTCAATTATCTGCAAAATCTACTCGATCAAAAACCCCCCGACTCGATTGTGATAAGGGGGCGCACTAAGTTCACTACATCTGGTGCCCATGACGTAATTGCAATTACATCATAAAGCACCAGAGAAGATTGACATCATGACTTTGTGTACCGAAGAGCTATGAGGCATTTGCGAGGGGTCACTGGACGAGGTCAGTCTACCACTTACAAAAGCTAGATTCTGTTGTTTTAATGTTTTAGGATGAGGAAGGGGACTCTGGAGCTGACTCTCTGGCATAAAATTTTACCCTAGGAGGTAGCCTCATTCCCAGGCTACCTAGGAGGCTGTTTAGTGTTGGATGAAAGTCAAATGATGCTGACATCAGCCTAGTGTGCTTTACTTGAGATCAAGTCTAAAGAACGATCACAGCACTTGCAGAACTAATTATGCATGGGTGGAGATGGGCGCGACTATGCATGCCTTCCTGCTTTGTCAGCTTTCAGTATTTTGAGCAGCCCCACCTTTTTTGTTGCGCATGCGGAAGTACAGTAAGGTGGTTAACAGCGGGAGATTTGACAGTGCATATCAAGAAGTTTAAAATCTCTCACCTTGTACAATTTCATAGCTGAATAGCACTTTTGAAACCCTGGAATAGCAATTCCACAAGGCTACAGTTTTTGTGTATCATAATTTAGCAATACCAGTCACGTGAACTGTTTATCTACAGGAACAGTTTGTAGGCGCACCTGACTGTAGGTTATGGGACTGCCTGTAAAAGCTGTCCAGGAAAGAGGCTACACCAACTGTTCATAAAATCCAAGAGAGCATACTCAACAAAACTATTCAGTTCTATTGCTAAGCAATACAAATTAAGTAATAGTTAAACCATGGCTTCTGAGTCGTTACAAGATATACCCAAGGTGTACAATTGACCGCCGAGGGTATATCTTGTAATGCCCAGAAGCCATGGTTTAACCAATTTGTAGCTCAATTATGAGCCAAGTAGCGAATGAGATTGGAGAACCGTTTTGCGTCATAAAGTTGGCATAGTAACTGCCGCCTGCGGTTTCTGAGCAAGGAGCTAGCTAGCTGCTGGATAGGATACTCATAACCAGTGACGATGTGTTCGAAACCATTGTGTTTGGGAGATCCTTGGTGCTCCGAGTGGGGATGCTGTGAGAGTGATTCTGATAAAGAAGACTTCAAGGAGCCTCAGAAGAAGAAGGCGAAAGGAAAAGGCGGGAAGAAAACGGTAACCGGGTCAAACCGGTTTGTTTCACCGACATCCAGTGTTGAGATTGACAAGATTTGTAAGGGTTTTGTTCCGAAGAACACGGAAAAAGCTACGAACTGGGCGGTTAGAGTGTTCGAACAGTGGAGGGTAGAGAGGAACAGAGCGACAAGTGACGATGGTGAAATGTGTCCTTCCAACTTGTTGCAGTGCCCTGTCCAGGTATCGCTCAATTACTGGCTGTTGCGGTTTGTTGTTGAAGCTCGTCGAGAGGATGGACAGCCGTATCCGCCTATGTCTGTTTCAAATTTGTTGGCTGGTTTGTATCGTGAGTGCCGAAAATATGATCCAAATTGCCCCAACTTCATGAGTAGTAGCTGCTTATACGGAGAGTCTGCAGTGATGGATCTGGATATTCTACCTCAGATTTGGCATACTAAGCTATAGTTACTCGAAATTCGGCTGCATGTTATCAGTTGGCACAATCCGTTTTGAAGATAGGCTCTGCGCTAATAACTAGTTTGTTGCATGCTCAAAAGCAGTAATGCTCATGCTGCAGGATGTTGGTTAGTTTCACTGGTGGTGTGACTACACGTGCATGCTGGTGGTGTTATACATGAATTGTCAAACGCTACAGCTGCTGGTCAGGACCAACGAGGGGAGGCTGGAGGGACAGACTCGGAAGCTAGTCCCTCCATTGGACTGCAGTCCAACAGAGGGACCAGCCTTTGAGCCTGTCCTTCCGGCCTGCCTTCGCTTGTCCCGACTGGCAGCTGTAGGGTTACACAATGCATGCATAACAATAATAGCACTACTACTCTGTTGTACTAGCATGCATGTGCAGTCACACTAGTGGTTAAACTAACCAAGGTTCTGCAGGGCGTTGGTGAGTTTCACTGCTGGTGTGACTGCACGTGCATGCTGGTAACATTAAGTATGAATTATGTAACACCACAGCTGCTGGTCGAGGCAAGCGAGGGCAGGCTGGAGGGACACATGCTGGGCCAAGTCCCTCCGGCGTCGTACTGCAGGACATCAGTTAGTTTCACCAGTGGTTTGACTGTACCATGATGGTATTGGTCTGGTAGGTACTAGGGTGTGTGGTTCATGTGCTTCATCGTGAACAGCTTTCCTTGTGTATGGCATTAATTTTGTGTGCTTGGTCGGTTACTCAGGCATACTAAGGCATGGCTGAATAATTTTGCGTGATACGGAAAGATTATGATAATATGTCATTGGTTCACGGAAGTGACCTCTCGGTTGCGATGCGAAGTAGCTTTGTTTTGCGCTTGCTTTTGTGAGTCAGCGATGAAACTAGACCGAAGTTAATAGTTCTTTGGAATCTAAAGTGGATTGGTACTTCATGGCGCAGAGAATTAGTCTTCGTCCCCCTTTAAATCTTGTGCCAAGCTCATGAAAATGGCAGAGTCGGTGTCGAGATGGCGATGGTGATACCGAGACGGAGTTCTTGCAGCTGTTGCAGGAGCCCGTTTGTGTGTTCTGGAGGAAGGTACCCATGTTTACTCCACAATTTTACTTTGGGAAATCGGCAGCAGGCTACTGTAGTCTTTGGGCAAGCCAAAAAGTGCCTGGACTACACCCCCAAGAAGGCCTCTTTTGTCAGTTCTGAAGAAACGTAGCTATGTTTCAAGTTTCCCAAAACAAAATCAGGTAAGTGACATTGTACTCACCATGACACAGAGCACGCAAGCACACACATGTACATGTACACAGAGATACCTCTAGTTTTAAATTGCGCTGCAGGCCAGGCATAAACCACACGCAGGTCGTAGGCCTGTGTATATTATCTATGGGCCTGGGCGGACATACTTAGAAGGCTGTCGCGATCACACATGTACCTCAAGCATGCGCATGCACTGGTCTAGTTTGGCCTAGGAACGTGAACGACGACGCTTAGCTAGGGTAGTGACAATGTGCAAGGGCGGATGAGACTCTTAGCCTAGTATTTTTTCGGTGAAGGGCTGAATAGAAGTTTGGAGATTGAATTGTTTGAACATAGGTGTGTCCGAAATTGGTCTTTGGAGGGCTCTGCCGTTGACAGCGGTAGGCAGGTTAGCGTCAGTCTCTGCACTCAGACAACACTGCTGTAGAGCTTCATGCTTGCGGTGGCAGACTCGACGGAAGTAGTGTAGGAAAGACAGTACAGAGTCCGAATATACCTATGGTCCGATTATCGAACAATTACTCTACTCACCAGACTGTGATGTAACTACTCTATAACTTGTTACCTACACAGGATATCTTTCTCGTAAAATATGGTGAATTTTGCTCATATGTATGAGCAACATTTTACCAGGCTACATGGTATAGGCAAATACACACATTATACACGTATAATATGCATTGTATAATCATGTTACGTACCTTCAAGTTTTCTATTGAGTTGCAGACCAATACTAGTGCCAATAAATTCATTGGCCCTTCCACTGCACTCTTGCGCTCTACATACAGGCTCTTCGATGGCATTTTGAACTATAGGCATGATTTTGAAATAGTTCGCAACTCTGGAAACGTTTCAATGAAGCATCGTTTGAGAGCATGAACACTTGAGCCAGCCCCAGCCTATCTTGATGCTCTGATGATCTGGCACAGTTGCTACCGTGCTTAGACCTTTGAAGTCTGAGGTCCGAAAATATATCAATCCGAGAATAAATTTTTGCCTCTGGCATAGGAACATGAATGCATACTGACTAGTTTTAATACTATACTGATACCATGCTTACTTGTTCTCTTCTCCCTTCATGTGCTGCACACTCTCTGAATGCTTGCTTGTGTGCCGAAATTCGGTGAAGTTAAATCTCGTAGGGAGAGGGTTAAAATCTAAATTTGGGGTAAACTCATAATTTTTTCTCATGAGCAAGTCTGTACATAACGAGATTCGCCGCAAGGAATGTGGGATGGTATAAGTTCACACCGTTTGAAACGGTTACGTCATAATTGCATCATTTTGAATGTGTGCCACATCCTCTGTATACTTAAGATGAGTGGCCATGATAACAGCAGAGTTTTTATAAAAGAGAACGAGCAAGACTCCAGGTTGAAAGAGACTCCATCCATCAGGTGATTGTTAATAACAGAACTTCAACCTATCTGGCTAGGCATGAAGTCACTGCCACTGAACTGAACAAGAAATCATTAATGAGAATCATTTGCCACCGTTCTGTCTGCCAGAAAAAGTAAGTTCTTGGCCCACTGAAAATATTGCTAGTTACCAGGCCTTGTAAGAAATCACTGATACATTGAGTCCAATAATTGATCTCACAGAAGAGAGGTGACTCAATGAGGGATTGCTCCTTGTTTACAAGGATGGACGCAACTAAATTGTATGTCCCAGACAAGTTAAAGGAAGGTGCATTCCCAAACATCCTGTTCAAAAGCAGTAAGAGTGGCTGGATTAATTCTGAATTGTTTGTCGACTGGTTTGCATTTGTTCTGAAAAGCATTCCTCCAACTCGTCCTGTTTAAGCGCTGCAAGTAACTCAAGTGTGTCAGCTTCTTCAGATGTGATCATAAATCACCGCCTGGTATCAATCATTGCTTTAGCTTTCTGTTTCTTTTTTTGTTCTTTTTCCTTTTTTAATCTCTCCTCGGCTTTTTTCTCATGAACTGTTTCTTTCACGTTTTTCCAGTTCTTTATCCTGTTCTTGGCTTCAGCTTTAAATCTATCAAACATAGCATCATCTGTAAGACAGTTTTCTAAGAAGGCAATGCACCAAGTTGAGAAATAAGAAACGGCTCCCTGATACTTACATTTGTGATTTATGTAAATAGTTTCAAGTTTGTTGTGTGTCCCTTAATTTGAAGACTTGCCCCATAATACCAACTGATGCCAGTGTTCATACAATCATGATTTCTGTCTCTTTAGAATATAGTAATGTATTTTTTTTATGATTTTAGATACATGTATTTGTGAATGTGATGTGCAAGAGAATTGAAGTGAATACATGAAAATCTAGCTGAGTTTTGCCAATTTGTAATTTCCTGTCTCATAATCGCCGCGGTTACTTTACAGTGTTGACATACTTTGTGGGAAACATGGTAGAAGACAGGAGGCCTAGCTTCAAAAGCAGGCTGATTGCAGGCCAGAGGAGGTTGGAAGCTACGTGTAGTAATTAGCACATACATAATATTACTCGTAGGTGGATGTGAAACAGTATGCATTTACCGATAGTCCATGGAGATTTATTGAGACAGCCTTGCAGCGCTGGAGCGCTGTGTAGTGGGCCAAATTGTCTTGTACGCGCGACACTCTTGCAGTCTTGGGAGACGTGAACGCTGTGATAACAGCCTAAATACTACGCCAGATGATCACCAAGTATATATTCTACAGATAAAATCAAGAGTACAAAGAAGTTCGCTAGTATTCACACACATCCATTGGAAACACTGTACTATGCTGTTTGTGTGAGATTATCTCTTTAGACATGGTTGCCTATAGACCATGTATTAAATGGTTAGAACTGTGTACTATACTAGAACGTACACTGGGAGAAAATACAGTGTGAAATCACATGATTCACACATGAATGTACCGTACCGTGTTGTGTCTACATAATAGCTGCTTTCTCCAGAAAGAGCAACATGAGCATGAAACAGCATGAACCTGAACTTCTTGTAACCTTGTGTCTGTAGAGTATGTACCTGTTCCATCCTATGCTCTGTTCCAACTGCTGCCGCACTGCTCAACTCGGGTAAGATTACACGGACATCATATATTTTTCCATTTCGCAATGATTATTTTTGTCAAGGTTTGCAGGTGTTTCACATCCACCTATGGGTATAATATAATTAGTGTTACATGAATGATGTAATCACAACAACTGCCATGCAGTACAATGAGTTTCATTCCGGACAGACCGGGCTGTTTCTGTAAAAATTAAGTTGGCCATTCACTATGGGTTGTAATAGCAGTTTGTATGATTACATTGTTGCATATTATTACATGTAGCTTCCAACATCACACCTGTCTTCAAAGCTCAGGGTAATCCCAGCTCAGTTTCCAACTATAGACCAATATCTCTGTTTTCCTTACCATCTAAACTGCCGTGCTTTAACTTCAGTTGAGCTGCCTCCGCTGGCCTTCACATGCTTCACAATACCAATCTTCGTGAAATATTTGAATGCACTTATTTGAAATTTACAGTAAGTTGTCGGTCAAGCAAGCAAGCATAGATACCCACACGTGTGTGCAATGCTGTCACGCTAGTGTGGGGGTCGCTCAGGCTTGCCCCAATCACATACTTGTACTCTTGCTCATGTTCTCTACATTCCTAGTGCACACTTTTACAACAGTGTAACCTAGCAACAGTCAAAACATTTTATGGCAAACCCACTCAAAATAGGTATGGCTACTTGAGTAAAGCTTTTCAAAAAATTTACTGTTGTAAGGAAAGTACTACGTAATAATTACCAATCTCACAATCTCTTTGGTGCTTGGGAATACGCCCAAGAAATTCGACTTCGTTCACTAAAATGCTTAAGTCTTTGCAGTTCAGCTCCTAGCACTTAGGTAAATTCACACACGAACCATCACTGTGATATCTGGAGGGCCTCTTCCAATGCTAAACAGTGCACTAGCACATCCATGACATACTCGAGTAGGGTTGTGATTACACTTGAAAGATATGTAAAAAAAGGAAGTGCGTGCCAAGAAGTATGAAAACAAGGTAGGGATGACATAAGTGATACACAAATCCCCATCCCAGCATTTTTTACACTATAGTTGTACTCTAGAAAGAGGTGAGCTTAGATATAGACGTGTGTGTAGCTTAATGTATGAAATCAATGTATCACATTTTCCTGAAAAAAGGTAGCACCTCTTAATGCAGCAGTCTCTCAAAAATTGCTGCTACAAGCAATCGTGCTCGTCAGATGTTATTCGTCTAAATGTGTGTGTGTGTGTGTGTGTGTGTGTGTGTGTGTGTGCACGCATGTAAGTATTGGAGGTATCTGAAGTACTAAAAATAATCACGAACTAGGGAATGTATGATGCACACCACATTGCCATTGCCTATTCTGGAAACAGCTATAGCGTTCACTGTCAAGGTCAGCATTGTCATTGAGCATCATCTAAATATCGACCCAGTGTTTGAGAGTAGAAGTGCTCATATCACCAAACATGTGCTTGCAAGCACTGCAAAAAGATAAATCAGTCTCACCTATAAATGCGTGTATCAGTCATCAACAATAGTACTGGAGTTAAGAATGAGGGTTTGAGGGAGGGAGGGAGGCAGGGGGGATGGGAGGGAGGCAGGAAGGGGGGAAGGGAGGGAGGTAGGAAGGGAGGGAAATGATGTTTTGGATGTGGATACAGGTCACAAGTTTTTATGGGTTAATATTGAATACAGGAATCTATATGTTATGAGGCGAAAATAGAGGAAAGTGAAAAGGCCAGCAGTCACTGGAAGTCGAACCCAGGACACCTCTGGCTTGATCCGCCAGTGCTCTGCCACTGAGGCACGACAGCTGGACAACCACCAACCCTCACATTTTCTACATGTACTGCACAGGTGATTGTCTGGCTCTAGTGGCATTGAATCACTTGCTGCTGAACTGAAGCTAACTATTCCAGTTGTGTATAAACTGTGTCAACCTTATATGGGTGACACATCTCCATACCAGTGGTTTATACCTACCTGTATTCGTACAAACCAAGTGTTATGGTACACCACCACCCAGGCTAACAATTGCACTTCAGGTGTATGCTTAGTTTAACCCTTTTATTGCAACAGCAATTTTATGTCACCGTTAATTAACCATGTCAGCTGTTGCACAATCAGTTTATACCACTCAGAGGTCAAAGTGTCAAGCGTTGCTTAGGAAGCCCTAGGCATAGCCAGTAGCCTGGTTTGCGTAAATAGTGCATAACTAGGCTGGACTACTTACCTAAGCAATGGTTCACAACCAGGTAAGCTATTTGTACTTGTTTGATACCATTTATGCATGGCTATACTCGTAACTTACCAGACTTGTTACCCACAGCTCCGCAAGATTCAGCCAGTTACCAAGTTATTTAAGGGTTGTACTTCTGCCTTAAGTGCTGATTTACTACTTTGTCACGGCACACAGCAGGGTTTGTTACTGTCGACTGCAAATTTGATAACACATAAGTAGCTAAGTCCTCACCAGAAAATATAAGCATCACACATGCCAGCCATTTCTCCAGCTAACGTGGCTGCTCATGCATGGACTAAGCTTTACACCAAAATCGTGAGATGTAATGTTCTGGCGTTTATGAGTACCATTCATGGATGGCCCCAGTCAACCACTGTCAATATTAATTTGTACCGCCTGTGAGCGGCCTGCCGTCGTTGGTAAAGCACAAACCAGAATTAAGTTGCCACGCGTGCTTGAACTTTAGTCGTCTTGACTGCATTGCGGAAGTGCATGTGTATGTTTTGCTTGCTTGCTTGCTTGGACTGACCACTTACCGTAAATTTCAAATGAGCGCATTCAAATATTTCACAAAGATCAATATCGTGAAGCATGTGAAGAAGGCCAGTGGAGGTCTGACTGTCAGAGTGCAGCGTTGGCAACCCGGAGCAACGCTAGTGTGGGGCTCACTCAGGCTCACCCCAACTGCTAAATATAAAGGGGCCTTACCCCTGAGTTTCACTAAGCTTCATAGCTTCAGAGTAAAGGGTACCTTACGGGTCACTTTAGTGGTTTTCTGCATGGGCTAACCGACAATTATTGGGCCACTAAAGTGTTCTTCCCGCGTGCAACTGATATGATCACTCTGGAAAGCAGAAAGAGGCAGGCGATCAGACACGAAGCTTAAATCACAGCAAGCAAACAGCCTCCAGTTTTCACTTCAGGTAGGAGGTCTACCTTCATATGCTATATAAACAAATCAGCACTGCCCAGAGCTTGCTAGCAGCTTGTCAACTTTGACCTTCAGACATGACAACACTGATTATGTGCAATTTCTGTGTTGCTAAACTGTAACATGTAAATTATTTCCCCACATCCATTGAGTTAATAAACTGCCCATGCTTTATAACCTTATATTCTCCACTTCACCCTTGTTTCTGTGGCAACAGGTGGGTATTATTTTCCATATACTGACAGGAAGTTGTAGATTCTGTACATTCTGTTCCATATACCCCAGAAGTTGGAGACATGCTTCACCGTCCACTGGTATGACTACTTCCTAAGTAAATGAGGTTTGTATTCAATCAAGCTAATCCCAACTACCAACCTGTGCAGTCAGCTAGTTTACAAGTGATCATGATATAAAATCTTTTCAACATCTGGTCTCATGACTACAAGATGTTAATACCTGGTAGTCATGTATAGGTACACAAACGTAGTAGCCTGGGTACTTGATTTCAGCACATGCGTGTCGGGGAGATAGGTTTAATGAGTAAGCTACAATGAATGAAGTGCGGGTAGTCGCTATTCTTTGGAAATGGCAGGAAATCTTGGCCAACCTTGCAGCGAAGGTTCATTTTCATTGTTTAATTATCCCTTTAAACACTTGATAACGTAACACTGTGCACTGCACAGAAAAGATAGTTTCTGCGTACTGGCATGCAGGTTCTGTGTCAGCAGAAAGGGTGGGACGGGGGGAGGTGGGTGGGATCACCTGCAGGGTGCTGTGCTCATGGCAGCTGCTAGGCTTGGCTGTAAAAGCAACATGGTTAACACCGGGTGAGCCAATTCTCACCCTGGCTGCATGAGCAGGCTTGTGAAAAAAAAGGTTAATTAGCTAGAAACAATTCTGTAGAACCAGTTGAGCGTGGGATACAAGCTGTTCTGTGACAGTGCTAAGTTCAACACGATCGGCAAGCAAACTTCAAATGCAATTTCTGGGGAAACGGGACACCCCAGCTAATTATGCTTCGATCAACTTCCTGTGGCTAACCATAACCATATACTAACTCAAACACACAGCTGTGGTGATAAATCACTCGGGCACATATGGGTGCTATCGGGGTTAAAGGGCTTTAATGCTGAGAAAATTAAAAAGGATCCGGTAAATAAACAACACTAGTAGTTGTTCTGATTTGAGGGATATTCAGGTATCACAAAAATATTGTCAGTGATTGTTGAAAAAAAAAACCTGCCAAGCTGATTATAGCACTTGGAACTAGTGTATCCTTGGGATTCCTTGGTTAGTTTTAGTGTAAACCACTGGACCACTTAGTGATCTTGCATTGAACTTCGTGCTCACAGGGAGAGACTATTCAAACGCTGTGTGTGGCATTCAAAAACTGTACCGTAGGTGCTCTAATTATGCTTCGCTCAAAAAATAATTATTTGTGCAATGTAACGCAAGAACAGAAATTCAGACAGCATAAACTATGACGCAACATTAGAAATATGATGCATAATTAGAAAACGCCTATAAAAAGCTATCCACACTGTTAAAAATGAGGTGTTACATTAACACTTAAAAGAGGTGTTACTTGAGTGTCCACTCAGTGACTCTACCTTTGAGTGCTCTGATAGCACCTCTAAAATGGTGCTAATGCTACACTCGAGTGGTGTAGAACTACACCAGCTTCCTGGGCATGTTTAGCACCAGAGGATTTAGAATAGCACCATATTGTGGAGTTCTTCAAAGGCCAAATATTGGTGACACCAGCTGAGAGTGCTCAATTGGCACCTCTAAATGGCGTAATTGTGTAGGGGTACACCAGTTTTTGGGTAAATTTAGCACTGGAGGATTCAAAGTTCAAAGTTCAAACACATGTTGAACGTATACTTCAAAAACGAACAAGTACAATAAAATGGATGAATAGCAGTCCATAAACAAGTTGCACAAATGCAATAACCTAACATGCGATAAAATAAGCAGCTTCAGTTTGTCCGTGCACACAACACACTTTAACATTATGGAATTCAAAGTTTGACTTGCTTTCTCTGAGAGCAGAATCCGGATCATCCTCGTCCTACATCGAGAGAAAGATTGTGTAGACGCAGTCATAGTGATTTCCTTTACGTATTTCAAGCAAGCTAGTGTAAGTGCATGCATTTATAATATTTACATGTATTTGTATTTGTCTTTTAAACATGCAGGTCCATGAAGGACCGAGTGGATGCATGTCATTTCACAATAAAAGTGAGAATGCAACTGCCTTCTCTGCATCACTGCTAACTATGCCCATGGATTTCCCTTAATTGACCAGACCATTCACTCATGTTTTCACTGGGCCTAGTAAGTAAATCAATACATTTGCCAAAATGCCGTCTCCCCTTTTCCTATACCGTAGTCTCGCGAAAAAGGCCCACTTACGAAAGAGCACCCACCCCCTACTTTTCACCCAATTTCCTGTACAGCGTCAAAGTTTACTCGAACGAGCGCCCACCCTGGAGCGAGCTTCGCATGGAGTTTGAGAAGCACAGTATGCGTATCTGAGGTACGAAACTTCGTGTAATACTTCACCAAAGTTGCTACAAGGCATCTTTGCGTAGACGGACGTAGCTAATGCGGTATGCACTGCGAGCTACACCATGCTCACGGTGACGTGGTGCCGTTCAGAGTGTTGTGTGCCATTAGGACTCAACTTCGAAGCCGCTGGTGGTTCCGTTGTACGTTACTGTTTGTCCAATTATTTGCTTCGAGGGCATCGAGTCGCTGTAAACAAGACATGGGCACTCTTTCGTGGTTAAATGCAGAAACACCCGAAAGAGCGCCCACCCCCCTCTTTGGCAGACTTGTAAGGTGCTCCGCCCATGGGCCCTTTTTCGCGAGACTACGGTACTACATTTTAGTCTAAAGTGAGGAGGAGGCATTTACTCAAATGTAAACCTCACCTCCAACAACTGAAGCCGACTCCAGTTTTGTACCACATCAACAACAGGAGCAGAGCTACTGCACACTCATTCTCTACATGGAGAAGATTGACACAACACGCTGTTAGAGACAGTTTATATATCTTGTAAATTGGAAAAATTTTGGTGTTAACATATTTTGTAGACCTAGACAGCAACAAAAATTAAACTGCCGAAAAATTTTCAATAGCTAAGTATTAAACAATGCTACATGAAAATATAGCTCAAGCTAGTGACATGCCTGTGGGGTAAGTACTGCTAGCGACGAACTTGAGCGCTAGGCATAAAAGTCTTGGGTAAGATCAACTGACTCAGATTGAGGCAATAGTTCCATTGCAGTGCATTGGTTTCACAATTTCACCTTCGAAGCAAGGAGTCGTTTTTTATTCATCTGCCTTCACAAGTGATTGTAGCCAAGGTACATAATGGTAGGCACAAATACAGCTAAGTCTTTGGCCAGTGGTAGCTCATCAGCAGCTGAATCCCTCAAGTCCACCCTTGCCTTGCTAAACAAATTTCAACGTTAACAATTTTTGTGTAAAAATGATGGCCTATGAAAATATTGACATGAAAAATTTATCTTAATTGAATCACGCATGTGGCTTCCTGTTGAATGTTGTCTTACCATGTTATCCGCCACCTGTAGTAGAGAAGTCGTCATTGGCTTAGTCCACACAGCTTTGCCACTCCAAACGTTTCCCCTCATTTTCTCTCAGTTGATACTCTCTGTTATATAGCACATCCTCAGCTTTGAGCTTCTTGAGCAGCTACAAATATAGACATGTATAATGGCATTCTGTACAGTGAAATCAACTGCATGTTGGTATACAAAATAAGCCTATAGATACAGTTATACAGGTTGTGCACTGCATGCATGCTCTGGCAATCTCCTAGTCTAGAGTTTATTGCTTGCAACTCACTATGATAGCTGATTCCACTGTCTTGTTGCTGTCTCTCGCGGTAGAAGGACTCCAACAATACTGTCTATTCTCCTGTTGGAATCTGGGGGAGCGAAGTCCAACCCAGTGCGTGCTGACTATAGCATTCATCTTCCAGCTGTCCTTGATGCGACAGTCACCGATTCGACGATCAGTGATACGCCGACTCGCAAGCGTGGGATGCGCACACATTTTAAACGTCGAAAGCGACTACTTTAAAACAGTAGGAGGTTGCTAGAATCACAAAAGTTAGAAGTTACAAACCAGGGAAAGGCCACAAAAGGTTCAAATCGCACACAAGAGAAATCGGCAGCTGCTGCGCTGCCCGCGCGCCGAAAATCACGCGATTGTACAAAGTGCAAAGTACGAAGTTCAGTATGCGCATGCGTAGCACGGAAATACTTACCCAGTGAGACATAGCAGGCTCGAAACTGCATCTCTGCACGGATTCCCACCGCAGCAAGCGTCTGGAGTTTTACCACTATATGTTTAACTCCAAATTTTAGCAAGTCCATGATATATAGAGCCTTCAAATCGATGTCAGCAATTGTTTCAAGGTGTTTAACATCAATGTATTGTAGCAAATTAACCGAGGAAGTGTGTAATAAAGTAGCTATCTGTATGTTTTATGAAATGTACTCAGGAAATTCTTGTCTGAGGTGCACTAGAGTATGAACCTTAAAAACCCTAGTGTTGGTGCTGTTTCTACACTAGAGTTTTAAATTAAACTATGTTGGCTAAAGTAAAACATGTAGTGCTACACTGCACCTACTGGGTTAACTTTAACACTACATAAATAGCACTCCTGGTGTTGGTATAACACCTCCCTTTCTTGCGTGTATCATGTGAACCTCACATTGGTGTCAATCCTACTCCATGGTGGTTTACACTAAGCCATGCTGGTGCTGAACTAAACAACCAAGTGTTATACTACACCTCATGGGTTGATACTTGCACTGCAGATATATGCTTACTTTAACACTACCGGTGTTAATTTCACACCTCTATTTTAACAGTGCAGTAACTACAACAAGCTCCAGAAGGATGCTCCGCTTCCGAAATCGTGTAAACCTAGCGCTGAACCACCAACGGAGCAAACAAAGCGAGATCCTGGACGACCAAGAAAAACGAGCCGACTCACCGCAAACTGTGATGATTGCAGATTCTGACCGACGTTTCGTCCTCGAGCACCGCTACTGCGAATCGGTCGTGTTTGTTTCCCGGTTCTTTTACCGTTGTTGCTTTTTCTTCTATGTGGTATCCTCGGATGACCCCAGACGCTGAAAAGGAACGTGGGACTGCTGTTGCAGTTGCCGTTGCCATCTATCACTACCAACGATGTCTCGGTCATATCGCGAATGTGCCTTAGCGTTATACATCAACGGTGACAGGCAATGATGACAGTCCACTTTTGACCTCAACCTGCAGATACAAGGGGATGATAAATATCTACTTGCTTGTTCCACAAAGGAAAAGTGGCCTGGTATCTACCGTTTGCACAGAATAAACTACCCCATAATTTCACGGGGTAATGACTATGTTTAGAAAGATGCCTGTCACCAACAATTCTCTGTTGGAAAGTGCTGAACTCTTGTCAACAAGATTAATTTGTTTACACATTCTGATATCCAATAACGTTATGAAACATTAGATGTCACACTGTCACACTGAGAAAAAGTCTGGCATGCCAAGTTGAATAAGCCTGAGAGGACTTACTGAAGTTAACACCATAGCTGGATATAGTTATCATTGCATGGAGACTATATAGCAGAGGTTGAAATACAGTTTATTGATTGTCTGGTCACTATGTCCAAGCACTTTTGATGTTGAGTGGTCATTTACAAATCTGTCTGGACTGCTTGCCACAGTCGTCCAATTTAATATCTGTGGCAGTCCCGTGTAGAAATCAAAGGTTATTCCGTCACGTATTTCGATCGCATCGCTGTGTCGTATCGCTGAACTTCCATTAAGGGCGGGGCTCATACGCGCTTCGTAGAAGCATGAATCTACGAAGCGCGTATGAGCCCCGCCCTTAATGGAAGTTCAGCGATACGGTGCTTTGAACGCAGCAATGCGATCGAAATACGCGACAGAATAACCTTCAATTTCTACATGGGACTGCCACATCTGTATATAACATCCTGTACATTCACTTACAGTACACTTCGCTTGGTTTGAAACGAACCTTCTTCACGCTGGAAATAGTCAGAAGAGAAGAAAGTAAAGTCTGAACAAGATACAGCGGTGGAAAAACCAGTAGCTACTCGACATTGCATGCCAGCTTTCATGAAAAGGAGACACGAAACGACATACTGAGCGTGCGTTCGAGCTCGCGCTGTCACGGAAGGTAGCGTATTTGAGTCTATGCAAATAGAACAATTCCCGTCATCACGGAGATCAAAGCTTCTGACCTCATTAATTATTTATGAACGGTCTAATCCAACGCAGACATTTCTCCAAACACTATCTTTCTCTACCTTGGAGCTGCTGGCTGCCAATGCTCACTACCTGGCAACTGAAATTTATACACCAAACTAGAGGTCTTCAGAGAAGACATACCCCGCGTGATTTCAGCCAACTGTTACCCACGCGTGCCCATAACTATTGCACTAGTAGTGTACATCATATTACATAGGATAATAACACTAGAATATTAAAGCTGGTTGTAGGATAGAAGACCAAAGGGTTTTTATAGTTTGCAACTGAACTATCATGTTTGACAACACAAAGAATAGATCCCTCACCTAATAAATAAAAAGTTCATACATGGGATTAGCATGTATCGCCTTCTTCAAGAATAATCTAAGGCCACCGTTAACCCCTTGTAGATGAAGCTGGTATACTCTCAGACATTTACCTTTAGATGGCTTTGTCTGTTTTGGTGCAGATGCAGTTCCTTTTTTTTGCTCTAGCCGCGAGCTCAGTCAGAGGGCTCTGAAGTGAGGAATAGTTGCTTTTGAGATCACTGTACGTGAGTTGGAGAGCAAAGTCCTGGCAATGGAAGCAAAGCAGCAAGTGATTGAAGACAACCAACAAGTGATTCTTACTAGACTTTCTGCAATCGAACAGTATAGATGTTGTAGATGAAGCTGGTATACTCTCAGACATTTACCTTTAGATGGTTTTGTCTGTTTTGGTGCAGATGCAGTTCCTTTTTTTGCTCTAGCTGCAAGCTCGGTCAGAGGGCTCTGAAGTGAGGAATAGTTGCTTTTGAGATCACTGTACGTGAGTTGGAGAGCAAAGTCCTGGCAATGGAAGCAAAGCAGCAAGTGATTGAAGACAACCAACAAGTGATTCTTACTAGACTTTCCAGTCCAGATGTATCAGTCTCCCCAGCCACATCAGCCATATCAACAACCTCCAATGGATAGCCCTCAAGTATTACAGCCCCCTCTGACGCCTCCAGGTACATCAGTTTTCAGTCCTGCATCTAATCCCAGACCGAAACCTATTCCAGTGACAGCAACGCATTGCCATCGTCAGCAATCAACAAAGAAAAATTGCAGGTACCTGCTCTTGTTATTAAGCAGCACCCCAAGCAACGAGGTGACAGCAAAGCTGGAACACTAGCTGTCAAGCTGGCACGAGAAGCCATTTTTGGTGATGATGTGCTTGCACAGTGTACTCCCGGCGGTAGTCGAGTACTGCCTGCCCTGCCTAACGATGAATTAAACACTGAAGGAAGAAAAGTTCGAACAGTTCTCACAATATTGATCAAACCCAGTTGAATTCGAAGCCGTGTGGGCGTCTGTTTCAATGCTGTGGGACAGGCATGCAAGAGACTTCAGAAAGCTTAACCGATTATACGCGATAGACGCTTATAAGCGTCAATACGTCAAAGCGCGATAGACGCTTATAAGCGTCACGGATGCACTTAAGCTTTATTACAGCCGTGGGCTCTTAGCAACAAGCTTTGTATCCGGTCTGTGGTTAGAGTAGGGCCTCCCCTAGTATTATGTAAGGTTTCATTCAGAAGCCCTCGAGGGGCGGAGCGTAGTAACACCGAACACTAGATACCCATAGCTTTTTCAAACATGGGAGATGAAAATGAACCAAGAGGGGGCAAATTTAGTATCATTAGACTCCATTCAACATCAACAGTCTAAATTTAATCTTGGATTAGGTGTGCGGTGAAGGTGGGGTTGAAATGGGATGGGGATAAACAATGTTTCACCTCACCGAACACTAGATACCCATAGCTTTTTCAAACATGGGAGATGAAAATGAACCAAGAGGGGGCAAATTTAGTATCATTAGACTCCATTCAACATCAACAGTCTAAATTTAATCTTGGATTAGGTGTGCGGTGAAGGTGGGGTTGAAATGGGATGGGGATAAACAATGTTTCACCTCACCGAACACTAGATACCCATAGCTTTTTCAAACATGGGAGATGAAAATGAACCAAGAGGGGGCAAATTTAGTATCATTAGACTCCATTCAACATCAACAGTCTAAATTTAATCTTGGATTAGGTGTGCGGTGAAGGTGGGGTTGAAATGGGATGGGGATAAACAATGTTTCACCTCACCGAACACTAGATACCCATAGCTTTTTCAAACATGGGAGATGAAAATGAACCAAGAGGGGGCAAATTTAGTATCATTAGACTCCATTCAACATCAACAGTCTAAATTTAATCTTGGATTAGGTGTGCGGTGAAGGTGGGGTTGAAATGGGATGGGGATAAACAATGTTTCACCTCACCGAACACTAGATACCCATAGCTTTTTCAAACATGGGAGATGAAAATGAACCAAGAGGGGGCAAATTTAGTATCATTAGACTCCATTCAACATCAACAGTCTAAATTTAATCTTGGATTAGGTGTGCGGTGAAGGTGGGGTTGAAATGGGATGGGGATAAACAATGTTTCACCTCACCGAACACTAGATACCCATAGCTTTTTCAAACATGGGAGATGAAAATGAACCAAGAGGGGGCAAATTTAGTATCATTAGACTCCATTCAACATCAACAGTCTAAATTTAATCTTGGATTAGGTGTGCGGTGAAGGTGGGGTTGAAATGGGATGGGGATAAACAATGTTTCACCTCACCGAACACTAGATACCCATAGCTTTTTCAAACATGGGAGATGAAAATGAACCAAGAGGGGGCAAATTTAGTATCATTAGACTCCATTCAACATCAACAGTCTAAATTTAATCTTGGATTAGGTGTGCGGTGAAGGTGGGGTTGAAATGGGATGGGGATAAACAATGTTTCACCTCACCGAACACTAGATACCCATAGCTTTTTCAAACATGGGAGATGAAAATGAACCAAGAGGGGGCAAATTTAGTATCATTAGACTCCATTCAACATCAACAGTCTAAATTTAATCTTGGATTAGGTGTGCGGTGAAGGTGGGGTTGAAATGGGATGGGGATAAACAATGTTTCTAAGAGTGGGCAAATTTAGTATCATTATCATCAAGTCAAAGTCAATATATTACACTGTATGATTCGGCATTTACCGATGATCGTTATATATAGTAAAGCTTAACAAAGTCAAAGTCAATATGCTACACTGTATGATTCGGCATTTTCTGATTGACACTTTGGAACTTTCTTAGAACCCACAGAGACTAGATGGCTCTGGAAAGGCTTCTCACCACAATGGGCACAGGATGCCTGGCAGGTCCATTTATTGTGTCCTTGCACTTTGCAGTTGCTGCAGGTTACTTCATGTTTCTTTTGTCGTTTCACTCCCATGTTTTCAAGATGTTCGATTCTATTTTGTTTCTGTATGATTTGCTTCAAGCATTGCTCTCCCCGGTGAGAGGTGGATCGAAAGTAGTCTTTTGTCATCAAGTCATTATATTTCTCGAGGCCTTGCTGAGTAAATGGTATAATTGCACCATGTAGCGTCATGAATTCACTAACGTGCATCATCATACAATGCATGTACGGTGTGACAAATTTTGCTGGGAAAATTTCAACAAATTTGTCGACAAATGCCTTTGAGCGTGTTTCAAACTCGCAACTGGTATAAGGTGTTACGTCTTCTGGTCTGGTTGATAAAAGCTGGTTGATGTCAAGGAGTTCTTTCCACAAACTCTGAATTGCATCTCCATTTTCAACCTCTGGAAACATTTCTGGGATGTTGATGTTGCGAAACACGATCAACTTTTCGGGGCCAGTTAATGTCCTCCACTTAAGCTTTTTTGATTCTCTTCCAATCCAGAACATGTACCCAGGAATTCCCATGGATTGCACAATATGCTGGAAGGTACTTAAGTGTGTTAAGCCCTCGAGATTCTGTACCTTCATACTCTTATTGACGTTGTCAAGCTGTCGAAGGTCATGGATAAGCAAGTCAATGAGCGTATCTGCAACTCGCAGGAACATGTGCAGATTGTCGACAACAACACGAGTAAGTGGGATATTTGTGAATAGTGGCACATTAGAAACGTATTTTTGCTTTGAACGTGACCCAGCAAGAGCAATATTCTCTTCGACAGTACGAGCCCCATGGTTTGGATCAAGCATTGACCACCGCTGCGTGGAGCTATGACGATCAAGGGCTGGACATTTGCACCAAATGCAGGCAAACGTTGAAGAAGCACTGTCAATGCCTGTTGCTATTGCCAAGAACTTCCAATCACCTCCCAGGTAGTACACAATTTCAAATGTGACACCATTGACCATGACAGTTGACAAGGCATTTACCTCACTGATGATATCCTTGAGGCAGTTCTTCAGCGATTGGTAGGACTCAGGCTCCTTGAAGATAGCCAAACAGTGGTTGCCTGCTGGACTATAAGCTTTATCACCCTCATCTAGCAGTGTGAATCCAAAATTGACCACATGAAGGTGTTTGCCTATTCTTGTCCCATCACCTGTCAGCTTCACACGCACTTTCTTGTCCCTCAGGAATTCGGCATTAGGATTCGAACCAGAATAGATCTGTTGTTGCAAAGAAACATATAACTTATAGAGTATGTTACAGTAGCCCCGTCCCCAGACCTAACTCACTCCTGAAAAGAATGGTCTAGCTGGTATATACTATAATCATTAACAGTAGGCATTAACTGGAAAAGGTGCCAGTGCAAACTCCATATATAACCAAACTGTGCTACTTTACACAGCTATGCAAGAAAAGAAATGTAGCTTACCAAATGTTGAAGGCAGTACTTCAATCGCTCTTCAAGGGACTGCTGGACTCCACAGGTGCCTTCTGGAGTAGGTTGGATGTTCCAAAGCCTGTTGAGCTCCGTGATGCGTTGTTTCAACTTGTAATGTCGAGGCATGGCTTTACACAGCTGAGCCATTTCATGGTAGGCATCCCCTGACACATTGTGTCTATCCTTGACATACAAAAGCATATTCACAATGTTCGCCTGCTCTTCTGATATGGTTTCATCTGTGTCCAGCAGGCTGTTGGGATCAAGCTGCAATAACTCTGTCTCACCCGTCTTATCATTGCGAATTTCGACTCTTGTGGCAGTGTAACCTTCTGCTTCCAACCACGACAGGGACTCACTACAGCTATCTAGTCTTTTCCTCTTGAGATTTCTCTGGTGACGTGCAGTGCACTTGCTTGGGGACTTCACACGACTGTGGCCACGGGATGGCTGGTAACCGTCAGCTCTGGCTTTCTGCATCTGCTTTGATAACCTCTGAACATTTCTACTCAGCTTCTCTCTTGACTGCTTCAACTGACTGTTCTCCTTCTCCAATTGTATCTTCTCCTTTTTCAAGGCCTTGTTCTTCTCCAAAACAGTGGAAACTTTTTCTTCCAATGCAACATCCTTTGCAGTTTGGATATCACCCAGCTTCAGCGTCAAGTTCCAGTTGCGCTCAAGATATTCTGCTTGTTGCCGACCATGTCTTAGGCGCTTAAATTCGGCAACTACTCTTGTTGTACGTTTCCAGATTCTATACATCATGGAATGTGTTGTCCGGAGCTTGATTCCACTTTCTGTTGCAACAGCTTTGGTCCATTTCCGAAGGGTTAGAACATCATGGGCAGAGGGCATCTTTCCCTCAGCAGTGTATAGCTCATACAACACTCTCCTGTATGTTTAAAGGTGATAAACTATAAATACCTGTACATTAATTTCCATCTCTATTGTTTGCAACCAGAATCAAAATGGTCTATATTAAGAGTCACCAAACTGACCCCAAAAATACAAAACTATCACTTTGAAAGCAACTATCAAGCAATCAAGCATACTTTTCTAATATGCTCAAAGATCTTGATTCTGGTCAAAAATGCTTTAACAGGCGACATCCAGCTGTTGTACACTAACACGTAGATTCCCTGGGTCCACACTAACTCATAATTTAAGCCTGATAAATCACAATTTAAGCCTCATAGGTGATAACAGATAATGATAAACACTAAGGCCAGTAAGGGAAGGGGTTGTGGCTCCCCAGATGTATCATAACAGCCCACTCACTGCTTTATCTGGGCGGTCTTGGTTGCTCCTGAACTTGTTTTGCCACCTCCAGAGGCCGCCGTAGGTGTTGCACTTTCAGCCATCATGAACTAGTCGTATTGCAGTAGATCAGTGTCTTCAAAAAGACAGTTGCAAGTTGCCACACTTTGACCTCAGTTTACTACTAATCAAAATTGACGCATCTAAAACTCCACCAAAAGACAGAAAACTGGTATCTAAACAGTCCTTAGACACTTCCTTTTCACGTGAAACCCTGGAAAAGACAATAATAGCGCGCGTTCAGAAGGGAAGTCCCCTCAATGATGTCACTGTCAAAAGTGTGAACGCCCCTCCATAAAAAAAGTATGGGGTTCTATTGAAGGTCTTCCACTTGTAGCCCATTTTGACGCATGTAAATCTGATTCTACAGATGTCCTACTTGTGTAAACTGCTTTGAAAATGAATAATCTTGTTTCTGCACTCCTGGAAAAGGTGTTTTACTTACCTGAGAGAAAGATAGAAGGTTTTAGGAGTATTTTCTGAAGCATTTCCCTATTACTTCTTGCCATGCTATGTGCTAACAGTCCACTTCACACTAAGTGTAAGTGACAATAGCAAATTTCCCTAAACTTCCTGATATGATACGGCTGTCTTTCTGTCCATAGACACAATGTAAGCCCCCGCTTTTATAACCGCTGTCTTTCCCGACGACTGTCTTTGCCGACTTCAACCTGCTTTTTTTTTACAAGAACACGTGTAAATTTACGTAACACGATAGTATAGGGAGACATTAAAATTTACTGTAGCAAAACATTAAAACATTGCATTTTCTCGAAAAGTAGCGTTCCGCATCTGCTACGCATTTCGCTCTGTAGCTCGGGAACCAAGCAACCGATCGCTTTTTTATTCCTGCCGCACAATTACACATTGGTATACCGCGCCGATTTCCGGTCTTATCTCGATTTTCATAAAATGCGCGACGTGCCCGGTTTTCGCTTAGCGGGTCACATATACACAGTATCTACACAAATCCACTGCACAGGCATTCCTTGCATCCTAGTTGGTATGCCTGTCTGCTTGCTTGCCAGTCTACTGTGACTATAAGACATAAAAACGCTGCTTTAATAACCAAAATTCTTTGGTGTGCAATGAGTTAAGCAAGTTCAGCTATGAATTTAATATCTACTCACAGTCAACAACTGCAAGGAGCCAATATTAGAGAGGTGGATAAACACCTCACGTATCACATCTAAGTCTTCATCAGTAGTGGCCCTGGACATCTGCATAAATTAGAACCAAAAAAAAAATGATAAAACTACAACTATCACACAAATCATCACGAAATCTGCAATTTCCAGTACTACACAACATGCTTTGGATATTAACTGATGTAACGCTTCCCGACTGCCCTCTTTGTCTTGCGCGATCAGCATACAGCAATGAACTTCACTGAATCATAATGCTCATTTCAGAGAAGAGGGTGATCACTTATATAGGCACATATGGTAAGACTGGTAAGTGCTGTTACAAAAACAGGTAAGAGCTGTTTACAAGAACAGGTAAGTCAGGTACAGAACAAGTTGATAGGGACAGACAGTCTGACATCAGTTATTGAATACATGACATTGTGTTTATTGTCTGTACATTGCTCACTTGTTACACTACTCCTCCTAGTTTGATGCATCCTTGCATCAAGTGTCGGAGTCAGAGGAATAACAGTCTGGATAACTGATGACTGTTCCATATCGGTCTGGAGGATGTCGTCTCCGGCTGGATCATCGAAGGGGTGGGTCTGGTGCTGGGGAGGTTGAGACACTGGGTTGTAGATTTTGTTGAGGTACTGCTGGTTCTGTAGCCTGAGGTGTGGTGTCTGACACAGCCTTTTCATTCTGTTGATCAGCATTTTCATCTTGTTGGTGATTCTGATTAGAAGTATGGACTGATTCCTTCTGTGTTGGAACTGGGCTGCTTCCAAATAGGTCTTTGTTAAAGGGAGGATAGTATGGCTTCAGGCGATTATAATGCACAACTAATCGTTTGCGGGGTGACGTGTTACTTTCAATACGATATACAGTGCTGTTGATGACTTTCACAATAGTGAATGGCCCCTGCCAGGGCCGATGAAACTTTCAGCAGTGGCCTTTTGGTACAGCAGGACAATGCAGCCATACTCTGTCTCCAACATCATACATGGCACCATGTGCATGTTGGTCATAAAGATCTTTATGCCGGTTTTGTTCCTTTAGCGTGTGCTGACGAACCATGTTATACGATTGTTGGAGTTGCTCACGCAACTGCTTCTGGCACTGACTGAGACTATTGTAAGTCACTACTGGGAGAATGAATTCAAGATCAATTGATAGTTGAGCAGAGCGCCCAAACATGAGAGAAAAGGGGGTTGCTGCAGTTGTCTCCTATATACTGGTCCTATAGGCCAGCATTAGCATTGGCAGTTGTAGATCCCAAGTTCTTTGATCTTTGTCAACTGCTGTACTGAGCATGTTTAGTAGGGTTCTGTTAAATATTTCCATCAGACTGAGGATGGTAAGGGCTGGTTCTGGTCTTCTTGATATCCAGAAGTGAGCAGCTCTCTTTAATAAACCCGGATTCAAAATTTCGACCCTGGTCCGTGTGCAGGTATTTGGGAGCACCAAAGCGGGAAATGAACTCGTGGACCAGGATGTTGGCAACAGTTGTAGCTTCCATGTTTCTCATGGGGTACGCCTCCTTCCATTTGGTGAAATAATCACCAATTACCAGGATGTATTTATTTCCATGTTCTGTTTCTGGTAATGGGCCCAGGATATCCATTGCGATCCGTTCAAGTGGGTACTTGGCTGGCTCAATTTGCAAGGGAGCTTTGCACTTCTTTGGTTCAGATTTCCTGGCTGCACATATCTGGCAAGTTTTGCACCACTCTTCGACATCTCGTCTCTGGCCAACCCAGTAGAATCTGGTGCGCACTCTTTCGGGTGTTTTCTTTGCTCCCAGGTGGCCACCTGTAGTAGCATCATGCAGCTTGGTCAGTACCTCTGTTACCAACTGCTGTGGGAGGACAAGTTGCAGTCCCTTGTGAAGTCCCTTACCAGGGACATCTTCCCAACGACGATAGAGAATTCCATCTTTCAGCAGCAAATAATGCTGTTGTGTCCACAAGGATTGTAGTTGAATACTACTATCTTTCAGGACGCGGTATGGCACAGACTTTGAAGAGAGCCAGGTGATCATCTGGTTGAGAGCGGTATCAGCAGCCTGTGAGGACTTTAACTCCTCCACACTCCAACGTGAGGCCCAGGAATCACTTGGTGATATTGTTGACACTTCTGCTATGTCTTCGTCCTTCTCAAGGTGTGTACTGGTAGCTGTCTCCTCGTCATCTGGTTGTCTGTAACCACACTGTCGGCAGGGTAGTTGGGAAAGTGCATCCGCATTGGAGTGTTTTGAGCCTGGTCAGTGTATCACTTGAAAATTGTATTCAGCTAGTATTTCCAGCCAGCGGGCAACTTGTCCTTCAGGGTCCCGGAAGTTGTGAAGCCACTTGAGAGAGTTGTGGTCTGTTCTGGTGATGAACATATGACCAAACAGGTAAGGACGAAAGTGGCACACTCCTCAAACCAATGCAAGCAGCTCTTTTCTAGTTTCACAATGGTTTTTCTCAGCTTTTGTCAGTGCTCTACTCGCATAGGCTACCACCTGCTCATAACCATCAAGTTGTTATAGAACAGCTCCTAGGCCATCTTCACTGGCATCTACGTCAAGGATGAAATCCTGGCTGAAGTTTGTGAGCCTCAGAATTGGAGCAGAAATCAAGTGGTGCTTCAACAACTTGAAAGCTTGCTCACACTCATCTGTCCAAGCCCAGGCTTTCTTCTTTTCAGAGAGATGATGAAGGGGTGAGGCTATCTTTGCAAACCCTCTGACAAACCTCCGGTAGTATGAAGCTAAGCCCAGGAATTGCTTCAGCTCTTTTGCATTTGAGGGAGTCATCCAATCTGCAATGCACTGGATTTTCGCCGGATCTGTCTCAACCCCTTCACTAGACACCACATGCCCTAAATAATGCACACTTTTCTTCATCAAATGACATTTGCATGGTTTCACTTTTAATCCAGCCTGCTGCAGCCTAGTGAGCACCTCAGCAAGTCTAGTCAGGTGCTCTTCAACTGTCGTGCTAAAAACAATAACAGTCATCTAGGTAGACCAGACAGGTAGACCAGTGAAGGCCTCGCAGGACATGTTCCATCAGACGTTGAAATGTTCCCGGTGCATTACATAGCCCAAAGGGCATAACACGAAATTGGTAGAGAGCATCAGGAGTGGCAAAGGCTGTTTTCTCTCTGTCAAATGGGTCAAATTCCACCTGACAATAACCGCTTGCAAGATCGAGTGTTGAGAACCATTGGGCTCCACCCAGAGTGTCCAATGTGTCATCCTTTTTGGTGAGATCATTCACTTTCCTGAAATCAATGCATAATCTTGTGGTGCCATCTTTTTTCTTCACCAGGACAATTGGTGAGGACCAGTGATTCCGTTTTTCAGCATCTTGTCAAGTGCAATTAGAACACCATGTTTTTCAACTAACTTTGGAGCAGGCTCCAAAATAGCCATACCCTGATCAGCAACTGTGGATAGGGAGAGGGGAAATTGCACTTCTGAGTTTCCTGGCAGTACAGTAGCTTCTGGAAAGAAGATATGACAGATTGACGGACTGGATCCGGAGCTCCCCTGGACTAGAAACTGTGTAGTCTGTCCCCCGGCCAGTAGTGCCCGGTTGTGCAAGTCAATGATCCACTTGTTCTCTAGCAGGAAGTCTGCTCCAATGATACACTCTTGGGTTAGTTCACTTGTCACCAAACATGGGTAATTAGCTTTCATACCAGCAACTTGCAGGGAGACAGGTGTTTGCCCTAAGAGGTCCAGAGTTTCTCCCTACCGGTAGGCCAGGAGTGTCTAAGCCGCATGGTTTGGTGCAGGCTGCTTTCCAGACATCTTCGCATAGAATAGTCACAGCTGACCCGGAATCAATTAACATCTTAGTAGGTCGACCTTCAACAACCCCATCAACTATTAGTGCAGAGTTGTTGGTTGCAGTGATTGACCTGTAACTTCTTTCTGGGCGACCTTCTGTCTGAGAGTGAGGGCAGTTCCGACGAACATGACCACGCTTGCCACACTTCCAGCATGTTGGACCACTCTTCCCTCGCTGATCCTGCCGCCGCTGCCGTTCACCTCGGCTTCGATCGCTCCGAAATTGGGCTAACTCAGAAGAGAGGCGGCGTAACTCTTTTGACAGTTCATCAAATCTAGGATCACAAGTTCCACAAGCTCGCTCCCGCGACATTGCGTTTGAAGCGGCTGGATCAGCTTGCGTTCCCTCTTCCTCGCCGCGTTGCTGTAGAGCCATAGCCGCGGCATCTCCTCGGTGAATCTCCTTGTACAGGCGCTGTCGCGCCATCTCCACCGACTGCTGCTGGACAGCGAGGCTAAGAGCGGCATCAAGCGTAACCGGCATCTCGCGCATCAGCCTGAGCTGTACAGAGGGTGACGATACTCCTTCAATGAAGTGATTTCTGAGTACTTCACCCCGTTGATCTGCTGTCCAGTTCGTGTATGCTTTGTCTGCCAGCACCCTTAACGCTCCAGCATATTGCACCAGCTGTTCTCCTGGTTGTTGCCTACGGGTCTGCAGCCGACGTTACCACTCCAACTCGTTTCCCTTTGGTGAAAACTGTTGTTTGAGGCTTTCTGTAATGATGTTGAAGTCCGTCGACTCCGCTAAACCGAGTTGCAGTATGATTCGGAAGACTGTATCATCCAGAAGTGGAAGCAGCTCCGCCGCCCACTGGTCCTCAGGTATTCCAGTCTGCCGCACATAAAGGTCGAACCGCTTCAGCCATAGGTCCAAATCAGCTGATGCAGTATATCTCGGTGGAGGGCGGAGGCTCACACGGACGAAGCGAGTGGGTTCTGTATGCAGCCCTTCTCCTTCACTGTCAGACGACATCCCACATCTGACACCAGTGTAACGCTTCCCGACTGCCCTCTTTGTCTTGCGCGATCAGCATACAGCAATGAACTTCACTGAATCATAATACTCATTTCAGAGAAGAGGGTGATCACTTATATAGGCACATATGGTCAGACTGGTAAATGCAGTTACAAAAACAGGTAAGAGCTGTTTACAAGAATGGGTAAGTCAGGTACAGAACAAGTTGATAGGGACAGACAGTCTGACATCAGTTATTGAATGCATGTGTTTATTGTCTGTACATTGTTCACTTGTTACAACTGATACTAAATACCCAGTTATTGGGCTTACAGTTGCAAAATTTACCTGCAATAGCACCTCTCGCACATGTGGGCTGACATCTTCTAATCCAGCATACTGCAGTGCTTGGGTTTGATTCCCAGTGTCTACATACCAATAGCTACAGCGACTGAAGTAGGGAAAGCCAATTCCTTCAAGTGCTAGTGCTTGTGCAATCATTTTCCCTAAAATGATCATGAGGTTGGACATCACATTTTGGGCGCTGTATCATGGCCGAAGAAACTGGCCATCATGCTCAAATAGGTTGAGATCAGTGGACGTTGCAAGGCTAAATGAACGATACCATTTTACTGTTGACATCAAAACAGGAAAGGATGTATCTGGTTTACGGCTCTGAAAAGGTCATGTTGACCTTGAACTGTCACAAACTTAGAGGAAGTGATTAGACAAAATATCAACTAGACAGAAGACCTTCAAGTTGATCTGTGAAATAGCTTAGGAAAGGTTGTGAACACAGATGTAAACCTGTCCACCTGTATCGACTGCAGGCTGACCCTGAAACCTAACTCGCATATCAAGAGTGGAATCAAAATTTGGTACTTTATAGTACCCGATTACACTATGAAACATCGCAAGTTTAATCATCTTCGTCGACAATAAGCTGCACTCGCTTACAAGATATCTTATCTCTTGGCAGCACCACCCCTTTCCCAGGCCAACGGAATCCACTGTTGGAGTGTTTAATTAAAATGGTGGGTGGTGGGAGGTAATAGTTCCCAGTTGAGATGCATCCACTTGACATCAAAGGTTGTCAATAGGTACTGTGGAGCTGCCTACTGCATGGGATACAAAATGAAGTTCATTTGGGAACATTCTCTTAAATTTTACTAACAGATAAACAAGTTGAAGGCTTCTACAATGGGCCATTCATCTACACCAGCAAGGTCAATTCTGACATCATTCAGTGCTCAAGCTATGCTCAAACGGCGTCCAAAGCGCTTTTCCAGGCGTCAGCTAGCTAAAGTTCGACTCTCCATCCTACCACAGAAGAAACAATGCACTGCTGCTCGTGGCCAGGTGTTTCAAAAGCAAATTCATGTTTTTAAGTATGCAGGTTATTCTCTAGGGAAGGTGTTCTTGAACTCACCTAAGAATTATGAAATGAGTGGTTTACTCCCTTCAATAGCAGTGAGTGACAGCGAGGAGTCTGTTCGTGAGGCAGAAGAGCGGTGAGTGGTGGTGGTGAAAGGGTCTTATCCGCAGCCATCTGCATATTGCCTTGCGTCAGCTCCGAAACAGTGCTGATTGTCGATGAAGGATGTTCAGGAAACATTGCTGATAGCTGTTGCTCTTCTGTTGGCTGATGATCAAAACTAGTAGAAGGTGGTGAAAATGGTACCTTCACAGAGGTTTCACTCTGCTCAGTTAGCATTTCTTGCCGACTCGTGTGTACGACTGCATCTTCTATCACTTCTATGGATGCTGATTCACTGTCACTACTGTCAACATCTACAGGGGCACGAGAAGTGCTGATGACTGGTACAGCAGACTGAGACCGACCTTCCAACTGGTGGTGTTACGTATTAGGGTGCGTAGTAAGGACCCATTCTTATGCAATTTAGGCTGTTGGGTGGGGTGGACACATCATCTATCCATAGGAATCGCAAAACATCACAATCCTTCTCTGCCACGGCTATCATCAAAAATGCCCTTTTGATATCTGCGGCGACTGCAACCTTGTGAAGGCGAAATCTGAGCAAAATATCAAGGATTTTTTTATCAAACTTGGGTCAAGCGTGTAGGCACTCATTGAGAGGCCACTGCCAGATTTTATCTTGCAGTGACGGGATAAAAATCTCGACAATGCCTGGTACCATCACGTCACAGACCGGAAATAGTGGACTTGTTTGCACGTAATGTGGACATGGTTTCATGATGATGGCAACGTTCCCACGCAATATGCAGCTGGCACAGCAAGCGATCAAACAGTAAAGTTTGCCTTAACGTTTTCGCAACAGCTACAAACTTTGCAAGTACTAAGTTGCTAACTAACAATGTGCAGACATAAGTCTGAACCTCCCTGATGACAGTGGTAAACTAGATTGCTCGTACAGACCTGTACAGGCCGCATATTGCGTGGGCATGTTGCCATCATTAGGAAACCGTGTCCACCATTTCCAGTCCGTGACATAGTATTGGTACCAGGCCTTCTCCCAAATTTTCTCCACGGATGTGAGATAAATCTGGGAGTGGCCTGGGAATGAGGCTATCCCTGGGTAGGCTCAAGCCTGATAAATTTACTGGCATTGTGGTATACACAGTTTTTGAAATATTGAAGAATACTAACCGTGGTTGTGGAATAGGCTTTAGCTTTCAGCACACACTGAGATTGGGATCTATTGACGACTTCGCTCTCAGTAACATATACCCTGAGTTTATCCTCAGTCACAGGAAATAATGGGGAGGTAGATTAGATATTTTCAGGCAGATGAAAGCATAATATAAACTTATCAAGCTTTCTACTAACTTACAAATTCGTGCTCTTCTCTCATAACAGCCACTGTCTGCTTCTGCTGAAGCACTTCTGGTTAGCGGAGAAGAGGGGGTCTACAAAGATACATAAAGCACACTAGCTAGGCATGTGTCAAAATCTCCCAGACCTTCCCCTCCCTATTTGCACACTGAAAAAAAGGTCTCACTATGGAGTCGGTTTAGTCCCACACTCACTGGCTCGTGAGACTAACCAGGGCTTAACTGCACCGGATCCAAACCCTGGAAGGTGACTAATCAGGGAACTCAACCGGAAAATACTTTGTTGGTATCCTTGAAGACCTGGGGTTGAGGGCAGTTTATGATTATCAACCCTTGACCTGCATGGATTAATTATTCATACTTTCACCCGTGCAGAGAAGCACTATTTTGATGAAGGAGAACGAATGATTTTGCTGCACTCACCTTACAAATGGTAGGAAATTTAGTCGTAATAGTTTTCACGACCAACAGGTATTAGGCTAATAGCTGTACCTACATGGATGGATTTTTTGGACAAAAGAGGAGTGGAAGAGTAACACTTGAGAAAAGTTCAACACTACTGCCATGAGGCCATCATCGCGAAAATTCACCTTGTAGTAGACTGTCTGAGTAGCTTCCTGGAGTGCTGATGATTATATAACGGTAAGAAAAATATACAATACGCACTCAGAACTGAAAGTGTAATACATACTTTCGGTGAGAACATTTAACCAATTTACACCTCTCATAAAACGATGCAAGATTCGTCAATGATATGCCACGGATAGAGTTTGGCCATCCACTGGAGATCCACTGGCTTGCCTAAGGTAAAACAGTACAAAATAGCATAACTCTAGATGTCATTACACTCCAAGATGCAACTTAAAGGACCCACGTAATATAATATAATATAATTAATACGCAGGCCAGAGGAAGCATTGGACATGATATTTGCTAATGGCATGGTGCACTTACCCCATGAATGAAACTTTGGTAGACCAACAACTCTCCCTTCACCAGCTACACCACCATCACCCATAACAGCGACTCCCGAAGCGATTTTTCCACTTACGTGACGTCACACGTCCACTATACTACGTATAAAATCATTGCATGTATTGAGCGTGCTATGGGCTAATATTGTGCGCAAAATGCATGAGTATGAAGCAGGCGAAGGCGTGCCTCGCTATTCATGATTGATAAACTGATGTCTGGCTCCTCCCTTGAGGGTAAAGCTTTTTTAACAAGCCACAAAACTCTGAACTCTAAGGCTTTCTACTCCAGGTAAATTTGTAGCACAAAACCCTAATCTCTAAAACCTACTTCAGGTCTTGTGGCTAAGTACCAGTGAACTTTTCTCCCTAACAAAGATTTTAACGTACATATAGCACTGAACTCTAAAGTGTTCGAGCCAAGGTAAACCTGCAGCTCTAACCTCCCGTGAGCATCTTGGGGTGCGGTTACTTTGCTCGATGTAAAAAGGATTTAATAGCTACAGCGCACAGCTGAATTATAGCGCTAGCTATGGCTTGTTGTAAGCTTACCTGATACAAAATGGTCGCCACATATTTGAGTATTTCGATGGAACTCAGTCTTGGTGCTTCACTGCCCTGATCCATTCCTTCCTTCTAGCCTCAGGAACAGCTGGAAATCTATAAAAACCAAGTCCTTGTCGTTCCCCAAAGTGATTATTACAGCCATAAGTGCACAGCTCACCTCTGGAAGCGAAAGCGAATGAAAGGTACCGTAAAAAGCTGTCCTGCGTCAGGTTTATCTATCTAAGACGACCCTTATCTGTCGCCAAATGATGCAAGATTCGTCAGTGATATGCCCACTTGGCCACGGATACATTCTTTCGATGGGAATGTTTGGCAAGCGCTGGAGAAGAGCTAAAAGCCTACAGAGTTCTGAAACAAGGGATGGAGAAAGGTTCTATGAGGTTATTTTAAATCTAGGAAAGTTTTTCAATATGTAACCATTTGCAAAGGACGCTTACCTGCCGCGTTTTGTAGGTACTGTCTTCGGCTTATCTCGGTGATAACTCCAAAACTGTCTTGATATTTAAGGCCACTGTACCTTCGTAGTTAATGTTGTACATCTGCTTAAAGGCGTTGAGAAGAAAACATTGTCAATGTGTGATTTTTACAATCAAGGTGATTGACAACCACCCTGGCTTCTACTGTTCCTTGTGCTAAGCCCCTTGAAGGCTTCTGAACCAACCCACTTACATGTATATTAGTAGGGGAAGCCCCAACCTAGCCACAAACCAGATACACAGCTTGTAGCTGTTTGCACTGGGCTGTGATAATAGTGTCCTTAAGGTAAGCCTAACTACCAACTGTGGAGTCAGCTAGTTTACAAGATATAAAACTATGAATCATCATGATACAAAATGGCAATTTTTTCAACTTCATTTGTAATCTCACCACAATTAACCCTTTATACGCAAATGACATCTGAGGACCCCAAGGATACAGCTAGCCACTGACTGTGGGCATTTATAGTGATTTTTTCGCTAAGAATTGTACTCCCCGATATTAAATTCATTGCTACATTCATTCCAATAACTACATTAAAATTTCAAAATCGCTAAAATTAATACCGGCTAAATCTGTTATTTTCCAAAACCGCTAAAAATTATACCCGTTAATAATAATAGTAACCCTAAGCTTGATTAATTACAAACCTGCTTTACTCAGGAAGTACTCATACGAGTGGACGGTAAAGTCCGAGTAAGCTACAATGGATGAAGTGTGGGTAGTCGCTATCCTTTAGAAATGGCAGGAAATCCGTGGCCAACCTTGCAGCAAAGGTTAATTTTCATTGTTGTTTAGATGATTAGCAGAAACAATTCCGTAGAGCCAGTTGCGCATGGGATACAAGCTGTTCTGTGACAGTGCAAAGTTCAACAGAATTGGCAGGCAAAGTTAAAATGCGATTTCCGGGGAAAGTCTCTATGGGACATCCCAGCTAATAATGCTTCGATCAACTTCCTGTAGCTTACAATAACCGTATACTAACTCAAAAACACGCAGCTGTGGTGATAAATAGCCGGAATATAACTCGGGTGCATACAGGCAGTATCGGGTTTAAAGGTTGTAAAAAGTCCAGGCACATACGAGGCAGACACACACACACACACAAAAGAATCAACTTATGGATGTAATGTGAGCTGCGTCCTTTGCCTCAACAAACAAGGCATTATGTAGCATTGTCAGCTTCTTTGTTTTAAAATTGCGAGTATGTGAATAACTCTGCCGCTGGAATAAAGTCCACATACGTAAATTCAACATCTGTGGAAAGTTTCACCAAGTTTGGTATGGAGAGTGGTTGGCCCTTCATCAGGTTCTAGCTGGCTATATTGCACATAATTATTACATGCCTGGAATCACTACTAAACTGTCAACGCCGTTTCACGTTCTGGTGTTAAATTGTGGTTACAAATATTCTTCTTAGGCTTAGGTCTAACTATAACTGCATCTATGGTGAAACCAATTTCATGATTCAGTTGTCAATCACATGACAACTGACCATGCTAGCTTTACAGTTCACTAAAGCTGTGAGTAGGCTATTTTTAGTGTAGCTACAAGTAGGCAGCTGAATGCACCGCCTTACCTACGTGGTGTTCATAAGGCTTGACCAATGCCGCGGGGGGAAAAGACCGTGCCAGTCATCATTCCCGCTCGCTTGTGTACATGTACTCTCGCTTCCAGACCAATGACCGTGATCTTTGGTCTGGGAATGAGACTTCGTGGGCGCATGCGTACAAAATTAGAAAATGGCGTCCTAAGCAACGGACAGCAGCCTCAGAGTGTTGTGAATGGCTTTTGTTGACCAGGGTGAATTTGAAGCTATGAAGACGCTGAGTGGTCGTAGAGCTCCGCGCTGTGATAAGCATCAGTTTCGTGCTAAAATGCGAGATATCGTTGTTGAACATAGTGGTCTTAACAAGAAAGAAAGAAAGAAGAATACGAAAAATGGCACTTTGCTACCACACACTTTTGCGTTTAGCTGTCTTCCGTGTGTCTATGTACTACTGCATGTGGACAAGCTATGTAAACATTACAATTTTACAGATATATAGCGGAAACGGCCGCACATGCACAAGCAGTCGATACCAGGCCATCTTTCTCCTCCCATGTGGCCCGAGTATGAGGCTAGTGTAGTTGGTGAAGGGAGACTCGATTGTGTGCAGTACTAATGAATCTGCACTCAGATTGCATCTCCTTTGCTACGTACCTCTGGCCTGGAATTGATTCATTATTATTTTCTCTCGCATCTGGAGTGATGTAATGTAATCAGTAATCAGTTTGTTCAAGCTCAGACCCACATTGTTGTGCATTTCCCTAGTAGAATATTTTATGGTTTATTAGAATTTCACTCATGTCAACTTGATTCCCTTACTTGATCGAGAGCAAGAACATCATGGCGCTGTCAGCCCAGACCCTGATGGCGGGAAAGGAGCAGGGAGGGGGAAGCAAGCTGATCTTTGAGTTGGTGTGTTAGCACTGTACTGTACTGTCAGCTAGTTCACCAACATCACTACCACCTCTCTCCCCTCTTCACTCCCTATTAACATCAAAAAAATTACAGAAACAAGACTTAAAAAACATTAAAAATGTAAAAAGATGTAGGGATGGCATGCCAAAAAGTATGCAAACAAGGTAGGGATGATGCATGAAAGCAAAGGTCTACATATTGGCAAAGCCCCATCCCTACATCTTTTTCACACTGCAGTTAGACAGTGCTTGAAAGCTGAATCTGCACCCATCCATGCAGTTATTAATGCTGTGCATGAGTGCTTGCGTTTTACACACTGATTACTATGACCAGTCTGCAGCCCACTCCAGCTCACCATCTAGGTTATACCAGAGGCATATAACAAGGGTACCACTGTCAGTACAAGTAGTATGTTAGCAATAAAACTACTAAAAGTCACGCGGAAGACAGCTAAACGCAAAAGTGTTTGGTCATGGAAATGAACCTTGCCCACTATTAGGAAGAGACCGTGCCAGCCTTGCACGTGGTTAATTTCGCTTGTAGTGTCGTTCCCAGACCAATAAGCCTGGGAATGAGACTTCGTGTGCGCATGCGTACAAAATTAGAAAATGGCGTCTTCACAACGGACAGCAACCACAGAGTGTTGTGAATGGCTCGAACACCACATAGGTAAAGCAATGCATTCAGCTGCCAACTGATAGCTACAATAAATAAAGTAGCTACTCACAGCTTTAGAACACTGTGATGCTGTCATACTATAAGTGGTCCCCCCCAAAAGTGGTCCCCCCGGACCATCCATAGCAGAATACTTGGTCCCCCGGGCCATCGATGGAACCGTAGATAGTCCCCCCTAGGACCATCTACGGCGCTGTAAGCAGTCCACCCTCGCCATAATTGTTCCCCCCCCCCCCCCCACTACTTCACTATCCCAGGTCAAAAAGTGAACTACACAGTCAGCTATGGAGTGAGATAGCTTACTCAAGTAGTTTAAACTTAGAATCCACGTCACAAATTATCGCAGAGGCCCTACGACAATAGTCGTTAGATGCCACACAGTTTCTTGATCGAATGCTGAGCTTGTCGTTAGCTGGTTACCGCTTTTCAGCGAGATAATAATATGCCTTCACCAGTGCTACACGCCATCCTCCTGGCATAGTACAGATTCCATTCTATAGACTCTACTACCTGCCGAGGGATTAATTTTACTGCCGAGTTTTCAACAGACGAAATCATGTTCTTAGACCTATGCTTATACAAAGGGGAGAGATTTGCCAAGGAAGGCATCCTGGATATCAAAACCCATATCAAGCCCACCAATACCCAACAGTATGTACATGCCTCATCTGCCCACCCCCCTGGAACGGGCCGGGGTATCATCAAAGGAGAACTACTTAGATACCTCCAAACGAACTCAAACGAAGCTACATTCCAAACACACAGAGAGAAGCATGTCGAAAATATGAAAAAAAGAGGATATAGGCAAGAGACCATAGACGAGAGCATTAGAGGGATTAAATTCCCCGACAGACTAAAAACTCTAGCAAGCAAACCACACGCTGGAGATGAACGCCTAACTTTCACTACTACATATTCACCACATTTACCAACACACCGCCTCAGAAGATTGCTTGTTAAACACTGGCACCTCGAGAAATCCCCGCTACTTTCTAGACTTTTCCAAAATAGACCCACAGTAGCCTTTAGAACCCATAAGAGCATCAGAAAACAGCTTACCCGAGCAAGACTAGAGGACTCAAAGATCGTATATAAAATTGACCGAGACCTCACTCTCCTTTGTGAACCCCTGCCTGCCATGAACGCACCCCCACTAATCAAAAGATGCAGTAATATATTAAGAACACCTCCAAAGGTACATACCACAACCTCAAGATTACAAACACCATCAGCTGTAAAACAAGGAATGTCATCTATGTAATAACATGCACTAGATGTAAAGTCCAATATGCAGGAATGACCACACAACCCTTACACAATAGATTCAGAAACCATTTGAGAGAAATGTTCACCAAAAGACCAGCTAACTGGGTACAAACTCGCCTGTCCAACAGAACCACCACATCCCCTCTGACGTCCAAGTCCAGCCAGTTGAAAGCACAGAAGATCAAAGAAGTCTGAAGAAGAGAGAAAGTGCTTGGATCAAGCTTGGCCTTAAGAACAATAGAACCCTACGGACAAAATATCATCCCATAGCCTCCCTACACCTACTGCCATTGCTCCCGTTTTGTTGTCCCTCCAGGGTGCGTTCCCTGGAGTATACCTCCCTTATTATTTTTTGTTTTTTGTTTGTATTTGAAGTCCCTTTAGGCCTTTCACATGCTGTATCCCTTAGGCCTTACATAGTTTACGATAGCATGCTGTTGCCATGGCAAACACGCTATCACTAGATACACGCCGTTGCTAGTTATCATACACGCTGTTACTAAGCAAACCTATATTTAAGCGCTGTTTCATTTCATTGTACTTACCCTTGATAAAGCTCTCCATAGATGAGCGAAACGTCGGGCCTCCACCCAGGACCAGCCACCTCCCCTTCCACTTAGCCCCACTAACAGTCTAACCTCTTCCCATAGCACTAGCCCACAGCATGAAGAATCCCTATCTGGATCCATCGAACTATTCAGCCACACCCCCAGCATAATCCAGAACAAGTGGCCATCACCCCCCCTCTCCCTCAACGATCCCCACGCATTAGGAGAAGACACAATTTACACAACTATGCGAGCCTTGCCTCAACAAATGGGAGCTACGATGTGCGTAGCAGTGTTGGCGCTCCCCCACCCGATACCCCAACTTCACCAGTGCTACACGCCATCCTCCTGGCATAGTACAGATTCCATTCTATAGACTCTACTACCTGCCGAGGGATACTGCGTGAGTAGTGAAGGGCACTGCCACTGGAGTCCATAGCTTCGAACATACATGGATGCACTAAGTGCCAATGTTTAGCTCGCCTTGAAAACCCAGCCTAAGACTGACTGCATAGACGGCTTCCCTACACAAAATAGTGTTCATGCAACATGCATGTTACAGGTACCTACATGCATGTTGGTTAAAACCTGCATGTGACATGAATGTTTTGTGCATGGGGTCCTTCCATGTCAAATCAACACAAAAAAATACCTGACCCTCACGGATTTGGACGAAACTTGGTTCTTACATAGTGTCTGTTGAGACATTCACCCATAGTCAGTTTCAGCATTATATGTTGTATGGCTTCAGAGTTAGAGCCAGCCAAAAAGTCAAATTTTCGCCAAATTTTCGCTTACCCCTTTGTACTTAATCAACCATAACTTTAAGCATGATCAACTTTATGACCTACAATTTGCACCACTTGTAGCTCATAAAATTCCCTTTCATTTGGTATAATTATCAAGTATATCACATAAAGGTCGGGTCAAAGGTCACCACTAGTGTACTTTGACCTTTGCTCTCTCAAAAAAGGTTGTTTTGATTTGAATCAATTTTTTACTAAATGTTCTTTGGGGCCTTCTCTTTAAGTGCAGTAAAATTGGTTTTGGGACTGCCATGGGATTCGGAGATACTTGACAGAATGTAATGGCAGTTAAGGGAGATGTGCAAGTAATCGACCGTATACGTACCCAATAGGGGTGCATTTTGATCAGTATGACCCTCGTAAACATGACATGACAAGTAGACATAATTATGTGGCCAATGGATGATGACCAAGTGGTAGTTGCCATGGTTACAAGGTAATTTATTGTAGTTAATCTCTATCAAACAACTGAATGCCGTTCAACATGCAGAAGTGACAGCACTTTTTCATGTTACAGTTCACTTAGGTTCTTCCCACAATGACTACTTTACCTAGGGCAGGAAAATTTTACTGTACTAAAATTAGCTCCTTGGTACACAGCTGCAATATTCTAAAATTAAGTTGGTAGATCAATTTATATGTTCAGTGTGTGATCATGTCATAAACCTATATAATGTTGTATCAAGACTGCAGTAGGAAGATCCATACTAGTGATAGAAAGCTGTTTCATGGGTAAGGCACTTAACAAAATTAATTGCATGGACACTGAGTTCATCTGAGGGCAGAATGGGAAAGATGGCAACTGCATGACAGGTGCATGTACTAACTGTTAGCCTTGTACCCAGGGCATACTAACCTGTTCAATGTGAACAAGAGTTAAGATTTCTAGAAAAATGGTTGCTTGCCCACTATTTTTTGCTCAAGCTCTTTATTTAGAGGTGGGACTTCATTGCATACAATGAGTGCTCTTATGAGGTAAGTGCACATGTTCCCATTGCCTTCACCATCTTCTTTGATTGCATGCAGTATGCAAATAGAACACAAATGGCCTGGAAAATCTAGTCAGATGAATGGCACATCAGGCACACAGAAGATAACTAGACACATGGGAGGTGGTGCCTGAAGGATCTCAAGGTCCTTCCTTCTAGCATCCATCCAGGGGTTGGACGCAAGAGCATTCACAACGAAAATACTGCTTTGTTAGGGATTGATATATACAAAAATGTTATTATAGATGGGTACCACCCTAAGTGTGTGTATATCCTCTGCCCACCTGATGTTACAGCGTACGTATGACCGCACTTCATGTTTTGCATAGTGTGTAAGAACCTAGAAACTGAAGGCAGCAAAGGCCTAGGAAGCACTACCTATGCTCATGGAGTTGTAATAACAAATACTAAAGGAATTCACTTGTTGATGTGGTCACACATCCACCATTGTAGTGTGTAAATATGCTGCAGGAATGTCACTTGGTATTAGGTTTACCTCCTACCTCTAGCATTGAGCTGCATACTAGAGGGAAATCGCAATAAATTACCTTGTAACCATGGCAACTACCACTTGGTCATCATCCATTGGCCACATAATTATGTCTACTTGTCATGTCATGTTTACGAGGGTCATACTGATCAAAATGCACCCCTATTGGGTACGTATACGGTCGATTACTTGCACATCTCCCTTAACTGCCATTACATTCTGTCAAGTATCTCCGAATCCCATGGCAGTCCCAAAACCAATTTACTGCACTTAAAGAGAAGGCCCCAAAGAACATTTAGTAAAAAATTGATTCAAATCAAAACAACCTTTTTTGAGAGAGCAAAGGTCAAAGTACACTAGTGGTGACCTTTGACCCGAGCTTTATGTGATATACTTGATAATTATACCAAATGAAAGGGAATTTTATGAGCTACAAGTGGTGCAAATTGTAGGTCATAAAGTTGATCATGCTTAAAGTTATGGTTGATTAAGTACAAAGGGGTAAGCCAAAATTTGGCAAAAATTTGACTTTTTGGCTGGCTCTAACTCTGAAGCCATACAACATATAACGCTGAAACTGACTATGGGTGAATGTCTCAACAGACACTATGTAAGAACCAAGTTTTGTCCAAATCCGTGAGGGTCAGGTATTTTTTTGTGTTGATTTGACATGGAATGACCCCATGGTGTGTGCTGGTTTGAAGAACATGCATGTTGCATTCATGGCAACATGCATGTTTTCTGATCAGTGGTCATGCAACATGCATGTTGCATTTTCAAACCATACATGTATAATATACTGAAAATGTCATTGGGTGCTATCTGTATTCTGAGTATATAATTATGCAGCACAATCACATATCCAAATCCATATATGTCTGAAACGTACAATAAAATTGGAGGTTATAACCTCCAATTTTATTGACATGTATTAGGACTTAATACAGATGCAGATTCTCATGAATAAGTATCAAGTAATTAAGTAATAAGTATCAAGTAAGCTATATAGGTCACCATAGTATCTAAGCTATACCACTAGTTTGTTGCAGTCTGCGTTGTTACGTGTACACTGCACAAGTAACAACACATACGGCAACAAACATGCGATATATTTTTTCTGGTATAGCTTAACCCTTTCCGCCCCAATGACGCCATATGGCGTCATTTTTAAAAGTTCGGTAAACGCCCAATGATGCCGTATGGCGTCATGGATGTATGCGTACATTCACCGACTCTTCTCCCACTCGCCTCGGGGAAAGGGACTTACCCACCACGATAACTACATTCCTTACAGCCACCGGAAGCCATGCATGCAAATTCATTGCTATACAAAAGTTTGCGCTAAAATGCATATAGGTCAGGTGTCTAAACCACAATTAGCTACACTAAGCAGTTGGAATGGCTTCCAAGTTGCAGAGGTTCAGACAAGTACCTGGTGACTGAGACTGATCTATTCTCTCCAGATTGTCCAAGACATCTGTGTCGCAGCCTGGTCTTCATCGGTCTCGTACAGCTCTAGGGCATCAAGCTCATCATCACTGCCTGGAAATACGTAATCTACCTCCCCATCATCTCCCGTGATGATTTGACAGACCTGAGCAGCGCTGAATTAGATGCATATTTTATTGAGACAGAGGGATGAAAGCATATAAAAACTTATCAATAACACTACGTATTTTGGCTATGCAGAAACCTGGAAAACTTATGCATTATGATCTATTTCTAACTCCACATTCTGACTCACCATCTAATCTGCCTCCACCCCGACTTGATCCATCTCGGTCACCATCTCCGACCCCAGTCAATCTATCTCAGTCACCACCTCCATCCCCAGTTGATCCATCTTGGTCACCACCTCCGTTCACAGTTGATATGTCTCTGTCAACACCTCCATCCCTAGTCGATTTGTCTCAGTCACCATCTCCATCCACAGTTGATATGTCTCAGTCACCACCTCCATCCCCAGTCGATTTGTCTCAGTCACCATCTCCGTCCCCAGTCGATTTGTCTCAGTCACCATCTCCGTTCCCAGTTGATATGTCCCTGTCACCACCTCCATCCCCAGTCGATTTGTCTCAGTCACCATCTCCGTCCACAGTTGGTATGTCTCAGTCACCACCTCCATCCCCAGTCGATTTGTCTCAGTCACCATCTCCGTCCCCAGTTGATTTGTCTCAGTCACCATCTCCGTTCCCAGTTGATATGTCTCTGTCACCACCTCCATCCCCAGTCGATTTGTCTCAGTCACCATCTCCGTCCACAGTTGGTATGTCTCAGTCACCACCTCCATCCCCAGTCGATTTGTCTCAGTCACCATCTCCGTCCCCAGTTGATATGTCTCAGTCACCATCTCCGTCCCCAGTTGATATGTCTCAGTCACCACCTCCATCCCCAGTCGATCCGTCTTGGTCACCATCCCCTTCTGAGGAAGAAAGAGAACAGAACAGTGATAATGGAGAGAATAGTCATGGTGGTAGTGGCCATGGACAGGGTAGTAGTCATGGCAGTTGTGGACCTGGCAGTTGTGGACGTGGTACTCGTGGACGTGGCAGTCATGGACGTGGTAGTCGTGGACGTGGTAATCGTGGTCATGGCAGTCGTGGTCGTGGCAGTCGTGGACGTGGCAGTCGTGGACGTGGCAGTCGTGGACATGGTAGTCGTGGACGTGGCAGTCGTGGACATGGTAGTCGTGGATGTGGCAGTCGTGGAATTGGTAGTCGTGGTCATGGACGAGGTGTAGGTGGTGAGAGTAGTGATGAGGACACAGAATGGCCTGACATACCCTGCACAGTCAACATTCTGGAATTTTCAGAACCAGTTGGGCCATCCATCACTTTGGGAGATCCGTGACTACTGGTCAACGAATGACCAGTTGCATGTGAGGGTTGTATGCCCCAACGAATGACTTCTGAAGAGCAGTGATCACCAGGCGTACCTTCACAAGACGGTCATATTCTGGCTGTCCACGTGCCACAATGTTCTCATTGTTGGTGAAGTGCAGGTAGGTGGAGAGCTCCATAAATCATTTCCGGGGAATGCGAGAGGCAACTGGAAAGTAACAGAGAGAATGCAGTCGATGAAGCCATGATCAAATTTAAAGGAAGATCCTCCTTCAAGCAGTACCTTCCCATGAAGCTCATCAAATGTGGGTTCAAGGTGTGGGTAAGGGCAGACAGCCACAATGGCTACCTGTGTAATTTTGATATTTACACAGGAACGGCCATGTTGAGAACATCACTTGCCCACTCAGCATCCAACTGTACAACAGCTATATGGGTGGGGTTGATAGAGCTGACCAACTCCGTGGCTACTACCATGTACGGATGAGGTCACACAAGTTTTATCGGTTTGTCCTTTTTGAACTTACTAGAGTTCATTCTCTCTATTTCAACTTTTTTTCCCCCTCTCCACAACAGATACATCTTCTGGTTTCTCTTGGACTGTTGCACTGTGAATGCTTACTCTCCTGAAATACTTTCAGCCAAGCACCAGAAGCACCATCAGGCAACAAGTATTCAAGTCATTCAGGCTTGAATTGGCACAGGGGCTGATTGGGAACTACAACTCCAGGCAGCGTTATGCACTTCCACCAGCACTTCATTCCCACACCTCCTACACCTCACACAAGAGTCATGCCGCCTTCCCTTGACATTCCAGCAGTACCAGCATTGCCCTGTAGAGCCTTTTATCGGGAAGTGTCCTTCTAGGGTGCCATCTGTTGTACCACACTCGTTTCTCCTTCTCTTTGCAGGCGCGAAAGTGAACTTGTGTGCTGCATCAGGCGCTCTGCATTGTCAACTGGGATTCACCCATGGAAGGCCCCTCCTGCTTCGAGCGCTACCGCACCGAGCGGCTGTAGCTACCACTCGTAGTCTACACTGTTATTTCGAACACATTATTGTTACTCATAAGTTTTATTCTATCTTCTAACTCCCATTTCATACCTATATAATCTCCCTATCCTGCCTGGTTTATGTTGACTAGTTACGGTTACCTTTCCTGTCCTCCATGTGACCTCTATGCAAAGTCCATCCGTTGGGCTTTTCCCCGCAGCCAGCGCTCCCAAAATGGCCATCCAGGAGTAGTTCAGTGTTCCCTCTTCCTGATTTTGAAGACTTGTCAATACTAAAGAAGCGCTGTTAGAGTGCTACAACGCGTAGTACTCCGAGACCTCAAAACCGCGCGGAATCTTCGTGACCTTACAGGCATGTGGTTACATTTTAAATTTAACGTACGGACAGGAAAGAGTTAATTGGTACTATGGTGATGTTTGTCATACACGAACCTTTGATTTCATTGCTCGTTCTGCTACAAGCCATGTTATAGAATCTTTATCATATAATTATGTCTAACCCATGCAAACGTATGGGAGTCAATGGGGAAGCCTTGCAGCTGCACACAGATTATAAAAATATAAGCCATATTTTTTAACTACAAGTCACACGAGAATCCCTATCAGGTACTACAAGTCACGTGCAGGGCGTATGTGATACGGATTCTCACGTGACTTGTAGTAAAAGAGACTGCATTTTATAAACTGCATGCAGCGCTGCAAAGATTCCCTATTGGTTCCTGTACATTCTGCAGGTGAGTTAGATGTACGGTAATTATGTTTGTGTATATAGTACTGATGGATTTTTACATAACTGGTATTCCAAAACAGTACGTTGTTTCTATACACACATACACACATATGCAAGACCTCTCCATTGACACCTGTAATTCACGTGAGTTAGATGTAATAACCTAATTACTATATAGTTATGTGCATGCAAATGAAGTACTGTGTACCACAAGCATGTTATATGCTGGACATCATGCATACTTATATGGTGCGTTATAATTAATATAGAACAGAATAGAGTGTGCTATGTGGAAGTGTATTATGTTATATGGTCAAGACTTTTGGTTTCAAAGGTCTTTCTCTACATGCAGTGAAACCAATGCATATCGCACCAGTGAAAATGTGTTCTCATCCAGATGGATAGCAATGAAAATTACGTTGTAGAACTGCCCAACATGAAGAAATAGTTAATAATCTATAGACATAAAATCAATATATAGATAATCTGTGTCCTGTACACAGTGTGTGACTCAAGAATCCCTTAGCCTCACTGTCTTCAACATCACTCTGCAGGACCCTTTCTGCTGCAATACTTAATTTCTGTCGTTCAGTGAATGCTTTAACAATCTACAGGGTGTGGTTAACAGAAACAGTGCACTTTTCAATGTGGAGTACTAGATAATGTTTAAAAGAACACTAAGCAGTACGTGTTTTACAAAGGATGTGATGCAATAGGTTATGTGATGCATGAGCCAAATGCATGTGCATTACATAAGTAGTTACCCAACTAAATCACATGAACCACTGTAGCTATACTGTTCTGGATACATCACCTTAAACCAATCAGGTGGTGGTTTGTGTAATCTTCATTATGCTAAAGTGGTAGCCTAGCTTGTTCCAAAGCTCATTGCATAAAGCATGAGAAGTCTTGGAATAGGGCTACTAAAATTGAGAGAGCTATTGCATGTGTGGCTAGAAAGGCAGTTAAGGTTGCTACGTTTGATAAACCAAGAGGTAGGAGGTATGGTGACAGAGCTGTTTCACCAACTGATGTTAAATGTGACATACCTGCTTAGGAAAACCTAGCTAGTGAATAAACTATCTGCAGCATTCATACCATAGTATGCTCCAAATTTCAAGCAAAAGTGCTGTAACAGCCTAAATTAATACACAGAATTACTGGCTCTGAGAAAAGGATGCCTTTCATTGTTTTTCTGGAGCAGCAAAGTAAATTAAACAGAGCAGTTATCTATGCAGCATGTTTCTTCACAATGGTCCTAGTTTGGGGCATGGTGCATGTTTGAATATTAAGTCAACATTGTGGCTCATACGCCATAATTGTTAACATAAAAGTGTATGTTTTTTTTTTCAGTTAGTCACTTGTTATAACTTGTTAGAAAACTGCACATGTATATGCAACAACTTGATGTCAAAGTAAGTGTTCTGGGTGGCCCCTTCGGTGAATCCAAGATATATGGAAATGTGTGTACATGACCACCATTGTCAGTCTGTGCTGTCTTTCCTGGCTGTTCACAGTAGCAGCAGCCATAACATCCATTGAACTGTATAAGGTTCTGGACCATGGCTCTTGCAGGAAGATCACAGCTGCAGCATATGACATGAACTTTCATGTTGAATGGTGCATGAGCGCTAGGTGGATGAACTTGAATACCTAAGTGCAGATTACACATATAAATACGAAAATGCAGACACTATATATTAGCATGACCATATAACAAAGCTAACCGGTAGATTCCAATTCAGATAGCATCTCAATGACTGGCTTCAGAAAGACTTGCATTGGTGGCTTCTCAGTTGAACACCACAATCCAGCATGAATCATGTTCTTTGGCTGCTTCCTGAGTAGAAAAGCATATCCACTGTAGTGAGCCTGAGCGAGCCCCACACTAGTGAGCAGATTTTGTCTGATTTATATGTTATGTATGTTGTACGTTGTTTCACATATTTAAAGTTCTGACAGTTCTGACGGGCTTCAGGAAACGCAACTAGAGCGTGAGTATGTACTGCGTATAAGGGCTACTATAGTTGTGTTGACAAACCAGACTACTTACAGAATGTAGAAGGCGACAGAGTTTTGAAGCTAGCTCAAGTTGAATAGCTGTGAACAAGCTAGCATGAGTGGCAACTTTCCATGCCTCTGCTATTTGTTTTTTTGTTGTTGTTATATTGTTATATTTACATTGACAAATTTGTTGACTGAAACACAACACCATCTATCTGTGTTCAGTGTCACAGATATGTTTGATCCCTCTTTTGTCAAACATCCACCAGATGCCAGTGCCTGGTAAAGCCGACCACCATGTATATCTGCTAGGTGACCGATGGATTTCCTTTTCCTCCATTCTAGTGACTGATACAATCCCGGTCCTAAGTTAGGAGAACAAAAACTTAACTATAGCTCTGTTCCTACTCAAGCCACTAGCATTTCACTGCCTACACTGATGCATGGCCACGTATTCCCAAAACATTCCCTAAAGTTAAGTATCAATCACGTAAAACAGGGTTGAAGTTTATCACATGAGAAAATACCACAGATAGAAAGAACTTAGTTGTATGTGCATGGGCAAACAAATTAGCAAAGAACATGGGTATTAACTCTCCCATTTTCTGAGGAATTACGCTCTTGGAGAATCTTGAGTTGTTCTCCAATGGATAAAGTGATGAAAGTCTGGGTGGACTGAGGGCATGAAGTAGAACAGCACTGATTGGGGCGTGTCACTGTGAAGTCTGACAAGACTGTGTAGCATGTTTTGCAGTATGTGTGGACAATTGGTTCCAAGCTGGTGGTATCTGATAAGCCAGACATTTTGCGGAACACATACAGCGATGACGGCAACAGATTTTCTCTAGGAACGTGAAGCTGCAGCAGCTGTATGAGGTCTGCTTGGGCTTTAGTGGTGAGTTGATGGCGACACACGTAGCTGCTTATGACCAAGTGGGCTCGTACTTAATGAAATCACTGCTACAGAAACATTGGAGCAACCTCTTGAAAAAGCCTGTCAGAACACCTCAGGTGACAGACTTACCTCCAGTTGATGACACCTTGGACTTGTTTGTCTGTGAAGCTGAAGACGATGCTGATACTCATGGTTCCATGCTACATGACAGTCCTCCAAACAAAACCCGTTTGTTTCCAGGTTCTGTGCAATCTAACAGCTTCTGTCGCTTCCTGTTCAAAGTCTGGCGTGGAATCTGCTCACTACAACGGTATGGACCACGATGTTTTCTCAGCGTTGAATGAACTGTTTCTCTTGGCTGTTGATTCATTTGAGTATTCAATCACTCCACTTCTTCCATGCAAAACGCGAAAGCTACAGCTGCGCAGCTGAAGCGTAAATTGCACTATGCGCATGCGCACAGCGCAGACCGCATGCGCCAAAATTAATACAGAGGTTTTCCGGTTGGTTGGCAAACTTAACATTTAAAAACTAACGCATGCGCAATACCTGTACAGTACAGACAGATCACGCACGCGGTAAAGTCAGGTGACAGTCACACGCGTACCGTGATGTAGTTGCTTTGCCTTTGGTGAGAGACAAGATTTGTGACAAGGATGGCTGCAAAGGATACCTACATCTCCATCGCAGGGCAGCAACCAACAGTTGCGCTTGTCAACAATGGTGCTATCACAAGCAGGCAACCTGGTACTGGGATTACAAGAGTAACAAGACAAGTGTTAGTCACTCCACTCGAACAATCAACTCCAACCGGCACCATTCAGCAGCAACATGTTTTTGCCGCTACTAGGTCCTCACTCAACTCCCAACCGTCTTCGTCGGCGTCTTTGACCCAACAGCAACACACTGTTAGTAAATTGGAAAGTCGTAAATAAGAAAGGTAAAAAGGATCCTAAAACGTTCACCCTTCGTAACATAAATCAGCATGCTCTTTTGACCTGTGATGACCTAAAAGGTGTGATTAGGAAGAAATTGAGTGATGACATCACAAGTGGCGATTTTGATGTTGGTTATGTTCAGGGTACTACTGTTGTACGCATATGCACTTCTGAAGACCTTGAAGAGCTGTGGTCGTTGTTGAGGCAGCCACACAAAAACACGATTCTATGGTGTGATGGACTGATTGCACGTGCTGGCCACAAGCGCAAGCACAGTGATGAAGATGATTCTGATACTGAGCAACAACAATCAAGGAGGTCACGAAGCAAGAAGCATGACACAAATGTGCAGCAAGTTCAAGATACAGTTGATCAGTTAAAGGCCAAGTATTGATCCAGTTATACTCAAATGCAGTTCCGTATTTGGGCTGAACTGATAGTTGGAGAAATGTGTAGCATTGATGCCCTGCCAAACTAATTGAGAATCGTTCAAAGCTGTACAAGCAGCTGTCATAGCTGAAGAATTTGAACGGTTGTGGTGTCCTTGATGATGAAGAATATGCCGCTGAAAAAGCAACCATAACGGATCTGCTAAAGCAAATCAGTTCCAAGTCTAATTAAAGATGTTGAATAGTAACCCTAGTCCTGACAATAATAATCATTGATAAACATCACATTATAATACATGGATTGTATCAAAAATATTAATTTACAGATAACCAGAGTGAATGATGTGTGATTTACAGTCTTCTTCAGTCACCATTCCAAAAGTCATGCTCAAAGTGCTCTGGGGGCACTGCAAACTTGGAAAAGAGCGTCATTTTTCTTCATTATGCTTTTGATCTGGCTGAACACTTCTTCAAGGGGGTTCAGATCAGGAGAGTATGGTGGTAAAAACAATAACCGAGCGCCTACTTGGTCCTCGATTAACTGTCTAGCACCTTCGACATGGTGAATAGAGGCATTATCCATGATTACTACAGACAGTCCTACTGGCGTGATTCCTCTGAGAGAATATGCTCGTTTGTGCCTACTGTGTCGACGATCACACCCACTCTCATCAATCCATATTAGCATGGAAGGATCATATACCGACACTTCTGCCATAAAACTATGGGGCGCCGTTTGTGTCAAAATATATGTATCAATTTAGAATGCAGCATATTGGTTAGAGATATTTATAAATCTCCCACTACATTTGTAAATGTCCTGCTACATTTATAAATCTCCTTGTGCATTTGTATATCACCCAGTGCATTTGTAAATAACCAGTTATTTGTACGTAAATAACCCACATTTATAAATCCCCCACTACATTTATAAATAACCCACCACATTTATAAATCCCCCACTACATTTATAAATAACCCACCACATTTATAAATCCCCCACTACATTTATAAATAACCCACCACATTTATAAATCCCCCACTACATTTATAAATAACCCACCACATTTATAAATAACCCACCGCATTTATAAATCACCCATCACATTTATAAATCACCCATCACATTTATAAATCCACCATCACATTTATAAATCCACCATCACATTTATAAATCTCCCACTACATTTATAAACCACCCACCACATTTATAAACCACCCACCACATTTATAAATCGCCCACCACATTTATAAATAACCCACTGCATTTATAAATCACCCATCACATTTATAAATCCACCATCACATTTATAAATCTCCCACCACATTTATAAATCTCCTACTACATAAATCCACCACTATTTATAAATCGCCAACGCATTTAATTAATTATGTGATGGTCACGCAGTTATTGCCCGCCGATGCAACACGCTGACACGAACATGACTGCCCCCCCTAGCACTACGGTCAACGTGCAGACGCTGTCCAATGTGATTGCAGTTTTCACTCAAGCTTTGCAGTCCGCTAGCGTAGCACCGAACACCAACCAGGCGAATCCTAGTTCCACTGGCGTTAACCGGGCTGGCCCATCCGGAGGTTCTGCCAACAGTTACGTAAACAACAGGATGGTGTAGCACATTGTTGGGAAATAGCTATGCCTTGAATCAGTCCAGTAATCAGTTAGAAATGACTTAATGCATCTCAGTAACCTACATGCCTCCTAAGTTGTACTTGTGTACCATTTAAAAATACACTTTCAAAAATGTCTATTAATTATCAGTACTCATGGATGACCTTTTACCTGTTTATGGCAGGATCACATGCAATGTAGGTCAACCCAAGGTGGATGTTGATATTGAAGATATCATTGCACTTAAAGCATTGAACTACGGATGGACCAAAATAGCTTCAATTTTGGGTATATCTAGATCAACATTATACCGCCGACTGAATGAGGAAGGAATTTCATGTGATTTGTATACTCACCTGACACCAGCTGAACTAGATGAACTTGTGATTGATATCAAGAGAAACCATCCAAATGATGGCGAAGTACTACTGAGTGGACATTTAATAAGGTTGGGCATTCGGGTAACACGTGCTGAACTTAGAGCTTCTATTCACCGAGTTGACCATGACAAAACAGTGGCTCGGAGATCACGCACTGTTAAAAGGCGTGTGTATACTGTTTCTTGCCCTAATGCACTTTGGCATGTTGACACCCATCACAAATTAATCCGCTGGCGTTTCGTGATACATGCAGGTATTGATGGTTTTTCCCTGACCATTGTGTATGCAAAATGTGCAGACAATAATCGTGCAGCAACTTCAGTGGGAGCATTTATAGAAGGAGTGGATATGTTTGGTCTTCCACAGCAAATACGTTCCGATCATGGTGGGGAGAACATTGACATTTGGAGGTATATGCTAAGCACTCATAGCAATGACCCATTGTGTGTTCTGACAGGAAGTTCCACCCACAACGAAAGAGTTGAGAGGCTTTGGCGGGATGTCAACAGATGTGTTTGTGCCCCATTTGCAGACATGTTTCTTACATTCGAAGCAGAAGGCATATTAGATCCATTAAATGAAGCTGACATGTTCTGCCTGCATTTTATCTTTCTACCCCGTATCAGCAAATCTTTGAAGGAATTTCTGGAGAGCTGGAATAACCACCCACTCTCAACTGAAGGAAACATGACGCCTTACCAGCTGTTTTTTGAGGGAACACACTTCATGCATAATGAAGGTGACAGTGACACCAATTTGACCTCTCCTTCAGTTACTCCACCTGCATTTGACCCAGAGAGTTTATCCTCAGAGCATGTGGATGTACCAAGAATTCTCTTCTCACCATGCACAGGGCTAGTCCAGTTGTTGAACAGAATTGACCCATTGTCTCTTTGTAGTGATAATGGAAGGCTACTCTACCAGCAATCTATCCAAATACTAGGTCAACATGTTACTGCTGGATGTGGTAGCTGTATGTGATAACTGATTTTCTAGTTACCCCATGATCACATGCATGCCTAACCCACCAGAATTCTATATGCTTGCCCCTACTAATCAAGATAGAAGCAAGCCTATAGAACCTGCATGGCCGGTGGTCCATAGTCTAATTATTACTGTACTGCACTCATTACTGAAGTAGAAGTCACATACTCTTAATTGGTTTCAGAAATCAGTGTCAAGGACTGGTCATAGCAATCTCCCATCTATTCACTCTTAGTGAGGTAGTTATGCTTCATGCCCACTATGTAAATGTGTACTTGCAGCACATGATGTCGTGTGTGAGCTATAATAATACATGGTCACATCATGAGTATAACGTCACTGTATATTGAAAGTTCATGAATCTGAATGTATGTTAGCTTCGTCTCCCACTTCTATGCATTATTGTGAATGTAAACATGGGGGAGTCGTGGGAATGAGGCTATACTTGTATATATATCAGATGCAACAGTACAATCATTTATGCAGATCCAAAGCCACAGCTACCAAAGATTGCCTCATACATCTTTGTCTTAAAGTCATCATAGTTCAACTGGGAATACGACCTGGGAAAAGTGATACTGAGATCACATGTTGAAAAACTTGGTAGACGCATGGCATCCGTAAAGTGTATGCTCAGGGTACATTCAAAACCAGCTCCCGGCATTCTGCTAGCACCAGACATAAACTGTAGGATGTCACACAGAGCCACTCCAGATGTTCCATCTAAACAAAAAACAAACAAACAAACAGACAAGCTAGTTACTTGATTGTCATTACTGTGAAAGAGACAGTTGTGGAAGGAAGGGATAAGCAAACAATTAATTACATTCTTGACATGCCTGGGTAAGTGGTACTAGACAGAATAACCCTCACTTTACACTCATACATTACTACGAGGTGTATTTAGACATGGAATGCACACACAATTTAATAGGGAAGTAAGATATAATGAAAAATCGGCTTGCCTTTGCAATCCAAGACAAAATCAGACCAGTGCAAAATAACTGCTTCTTCTTTAGTGCGGTTGTTGCACCCTGCATCTGAGTAATGTATAGCAAACTCCTGTAGAAAAAATTCTGGACTGATATCGTATGATGTTGATGTTGCCAAAAGGCCATGTATCCTCTGGATGGAGACAAACCAGCAACTCGACTTGCAGGGTTTCACGGAAACCTTTGCGAAGTTGTTCCAGCTCACAGTGGGGGCGAAAAAAGACATAGTGAAGCCAAATAGTACGAATTATAATTTCCTTGTCTGAAATGTCCACTTTGGCTGTTGGTTTCGTATATCCAGAAGTAAAACGAAAGTCAGCCTCTTCTTTCTGGAGAAGATCCTTAAGCTCCTCAGTGGTTGTGGCTTCTTTTACCTAGTATGAACAAACAGTAATTAAACTACAACTGTATATATATCCCACCTAGTATAGTTTTGCCTATACTACAGGTGGGGTTTTACTATGATAATTTCCCTCCCTGAGGGCTACAAGGGAAATTATGGCTCATAATTCCCTCTCCATGTATTTTTAGTTTACAGTCTACTACATTGTCAAATTATAGTACAGATTTTACATCATTTTACTGTCACAGTAGAATTTAATAATATTGAAGTTACTGTAAACACTTGCATGTACAGTTGTGTTTACAATAATAATAACAAAGGACCAATCAGGTGGGATATATAATAGTTATAGCACAGGTGGCCAGGGATTTATGGCTGTAGTAAACAAACCTTGTCCTTAGGCTACGCCCTCAGACTCAGTCTGTTTACTGCCATAAATCCCTGGCACCTGTGCTATTAACTATAACTTGTATCTCTAAAACTACAGGTTTATTACATGTACAACTTGTACATGTAATAAACCTGTACTTTTAGAGATTTAAATATTACAGTTTCATACCTGTAACATGAACTGCTGCACTTCATAGTCTGGAATGTCTTCTATGCAAGGGATACTGCGCACCTGATCATACACCAAGTAGTCAGCAACAACATGTGCAAAGCATACAGGTGGCTGGCCACCCTGTACAAGGCAACTAGCTAGCATTTTACCCACAACATAGTACTTGTTGGTAGCAACTGCATCAATGTTGTGAAGTGGCACTACATGTTCTGGCCATCCAGCAAATAAGCCTGATTTTGAAGCTATTTCTGGGATGAGGTGCCGATAGAATTCTCTGCGTGGACCACCAGAATCTACTGCATGTTCTCCAATGAACGACACCTTCAGGGGTTTGGATGCATTGAATGTTGGTTTGGAGAAGCCGCGAAAAGCATCATTGAACAAGCAAGCCCGACGAACATGAAGACGTTGGAAATCTTCATCATCTCTGGCAGATATAGCACGTAACTGGTGTTGTTTGAGAATGTGCTTGGTCGAAATAATGTCATGCTTCACAGCTTCGGACCTGGAAAAAAAAATTACATTGAAACCATAACATACAGCGAAGTATTGAACAGTTAATACAATGTGAAATCAAATGCTCACACGACCATGCACACAGGGAGTACTTTGAACGTCTAACAGTGAGCTAGAAGAGGTCCAACATGCAATGTATTTTGGAGAGTCTGATCTCTACAGTACAACTGAAACAGATAGCAGAAAAACAGCTTAATAATTGGCTCAGAAATGTTAAATGAGTGTTTAATTACATTCCTGAGCAAAATAAGCACACTAAAGGTGTTTTTCTACTCTCCTGTATGGGTTCACACCCTTTTTAATCAATGAATTGGACTTGCTATAGCCTGAGCAACTGAACCAGCTCATAGGTCTTGCGTACAAGCATCTGTGAATGTGGTCTTCCTAAGAACCCCTCTACTAAAGACCTCTGAAAGGAGCTCCATATACGACACTTACTTGCACACTTACAGATGTTTAATATTGACCTCCCCTAAAATGAGGACACCCCTTTAATCAACACACTATTTCGTGTCTGAAAGTGTCTGAAATACGTTCTTCTGTATTAACCTGCTTGATTCTAAACGTTCCAGTGCTATTGCTGGCAGTGGCAGTTCATCAATTTCACTTCCTAATCCATCTCCCTCAGATTCACAACCAGTAAGATCACATATTCCCTGTACAATGATATATATATATAATTATATATGTATATATATTTTGAGGTAACTTGGTTATTGTAGCCTTGTTCCCTACCACAAAAATAAAAGTGTACTAACCTGTATGCTTGCTCAGAATCTGATGGTTTCTTGGTGTTTCGTAGCTGACTGTTATGACCTCCACTAGTTCCTCCTTCAGTTACACTAGATCAGAGAAGGTACAAGAGGAGGTGTGACACGGTCACGTGTGTTATATTATATGTTAATGAATATTCAGAAGGCTAGGAGCTTCTGATGCCTAGAAATCGGTGTCGAAACAATGGAATGCAGCACGTTAGCATCAGGACCATGTGGTCATGAATATTATGCCACTCACATCGGACCTCCTCTGCTTCCACTTGCAGATTGCAGGCTAATCTATAATTAAAGTTCACTGTAAACAACCTTGGTCAGTCCTAAGCTATAATGGAATTTCACACAAGTAAATAAGCTTTTTTATTGGTCTGGAAGTGAAAGATTATATACAGAACAAACTTGAAACTAACCACTCAACACCATCTCCATCTGACTCATCACTGTCAACCTATTATAGGTATTTAGAACATCCCAAAGTTATCACTAGAAAGAAAACAGCTGACACATTGGGTACCCAGGGAAAATGTGCAGAATGCCCTAGACACTTCTTAGGTTAGTCATCTCATGGATCCGTCCTTGTTAACTACTTAATTATAGATTTCACACTCTGTGGGTACAAATGTGTCTCTCGTGCAGCTATGGTAATGTATACTATAGACGAGATAAGCTAGATGCCTTGACCAATGGAATCTTCATGACTTAGAAACCCTTGGACCCTTAGTAGCACCATCACTACACTCAAGATACTACAGCCCAGAATACTTTTGCAGATATCCCTTTGACTTGATTTGCACACTGAATAATCTGAAGTAATGAGTAGTCTAAGAACAATTGGTTACTACCATGGCACACTTACCAAAACTGACATTTACCACCAATCATGGGAAACCAGTAGCCTTGTTTTAAGTTTTATTGAGAGGGAAGGTCTGGGAAATTTTATCATGTGAGTAAAGTCAATGTCTATGTAGGGAGACAGAGGGAGTGAGGGGTCCCCAACCGAAAGAACACATTTTGTGTATATGTTCTTCATCCTCAACAATGAGTAGTAAGCTTTCTGCTTCGTGAATGTTCGGAACTCCAATGCTTGGACAGACATTAAAAGAATAGGCTTCAAGCCTGTTTTGACCCCCCCCCCCCCCCCCTTTCTCTCTACCTAGGTAAACATTGATGTCATTCATGCAAATATTGCAGGCCTCCCCCCTCAGTTTTTGCGTACTGTAAAGCAATCATAAACTGGCCGGTGGGAAGGCCTAAGAAGTAGGATAGGAAATAAACTTTTATGTAAATGAAGGAAGCATTAAATAAACAGTACCACTGTGGCCTAATAGTTGAGGCTTTTGTCTCCAGTGTTAAGGTACCACATTCAGACCAAGTTGTACTAATGTTGAAATTGTAAGGTACACCCTATCATGATGCATTCATACTTATGACAAGATTAATGTACCTCTACGTCTTGGACATTCAGTTTTTCTTCAGCCACAGTGTAGATAGTTCCTTTGTTACCACCAAGCTTAGCAACCTGCTGTGCAGTCAATTCAAAGGACGCTGATATTGCAGGTATCGTTAGACATTTGCTGCCACATCCTGTCAGTTGTAAGAATGTAAAAGGGAAATTTGGCTTGCCTTCCATTGGGTCTCGGAACACTGAGCGAACTTCATTTCTTACATCTTTCTCAGACATCATGGATTTATAAATGTGATGGGTGATTTATAAATGTGACGGGTGATTTATAAATGCGGTGGGTTATTTATAAATGTGGTGGGTTATTGATAAATGTAGTGGGGGATTTATAAATGTGGTGGGGGATTTATAAATGTGGTGGGTTATTTACGTACAAATAACTGTGGTTATTTACAAATGCACTGGGTGATATACAAATGCACAAGGAGATTTATAAATGTAGCAGGACATTTACAAATGTAGTGGGAGATTCATAAATATCTCTAACCAATATGCTGCATTCTAAATTGATACATATATTTTGACACAAACGGCGCCCCATATAAAACGAGCTCTTTGTTCATCACTTTGCTGTAATGCAACATGTCTCATGACTTGCCTGGTACAGCCCATGTACTTCAGGGTCTTGCAGAATGTGGCAACACTGACGCTGACTCCAAATCTGGCTATCCACTCTTGCTGAATTTCATGGAGGTATATTCCAGAGTTGTTGAGGATCAATCTCAGCAAGAGTACCTGTTCAAATTCACCTAGAAGCTTAGGTGGACCATGCTGTTGGGAACAAGGCTTTACATCTCCTGCAGCTCACCGTTCTCACGCGCGAATTTAAAAAATCATGCCTCTTGCGTACTCTACAGACCTACGATGCAGAGTGGTGTGGCTGCACACTGCCCACAGTCACAATGTGAGCGATATCTTTATCCATACACCATAGGATACCCCCTTGGTGAAGAGATAATTGAGCCGGAGGCTGAGGTGGTGGATAGTGAGAGTATCCGCTCAGGCAATGTGCTTGTACAGTCAACCCACCCAGGCCCGCAACCCCGTCCGCAGGGGATCTCCACCTAGCTACCACAGTGTATTTAATTGCGAGAGGAAGGACAGCTGTAGTCAAAAAGACCCCGTCTTTATCCATCTCCACATAGATACATGTGTATAAAGTATAAAGCCCTCATCCTAACACACTCACACTCGTAATTTAAAATGCGAATGAGCTTCACACCCATAACGTAACCGTAGTAACTCAAGTGTGAATGAGCTTCAGACTCGTAACGTAACTGTGAGTGAACCTCACAGTAGTAACTCAAGTGTGAATGAGCTTCACACTCGTAACGGTGAATGAGCCTCACAGTAGTACATGTAACTGAAGTGTGAATGAGCTTCACACTCGTAACATAACGGTGAATGAGCCTCACAGTGGTAACTCAAGTGTGAATGAGCTTCACACTCATAACGTAACTGTGAGTGAGCCTCACAGTAGTAACTCAAGTGTGAGTGAGCCTCACACTCGTAATTTTTAATGTGAATGAGCTTCACACTCGTAACATAACGGTGAATGAGCCTCACAGTGGTAACTCAAGTGTGAATGAGCTTCACACCCGTAGCGTAACTGTGAGTGAGCCTCACAGTAGTAACTCAAGTGTGAGTGAGCCTCACACTCGCAATTTTTAATGTGAATGAGCTTCACACTGTGAGTGAGCCTCGCAGATAACACAGAGCAGCCCCAACCCCTAGCTCAGCCTTATGGAACCGACTACAGCCCTAGGCGTACCGTTACTATAGTAAAGCACACGCCATAACTAGCGTAACAATGCCGTTACTAGGATAGGTACGCCGTTACTAAGAGAAGCACGCTCCCATTTAAAGCCCGTCGACCGAGTATCACACACAAACAACTAATAATACTCACCGTGAGATGGTCGCCGCAGTACAGACCCGAATAATCTTCGGTACAGGAGCGCCTACCAGCGAAGAACAAGCCTCCCAAACGTTCCACCAAGACGACACGATAGCGAGCCAGAATCCCGTACGTTAACCGTTCGCCCATCCCCCTAGTTATTATAAGTTAATATGATAACTCCACCCATTGAGCCCCACCCCCAATTTGTTTAGTAATTTGAATATTTATAGCACTGTGAATGCCCATAGCACTATGTGCCACCCAAAAGCTGGGCTCCTCAAAGCAAACCTTAGGCGGGGAGTGGTCTCGCCCTTTCTGTAGTAGGCCACGGGTCGGGATTTCAAAGGGACCGAAACCTGTGGTCATGCGAGGACCGGAAAGGGTACTCCCCTGAAGACCAGTGTTTTTTGAGCATATCTCCCAAAAACAGTAACTAACCGCCCCATCCATTTGAGCCATAAATGCCCCACCCATTTGGGCCATAAAATGCCCCACCCATTTAAGCCATAAATGCCCCACCCACCCATTTAAGCCATAAAGTGCCCCATCCGTCTAAGCCATAAATGCCCCGTCCCCATCTCCCTTTATGTTTTAACTTCACACTTTATGTATGTGTGAAATTTTGAACATCGATGTGCCAGCGGTGTTGGTGCTCCCCCGCTCGACATACAACTTCTGAACATGCAGGTACAGATAAAGTCTGTCAGCCTTGCCAAATGGGGAACCCGCAGCATCCTTCAATGGATCCACCCGAAGACGCACGTGTTCTAACAACCATAATACCTCAGGCATGCCTTAGACCTAAACAGCATGACAATAAGCAACAGGCTAGACTTCTCACTGTGCATGAAGGAATATCTCTCCAATAATAATTCCTTGTCCCAGCCCCATTCCCATTTCCCAAAGTTAACCATAGGATACCCCCTTGGTGAAGACATAATTGAGCCGGAGGCTGAGGTGGTGGATAGTGAGAGTATCCGCTCAGGCAATGTGCTTGTACAGTCAACCCACCCAGGCCCGCAACCCCATCCGCAGGGGATCTCCACCTAGCTACCACAGTGTATTTAATTGCGAGAGGAAGGACAGCTGTAGTCAAAAAGACCCCGTCTTTATCCATCTCCACATAGATACATGTGTATAAAGTATAAAGCCCTTATCCTAACACAGCCTGACCCAGCCCGTAGAGAAACCTACAGCATGCACACAGAGAGGTTTTAGTATCTGAGCTTACTGTTGTAACTAGGTCACAAGCAAGCCTTCCACAGCTTAGTCGAATACATCTTTACAACCCCCAGCCCCATTCCCATTTTCCAAAGTTAACCATAGGATACCCCCTTGGTGAAGAGATAATTGAGCCGGAGGCTGAGGTGGTGGATAGTGAGAGTATCCGCTCAGGCAATGTGCTTGTACAGTCAACCCACCCAGGCCCGCAACCCCGTCCGCAGGGGATCTCCACCTAGCTACCACAGTGTATTTAATTGCGAGAGGAAGGACAGCTGTAGTCAAAAAGACCCCGTCTTTATCCATCTCCACATAGATACATGTGTATAAAGTATAAAGCCCTCATCCTAACACACTCACACTCGTAATTTAAAATGCGAATGAGCTTCACACCCATAACGTAACCGTAGTAACTCAAGTGTGAATGAGCTTCAGACTCGTAACGTAACTGTGAGTGAACCTCACAGTAGTAACTCAAGTGTGAATGAGCTTCACACTCGTAACGGTGAATGAGCCTCACAGTAGTACATGTAACTGAAGTGTGAATGAGCTTCACACTCGTAACATAACGGTGAATGAGCCTCACAGTGGTAACTCAAGTGTGAATGAGCTTCACACTCATAACGTAACTGTGAGTGAGCCTCACAGTAGTAACTCAAGTGTGAGTGAGCCTCACACTCGTAATTTTTAATGTGAATGAGCTTCACACTCGTAACATAACGGTGAATGAGCCTCACAGTGGTAACTCAAGTGTGAATGAGCTTCACACCCGTAGCGTAACTGTGAGTGAGCCTCACAGTAGTAACTCAAGTGTGAGTGAGCCTCACACTCGCAATTTTTAATGTGAATGAGCTTCACACTGTGAGTGAGCCTCGCAGATAACACAGAGCAGCCCCAACCCCTAGCTCAGCCTTATGGAACCGACTACAGCCCTAGGCGTACCGTTACTATAGTAAAGCACACGCCATAACTAGCGTAACAATGCCGTTACTAGGATAGGTACGCCGTTACTAAGAGAAGCACGCTCCCATTTAAAGCCCGTCGACCGAGTATCACACACAAACAACTAATAATACTCACTGTGAGATGGTCGCTGCAGTACAGACCCGAATAATCTTCGGTACAGGAGCGCCTACCAGCGAAGAACAAGCCTCCCAAACGTTCCACCAAGACGACACGATAGCGAGCCAGAATCCCGTACGTTAACCGTTCGCCCATCCCCCTAGTTATTATAAGTTAATATGATAACTCCACCCATTGAGCCCCACCCCCAATTTGTTTAGTAATTTGAATATTTATAGCACTGTGAATGCCCATAGCACTATGTGCCACCCAAAAGCTGGGCTCCTCAAAGCAAACCTTAGGCGGGGAGTGGTCCCGCCCTTTCTGTAGTAGGCCACGGGTCGGGAGTTCAAAGGGACCGAAACCCGTGGTCATGCGAGGACCGGAAAGGGTACTCCCCTGAAGACCAGTGTTTTTTGAGCATATCTCCCAAAAACAGTAACTAACCGCCCCATCCATTTGAGCCATAAATGCCCCACCCATTTGGGCCATAAAATGCCCCACCCATTTAAGTCATAAATGCCCCACCCATTTGGGCCATAAAATGCCCCACCCATTTAAGCCATAAATGCCCCACCCACCCATTTAAGCCATAAAGTGCCCCATCCGTCTAAGCCATAAATGCCCCGTCCCCATCTCCCTTTATGTTTTAACTTCACACTTTATGTATGTGTGAAATTTTGAACATCGATGTGCCAGCGGTGTTGGTGCTCCCCCGCTCGACATACAGCTTTGTCTATCTGAGAGATCAGTCAGGAGGTATATAGATCTATTTCAAAGAACGGACTGCCTCAAATTCAGAACTCGAGCGGCGCGCATGGACCAAATATTCAAGCATGCGCAGCGCAAGACAAAGTTTGCCAACCAACCGGAAAACCTCTGTAACAGCTGCCGGAGGACATGCAAAATGTCGTGGATGCTCGTCAAGTGGCTGAAAGAAAACCGAGTTTCTACGATCCCTTGCTCGTGGGTTCTTGAACCTACGCCAATCCCTGACAATGACACTCTGCACACTGATTTAGCATTTAGACTCCAGGTAGCTCTTCTACGCTTGCTCTGAAAATATGTAGTTTGTAGCCTCGTTCCCAGGCCTTCAATCACAGCTAACACGGAAGGCCTGGTAAAACTCCTACGTAGAAGGACGTCTGGGGGCGTGGCACTTCCGGTCTGTGCAAAAGACCGCTGCAGGTGCATTTACAACTACTCAACAGTCCAATCAAGCAGCCTTGGTGATGCTCCTTGTGTTCAGAGAGCCGCCTACAGCTGTACCGAAGCAGCGCTTACAAGCTCCTGGTGACACAAGTCAATGCAGTGTAGCTAAAAGCGTACAGATGCTTGAAGCGCGGCTCTAATTCCTTGCTTCAAACTTTTGCACACTGCATGGTAGTTAGACTGCTTTCTGAGCACGAGGAGCGTCACCAAGACTGCTTGATGTCGATTTTCCAGTCGTTGTGAGCAAGATGTTGTAGCGTTCCAGCTGCGTTCCTTGGCACCATGTTAGCTGTGATTGAAGGCCTGGGAACGAGGCTATGTAGTTTGTACATGAAAGCTGCAGATCAGTACACATAGCTTCAAGTACAAACCAGACAGCAAAGTCATATATGTTTGTTTTCAGCTACATTCCATTGCACTTGTTCTCTTCCATTACATTCTCGGTTTTACTACTACTATCCAACAATCATAAGTGGGATAAAATATAATTGACCTATTAATAAATAATTGCATTTTGGGGATAAATAGTACTACCATACTACCACTCTCGGAGGTGTTGTATTCTCTGCCTTTGTGCAACAGCATCACACTTTTGACATAGCTTTTGTGGCTTCTCTTTTTGCAATGGGTTTTTCCCTAGAATGGACATAGTTGCAGGTACTCCTCTCAGAGAATAGTAATATTTGTAACTCTGTATGGGTGCTACACACAGTTGGAGCACAGATGTCACCAGCCATACCACAGTGTGTAAAATTTTGGGTCATTCCATTTGTTCTGTTCATCATACAAAAAGCAGGTTCTTGTAGAAGTATGCTGCTCTGAACAAGTACTTCTATCAGTCACTTATTCCTACTTTCACTCGCATCAACCTGCTTCTGCAGCGAGAGGATCCCAATATATACCTGGTAGCTGATGCAATTTGATCCTTCCTAAAGAAGCTGCTTCTCCCCCATCCCTGCACAGTGAGAAGTGTAGCCTGGTGCTTAAATTATACACAAGAGACTTCTCTACTCCCATTCTATTCGCATTCTACTAATGATTCTACTCCAAAGCCTGTGAAGGGGGTAAAATTGTTACACTTGTATTTTAAGATACTGTTGTTGCTATTAAGTCCAAGTGTACAATAACTTACCTGAAGTATCTGTAGTAAATTACTGCTATTTCCGTCTTCTACTTGACCAAGTACGTGTTCTAAAGTACCCATATACTAGGGTTTTGTAAAATTCAAACTATTTTGTGGTGAGATTGTAGTGTTGTTGATGAATGGATATCTTTTTAAACACTCAAAAAATACACTTCCATTTTAATAGCCATTCTATTCCATTGCCCATGGATGTATCAAGAGCGCATCAGAATAGGCAGCTAGAGTAAGAGCATACGTAACTCCAATAGAAGCCCGCATAACCCAGGCAAAATTATTTAACTGAAAACTAAAACTAAAAATAGAACACCCAGTCTTGTGCTTAGCAACAATGGCTTACGCCTACACATGCAGCAGGCGCAGTATGTGTTACTATTCTTAGTACTGGTGGTAAATTCTGCCCACTGTCATCTTTTACAGAGTTACAAGCTCTTGCTCTAGCCACCCACTCTCCTGTGTTCTTGATTTATTTATGAGATTATGGTAACAACCCTCTTTCAACCTTCCATGGCAGATTCGAAAGATGAACTGGAAGTACAGTGTCGTTGACTGAAGAAAAGGAAGAAGAAAAATTGCCTGTACAGCCATGTGAACCAGCCACCAACACACTTGCTAAAAAGAGAAAGGAGCAATTGATAACTAACGTTTTTGCCTCTAGAGCTGACAATGCATCCTAGGAGTATGCACAGAAAGCACAAGACCAGACAGTCAACAATGCCTCTCAAAAAGGTAGATATAACTTAGATACAATCCATAGTATGGAGGTATACATGGCTAACATACTTTTCTTGATCTCGGTCATCGGAAGTTTGCAGTACATGTAGAGATATGCATGTAGCCCTTGTTGAACCCCATGACTGAGGTCAAGGGTAATGCGCGGGATAAGCTCGAGACGGACGTGCTTCAGAGCTATACGGGAAAGATTAACGGTTCTTAAACAATGGTATACGAAACCCAATGAAATCATGGGTTCATGCATGCGCAAACAGTGGATATCAGGCCACTTTTCCCTCCTCCCATGTGGCCTGGGTACGAGGCTAATGGCTACGGTACATGGTGAATATCATCGGCAGTTAAAAGCAAGGACTTTGATAAAGCGCTCAAGTTTGATCTTTGTTCTTCTGGAAAGGGAGATTTCACGTTGAAAGCAGAGTAGCTGGATGCGATCAAATGTATCTATGATGGTAAAGACGTATTCCTGTTGCTACCCACGGGATTTGGGAAGTCCATCTGCTACGAGACTGGCATTTGTTTCAACTACAAGCACAGTGACGGTGGAACTGGCGGTGGTTGTAGCATAGTCCCCTACTCAGGCCCCACCAAGCTTTCCGTGGTTTGCACTACGGAAAAGCGGGGAGAGCCTGGTATCTTTTCTCACGCGAAATTGGAAAAAGGGGGTTGTGACGGTCTAGGTGGAACAGTAAAGCGACTAGCAGCTCAAGATAGTTTACAAAGGCCGTACAATGACAAGATAATGACATGATCTTCCACCAGAATCAATTATTGGTTTTGTCACGTGCTTGTGTGATGGAAAGTGGTGGTTGGTTTGTGTATTAGAAATCAACCAGGAAGACAATCAGGTAAAGCCAACTGTGCAAATTCACTGTTCCATTCCATTTTCCATTCCACTATTCCATTCCATATTCCAGTCCAGCGATTATAGACACCTGTTCTTGTTCTTGGATCTACAAGTGTTAAAATATTATCTATTGGTACAGTACTTATGTCTTGGGTTCCTGGATATATGTATGAACTGGAAGGCCCATGTGGATGAAGAAATGGTAGAGCTAACTCGTGCAACTGGTGCTGTTCAATCTAGGTTGAACTGCCTAGTGCATGTATCTCTAGAGTTGCTATCTCACTGCAGAGGCTTTATAAACAAGTCGGCATTGCCCACATACTTCTATATCTAAGCATGGTACTGTAGTTAGCTCATCATCAGGTAATAGTTAATGTAGTCTTGCAAAGCCAGAGTTATGGAATGTCGTTGTGGACAATAATGTGATGGCAGAAATTAGTGCTGATCATCTGTGCAAATCGAGTCTCGGTCACTCCTAGGCCACACAACCTTTTAGCAGCAGTACTAAGTGTGTCCCCCATGCATGGCACTGTAGCTAGTCATTAGCTGCATAGTAGCAGCAGTGGGTCCAGGAGACACGGATTCAGGAAAGCCCCATTTTCTGACCGTGACATCATGATACAAGTATGCCGGCAACGCTGGACTTGCTCATACAGCCTCTATGGTGAGATAATAACCCCAGAGTCATAGTAAGTAGCTCAACCTAGATTGAACATCGCCAACTATATACACAAGTTGGATGTCATGGTTAAATATAGTACGTACGTGTACTATATTCAACCACTGGATTCAAGCCACCCTGGAAGACCTCCCTGAGGAGTTACCAAATAACTTAGGAGCCTGTCTAAGATGTCACTGTATATGGTTAAATATAGTACGTACGTGTACTATACTTTATACCCGATGCGCATGCGCAGAATAAACAATGTGATTACGAGAGCAGCAACAGAAAAAATGGCGATTTTGCACTATGTTGATTCACTGCGTTATATCTTGTAAACTAGTAGGGATCAACAATCGGTTGTTAGGCTTAGTTTGATTGAAAACAAACCTGCTTTACTCAGGAAGTAGTCATACGAGTTGGCAATGAAGTCCGAATAAGATACAGCGGTGGAAACGTGGGTATTCGCTATGTATTGGAAAATGACGGGGGGAAATGTGGCAAAACTTCCAGCGAAGGTACGTTTTCACTGTTGTTTAGATGATTAGCGAGAACAAATTCGGTAGGACCAGTAGCGCGTGGGAAACCAGATGTTCTGTGGCAGTACTAAGTACAACAAGATCGAACGGTAAACTTCGAACGCGATTTCCGGGGAAAGTCCCTACAGGACCGCACAGCTAATAATGCTTCATTCGACTTCCTGTGGCACGTTCTAACTATATACTATGTGGCCGCGGGGTATCCAGCGCTAACCGCTCGATAGTGGCCATGACGACTATAGTCGTCATTCGGGTATAAAGGGTCAACTACTCCAACGCACACTCCCGGTGGGTGAAATATGAAGTAGTTTGAAGGACTGATGGGTGCTTGTTCATATAGTCAGTCCTTGTAGTCATATAATCCTGATATGCACTGGAGTGCATCATCAGAGAGTCGGTAGACTCTCTATGTAGGGATGGCGCCGACGCGCAATATATGCAATACTTAAGCAAAAGCCATATAACTTCGCCACAAACACGCTAAAAGCTTATTTAAGAGCCCAGACATCCTCTTTGAGTGCCTTTGTGATCAGCAAGACTCATAAGTGGCCAAAAGCCACGCGGAAGACAGCTAAACGCAAAAGTGTGCGGTAGCAAAAGTACCATTTTTCGTATTCTTTCTTCTTTCTTTCTTTCTTTGTTCAGACCACTTGTCAAACGACGATAACTCAAAAACGGCTCAAGTACTCACCTTGATTTTAGCACGAAACGGATGCTCATCACAGCGCTCAGCTTCCCAACCACTCAGCGTCTTCATAGCTTCAAATTCACCCTGGTCAACAAAAGCCATTCACAACACTCTGAGGCTGCTGTCCGTTGCTTAGGACGCCATTTTCTAATTTTGTACGCATGCGCACACGAAGTCTCGTTCCCAGACCGAAGACCACGGTCATTGGTCTGGAAGCGAGAGTACACAAGCGAGCGGGCGGGCATGGTTGGCACGGTTTTTTTCCCCTGCGGCATTGGGCAAGGCTTATGAACACCACGTAGGTAAGGCGCTGCTGCATTCAGCTGCCTACTTATAGCTACACTAAAACTAGCCTACTCACAGCTTCAGTGAACTGTAAAGCTAGGATGGTCTGTTGTCAGTATGATAGTTTTCTGTGCTGCAGCTGGTCAGTCGTCATGTGATTGACAACTTAATCATGAAATTGGTTTCATAAAGTTTGGTACGGAGAGTGGTTGGCCCTTCATCAGGTTCTAGCTGGCTATATTGCACATAACTATTACATGCCTGGAATCACTACTAAACTGTCAACACCGTTCCAAGTTCTGGTGTTGTGGTTACACTTGAAATCTTCTTAGGCTTAGGTCTAACTGTAACTGAGATTAACATCAAAAAAAGTACAGAAACAAGACTTAAAAAACATTAAAAATGTAAAAAGATGTAGGGATGGCATGCCAAAAAGTATGCAAACAAAGTAGAGATGATGCATGAAAGCAAAGGTCTACATATTGGCAAAGCCCCATCCCTACATCTTTTTCACACTGCAGTTAGACAGTGCATGGGTAGTCTTTACTAGCAGTTCATGGCTGTAGCCTCATTCTCAGGCCATGCACTTTCTAGCTCCTCCCATATGGCCTGGGAATGAGGCTAATGTGAGCGTATAGATATGTGTGCCTTGTAGGTGGCTACCCGAGGTTAGTAGTTTTATTGCCAACATACTACTTGTAGTGACAGTGGTACCCTTGTTATATGCCTCTGGTATAACCTAGACGGTGAACTCGAGTGGGCTGCAGACTGGTCATAGTAATCAGTTTGTAAAACTCAAGCACTCATGCACAGCGTTAATAACTGCGTGGATGGGTGCAGATTCAGCTCTCGAGCACGCTGTCTAACTGCAGTGTGAAAAAGATGTAGGGATGGGGCTTTGCCAATATGTAGACCTTTGCTTTCATGCATCATCTCTACCTTGTTTGCATACTTTTTGGCATGCCATCCCTACATCTTTTTACATTTGTAATGTTTTTTAAGTCTTGTTTTTTACAAAGGACTCCAGCAAATCCAGTATGTTGATGGCCGGAACATCCTTAACATAAATAGGGGTAGATACCTCCGAACAAACTCTAATGAAGCTACATTCCAAACGCACAAAGAGAAACATGTCGAAAATATGAAAAAAATAGGATACAGCCAAGAGGTCATAGACAGGAGCATTAAAGGGTTAATATTAATTTCTCCGACAGACAAAAAAACGCTAGCAAACAAACCCCACAATGCAGGTGCATACACAAGTTGTGCAAGCGACATAGGCTAGTATTGATGTGGTTTCTGACTCAGAATCGTTGAGCTTCCTGCAGTGGGTGTGGCTTGCAAGCAATTTTATTGAAATCTCAAAAATTCACCCAAAAAAATTTCACGTGAAGGAAGCATTTAAAGGCGTCACGACAAAGCTCCAAGTATTTCTCCTTTGATGATACCCCGGCCTGTTCCAGGGGGGTGGGCAGTATGCGGATAGGTATAGGAACTAGTTTACGAACAATTAATCTCCGTTTCCAATGATTTCTGGTAACGATAAAAGAATGCCTGCTATACAAAGGCAAATTAGATATTCAGCCTGTACCTACAGGACATATGTGATGCTTCTCCGACATTCCACATTTGTGTAAGTGCATTCAAGGTTTTTCTTATTGGTTGATCAGTTTGCGTGATACAAATACTGAGTGTGTTCTTGGTAACACCTTCACCTTTCACTTTACATGTAAGTCATTAAAGTAAACATGAAGTCTGTACACTAGGTGGTCTACTTTCAAACAACGAGTTCAACATATTGATACTCATGGTTTGAATCACCAAGCTGGTATTTGGTCCAGGAAGGGCTGGATTCACTGGTATGCAAATTTCTGCAACTCGTCTGCCTTCCAGTAACCAAGTCAATTAGTCAACCCTTTTGGTACACGACCATCTTTCAGTTCTGGGTGAATATGAGAGCATATGTATCTGATTAGACTAGTTTCCTATGGGATATTGCACTACATTTACACACTCTTAGAAATTGGGTGTTAAGTGACACCCTATATATTGCCGTCCACTTTGTTGGGGTGTTACCTTTACACTCTTAAAGCTGAGGAGTGTTAGAAAAGGTGTTAGAAGTGATAATTAGTGGTAGATAACAACTTCAACACTCCTGAAATGGGTTCTAACACCCTTAAAATGTGTTAGAGGTGATAATTGATGTTTGTAACACCTTTTAACACTGTTGAAAGGGTTCTAACACCCTAAGAAGCTGATTCTTGGTGTCCACCTCTTCCACATGTGCATTCCTCCCCCTTTCCATGTACACACATCCCCCCCTTCATGCACACTACACCATGTTAAGTACACATGTCCTCCTGTTGCTTCGTGCACACTCTAGCCCCTTCATATATATATACACACATCCTCCCATTTCCATGCACATGCATGCACACTCCACCCCCTCTATATGGAAGGGGTGGAGTGTGCATGAGAGGATGTGTAATATATATACACAATACTCCCTCTACCCATGCACATTCGTTGCTTCCATATACACACATCTTCTCCCTGTGCACGCATACTCCATCTCTTCCCTATATACACACCTTCCCTCTTCCCATGCATGCACACTCGACCCCTTCCATATACACACCCTCCCTATCCCCATGCACGCACATTCCACCCCTTCCGTATATACACATCCTCCCTCTACCCGTGCATGCATGGGGAGAGGGATAGTGTGAAGGGGTGGAGTGTGTGTGCACAGGGAGAAAATGTGTATATACGTAAGGGGTGGATTGTGCGTGCATGGGGAGAGGGAGTGTGTGTATACGGAAGGGGTGGAGTGTGTGCACGCAGGGAGAGGATTTGTGTATATGGAAGGGGTGGAGTGTGTGTGCTTGGTGAGAGGGAGGGTGTGTGTATGGAAGGGGTGGAGTGTGTGTGCTTGGTGAGAGGGAGGGTGTGTATACGGTAGGGGTGGAGTGTGCGTGCATGGGGACAGGGAGGGTGTATATATGGAAGGGGTGGAGTGTGTGTGCGCAGAGAGAGGATGTGTGTATATGGAAGGGGTGGAGTGTGTGTGCTTGGGGAGAGGGAGGACGTGTGTATACAGAAGGGGTGGAGTGTGTGTGCATGGGGAGAGGGAGGATGTGTGTATATGGAAGGGGTCATGTGTGCGTGCATGGGGAGAGGTAGGGTGTGTATTTGGAAGGGGTGGAGTGTGTGTGCACGGGGAGAGGGAGGATGTGTGTATACGGAAGGGGTGGAGTGTGTGTGCACGGGGAGAGGGAGGATGTGTGTATATGGAAGGGCTGGAGTGTGTGTGCACAGGGAGAGGTAGGGTGTGTATATGGAAGGTGTGGAGTGTGCGTGCATGGGGACAGGGAGGGTGTATATATGGAAGGGGTGGAGTGTGTGTGCGCAGAGAGAGGATGTGTGTATATGGAAGGGGTGGAGTGTGTGTGCTTGGGGAGAGGGAGGACGTGTGTATACAGAAGGGGTGGAGTGTGTGTGCATGGGGAGAGGGAGGATGTGTGTATATGGAAGGGGTCATGTGTGCGTGCATGGGGAGAGGTAGGGTGTGTATTTGGAAGGGGTGGAGTGTGTGTGCACGGGGAGAGGGAGGATGTGTGTATACGGAAGGGGTGGAGTGTGTGTGCACGGGGAGAGGGAGGATGTGTGTATATGGAAGGGCTGGAGTGTGTGTGCACAGGGAGAGGTAGGGTGTGTATATGGAAGGTGTGGAGTGTGTGTGCACAGGGAGAGGTAGGGTGTGTATATGGAAGGTGTGGGGTGTGTGTGCACGGAGAGAAGATGTGTGTATACGGAAGGGGTGTAGTGTGCGTGCATGGGGAGAGGGAGGGTGTGTGTATGGAAGGGTTGGAGTGTGTGTGCATGGGGAGAGGGAGGGTGTGTGTATATGAAGTGGGTGGAGTGTACGTGCATTGGGAGAGGGAGGGTGTGTATTTGGAAGAGGTGGAGTGTGTGTGCACGGGGAGAGGGAGGATGGGTGTATACGGAAGGGGTGGAGTGTGTATGCGCGGGGAGAGGGAGATATGTGTCGAGTGGGGGAGCACCAACACCGCTGGCACATCGATGTTCAAAATTTCACACATACATAAAGTGTGTAGTTAAAACAAATGGAGATGGGGATGGGACAGTTATGGCTTAAATGGATGGGGCATTTATGGCTCAAATGGATGGGGCAGTTACTGTTTTTGGGAGATATGCTCAAAAAACACTTGTCTTCAGGGGAGTACCCTTTCCGGTCCTCGCATGACCACAGGTTTCGGTCCCTTTGAACTCCCGACCTGTGGCCTACTACAGAAAGGGCGGGACCACTCCCCACCTAAGGTTTGCTTTGAGGAGCGCAGCTTTTTGGTTGGCACGTAGTGCTATGGGCATTCACAGTGCTATGAATATTCAAATTACTAAACAAATTGGGGGTGGGGCTAAATGGGTGGAGTTATCATAATATTAACTAGGGGGATGGACAAACGGTTAACGGTGTGTATACGGAAGGGGTGGAGTGTGTGTGCACAGGGAGAGGGATGATGTGTGTATACAGAAGGGGTGGAGTGTGCGTGCACGGGGAGAAGATGTGTGTATATGAGGCTTGGCTTGTAAGGAGAAGGGTATTGAATGTATTGCTCACTAATATACACTTGAGCATTACATAGCCTTGTTCCCAGGCATTTGCTCGAAAAACCGGATTTTTCGAGTGAGTGCCTGGGAACGAGGCTAGAGCATTACAGTGTAGCTGTAGTGGTGTAATGATGACCTCTTTCACTAAGGTCAGGTTGTTAGCACTATAACATATGGGATGAAAAATCCATTACATGCTGGGTACACCTTCACTAATACTGCCTAGTAAATTTGCTCCAGGACTACGGTATAGCTACAGAGAAGGCTGCAGGGTTCCAAACAACTCCAAAGGTGAGTGGGTCTCGTTAGAAAGTGTAAAAAATGATTTTTAGTGTCAGTCCACCAGTCCAGTCCACTAGTCTAGTCCAGTGATTGTAGACAGCCGAGTTCATTTTGGTCTCCTAGGTTTGAAAAAGTAATGTGCACACAGTGTTCAGTAAGGTGAAGCATTCCTAAACACCTAACCCAACACAAGATAAAACTTTGCATAGAAACTCCAAATCTATAGCTAATTAACTTTGTTTAGTTTGCTGTGGCCCATGGATTTATTTACTCTCAGGCTAGGCCCGAGTTGACCATGGGCTTCCAAAAATTAGGGTGGGTACTGTCATGCACTCACAGTGTATGAGTGCAATTTTAAGTACCCACCAAGTCTCCCACTTGCAGTGCAGTAGGCTGCTCTTTATAAAGCAGCCAGCGTACGTTTTGGTTATGGGTTTACATCCTCTTTCAATCACTTTTCGACACCCAGTGAGTCAATCTCACTGCTACACATTTTATATATACCTGATGGAATTCATATTCTTCATGAATACCTAAATTCTGTAATGAATACAGTTTTGAATTGCAGCTAAAATCAGCATATCATGATGCCTGCCTATTCAATCTGAAAAAGAAGAGAGTCAAACGTCTCATGGAAGCCACCTACAATGGAAGAAGAGCGTGGGTGGAAGATGATCTTCCAAGAGTTTTTGATGTGCTGGAAAAATTTCCAGCACTAAAGCAACCAAAGCATGTAAGTCATACATACTGAACAATAGGTGTAGAAGAGGCATACAAAGGACTGTTTTAACATTAAATATCACTTTAAAAGCCATTCTTGTTATTCGAATGTGCTTTTCCCTCCAAAACGTGTTCATTGACTCTACATACACTGTAGAAGTATACGTACTAACAGTTAATTGCCAGACATGCAGATTGAGAAATACTTCTTCTCACACACTTATTTCTTCATAGATGAAAAATGCATGAATTTGTCTAATCTATGTGTTGCATGTGCAGAGTTATCCATGCACATGGATTACTTTGTCTACATTGTTCACTTCCAAAACAGCTGTGGAGAGAATTCACGTGGATCATTGAGACAAATCCTGAGGAGGTGGCAGAGACAGTGTGGGCAGAGCTGCCAGAAAAAGTCCTAAGGGCAGCAGAAAGGGAGGGTGGAACAAGAAAAGGGATTCGGACACTTCTAGAGAAACAAACCGCAGAAATTGCTGCAGTGGATGATGCATTAGGTAAGTCATATTGTATCTTCATTTAGCAACTAAGCTTGCTGTAGGCAAGATATGGCATGATTTAGTTGTGTGGACAGTGTAAAATCTACCTGGTATAGTGGTTTTCAGAGACAAAGTGACAGAGTTCTATAATGTGACAGTTGCTACGTAGAATACCCCTGGAGTGAATCTAATAATGTAAACAATATCTGGGAGGTCACAAATTATCATACAGAATGATTTGCATAGTATCTGTATAATCATAGTTGGATGATGTTGTTTGCTGTGTACAGAAATGAAGTTAAAGGGTATCCACATGATGGAACAGTTGCACTTGCTGGTGGCTCAGCGCAGCAAAGTGGGGATCTTCATGAAGTTCTCTGTGAGTGTTGCAAAAGAAAACAGGGCAGCTAATTACTTGATTATGTTAAGTTAGTTAAGCTACTAAGCATCAGAGTAAGCCTTGATTGCTCAGGCAAAAACAGGCCGCTATAGTGTTCAAACAGGAGTGAAAAGGTCTGCATGTGTTTATGCCTGCCTCTATGGCGTAAATAGCCTCATACCCAGGATCTTAACCCGTTAACCACCATGGGCCATTACTAGAAAGCTATAAATACCTAGCCTCTTCCCCAGGCCCCGCCCAAAATCAGGAAGAGGGCCTGGTCACACTTACAAAAATTCCCATAATATTATGTTATATGTCAGCAGTCTTCGTTTGGAGTAGAGGAATCACGTTCGTCCATTACCAATTACTAAATTCTTGACACATGAAAGTAGTAGACTTGTTCCAAGACCATTTGAAAATGGGAACAAGGCTTTTCAGAAACTTAGAGCATAGTTACACTTGCTAAGCTACTACTTTTGCCTCACAGGATTTGTCTGTAGTCGCTCTATGGCAAAATCTATTCATCTACTCTGTAATGCCATTGTCAACAGTAGCTGGCTACCATGTGATCACGTAAAGCACGTAATTGTTTACATAATATGCTGACTCAGCACATACGAGAAAGTTTGCAAGTGTGACCAGGCCCCTTTCCCAATTTTTCGGGCGGGGCCTGGGGACGAGGCTAATAAATACCTTCTTTGGTCTGTATTTCCACTGCCAATTGGAGCTAGCACTGGAAGCTTCTTTGGGCTCTTCTTTGGGGGATCATGAGCTTGACCCCACCAACTCATTAGTAAGCTTTCAGTGGTTGGGGCTCTTCAGTCAGCAAACACTCCCCCTGACTCAAAACTGCCTACAGTGCCAGAATGGTGCCCCTGCAAAGGAAGAGGAGTACAGTGGAACCCCGCTTAACGGACACCCCTCAACAGCGTAATAATAGTTTGCACAAAACTTGAATGTTGTACCAGAATAGTTTACATGTTGTAATTGGGTGATAGTATATAATTATCACCATGTATGAAGCTATACCAGAAAATATCACGAGTTTGTTGCCATCTGTATTGTTACAAGTACGCAGCACGAGTAACAATGCCAAGGCAATCCTAAAAATTGGAATGAGGCTAGCGACTTTTGTAAACCTCAAATTTCAGAAACTTAGGGTGCATTAACGCTAAGTAGGCTGATGCTCTTGCCTCCCAGGATTTGCCTCTATAATAAATAATTACTCTTTGACCAGATCTTTTCATCTACCCTGAGTCACCATCATCAACAGCTAGTAGCTGGCTACCATACATGTGATCACATAAGGCACGTAATTGTTACTTAATATGCTGACTCAGCTCATATGAGAAATTTTGTAAGTGTGACAAGGTGATTTTTCGGGCGAAACTAATGATGTATATATATAGTCTGGGGAAATGAGCAACAAATTTACCAGATTAAATTTAAGGCCACTTAATGCAGTATTGTATGTAGTATATCCCATGTGATGCTCAATTGCATGGATATATAGCATGGCACATGTATACTCCATACCCATGGATGCGTTGTGTACTCTGATGTGTTGTATTTCTTTATTTCACATTGCAGGAAGGCGACCTGGATGAGCAAATCGCACAAACCCCATTCAACCATCCCTACATAGCGGTGGTACAGATGGACTTTGCTGTCAACATGTTTTTAGTCGTAGAAAGGGAGGTTGTGTGTAATGTCAGCTCTGTTTTCCGGGCTGTTAAAGTACTATTAGCGTCTTATTTTGTGTTCAATATATCGTACCCAAACCTCCTTGGTGGTTTGTTTGTGTTTCTTATGTTTTATGTTTGTAAAATTAAGCCTAAGGAAAAGATGCCTGTCTCGGTTTCACAGCTATGTAGTGTTATAGATATATAGTGTATTGTTTTATATAGTGTATGCATACGGTTTGCCTTTAATGATCTTGTACACAATATAATTACAGTTTTCATGATTTCAACAACAGTATGAAATTCACAAAATGGGAGAACCCCCAACATTAATGTAATTGATTAAAAGGAGTTACAGTAACACCCCATAAAGTGTTCAAGTGAACACTCATAAGGGGTCATAGTAACACCCTATAGTACTTGGAGTGTTACCCTTAAGAGGTTGTGCTAACACTCAAGACAAAACTGGTAACACTCTTCTAGAGGTTGTGCTAACACTCTTCTAGAGTGTTAAACAACACTATTAAGAGTGTTGCTACACACCCCTGGACAAGGGTGTCAAAATACACTTCAGCTAACACCCTTGCAGTGTTATATTTAAACAGGCGTACACACACCCTAAAAGGTGTTGGGTTAACACTCAATTTCTAAGAGTGCATTACCCTTTAACACCTTTGCCAAACGACAGTGCTGACTATTACATGGTTGTTAGTGAGTGGGTGCGGTTAAGGTCACGAATCTGGTTATTAAGCCTGAAACTCCACTTGGGTTAATTTTTGGAGTCAGCTCAGACAGAGATGAAGATATGGTGCGTTACAGGCATGTGTATGCTAAATGTTGTCTCAAGGCTATGGATACCTTCCATGGTCCGTATTTTCACTTCTACTTGGAGCTAGCACTGGAAACTTGACTCAAAGCTTTATTGACATGTTCTCTGTAGGTTCATGACCTTGGACACACCCACTCATTAGCGAGCGTTCAATAGTCAGGGCCCTCCAACCAGAGAACGCTCCTCCGGATGGAGGGGGAAGGTCTGGTATATTTTGTCATGTGAATGATGTCATTGTCTACCCAGGTTGACAGAAGGGGGGAGGGGTCCCCCATGAAAAGAACGAGCTTGAGGCCTTATCTTGTAGTTTCTGCCCCAAGAACTGGAGTTTTGAATGTTTGCTCCAGGTTAGAAACGAAGAACGCATGCACGAAATGCATTCTTTCGATGGGGGAGTATGCAAAAACGGAAGGGGAAGGCCTGGTGAGCAATCAAAAACTGGATGATGTGAAATGGGCAATTGTTCAACCCACCAAATCCTATCTCCAGAAAACCCTTCACTATTTCAGTTACAGTGCAATGTTTTCCTCCCTTTAACAGTATGGAAACTTTTGTACTCCATCGCATCCTCAGACAGGCCAGCTCGAGGTGTGTCGAATTTTTCATCCATCCCTCAGGAAGTGAGTGTTGGAGCTGGAAAGTCTGGACTAACCCAGCCCCAAATCCAGGTATAATTGCCAAGAACTCTTGTCAAGATTTACAAAATTAATAATTGGATCTAATTAGGGCTTCTATAAATCATTTTACATGTGACCCAAAAATTAACAATTACATCAGTTCCAACAATCCAATCTAATTAGGGCTTCTGTAGCGATCGTTAAGTATGAGCTGCATGTCAGAATAACACCGTTTTTGTTCTATTATACATTTAGTTACCAGGAAAAATATCCTCACTTTAGCATGGGCATATTTCAGTTCATTAACTCAAAGCAACAAAAGCTGGAGAGGAGCCGGGGAACAAGGTTAATGTATGCATGCATTGACTTGATAAGTTAAGGTCCTGCCACCCCCAGAGTTGAACCACTACAGTGGGTTCGTGGTAGAAGTCACCCATAGAATTGGATCCACTACAAAGAAAGGGTATGTCATAATGTGATCTGTGAGAGGAACACTACAAGATCAGTTCCTATGAAACAGGGTTTGATTTCCTATGGCCCACAAGTAGTGACCTGATTTTTAGCAACAGGTCCTGATGAAAATCATGTTCCTTTGACGTTACGCATAGAAACTGTGGAGTATCGTATATTACAGCTGATGCAAATAGATGCAGTTGAGCAAGCATGTACATACACCGGGTGTTTAAGGCTTTGCTTCTTAGTGCTAAATCCTTCATCAAAAGTTACTTTGTCAGAAGTTATTTCAATCTGTAAAAATTATCTAGATGACTTACTTGGACATAACTTCGCTGCCCTGGCCAGTCCTAGATTTGGCCGCTTTCTTATGGCGCTGACTCCCAGGGATCTGTATATCAATGAGTTTTCGATAGTCTGTTCGGATTCCCTGTGTCTTCCTAACTGCAGTGCCAGCATCTTCAATATTTTCTCTACAGGAAGTGTGGTTAATTGAAAAATTTTATTCGGGTAGCCGTAATAAAAAAAAGCAAGAAATTGAACTTCACATTTCGCATACGCATTTCTTGACCGACAAGCTCTGTTATCAGTTCAAGTCCCAGTAACAAGTCTTGGTTGTGAGGTTGAGCTTGCATAGATGTCAGCTTGATCCTCATTAAGTGCTAGAGTGTACAATAATACATCATGTTGTCAACAGTGGGACTAGCAATGCTGGTTTAAATATGCATGGTATCTTTGTTAGCTCTTGTATACCATGTTAAAGTCTACTTTTAATGCGTGTACTAATTACGCTAAAGATCGCTAAAATTAGTGTGCGCTATTATTGAATAAGTACATTAGCAACTGCAGTACTCACGATACCCTTGTAGTCCACACAATAAGCTAAACCTCCAATGGTCGTGCTATATCCTGACAACAAATGGGACGTTTATAGCTTAGTTGGGTACATACCATGTACTAGCATCATGCAAGTGTGTGTATCTATATTCTCATGCAGGATTATTATATAATAATCCACCTTGACGTCAACTTCTGCCTTTATAGTCTATATTCAATTTCTTTAGTAGTTGGGTACTAGCATCATGCAAGCTTGTGTGTGTATATTATGCAGGATTATTATAGATAATCCACCTTGACAAAACAAGTGGATGATAATGCAGTATTCAGTAGTCTGGTTCTCACCCAAGCCCTTCACTGAAGGTTTGACAGTAGTGTAATTGAATTCTATTGTCTTTAATTGTTTTGTGCTACTTTATGTCACCAATCATTCTCATCATTATGCACCTGGCATATTTCTTGTCTCAACCTCCATCCTGGTTGCTGCTCGAGTGCGGGTCGATCTACTGCACATTTGTCCCCACAACATCCTTTGGTTAATTGGTAAGTCAATAAGGAGATGTGTTACAAGAAGATTGATTGGTAGCTTGTTTGAATGCCTATTTCAGTGTTCAGCTACCCACAGAAGTGGGGATGAGCTTGGACAAAGAGTATGATGATTGGAATAAGTCTTTTCTACCACCTTTCTAGCCTTGACATCACCTACGTGAGTAGAGATACCCAGATTTCTCATGTTCACACAGGAGAGCCTGGGGAACAAGGCTATCAAACGAAGTGCATGGTACTGATCTGGTCACATACATTCAAGTGAGCTTGTAGTAAGTGAACACTAGAAATGTCTGCTTTAAAACAGAATGTCAAGTTACAATATTTCAAGTGCATATCCCTGTCCTACAATTGCTAAAAGTGAACCAATTTCACCTATTACTTTTAGGGCAGCAAAACCATGGCATTGTTTACTCTCAGGCTAGGCCCGAGTTGACCAAAGGGTTCCGAAAATTGGGATAGGTAGCTACTGTCACCAACAGTGAAAGAGTTCAATTTGTACAGCTTGTGCTTGCCTGTGAGGGCTGTCCAATCATAGCTACCAGTGATTGGTTTTCCAGTTGGCTCCCGTTTCTGCCATATCTGGAACTGACCCCACAGGACTGAATGGCTCGTTCCAGCTGCTGGAGGTTGTTGGCTTCTTCTCCTTGGTGTTCTTGGCTAGCATGGTCCCTACTGTCGGCTTATAGGATGAGGTGTCTGAGCAGCACATCCGCAACACATAGCATCAAGTGGAGCTCATCCACAGAAATGTGGTCCAGCTCAACGTTGAGCAATTGGGGGTGGGGTAGCAGGGCCGGCGGCAATGGTACGGCCAGTACGGCCATGGCCGTACCGGTTTTTGTAGGAGAAAAAATGGCGTCGCTTGGATTCTAACTTATGCGTGTGTAATCGTGGTCTTTATTATGGAGATATATCTTAAACACAACTCAACAGAGACTCAAACTCCTTACACAACATATTGCACAACAACCGGGCGCCTCTACGCCTCTATTACAAGTACAAAGACAAAGGGGCCGCATACAGATCTTTAGCTAATCAGTCAAAGTTCAATCATTAAACTGTCACAAAGCCCCTCTCTCACGGAAGAATACGTCCCGTATTCAATGGGAAATGTAGTCTGCCAAATAGGCAGGAGGTCGTCGAGTGCGACTTGGGTAGCGAGGTGTGGGCGGGGTGGCTGGCATGTCATCATGAAGATCAACAAGTTCCGTATTCGTCCCTGGACTACCATCATCAGATGGCCTCGGTGCACTCTGTGTGGGTGCTAGGACCTCCTTATCTAATCGTGTGTCTGGTGGACACAACTTCAACCGATTAAAATGGACCACCAGGCGCTGCCGGCGGGCTGTCGTGTTCTGGATACGATATGTTTCATCCGACAATTTGGACACCACTCGAAAGGGCCTACTCCAAGGCCAGTGCAGTTTTTTGGACCGGCCTCTTGGGACCGCTGGGAAATGAAGCCAGACAAGGTCTCCTCTCTCAAAAGGTTTTCCATGTACCTTTCGGTCATATATATCCATCTGCCGATCCAGAGCTTGTCACGAACGCACTCATAGGCAGATTTAAGATTGTTGCGGAGTCCGGAGGCATATTCAGACACTGTCACTGGTTCAGGCCCTGGAGATCCATACATGATGTCGATAGGCATTCTGGCTTGCCTCCCGAACATCAGGTAAAATGGAGTGTATCCGGTGGTGGGATGGACGCTGGTGTTATATGCCATGGACAATCTTCTCAGGTGGTCTTCCGATTGAAATGGTCGTTCCGCAACTGCAGTAGCCAACATAGAGAGGAGTGTTCGGTTACACCTCTCCACTAGTCCATCCGATTGCGGGTGATAAGGTGTCGTCCGGGACTTCCTCACTGCCAGTAGCTTGCAGATGTCGGTGATCACAGCTGACTCAAAATTTCGACCCTGGTCTGAATGGAGTTGCTCAGATGGGGAGAACCGGCAAAAGAACTCGTCAGTGAGTTTTTTTAGCCACTGTGATAGCCTCCTGGTTTGGGATTGCGTAAGCCTCAGTCCATCGTGTGAAATAATCTGCAACTACCAGGATGTAGCTGTTGCCAGCCTCTGATTCTGGAAGTGGTCCTAGAATGTCCATAGCCACTATTTGCACTGGGTATCCTGTTTTCACACTGGATAACGGTGCCCTTGATTTTGGTGCCGGGTTCTTGCGGGTGGCACATGGTGCACAACAACGACACCAGTTTCGGACATCATCATGGTATCCTGGCCAGTAAAAGTGTTCCTGTACTCGAGCCAGGGTCTTCTCAACTCCTAAATGACCACCCAGCGAACCTTCATGAAGATCAGTTAGCACCTGTTCCCGTAGTCGCCTGGGGACTAACACCTGGACAACTGCACTCCTCCCATCTGTGGCTTCAAATTGACGACAGAGTACTCCATCACATATCCTCAACTGATCCCAGATCTGCAGGAGTCGGCGGTTGGATCTGCTCACACACTTTCCGTCTAGAATGCTGAGCACACCAGGTATCTGAGATACCTTCACGGTAGTGACTGAGATCTGAGAAGCAGGTATAGGGGGAAAATGGCTGTCTCTGCCACACTGCTGACATGGCCGTCGGGACAAAGCATCTGCGTTTGTATGCTTCCTGCCTTTTCGGTGGACAATCTCAAAATCAAGTTCTTGCAGCTGTTCTAGCCACCGTGCCAACTGACCTTCTGGCTCACGAAAATTCTGCAGCCAGGTGAGAGATCCATGGTCCGTGCGGAGGAGGAAGCGTTGTCCCACAAGGTAGGGACGGAAATGCCAGGTAAAAGTAACCACAGCCAGTAGCTCTCGCCGGGTCACACAGTACTGCCTCTCTGCTTTGCTCAATAATCTGCTTCCATACGCAATGGCTCGTTCCCGACCTTCCCTATCCACTTGAGACAGCACTGCTCCCATGCCGATATCACTAGCATCGGTGTCCAAAATGAACTGCTGACTAAAGTCTGGGTGAGCAAGAATTGGGGCTGATGTCAGTCGTCGCAGCTCTTGGAATGCAGCTTGGCACTCAACTGTCCAGTTGAAGGGCGCAGTCTTTTCTGTCAACCGATGCAATGGCTTGGCAATTTCAGCAAAATCTCGAATGAACCGCCGGTAATAGCTTGCAAAGCCAAGAAAACTCTGCGTCTCCATGGTCGAGGTGGGAACAGGCCAGGTAGCAACCTTTCTAACTTTATCTGGGTCAGCCATTACTTCCTCTCGAGAAACATATCCGAGATATTTCACTGATGACTGAAAGAAGATGCACTTGGATGGCTTGAGGCCTGCCTCCCGTAGACGCTGGAGAACTTCCTGCAAATTCCTGAGATATTCCTGGAAGGAGTTGCCTACAATGATGACATCATCAATGTACACGAGGCAACGTGACCATTGGAGTCCAGCCAGAACAAGGTCCATCAACCTTTGAAAGGTCGTGGGTGCATTGCACAGACCGAATGCCATCACCCGGAACTGAAACAAGCTCCCTGTTGTGCAAAATGCTGTTTTCTCCCGATCAGTTTCCTCAACCTCCACTTGCCAATAGCCGCTCAGTAGATCAAGTGTGCTGAACCATTGGGAGCCTGCCAAAGTATCCAGGGTTGCATCGATCCGTGGTAGTGGGTAGGCATCTTTGCGGGTAATGCTGTTCACCTTTCGGTAATCTACACAAAACCGCATCATACCGTCTCTCTTGCGCACAAGTACTATAGGAGAGGCCCAGGGGCTGATTGACCTCTCCACCACTCCCTTCCCCAGCATCTCTCCAATCAGTTGTCGAACATTGTCTCTTCCATGAGGGGGAAGGCGGCGAGCAGGCTGTCGAATGGGTACAGCATTTCCTAGTGTCTTAGCCAGCTGGTCCGTCCATAATCAGTGGTGGAGCTTGCAAACACATCTGCATAGGAACGTAGAAGGTCTTGAAACCTCTCTCTCTCTTCTGAGCTCAGGTCAGATCCAGCTTCCTCTGCTAAGGTGGACAACAACTCCCACTTTTGCTCGTCAACGTGCGGCTCATAGTCCTTTGCTATGGTCTGGATCCTCTCAATTGGGATCTCAGCTTGCTCCAGGGTTGCAATTTCCATTCCTGCGTAAACGATGACAGGCTCGGATCGGGCATTGAGGAGACGGACAGGCACCCGATTGGACACAACCCGCACAAGTGCTCGAGCTACAGATGCGGATGGGTGCTTCCTGGTAGACTCTTCCAACAACCATGTCCCCTGGACTCCTGACTCGTCAACACTGGCCATCAACTCAACTTCACACCGAGGTTGTATCTCCAGTTTTTCAACAGCTCGCACAGCAATCCGGCTAGTTACTCCTGGAAGGGGTGGGGGGCCTGCAAGGGTAGAGAGATTCCTTGGCTAGCCAGGTGGATTTGTTGGTTGGGCAAATCAATATGGGCCTGATGCTCCCTCAGGAAGTCCAGGCCCAATATAGCCTCTGCAGTGAGTGGACTCACCACAATAATGTCGGTGTATAGGCTGTGTCCCTTCAGGCCCAGGTCAACGGTTGCCCAGCCATGAATTTTTAGTGGCGAACCATCCACCCCAACTAACTGCACTGCTGAGTAAGTCTGCAAACTTAGCTGCTTGCCTGCATTCACACGTTCCCAGGTATCTTTCCGCAGCAGTGTTGCAGCTGCTCCCGTGTCTAACAGGAAAGGTATGAACACCCCGTTGATGGTACAGGCCATCCGATAGCCACCTGCAGGGGTAATAGGGGAAACGGGTATTCTAGTGTGATGAGCCTTAATGTGTTCACCCTCGGACGCTCCGAGTGTACCTAGTTTCCCTGCGAGGAGGGACGGTTCCGGCGACAGTCTCTCGCAAAGTGCCCGGGCACACCACAGTTCAAACATGCCCCGCTAGCTGCTCGGGATCTGCTAGCCCGCGAAACTCTTCTGGCGGAGTAACTGGCCCCCGGTTGCTGTATCTTCGGACCTGCTTGCTGCTCAAGCTTCTCCACTCGCTCGACAAGTCGCTCGATCAGACTGGCGAGCTTCGCCGTGGTATCGGAGACAGGAGCGATTGTGGCCAGTTCTGTTGACTCGTCCTCCGGCTCGCACATCGCCACTGGCACTCTGGACGACGCTGGCAAATAGGTCTCCATTTCTATGGTCGCGGTCACGGCTTCATCAAGTGTCTTAGGCCGCCTCTGCTTCACACCAAACGCGATTTGAGGCTGTTCCAACTGTTGGAGGTAAGTCTGTAGTGCGAGCTGCTCCTTCGCCTCCTCGGATAGATCGGGGAAGCCCTTGTCCGCTAGCATCTTCAAATCATCGGCGAACTCCGCCCAGCCCTCCGCTCTCTTCTTCCTCCGAGTTTGGAACTCAGCTTGATAGCGAGTCTGCCTACTCTGTGGTTCGAACCTCTCGTCGAGCGCCTTAACAGTATCGGAGAAAGACGCTCCACTGTCCACCCGTTGGACCGCTCGTTGTGCACGCCCCGTTAGGCGAACCCGCAGCCACTGGAGTTTCTGCGCGTCGTTCCACCCGTTCACCTCTCAGGTGCATTAAGGCGTGACTAAATGGTTTTACGTAATGCGGAGAAGATTACGGAAGTGTATTATTGATCCGCGGAAACTAGCGATCGATGTAGCTAAGTTCAGTGCCTGTTTGTCATCAAAGTATCGACCATCCAGTGTGTAAGTCGCTAGTTGGCACCTACGATGGAGGGTATTTCAGTGTAGAAAAGAACAGTCTTCACCTACAATTGAGTCGCGGAGCCAGCACTATAAAGTGTTAACTTCGGTGCTGCCCTTCGTGAAAGTGACACTTACCCGGAGCAGTTTCACAACGAAAAATCCAAGTTTACTGCATTGGTTGGTTTCACTGTCGTATGTTCTTACAGAATCTCCCTGGGGAACACAAAGGATGAAGATTTGAAAGAGCTATGGCGTGATTTGTCATCGAAAAATGCAAATTTATTGAATCAGTGAGACACAAACTCTTGTATTTTCCCTACAGGTAGAAATTTCTGGATCCCCAGTGGGATCTAGTTACTACTGTTGTTGCTCTTGGCTGTAGCAAAAGTAGAGGCCCCGGCACTAGTGGGAACTGCTCCGGGTTTTGCAATCTTTCCGACGACATATTTTCTCTTCACTTAGGATGTGGGCGTGGTCAAAAATGATGTCATAATTAGATGGAGTTTGATGGCAAGTAAGCTCTCACCAAGTATCAAGATCTTAGTATGAATCCAGTGTGACTTCCACTGCCTCACAGTACAGTAGTCATGCCTTAATGCACCTGAGCTGGGCGACGTTCCCAAAATGGTACTTCCACTCGCTCTACGATCCTTCCCCGTTGAACGGGTCGGGGAGCACAATCGCTTTAGTTGCCATCACTGTCGATCGATGTTGCGGTTTGGATCCTGCCGACTACGCCAGTGTAATCGTGGTCTTTATTATGGAGATATATCTTGAACACAACTCAACAGAGACTCCAACTCCTTACACAACATATTGCACAACAAACGGGCACCTCTGCGCCTCTATTACAAGTACAAAGACAACGGGGCCGCATACAGATCTTTAGCTAATCAAAGTTCATTCATTAAACTGTCACACGTGTTATGGAATAACCTCTCCCAGCGGTTCGTCATAGCTTAGGATGTGTAAATTATGACGAAGCCTTCCTCAGAGTTTTTCGAGTCTTCAAGCATCCAAAGTAGCGAGAGAATTGAGGCTTCTCAAGTTTTTATGGCGAGTGCGTGCAAATTGGGGAGGGGCTAACGTGCGCGAAACGCTCGTTTGAGGTGGTAATTTCAGGCAGCTGGGTTCAATCACTTTAAAGGCTTCACTAACTGCAGAAACTACAGGTGGGGAGATTCTAGTAGCATTTTGGCCCAAACATGACCTTAGAAGCAATCTCGGAGTGCCTAATTTTAAAAACTTTTCCTAGGGGAGCATGCCCCCACACCCCCCTACCTTGTTAACACGCATTGCTTGTGGAGCATGGTACCTTTATTCCTCTGGTCCTGTCCACAAGTTGAGGTTGGGATCCATCTGCCATGGTTGCTTTCAACAGACTTGCACGTCTCATTTCTGAGAAACACAACCAACCATACAGTAGCACCCTCAGCTTCATCAGATGTAAGATCGCTTTCAGCTTGATCGACTCAGCCATCGCATGCCTCGGAGGTCCCAGATCTGCCTTCCATGTTCCAGCCAGCCAGGGACTTCAACCTGATGGACCACCCCCTGGACCTCATCCGTGCTGAGGTCCATCTTCAGGCCTAAACGCCAGCTTCAATCTCAACATGCCAATTGGACATTAATAGAACTCTTATAATTCTTTATGTGCTATTTGATTTCATTGTTTTTCCTACCTTCTTTTTTTTTTAATCCTCTGTCCGTATTATCTATCTGTACAGAGTACATAAATATATATATATATTTCTAGCCCGTTACTATGTGGTTGCTATGTAATAGAGTGCATTATATTTCAGATAAAGCCTTGTAATTCGTATCCCGCGGGCAGCTTTTGTTTCTTCGTTATGTGCTGAAATTCCCACAAACGTAGTGAGCCCATGCTGTGCCCTACCATCGGCTGTGTCCTGGCTACGCCACTGGTCATTATGTTTGGGTACACTGCCAGAACTTATTAAAGTATCCTGGAGCTTATGCACTTTGTGTACAAGATCTAGCCTCGTCCCCGGCACGCGCGAAAAACGGAGAAGCGCCTGGTACACACTGTTTGCGCATGCGTTTAATCTCCCCAAGATGTGGGGACTCCGGACTATTTTCTGATTCTTCCGTGTTATGTGACGTCAGAGTTCGGACTCGATATAGTAAACTTGTCAGGATAATATAATGGCATGTAATGAAAGTTCGGATTTTCAGCAAGCGATTTCTCAAGCCCTTCAGCGACTTGCGACCCCAAGCCTTGTACAAACATGAACTCAGAGGGATAGTGTGTACTGCAGGAGGAACTACTGCAAATAACTTTTCCACCGCTCATGATGGCTTAAGTCTTCGTTTCAGACGCTCTTGGCAAGAGCACAGAGATTCTGTGTACCGTTACAAGTGCTTTTACGAACGCTTGCTTCGTTGGTAGACATCTTTTCACCACGTGGCGAATGCGGGGTTTCTGAATTTTTGGTCCGCATACCACAGCATGTATCTCAGACCCTGTGCCGTGTACACGCTTAGTTTCTGCATATTTTGTAGCCTGATTCCAGCGCTTTCGAATGGTACCTGCTTCATGTAGCTCAGGGGGGGCGAAACGAAACGTGCCAAGCTAAACCGCACCCCTCTCGCACAGAGTACGATCGAACCGTTCGTAAACAACGGCTTCCCTACACGAAGCGGTAAGAGTCTAAAGCTTGAAACGTTGGATATCGATAGTAGACCGACTGGTCTAAAAAACCGCTGGCAAGGTAGGCGCATGCAGCTTCTCGTTTGTTGGCAAGAGACTCTAGAAACTCACCGGAAGACGAGGTACCGTTAATCGAACATTGGAATGCGCCTTCGTTTTGACTTCCTGTTTTTTCAATAATCCCCGTATACTTGTCACTGGCGGAACGACTGAGTTTGCCTAGGCGTTTGCCAACAGGTACAGACTTCGCAAATACCAAGTTGCTAACGAAGGGTGACTAACACATTATTTTTTATTGTATCCCATTCTCTTTTGCAGGATTTTTGGGGGAGTACTGGTTTATGGTAACATTAATTGGATGTGGTCAGTACATTGGTGGCATTTCTTTAGCAACAAACTAAGGATACCATACATATCTCTGTGCACTGTATCTACTATGTTGTGAGTAGTTGCATCAAGGCATAAGATAACATTCATTCGGAACATAGGAGAATGTACAAAACGAGTGGAGTATAGAGTATAGAAATGAAAAAAATGTGAAACTTCTCATGCTTGTCCATTTCTTAGATCTGAATATGCTCTTCTAAGGTGTTCAATAGTAGCCTTCCTTAAGTGCTTAGTGCAGGTGAGCTGAAAGTCAAAGAGTAAGATGCAAGATTTTGGAAGTATGTCTTTCCAGTCCACCATCTTTCGTCTGTTCTGTGGATCTCTATGACGTGCCACCTTCCATGGCTTGCCATATTCACCTTCTAACCACACAACGTCAACGTTGGTATCAAAAACCTGCACAATTCGTGCAAGCAGTGGCTCACTGCTGCAGTTCTCACACTCCACTGCAACCAAATGCCCCTCAGAGAGCTCGGACATGTCTTTAACCTCAAGAATGTTGTGCCTTCTTGTCCTGTATGGCCCAGTATAGACCTAGAAATAAAAATGAGTACAAATCTAACATAAAAGAATATACCTCGTAACACTGCTGCATGTTGCCTAAATTTAGGCATCTACACACTCAATGCACTTCCTAAATTTGGGCATCTAAACACTGAATGCAGTGCCTAAATTTAGGCATCTAAACACTGAATGCAGTGCCTAAATTTAGGCATCTAAACACTGAATGCACTGCCTAAATTTAGGCATCTAAACACTCAATGCACTGCCTAAATTTAGGCATCTACACACTCAATGCACTGCCTAAATTTAGGCATCTTTTCGCTTGTTTGGTATATAGCACAATGTCTGAATTGGTTTTGGTAACAGATTTAACACTCTTGCAACACCCCCGAAAAGGTGTTAGAGGTGCTAATTGGTTTGGTAACAGCTTTAACACACTTGCAACACCCTGGAAATGTGTTAGAAGTGATAATTGGTGTTTCTAGCACATAACACCCAAGCTTATGGAACATCCTCAGGTATGTTGCCCAAGTTTTCTCTGAATCATGTTTTAGACTTTATAGTGTGGTTAGGGCTGTTGTAAATGATTGTTTAAATGCAGGTGAGCTTTGTAGTGCATCTACAGACATATACAGCATGCATGTATACACATACATGCATGCTGTACCATGAATATCATATATCTCCCTCTGACATGTATACAAATGTTTATTTCACATTGCAGGCAGATGACCTGGATGAACAGTTAGCCAAAACGAACAGTAACTATCCCTATATTGCCATTGTGCAGATGGACTATTCTGTTTTTAGTTATAGAGGGAGAAGTAGTATGTCAAACAAAATCAGTTTTTAATTCTATGCAAGTGTTATTAGCTTCGTACTTTGTTTTTAATATAGTTTATCCTAAACTCCTCGGAGGACTCCTTTTACATTTTAAAATGGAGTGTAGGGGTGAAAAATTCCCAACCTCTTTTAGTTACTTATGTAATCTTTTGTAGTATATATACATAACTTAGTCATGCATGCATATAGCTAGTACCCTTTTGTAGGGGAGTGTTAAGTAAACAGCATACTTCTTTCTTTGTTTATAAAATACTTCTTTGTTTATAAAATATTATACCATGTAAACAAACTCAGCACATGACCCACTATTATAGTGTTCCAGAAACACCAATATGGGGTCCCAGTAACACCAATAAGGGGTCCCAGTAACACAAATAAGGGGTCCCAGTAACACCAATAAGGGGTTCCAGTAACACCAATAAGGGGTCCCAGTAACACCAATAAGGGGTCCCAGTAACACCAATAAGGGGTCCCAGTAACACCAATAAGGGGTCCCAGTAACACCAATTAGGGGTCCCAGTAACACCAATAAGGGGTCCCAATTAGGGATTCCAGTAACACATTGATGGTTACAGTAACACCCCCTTGGACATCTGACTAACACTCCATAGGGGTTGTGGAACACCCTCCTGGGTATAGGTACCTAACACCCTTTAGGTGTTCTCACACACTCACCCTCAGTGGTGTTGCCATGCACCCTGGGTAACACCTTTGGGGTGTTTTATTTAAACTTGCGACTGAGCACCCCAAAAGGTGTTACACAGCAGATAAATTTTAACAGTGTAGGCATTTGCATACTAACTAATATGTAAAATAGATTTACTATATACAGCCGGAAATATTGGCAGTCTTTAAATTTGGCGGTTTGGCCCCAAACCATGCAAGCATAAGAAAATATTGGCGGAATTGAAAATTGGCGGTGGCGTCCCGCATTGTATACATCATCATAAACATTGCGCACGCGTTTATCAGGGAGCATTGCCGTTCTCTCACTTGAAGTACTTGAACAATGCCGTGCATGAGTTCGCATATTTACACAAATCGAGTGTCTTATGGGCACGCTTTTAGTGAGCTTTTGGTTTAGCTCCGTCGTCGACTGTATACGGAAACACGTACGCACAAATTACTATACATAGCCTCGTTCCCTTGCCACCGCCAAGTTTTAAGTTAGGACTAACAGGATGTTGCACACCAATAGGCACTGACTGAAAAAAGAGAAAATAATTATATACAAAGCACATCAGACTCTGTCTCATTTTTCATCTATACTTTTGTTGCATAATCTTCGTTAGAGGATATCCATGGCCATTCAACCCCTCATTGCTTCAAGTTCCAAAATAATGCGAAAGGTGAAGTTATAATGTTCTCCAAAAACTGGAGCAGTGATCCTTTGTGCAATGAGCATGATGCAGTGAAACTACTCAAGGTGATTGATATCTCTTTCTTTTCCTCTCAGTCAGGAACAAAAAGCACCCTGAAGACCAAGTTCCAGAGGACATCTTTGCTTGCAATGACACTCTCAACACGCACATTTCTAAGTGAGTTTCACCCCGAAGCTGAGAGTATCTCAGCATATCTCGAACGGCTGGAGCTGTTTTTCACAGCAAACAGCATTACTGATGAAAAGAAGGTAGTGGTGTTTTTAAGTGTTGATCCAAGCTTTGATGTCTCGAATCTCACGTAGAATGACAACAATTCGTTCAGGTGTGGTGCTCAGTGCAGTCTCCTTTTGCAGGTCTGTATAAGTGAAAGAAGGAACAGTATAGTAATTCACATGAAGTCAGTCAGTAAGTTAGTAAGAAAGAAAACCTTCAAATGTTTCAGCTCCCTTCTTGTGTAGTCTGTGAGACACTTTGTAAAAGAATTGATCTATATCCTCATGTGTATGGCCTACTGGCAGAAAATTTACACGAACCTATGTCAGAGAGAAAGCAAACATCAGAATTGGTGCATTTAGATGTAAGCAAGCTGCAAATGTTACCTTCTTAAAAACCTTTCTCTGTACGAGCAGTGCACAGTAGCCAAGGACATAGCGGTTTTTGTTTTCCCTGAAACAGTTATCCAACTGCAGGTACAAGATGTCGGGTAGCTTAGCCTTAAAATCATGCAAGATGTTGTTTAGAACTTGAAGGATGAGATTACTATCGTGTGGCCACTGCATGATGTCATAAAATGCATAGATGATCTTTTCATGTGGAGAGTGCATGTGTATGAATTATAGCACCAGAAAGGTGCGTTTGCAATCGATACAGGTGTTGTGCAGACTTTGGTTTCTTCAATAATAGTGGTACATTTGTTTTGCTCTGATCCATTCCATCAATTATGATGGTCAAATACTTTTCTGGATGTGCACGCGATTTCATGTGTGTGCGTGCGTGTGCTGTGTGGGTGTGCACTTGCATGTGTCTGTGTGTGCATGTGTGCTCTGTGTGGGTGTGCACTTGCATGTGTCTGTGTGTGCATGTGTGTGTAGGTGTGTGTGCATGTGTGCTCTGTGTGGGTGTGCACTTGATGTGTCTGTGTGTGCTTGCATGTGTGTGCACTGTATGTGTGTGTGCACTGTATGTGTGTGTACATGTGTGCTCTGTGTGGGTGTGCGCTTGCATGTGTGTGCACTGTATGTGTGTACTGTGTGTGTGTGCATGTGGGTGTACGCTTGCATGTGTGTGCATTGTGTATGTGTGTGTGCATGTGTGCTCTGTGTGAGTGTGCGCTTGCATGTGTGTATATATGTGTGTACATGACCAAGTGTGTGGGTGTGTTTGTGGATGCATGAGAGAGAGAGGTAGAGAGACGATTACGTAAAGCACATACTTTCAAGTGTGTGTAGCCTCATTCCCAGGTGCCAACGGGCCTGGCAATGAGGCTAGGTCTGTGTACACATACAGTGGAACCTCGCTTAATGAACACCCCTCCATCTACTATATGACAGACATTTACAAAAATCCCAACTGTCCTTCCATTCACTTTGCAACCCCTGAGTAACGGACATCCCACTACTCCATATAACGGACAGTTTTCACACTCCTAGCTGTACGCAAACAATACTTAATGACCCTGAATAAGCAAACACTCATTGACCTTTCTGCAAGATTTCTACCATCGCTGCTGAAGTTAAAACTTGACATTAGATTTGCGCTGTTACTCATAGTACTAGCCTCTGGTTAGCCTTCCATGCCAGCGTACAGTGAGGGAAAGCTCTGAAAACATGGCCACACTGTGTTCAACAGCCTGATTATGAATTACCACGCCTACCGGAAATGTACCATAAGCCCCTGAGTTAGGGAGACATTGCTATAAGGGACAAAATGTTAACTCCCAATGGTGTCCACCTTAGAGGGGTTCCATTGTACACATATATTCAGAGCCATCACATGCCTTAAGGTGCTGATCTCCCCTGTCTAGATCTGCCATCTCCTCCAACAAAGGCTGTGGTGCAACAGTGATGCCACAATGTGATTGGATGTGAGCACACTTCCCCAACAGCATCTCACTCTTTCCCGAGGTGGCAGTGGCAACCTGGCTTCTCAACCTGCCAGCATGGCAGGCTGGATTGTCAGCCACCTGGCAACAATCTGGTCGAATAGCTACAGCCTTGTCAGCTATGCTGTTATTGAGCAGTGGGATATAATCCCTCGGCTTTGAACACCGAAACAGGAGCTGGTTAGGGACACTCAAGCTTGAAGATAACTTCATCAGCTTGGAAATCTTGTGCTATTACACAAACAATAATGTATCCTTGAGAGTAGAGTGACTGTGCCACGGCCGAAAAGGAAATTTTTAGCTAGCTAGCCAGCCCAAGGCAGTCAGACAGTTGATGTTAAACTTGTATGTCGTACTTTACAGTCATGGAACATACCTTGTGGCGGGGTAGTTTGCTCTTCAGTTACCTTACATGATTCGTGGACAATCTAGCCCGCCGGCAAACCAGGAGAAGCACAGGACTGCACTTTTCATTGCCGTGTTCACATATTTCTATGACGTAATTGTCTGTCATGACCAAAATTTGGGCCAACTTTGACAGCTCGGCGAAAAATCGGTGGGATAGTCACACGGCCAAGGGCGTAGATTTTGTGGAGTAGACCGTCTAAATAGACGATATAGATGATACGAAGTGCAAAAAAAAGGTTTTGTCCATGTCAAAAATTGATACACAAAAATTGTTTTCAGTAAATTTTTACATTGGCTATAGTAAGTAGGCTAAGCCAAGTGCCGTGTGAAGATCGCTTTGTCGAAAATTCAGTGTTATACTGTAGGGAACGCTGGTTGTAGTTTCAGGCAGGTGAATGAGTGTACTTCCATCGTGGATGATCAGAAGTGTGGTAGCTCCCTCCCCTGAGTGAGAAAGCAACAAAGTTTATGTAGCCCCATAGAGGCCAATACAAATTAAATGTTAGCATGCGGATAGGTATACGAACTAGTTTACGAATAATTAACGTCCGTGTCCAACGATTTCTGGTAACGGGACTAAACTTCACACTGAAGTCATGAGCTGAATCTCTGACGCTTTATGAGTGTCGTTCTGCATGGCCCTTACCTGAAGCAAACTCAACTACTGTGCGTGATTTGAAGGTACCATCTGTGAGCAGCCTGCCCTTGTCTGTCATGGTCCGCAGTTGCATTCAGTAGATCCATCGGCATGGATTTAGATAGTGAGAGATCAGTTGTGTCAATTTAGCATGAGTGCAAATTTGAAATGTACGTGTACCTCTCTCTGTTTGTTCAATTTAAATTTTTGGTATATGTCCACACACAAGCAAGCAAACCAACATATACCCTCGTGTCTTGCAGTGCAGTCCCGCTAGTGTAAGGCTCGCTCAGGCTCGCCCCAATAATTGTGCTTATCACCTACCCTTTATATATACCTTCCCTGTGCCTAATCTATGCTATTAATGTCTCCTATAGTACTGTAGAGGACAAACAGTTTACCCCACGCAATTTAGTTCCTATGGTATATAGGCAAACTGGCACTGTGTCATATAGTAAGACAGCGAAGAGTGTGGGATACATTTTCAAATTTCCACTGTAAGGAAGGGAATAAAGAGTGTACCCCCCACTGTTTTCCCCACCTTAAAGACAGAGTAAACTACATTTGCTTTTCTCAACCTTACAGTGGAGAAAGAGTGGACCCCACTGTGTTTCTTGTTTCTCGTTCTTTCTCTTTTTGGGTATACAATTCTTTCTAATGCACACCACCTCGGGGCTGGCAAATTTTTGCTGTCTGTGCTTCCAGATAACTTGCACCAATGTTCCCCGAGCATTCTCCTTTAGGGTCCAGGAGAGCTTCTTTCCGGATTGTGCAGCTGCCTGGATACAGGCAACTACAATATCTGCAGGTGTCAGCCCATTTCGTCTAATCCCATTTCATCTAATCTCATTTGGTCTAAAAAAATGGACACGTGTCCCATTTCGTCTAAAATCCAAAAACATTTTTTAGCAATTTCTAGTCCCTTTGACTTTCCTGTTGAATCCCTGGGGTACTAGAGGTTAGAGTTGCTTACATTCAGTTCAATCGGCTTCAAGTGTTGAGTCCCAGGGCTACTAACGATTAGGGTTGCTTACACTCATATCATTAAAGCAAAGGCTGGAGTATATAAGGGATGCTTTCCTAGGGAGTTTATTCTACTGGCGAAATCGTTATGACCACTCAAGGAGCTTGTTCACTGGTACATCAGGGGTACGAGTATAAGCTCTACCTAATAACTGCTCCAGTATTTGCCAACCAGGAAGAGTTCTTCCAGTGTTTTCAGGATACATGGATTGACGGAAACTTCCCTGTTTACATGTGGAATGCCCTCTCCTTTGATGGCCCCCACTCAAACAACCATGCCGAGGGGTGGTACTCAAAAAAAGTGACAACAGCTGGTGAAGGAGTCCTAAAAGTACCAGTGTCCCTAGTACAGAAGCAAATAATGTTGGACCAGAAACATCTTGTTCACATCTGGAGGCATGTCTGCTTGAGCAGCAGTTCACACCCTTTCCACACTCCACATTCTTTAAAAAGACTGTAGTTTTGGACTAGTTTAACCTACAGCCTGTAGCATTTCGTGTGTTCTGTGCATTACCATCACAAGAAGGGAGAGAAAGAGTGTACCCCCCACTGTTCTCCTCAAAGATGGAGAGAGTGTATCCCCCTCCCTCCCCCACACCATCACTCTAGCCTGTGTCATTGTTCTCTGCATTGGTTGTGCTACCCGGGCATAGTATACTAGGGGTGTGTGTCCACACGTGTCTATGTCTTTCACGCAGTCGATGAATGATAACCAACTCTCCGCACATGCATGCACAGACACAGATCCACTGCAGGCTCCCCTCCACTTTCCTCCCCTCCCCTCCCCTCCCCTCCCCTCCCCTCCCCAGGCTACATGATTATGCCTCTCAATAATTCATACACCAAGACTGACCAGTTACTATTGGTGCAGCAAAACATCTTTTTACATGCGCTTTCATCTGTCTTCATAGTATTATAGTCAGTTTATGGTTCATCTACAGGTGCTATTAGAGAAAGAGTATCTTCCTGATTGTCTACTCCTGTTTTGTCTATTGCTATTTGTCTACTCCAATTTCGTCTACCGCTGTTTCGTCTACTCAAGTTTTCAGATCAAATTTATTTTTAGTTTAATTTCAATATGACAGACCAACAATTGCTGCTTGAATTCAGTTGTTTCATTCTCTCTACAACCTTGGCTACCTTGATCTCAACATCGTTCGGTTGGTGACAGTGTTTGTTGTTAGTAGAAACAAGGTGGTTGTTCTCATCAGTCACACCTCTACCAGGGCTGTTCCTATCAACACATCGCCAGTATGTTTGTCCCTCCCTGCCAGGTCAATTTAGGGTATAATTGAATCCACCTTGAACTAAAGATCTTGCTCCTCTCTTTGTAGTCACGAGCTCACACTCCATTTCTATTGCCAGATGGTCAACTGAGGCTTTGCACAACTTTTATATCCACCACTCAGAAAAGATCAAACAACCCATGGTAGCTTTATGGATCAGAGTGATGTACTAGCTAGTTGTGAAGCAAGTTTTTCCCTTTGTTATTTGACCCCTGACCTTAACATAGTACATTACATACCATCAACAAGCAATACAAAGAGGATCTACAAAGATTATTGATAGAGTAGATGAAACGTCAGTAGACGAAATTGGAGTAGACAAAACGGCGGTAGACGGAACAGGAGTAGATGAACCTGGTATAATTGTATTCAAGCCAAAGCTCTTGCACTGGGTTGAGAAGGAATAGATGGGTACTACATGCCTAATATTGTGCATCTAGTGCCCACCTCCCTTTTCTGTTACAATCATCTCGGGTGATTAATACATCTACATGTATTACTGCTTGCTTTTACCCCAGTCCATAGGATCTCTTTCCTCCCACTCTTCTCTCTCTCCTCCTCTCTCGCCTTCTCTTCCTCCTCCCTTTCCTCTTTCTTCATTTCCTTGTTCTTCCCTTCTCCTTCCTCCACCTCCTCTTCCTCCTCCCCTTCTTTCCCATCCTCCTCTTCCTCCTCGTCTTTCTTCTCCCCTTTTCCTTCCTCTTCCTCTTTCTCCCTCTATTGGCTCATCGCCTTCTCTTCCACTTTTCCTTCTTCCTCCTCCCCTTCCTCTTTCTCTCCCTCTTCTGCCCTGCACTTGTTCTTCCTGTTCTCTTTCTCTTTGCCTTTGTCTTCCTCCTGCCTCTTCTTGTTCTCCTCTTTTGCCATCCACTACTTGTTCTTGCCAAAGAGGATAACTTACACAATATGAAGAGACAGTTTCTAGTAACTGCAGAACAGGCCTGGTATTGGCCTAAACGCGTCCTGCACAGTGGGTGACTTTGCTAAACATCTAGGTCTGCCTTTTTAAAGGGAGATGCGGTTCACTGATTGTTCAATCAGTACATGTATTCAGTACTTTCCTGGTAGCTACGTGTAGTTAATATTAGATAGCTGTACCTTGAAGGTAGTGTCTCTACGAATGACATATGTTGTTAGTCAAAGGTGGTAAATTGCACCACCATCATTGCCAAACATCACATCACTTGCAATGTTAAGGGAGAGAAAGCCTGGTATCTTTAACTTTAGGAAAGAAAGGATGGCATAAACCTTGTGGTAAATTACATACCTAGTTCTCCCCACCACCAAACAGCCAGGGTACAAGGCTTCAAGGCTACTGTCTGCCTATGTGTATGTATGCTAGCATGCTTTCATCACTTCCCTGGTGAATTACCATGCTAGCACATCACTGCACAAACAGTGGACACTGGTTGAACTGTTATTGCAGTAGAATGCACACATGATCTACATAACCCCACTATCAATTGCACATGTAACACTCACTGAATGTGTTGAGATCATTAATTTTAGGCTCACCCATTATACAATGCACTGTGATCTACTCTGGGAAGATGTACATGAATTACAGTATGCTTATGGTACCCCCTACCTAGCTGTGTTGTGCAATGTCATGTCTTCTACTAATTCGTACCAAAATAATTTCACTTCCTCATGTTGTCGAAGTAGTTTCTCCCTGATGCATAGAAAAGGTATCTTTCTGGCAAAAACATCTTTGTCCTTCTCAACAACAGCCCCTCGCCGGTCAAAGAAGAAGGTTCAAGGAGGCAGACTATCCATCCCAATGCACGGGTCCACTACCCTTACAGCGACAAAATCTACAATACTTGGGAAGACCAATAAAATTTCAGAAGAGAACCACAGTGAATAGAATAGCAAAACCAAACCTGAACCCCCCAAAACCATAGTGGTCTCATCATCTACCATGTTCCCAGGCCAGCTTTTGCCCGTCTAAATTAGCAGTTTAGTATACTAAACCCCATTTTGTGTTAAGCCCACCATCCCAAAGGAGATCCCGTAACAGTTCAGATGCCAATTTCAGAAGGTGCCAATCCCCTGGAATTATGATCAGCCAGTTTGCAAGGTTTTCATCAGGGAAAGTGTTCGTTGATCGCCCACAATTATCACCTTACTAGGAAATCCTTCTTGTCCAATGCACAGTTCTCTTTTCATCCTAATCAAATAACCTTCCACATCACCAAGAGTGGCAGCCTGAGCTTCTTCATTTGTTACATAAACCACAGCATCTCTGGTGTGAGGTGTAAAATGAGGCATGAATTTGCACAGTGACTGTATGAATGTTTCTGAGCAATCCAAGGGGGATGTTTGCAATCTTTTGACTGTTGTTGCAAGATAAGACTGACTGAACATGAGGTAGTACATATCCGCATTTGACTCAAAGTTGCTCTGGAAGCTCAATGTTGTTAGAGGTTCTACCTGATTTGTTAGTTAAGCTATTGTGTGATGTACCATTGCTGTTAATGACAGCTCTTCTACTGCTTTACGTTTATTTGCCCAAAAAGCCCCATGATTTCTTAGGTGGTCTATGCTGCATGTGCAGCCAAGAGTGTTCAGCACATCAAATCCTTTATCTCTTAGACCATATGCATAGCATATTAATCCTATGAGCGTTTGAAAGAAGCAACAGTTGGGGTTCATTGTGAGGCAGAGCAAAGCAATAACCATCCATATTCTAAGTTTTCTTATGTCTTTGTAGTGTGGTGTCACTTGGTGGTATTTCGAGTGATCAAATGTGGTGATTGTGTCAACAAGCTGGACTAAGTTTGGAAGGAAGTGTGCTTCAAGAGCATCCTCGTCCACCTGATCATTCTCCAAGACCAGTGGCTATCGCTTCAGTCACAGAGCCTAAATCTTGGTTGAGACATATATCAAAGTGTGTTATATCTGTCAGACAGAGAGTGCATCTGGTGCAAATCCAACTTATGAAGTTTACTGAACCATCTGAAAGTGAAAAGGCTTCACAGACACGCTCAGTAGAATTGGCGACATCACACACTAGCTTCCAAGGTTTGTCAGTATATGCCATATCACAGACGCAACAAGTCCGTTGTGCTTTAATTTCCAGTATTCTACTATAGTGTGTATGGCATATGTTGCTGCATGTGTTAGGGATAATGTCTTGTACATGGCCACTTAAAAACAGGAATTTTCTCCAACTTTCAAGGCTATCCATTCTATTCCACTGGTCAGCACCCCAGTGTGTAATCAATTGGCATTCACATGACCCATCTTCTCTGTTTGCACAGCATAACATACAATGCTTAGCTCCACGTGTTTCCAGCATCTCCTGTCTAAGTTTTGCCCATCTCGGAATAACATTTTCCCTGTTCTGGTAGTTTCTTTTGAAGTCTTTGTGACATGGTGGACAAATGCATGAATTAAAACCCAAGTCAAATTGTACCTCATCATATGCGGCATATAATGCAATTGTTGTTGCATCTGAACCTGCATGGCGCATCTCCTTTGAGGAGTGAAATTGATGTAGTCGAGGGTCTGCACCTGATTGCTGCCAAAGCATGCATGGAGTACAATGCATTTTTATCAGGATGGTATATAGGGGTCCTCCCCTGTTTTGGTAATTTGATTCTGACCCTTTCCATGTCAGCATCAGAATCTGCTTTTCGTTTGTGGTTAGTCCTATCCACATGTGTTGTAGAAGAGGCGTGCTCCTGTGAAGCACGTTGTTTGTTTTGTATCCTTTACACTTTCTGATGTACCATGTGACAAACACTGGGATGGTTACATATTTAATTGCTGAACCTGCCCATTTCCAGTGGTGCCGAATCATCTGACGGATGAGTATTTGCAATACTGCAAACATTTTCAAGACCCCTTCCACATCAATTTGAGGTCCTAAAAATGATCAGTGCTACAATAATATATTTTCCACTTAATTCCCCAGTGTGTATATACTTACCATTCAAATGTGGTTGCCTGAATGGAGCCTGAAAAAACCCTGTAAGAAAATTGATACTTTGAGGTTTGTCTCTTGCAGTCAATATCAGCCACTTAGTAAACTAGTAGGCTTCAGAGAAAACCCAACATCCTAACTGGAGGTAGGTTAGTAGAGGAAATTCACCCCTAAATACTTCATCATTCCTTGGACCTTAAATTTCGTTAACTAACAACTTGATTAAGTTTGGTCCATTGAAGGTTTGATGATTATTTCGTGAATGAAAATTCAACTAGATAATCAATCCCTGGTGTGTGTTCAGACTAATTTTTACAGAAGTATTATGATTCCAATCGAGTTCTAACCTGGATGTCTTTGTAGTGATGTGTTCGTTGTTGTACTCATGGGGCAGTGATAATGCAACTATGAAGGCGATGCACCAGTGTGTGCATGTTGTACTAGGAACACAGAAACAGCAAACAGTATGGTTACTGCTGTGTGCTTCTTCTGACAGCTGCATCACCATTCATGATGACAGAGGCCTTTGAAGCTGAGGAACGGCCAGGAGCATTTAAGAGTGTCAATTGCTTGCATTATTTCATATCTCTACTGTTTAAAATAATATAAATAGTGTGCATGCGGATAGCAGAATTTCCACTTCGCACAATCGATTTAGAACACGCGGGTACGTACATAGTTATGTTTGCGTGGCTGCTCGCGCTTATCCGATTGCGCAACAAACGATGTAAGGAATGTAATTATTTTGGAAGTGGTCACTGGAATGAACAATTTCTGAACTTGTAATTAAAGTATCTGGACATAGGAATCGAAATAGCTTTTGCCGTAACGCTATGTTATACGGCCTAGTGTCATGTACCAGTCCGCCAAGTATGGCGGTTGTACGTGCGTTCGCTCCACCTTGTCCAGTAAATCAAAGATAGCACAGATTTGTCGAGGTAGCAGATGTAATGAGCAAAATTACCAGTATTTCAGCCCCCAAGGTAGGTATGGATGTGCATTTTTTTGCAAGCTATAGTGCTATGCCAGGGCTCTTAACTCTCACCTGTCTGAAGTTTTTAACTTGGAAGGATTATTCGCTGTGTTGGTTGAAAGTGTGGCATTTTTCCCTGGTTTGCTTAACCTGTAACTTTGTTGCAACTTACTGCTCTGGCTGCTGCATTCAGTGTTGTTTTGAAAGCTACTGTACCAGTGTACTAAGTATGGAGCTCCAAACGTCTTTTGCTCCACTTTGTCCAGTAAATCAAAGTTAGAACCCGCTGTGTTATTGCGTATCCGCTTGTAGCACAATATTGGAGGATGGTACACCCTACGCGTTCGTGTAGACTGGGTAACCAAAACAAAGTTCTGAAATACAAACTCTGCAGAAACAGAATTGTAACTGAACTCAGAAAGGCAAAGATTCAAACATCTGATCCAAAAACCTTCTGGAGACTTACTAAAGTCTCACTAGAAAGGCATCCTCCATTCCAACACTCTGTGTATCTGACTCCCGTCTGGTCCACGACGATGCAGTCAAAGCCAACCTTCTTAATGAACAGTTCTCAAAAAATTTCAACTATTCCTTCACACCAGCTAATCTTTGTACGGAATATCACTTCCCAGATGCTAGTTAGTAACACAGAAGGAAAGTTTCCCACCACCACGTTTATTGGATCCCTAACAAAACAGGAGCAATGGCAGTAGGTGTAGTGAGGCTATGGGATGATGTTCAGGGAATAAAACGAAGCTTAGTCTATTCATGTGCATGTTAGCTGCTTGCTCAGGTGCGCCCCCACAATGTTCTACATTTTCTAGTTATGATGTGTCAATTGATAACAGCTAGCCATTGAACAGTCAGTGGGTGGCAATCCCGTGAGCTGGAGGCCAAGAAGTCTCTCTGAGCAGATAGTGCATACTGGTGTATCCAATGTACCCATGTTTGAATGAAACTTATGCTGCTGCCATTCTGTCTCTCATCTGTTGTAACCTCGGTTTAATACCAGGTGTGATGGAGTGCCTTGTGGACAGCAGCATTTGCTGCGTACGTATGCTCACGGGCATGCTGACACCCGTGACAGGCATGAGGATGCCCGCAAGCATCTGTACAGGCGCTTGTATTCTCTACTATGGGTATGTGCCACTAGCACTGTTGTTGGTAGAGAGACAATTTATTATGTTTTATTGAAAACATGTCTCTATCACATCCAGTTTGGCCCCAATCAAAGCCTGGGGGTACAACCACCCTACCTACATCTTCCCTTCTGGCATCAAGGCAGTAGTAAGGGCAAAATTTCCCAGGTGTGTCAGGGACTACCCTGACCCAGAAGGTCCGCAGGTAAAATGAAAAACAAAGCTGCATTGTGCGTATTCATCATCCCTTAATCAGTCAAGTCACGTCCACATATAAGTACGTATATAATCATGTACTAAATTTCGTATTGCTGCTATATCCTGTCTTAAAAAAATAATAATGGTACAATATAAGAATTGCTCTATTTGCGGGGTATGGCTGGCCACTTAGCTGCGTCTAAGTGTTTGTACGTCAGCTTGTATAACTGTAAAAATAAAAAAATAGGATGATGAGAGGAAATGCAGCATCGGCGCTGGGAACAATTGGACACTGACACTTTTAAAAAAATTTTATAAGCTTTTGATTTAAGGAAAACTGCTGAACAGCTTGTCTTAATACAGTAGGAAATTATTTTGGGTTATGTCAAAACACTTCATTGCAATATATCAATAGCATATTCACAAGAAGTTTACAACATACAAAACAATGAGGGGTGGAATGGTAAAAACAGTCACACTGGTAGGGTGCTGAGTATATAATTATCCTGCGTTTACACTACGTTGTACTTGCAGTGTGTGATAAACAGAATGACAAAGCTGAAGAAACGCAAAGAAGAAAAGGTGAAGAACGCCCATATTGAGCGTAAGAAACGCTGTGCAGAGGAGCAGTCAAAGAGGTTCTATATAGTACATATGTCCCCATCCCAGTGGGAAGTAAGGATTTTGTAGTTATAAGAAACATACCTGCTCCTTCATTCCATCAAAAAAAGGGAGGCCCATTCAATCAAAGAGCTCCAGTATCCAGTGGTACTGTGGACCACGTTTGCTGTACAAGTATGTCATACCAATGAAGCCCAGTACCTGGAGATTGTCAAACAGGGTCACTGGATGTGTGCATATGACAATACAAACAACATATGCGAACTCATCATGAATGCCAAGGTTCAACTTCATAGCAAAAAAAAATATTGGTCTTTTAACGTACACTTTCTAATTGTTATAGACTACCATTCCAAAATGCTGAAGACTGTATTAGTGCAAGATTTGTTGAGGCTTGGTAGTGGTGATGCTGTAGTCCAATGTCCTTTGGAGAAAATCGGTAAAAGTAGCTTCACATGCATTTGAATGTCCCCTCCCAAGGTTCAGGGTCAATTATCTCGATTGCATAGGGGCAGTATACCGTAGACCAGGAGAATCATCCCTAACCTCAAATTCAATTTGCTTGCAGCCAGACAGTTCCAAGGCAAGAGAGGTACCCGGAGTAGCCAGAACCTGAGGATCTTGAGACCAGCAGCGCTGATAATGCTGGTACAGTCGAGGCAAGTTGCCTGTCAGAGTAACAGGCAGAAGAGATAGCCTCCTGTATGAGCCCTGGAGCACTGTACATATCCAACCTTGTTGCATCGATCAAAGTTTGTAAATATAATCATACATATATGAAAATTATTTGCTACTATCAATATATGTAATGCAGCATCACAGATCTTTAAAGGTCATCTTGATGGGATGTAAGGATGGCATGCTAAAAAGTATGCAAACAAGGTAGTAATTTAATGTAGTGAAGGGAAATATTCAAAGCCCCATCCCTACATCTTTTTACACTACAATTCTGTAGTATACCTGAACAAAGTATTTTTACAATAGCAAATTACTCATTCAAAAAACTATTTTTGGTAATTTTAATTACAAACAAGGTAAAAGTGAAATCTCAGTTAAAGTTAGACCTATGGCTTTGACAGTTTAGTGTAGTGGTTCCAAACATGTAATAATTGTGTAACATTGCCAGCTAAAACCTGATGAAGGAACCACTTTTGCAGCAACCTTTATGAAACCAATTGATTTTTGATCAGCTGCTGACCAGCTGCAGCACAGAAACTATCTAGCCTCGTTCCCAGGCCCGTTCGAAAAATCGGAGAAAAAGGCCTGGTATCCACTGTTCGTGCATTCACTTAATTAGTGTGTAAAGCTCACGTGAAATTCTGCAAAGGTGTGTCAAATGACAGCCAGTATCATGTGGTTATGAACTATGACGGCCATATATCGGCATTTATATTATATCGCCAAAGAGGTGAGCACTGCTCTCCTAGCATTTTGCCCAGACCTTCTGACCCCAGTGCTTATCGTTGAACTGTGCTATCGACCCAGGACCATCTTCACACTACAAATGTAAGCTATAAGTTTCTTAACTTCGTTTTAAACACGAATTATAACTTGCCAAAACCCATTAGCAGCCAGCATAAATGCTTCATAGATGCTTTCTTTTCGTGTTTTAGCGCTGTTGCTTCGCCTCGAAGTCGCATGAAGGCATACAGCACGGCAGAATCCAGGCCTTGTACACAAATAGCCATTGTCAGCAGTGTATATTTAAATATACGGCAAAATACACGTACCTGACGTCACGTCACACGGAGGTAACACGGTATTGTCCGGAATTCCCGGAATGTCGGGAAATTAAGCGCATGCGCAAACAGTGGATACCAGGACCAATTTTTCGAACGGGCTCCGATATTTTGAACGGGCCTGAACTGGGCCTGGGAACGAGGCTAACAAACTATCCTGACAACTGACCATCCTAGATTTACAGTTAAAGGTGTGAGTAGGCTATTTTTTGTGCAGCTATTACTATATCACTGTAAAAAATAAACAGTAGAAATGATCACTGAATTTGAGTTAAAATATTATTGAAACTGAGGCAACCACCCCAAAAATTAAAACCACCATCACAAAATTGTTTCAGATATGAATGCTGTTGTAACCACCATTTCCTTAATACTGAAAACAAAACGAAATATATGAATTAGATATTAAGCTTTTTAAGTTACCTACCATTACCATTAAGTGTTTAAATTAACAGGCACAAATGTTGTAGAAACAACCATTTTAATAATGCTTAAAATAAAACCTAAATTTAGAAGTTAAATCTTTAACTTATTATTAATATATATAACCCGTTACCCAGGCAACATCTAAGAATGTTGCCCATATCTCTCTTGTACAGTGATGTTGCCTAGGTAACAGGTTATATAATAGTTATATCCCACCTCACCCTTGTATCCCAGGTAACAGGGGTGGTTTAACCATGATATTTCCCTCCCCCTGGCACTTATTTTCCCGTCATGTAAACTTAATTGAGAGTTACAAGTATACATGTATGCATGTAAACAACAAATACAAGCTATCAACATCTCAAGTCTGTATGTTAGAAGTCTTCATAGATTTCATCCACTTCAGCTTGAGTGAAGTTCATGGATGGTTGTTGGTTTGTAGCTCCTGCATTAACGTTAATTGTGCATCCGTAGAGATTTCCAAAGTAAATCGGTACACTCTGCACACTACTTGACGGTGAAGGGCCAATGCTTAGAGTAGTAGCTTGAGAATGATGTTGAACTTGCTCAACATACGTCTGAACATGTGAGCCTGACAGAATATTAGAAGCAGCTTGTTGCTGTTGAGTGCTTGTTCTCTCGTACACCCGCAAAGAGTCCAGTGATCTATGCCCAGTTCTCTCTTGGATGACTTTCTCAGGTACTCCCATTTCATACATTTGAGTAGCTGCAGTAGCTCTTAGGCTGTGGTTAGTAATTTTCCCTTCAATCCCAGCCAAAGAGCACATTCTGGACAACTTCAGTTCTAGTGTGTGTTTACCAACAGGCTGATTACTATACCAAGGTGATGTTGGATCACTTGGTGTTTTCTCCAGTGGCCGGAAAAAAAAAATGTCCTTAGTGACAGACTCTTTTGGTAACTTGCAGAAGTACATATCAAGAATACGTACAGGGCAACATTCTCCAGCTTCAGGACATGAAAACAATGGTACTACTTTATTTGCAATGTTCAGTTGCTTGAAAGTTCCATTGCGATTCTTTGACACATTTTCACTGTAAATGTATCTGTCAGGGTTCATATGCCTCTGAACCTGTGATGGTTTGAGTTCTCTAAGTTCAACGCCACCACGAAGGCAAAACATCTTTCCGACAATGAAAAATGCAGCATTTTGAAGAGCTTTGGGGGTCTTCGTCCCCATGACACCACTCCTCCACAATTTTTCTTCATCATCTGTTGTAAGCACTCTTGCATGTTTAACATTTCGTCCAATTCCAGTTGAATGAAGTTGATGAAAATGTGCATCCATTACTCCATGAAGTGATTTGAACCTGACATCTTTCTTGTCAAGAAAATTGACACATCCTGGGTTAATGCTTCTCATGTGCCGCAAAATTCCACACAGTATTAGGTACAGTGTTTTAGGTGGGTAGTACTCACTGTTGGACTTTCTTGTTTCGAGTACAAACCTAGAAAGATGGACACTGAGAATGGCCGGATCTGTGCACGTAAAGAGATCATCAGGAACTTGGTCATCCGGACATTTCTGGTTTCTTGCTTCTTTCCAAGCCTCAAAGTTACTCATTGCCCACTTGGTGGTCTTGTCTGTGTTTGCTGGTGTAACTCCCTTAGATAGAGCTGCAACTTGCTCGTCGGTAACGAACGCTGCAAAGCGGGTGGAGCTGGAACTTCCTGCTGCGGTAGCAGAGGTGTGGCTAGTACTGCGCACGGTAGTAGTAGGCGGGTCGGTAGTAGGCGGGTCGGTAGTAGGTGTAGCAGTAGTAGGTGTGGCGGTAGTCACATTAGCGTCAGCACCCGGGCAACCGGTCCATTCGCATAGGCCAAGGCAGGTACTCGAAAACGGACACGCCATCAAGTTCTCTTTCACCGCGAAATGTTTACGTTGCTACGCTTTTCAAGTTGCTAGGTTGGGCTGGCTGGCCGGCCAGTGCCATGCGCCTTGCGTGTATCCGACCAATCAGGTAGGATATAAAATAGTTATAGCACGGTAGCCATGGGATTTATCGTTGAAAACAACCGCTCGCCCACGGGCTGCGCCCTCGGCCTCGGGATTGTTTTCAACGATAAATCCCTGGCTACCGTGCTATAACTATTACATAAATGTTGTGAAATTGACAGTTACTGCAACTACCACTTTTGTTAATGTTCAGACAGGTTAAAATAAGTAATATTCAAGCTTTTATGTTTACTTACCACAACTACCTATTTTTTGTAAAATTGATGTTTAACCATGTTGTTGTAAGCGCTACTTATTGGATTTTCTTGTTTTGACATTCCATTGCAAAATGGTAATACAAAATCAAGTATAAAAGCTACACAAGCTACAATGTAAAGGTGTTTGGAAAACTTTGCAACCTTGAAAGGCCAAAATGTACTATGACAGCATGTTTGTACAATGAGCTCTCAAGCAGATGAAAGAAGTTGCCACGTTTGTGCAAGAGTTTGTATTTGGTCTACCAAACAAGGTTAAAAAGAGTGCGACATACCTCACAGTGTCAAGTGACATACAGTCATTTTGTCCTTGAAGCTTGAATTCCTGGGATTACCACAGTTTATTGTTGTGTTTTGTAAGTGTTACTGTACTCCAGGTTGAAGACATAGTGTGTACTGTTAAAACTAACGTGTTATTTTGACACGCATTCACTTGTCATTTCATTGTCCCACGGAATGACACATACTCACGTGTCGCCTCAGTTGTGTGCTGTTATAGCCTATGTGTCGGAACCTTTATGTGCTATTTTGGCATGCATGCAATGGCTCTCGTGTTGTATTGGCATGTCTTTTGCCAACCACATGGCACAGATTTTACATGCTATTTTGACATGTACATTACGGCTAGCATGCTGAATTGGCATCTATCACACCATAAGCATGTGCCATTTTAGCTGAAATGCAATGTTGTCGTCATCATGATAAAACAATGCAGAGCTGCCAACCTCATGACATGCAAATGAGTGAGACATGCCAAAAAAATGAGTGAGATGGGGGTCTCCAAGAGTGAGACATGCTTACGAAAAATAACATCTTGTAGCTCTTCCACTGTGACAATGAATGAACAGAAACAAGTATAATGCATTAAAGAGTTTCACAAAATCTAATGGCAAATATAGTTAACTCTGGCTGCTATGCGCCCTATTATACTCCATTGTAGCCCTTTTAGCAGTTTCCAAAACAGCACTTGTTGGCTCATACTTGAAACATGGCTCTGGATTAGCAAGTTTGATGGTAAGGATACTAGACAGTGTCCCATCAAGTTTGAGACTGGGTCTAAAAGCAGTCTCATTCTTAGTCACCATACTAAAAACTCTCTCCTCTGCAGCATTAGAATGTGGCAAGACAAGTACCAACAGCACTAGGCCCTTCTACACTGTCGTCCATCTCGGTCTGAAGTTACACGTGGACGTTGATTACCCAGTCCTGATTCCGTCCCGGACCATGGTGGAGTGTAAACTAGGGATACCCAGACTTTCCGTTCCGGATTTTGTCTGGCAGCTTTGGTTTCGAGGCTAACTATAAGTGTAAATTATGTGCGTGGCTTACGTAATATACTGAGCGTGAGATCGAGGTTATAATGCGTGTGAGAGTGAGATTGTGTCTAAATGCGTGTGTCTCACGCAAAATGCGTGAGAGTTGGCAGCTCTGACAATGCATGTGATATGCAACAGTTAACTATAATAGCTACAGGATATGTACATGCACTATAATAATTATTATTACAGAACATAGATTATATGCTACCAATATATGCAGGGTACAATATTATACAGAGTTCACTACAGACCTCCTTTAGCTAAGAAAACATATCTCGTAGGCCTCGCCTTAGCAGGTCCAGAGTTATTTTCGTCATGTAACACCACCAATCTTGGCTCCATTATACAGGAAGTGAAGTAGGATTCAATCTCTCCTGTGGTCTGGATAATAAAAGATCATGTGTACATGAATGCCATATCCAGCGCAACTTTTTCGCTATTGAATACCTTTTGTTCGAGACTGATCTGTATAGCTACAGTATACCTTCTGTTAAAAACCAGCCCATGCCAAGCAGAAGTTAAGACCCTGTGGGTAATCTGCATCTGGGCAAGCCACACAGTGACATAATGCCCACCCTTAGGCGTTTACTTTATATATGCACCTGACCATGTAGTAGTCAGATGTCTATCTTAAGTGTTAATACACGTCATGTAGTTCAGCAGAATAAAATAAACGAGTGTAGGTTATCTGTTGGGTCTAAATAGGTGATAATTATAGTGAAATCATGTCTCCTTGTGCACGGAGTACATTGCCATTCTCTTTGCTGGAGTAGCACCCACATGTGAGCTCAGTTGCTGATGCTTGCGCTTTCTTAACTCACTAGTCTCAATTTCTGGATCACTTTCTTTGCCCGAGTCAGATCCAGAATCTGATGAATCCTACAAAATTATAATGAACCATTACAGCCTATGCATGGGTCACGTATTTAAATTTCAAGTATATTCACCTCATTGACAATAAGATGGCAGTCCAATGTACTGCTTCTACATCCTTTACCACTTTCACCAATCTTCAAAGGGTAGACATGGTCCTGAAAGATGTCATGCAATTATTAAATGTGTGTGTTGAGTGGGGGAGCACCAACACCGCTGGCACATCGATGTTCAATATTTCACACATACATAAAGTGTGAAGTTAAAACATAAAGGGAGATGGGGATGGGGCGTTTATGGCTTAAATGGATGGGCCATTTTATGGCATAAATGTGGGGGCATTTATGGCTTAAATGGGTGTGGCATTTATGGCTCAAATGGATGGGGCGGTTAGTTACTGTTTTTGGGATATGCTCACAAAAAAAATACTGGTCTTCAGGGGAGTACCTTTTCCGGTCCTCGCATGACCACGGGTTTCGGTCCCTTTGAACTCCTGACCCGTGGCCTACTGCAGAAAGGGCGGGACCACTCCCCGCCTAAGGTTTGCTTTGAGGAGCCCAGTTTTTGGTTGGCACATAGTGCTATGGGCATTCACAGTGCTATAAATATTCAAATTACTAAACAAATTGGGGGTGGGGCTCAATGGGTGGAGTTATCATATTAACTAGGGGGATGGGCGAACGGTTAACGTACGGGATTCCGGCTCGCTATCGTGTCGTCTTTGGTGGAACGTCTGGGAGGCTTGTTCTTCGCTGGTAGGCGCTCCTGTACCGAAGATTATTCGGGTCTGTACTGCGGCGGCTATCTCACGGTGAGTATTATTAGCGTATGATTCATTAAACCCTCCTCCCTCTCCTCCATACACACACACACACACACAGACTTAATGGGTTCTCCTACAGTTTTGCCATAAATTCTGGTACTCACCTTTTTGAAAGATGTGCTTGCATCCAGTTCTCCCCTAACAAGATTCTTGATTTGTAGGCGAGCCTTGGGTTTTTTTACATCAAAATCTTCCATCAATCCCTTGGGGGAGGAGTCTACAAGCCGTATAAGTCCGTAAACACTCACAGAAGGCTACTTTTTGTGCAAGAGCAAGCAACTCCGCGTGCCCAGCAGCCATGGCTAGCTAGTTGAGATAATTGCGTTGTTGTTGCGGTTGACAAAGTGCGCATGCGGCTTCACTAGGTGGGAGATTTGTACATCAGTCAAGTAGGAAGCCAACATATGCACGTAACGTACATGCTTTGTGGTGAAATGAATTTTGTCATGCATTATTGATCTTACTAGCACTCTCTAAGGTATCCCATAACCTTAAATTCTCCCACATCTTCTACTAGCAGAAGTAGTGTACAACCATCAATATCCTCATCTATAAATGAGTTAAAGTGGAATTGACATGCCTGATTGTAAATGCAGCCAAGGGACGCTTAGGACTACACACGTATACAAGGAAAAACAGGAGCACACCTTACTGACAGCTGAAACAATGAATGTTTGAATAGCTATATAGTCTGGTTCAGCTTGACCGTCGCATAAAAAACTGCACCTTACCCCTGATATCAGCAACGCCGGTAGTATCAACGCCTTCTTTCTCCAGCCATTTACAGACTCCTTCAGTAGTGAAATTCGCAGCATTTTTTGACCGAGACATCTTCGGCAAACAGAATTGCAACAGCTGCAAGCTCTATAGGCGGCTGTCGATATCTGCGCGCACAGATTGTAGAGATAATAGGCGCCAGGCGAGCGCGCGGCGCTGGTCACATCGGAATGCATGCAGTGACTGGCTATTATTATAATATAGAGGCATTGCAATTATAAAAGACTTAAAAAACATTAAAAATGTAAAAAGATGTAGGGATGGCATGCCAAAAAGTATGCAAACAAGGCTGGGATAATGCATGAAAGCAAAGGTCAACATATTGGCAAAGCCCCATCACTACATCTTTTTCACACTGCAGTTAGACAGCGTGCTTGAGTTGAGAGCTGAATCTGCACCCATCCATGCAGTTATGCTGTGCATGAGTACTTGAGTTTACACATGCACTGTCTATGACTAGTCTGCAGCCCACTCAAGCTCAGAGTCTAGGTTGTACCATAGATTGTAAACCTACGTAGGTTTACAATCGATGGTTGTATCAGAAAGGGTGCCACTGTCATATATGGGCAGTAAAGCTACTTGGTAGCTATCTGATAGCTATGTACGAGGAAAGGGTTGGAGTAAACTTGTGGTATGTTTTAGGAAGACCCCCATCGGCACTGTCTAACTGCAGTGTGAAAAAGATGTAGGGATGGGGCTTTGCCAATATGTTGACCTTTGCTTTCATGCATTATCCCAACCTTGTTTGCATACTTTTTGGCATGCCATCCCTACATCTTTTTACATTTTTAATGTTTTTTAAGTCTTGTTTCTGTACTTTTTTCATGTTACAGTTAGACCTAAGCCTAAGAAGAATATTTCAATTGTAACCACAACACCGGAACTTGAAACGGCGTTGACAGTAATAGTAGTAGTTCCAGGCATGTAATGGGCTATTCCATTAAATAGGCGTACACCCCCTCGGAAGAGCGTTAATCGTGTCCCAAGGGGGTGCAGTCAAGTAATGAAGTCCCAGGGGGTTAAAAGGCTAAAATAATTGTGTCCAGAGGGTAAAAATTCACATTTTAATTCTGTCTAGCAGGGTTGAATAGCCTGTTTGATTGTGTCCTAGGGGGGTTGGGTTATGCTACTCATTTGCTGTCCTAGGGGGGAGCTGAAAATTACTCTTCCAAGGGGGTGTACGCCTATTTAATGGAATAGCCCAATAATAATGTGTAATATAGCCAGCTAGAACCTGATGAAGGGCCAACCGCTCTCCCTACCAAACTTTGTGAAACCAATTTCATGATTCAGTTGTCATGACGACTGACCAGCTGCAGCACAGAAAACTATTATACTGACAACTTACCATGCTAGCTTTACAGTTCACTAAAACTGTGAGTAGGCTATTTTTAGTGTAGCTACAAGTAGGTAGCGCCTTACCTACGTGGTGTTCATAAGCCTTGCCCAATGCCGCGGGGGGAAAAGACCGTGACAGCCGTGCGTACTGCCCGCTGGCCATTTCGCCTGTGTACTAGTCTCGCTTCCAGACCAATGACCGTGGTCTTTGGTCTGGGAATGAGACTTCGTGTGCGCATGCGTACAAAATTAAAAATGGCGTCCTAAGCAACGGACAGCAGCCTCAGAGTGTTGTGAATGGCTTTTGTTGACCAGGGTGAATTTGAAGCTGTGAAGACGCTGAGTGGTCGTAGAGCTCCGCGCTGTGATAAGCATCAGTTTCGTGCTAAAATGACGGTGAGTACTTAAACCGTTTGCGAGATATCGTTGTTGAACATAGTGGTCTTAACAAGAAAGAAAGAAGAATACAAAAAATGGCACTTTCATGACCGCACACTTTTGCGTTTAGCTGTCTTCCGTGTGGCTTTTGGCCACTTATGAGTCTTGCTGATCACAAAGCCACTCAAAGAGGAAGCCTGGGCGCTTAAATAAGCTTTTAGCGTGTTTGTGGTGAAGTTGTACGGCTTTTGCTTAAGTATTGCATATATTGCGCGTCAGCGCCATCCCTACATAGAGAGTCTACCGACTCTCTGATAACTAATCGTCATGCCAAGGCAGCATGGTGTGTGTTCGCATGAATGCTCCTGAACTCAAGTGTTGCCCGATGTGCTCCTACAGATGCTGTTTCCAAATTACTAGGTGAGCTACCTCCAGAAGAAGTTCTTCAAAGAGCATACTTCACTGTCTACCATGGATGTTATATTACATGTATTATACTAATTACAATGTATCTACACCAACCTTCAGTAATTTTGTATAACATTTCCAGGTGTACTGAAGGTGAATTTGAAGGTCTAGTAGCTAAGTTGAGCACATGCCATACAGTTGCTGTTAACTATTTTCCTGTACATGTAGGTCGGTGGAATCGATACCGTATTAGAACCAGTTGTCAAAGACCTAAAAGTTCTGGCTCAAGTAAGCACTTCATGATTACAGGGTGCTGACCTTTGGAATGTATTTCTATTTATTGCTCACCTTCTGATGAGGAATGACACAGTGAACAGATTAGGACAACTGATTTACATCATGCATGAGAGTGCAACCATTCAATCTTTTATGGTGTTTCAGTGTATCCTTTTTTTCAGGATGGGGTCTCTGTATCTTCGAAGGGTATGGAATTCCACTTCAAAGGCAGTGCATTACTATTACTAGGTGACACCCCAGCCTCTGCCTGTGCAGGTGGTTTCAAGGAATCAGTGGGTGGAGCTTTCCGGAAATGCAGATTATGTATGGTCCTGCCACATCAAATGTCATGAACATAACACATCACCATCCCTATCATTAATTGGTACGTATGCATGCATATGTGCCTATTAATGACAGGGACAGTCAAGTATAATTTTCTTTCATGTACACAGTTCAGTGCCTCTCAGCTGCATCATCGGACTCTAGTAAACCATATGCAGTGGATCAAAACAAGCTTATAGTGGCGTTGCAAGGCTCCCTCCAGGAGTGGTACTATGATTATGTTAAAATTCACAGATGATGTGTGTGTATACCCCTTGTGACCATGCATAGTACCGTAACCGTTCTAATTAAGGCGCCCCTAAAAAATAATTACGGTCCTCTGGGGGCGCTCACTTTGGAGCGGAAAAAATTCCTTCGAGGTCGCAGGCGTGAGTTATTTGGAGAGGCGCCTTCTAATTGGAGAGGAAAATTCGCGTGTCACAACGCTGAGGGTGCTATGACCCGCTTGTGAGACACTGTCACTGAGTTGGGATCGGGCGTAAAAACATTCGTGATAGTCGGCATAGCCATGATAAAGTCACTCTAGACAATAGAACCCCTAGCTTTGAGAGAAATTGGTACGGTGTGAAATGCTCTCTATTTACAACACGCCCCTAAAAATAATTACAGAGCCCAAAGGGCGCTTTACTTAGAACATAAAAAATAGCGGCTCCCTCTGAAGGGTGCCTTCATTGGTAAATTTCACTGATGCATCAGCATATCGAAAGCACATAAAATGCCACCACAGACATAACTGAATTGTATACTGTCACTGTATCTGAGCTTGGTGGTGCTATTGACTCCATGCTGCTGTCAGCTGGTCTAAGTAATGTGATTACATGGGTCATAAGAATGTAATATACCATAACCTTTCTAATTAAGGCGCCTCTCCATGACACTCCTACTGCATTTGCCAGCATTGCTCTCATTAAATGGCTGTTTTCAGGGCTGTTTTGTTCTCCCATTTTAAACCCTTTAACTACCAATGATAACTGTAGATGTCATCAAAATTTGGCCTGGGAGTTAGCCCGTGCACAAGTCAAGAAAGCCCAACGGAAGCAGCCCCTTCCCCATACAATTTAGACCAACACCCACCTCAAGCTGTGCTCATCCCCCCACCCCAGACTCGGACGGGCAAGTTTGTGTGCCTTTCCCTTCTTTTACTTCTCGGAGGGCATGTACACAAGTACACAATCTCCTTGCTGGAGTCTGGTTTCTTTTGCGTGCAGGTCATAATACTTCTACTGTTAACAGATAATAAAGTATTTGTGTGGGGCATGCAAGGCATTACTGAGAGGAACAATGTGAATTGGCTGTTTGGTGTCTCTTGATAGTGTTGACACTGTCATCCTGCATCTGGGGAGGCTCCGATAGTATCTCCGGAGAGGTGATTGGGGTGCGTTCCTCAATGTAATTCTCCCTGGACCGCAAGTTCGTATCTCAGGGTGCAGGTTGTTTCAAACGTTGACGTCATCTCTGCACCACTGCGGTACTGATGAGAACAGTAGGTGGGGTTTGGAAAACTTTCATTTTTTTACTGCTTTGTGGCCCAACATTTCAGTCAGCTGTGGTGAGCTTTCTCAAGGATAGTTACAAGTGGTCGCCCAGTGACATGCGGCTTGTTCACAAGCCAGCCCTCCTGAGCTATGCCAAAGCGATCAAGATGATTATCAGGGACACACACACATCCACAGACACACATGAATGTACATAGATTATGTCCAAAAAAAAATCATATCTTTGCAGGATCAAATTCAAGATGCCTAGTCAACTTGTGGTCGAGAATGGGCCTGGACGGCATATTTGCAGCTGTGCAATCAGAGGGTCTGCAGTTGTGCAATCAGAGGGTCTGCAGTTAGGAGTCTCAGGGGGCGTTATAGGCCATGGTTCATCACCTTAACCCTTTAACAACCGATGACGCTATATGGCGTTGTCAGATTTTGGCCGCATGTTATCAGTTGGCGCAATCCGTTTTGAAGATAGGTTCTGCGCTAGCAGAAAGGGTGGGACAGGGGGAGGTGGGTGGGTGCACCGCTCTGGCTGACAGTGCATGGCGGCGGTTGCAGCTGCCTGTAGAAAAGCCTTAGTCAATGCCGGGTGGGCCATTTGTCTGCTTTCTTGCACAAACGGATGTAGAAAACGCTCCTTTCACCTTGTAGGGACATACTATATGCGGCTGCATTGCAGTAACTCGATATTGACACTTGTCTTGTGATTGACAGAGGATGTGCTGCCAACACTTTGTTGCATGGAGTTGATAGGAGTGGTAGGGGGCAAAAGTGCCAACAACAGTCTCATCAGCTGATGGCTTTACAATGCTGCTTGCTGGTATCACATTGACACAGTCTTCTTCCTCCCAATAGATCTGAACAGCTACTGACACTACAGCACTCTACTAAATCTCCTGTTTGTTTTTTTTTTTTTTTGTTTGTTTTTTTTTAAGTTGATCTAAGCTTATCTTCAAAGTTCCGACCACCACATGAGGGAAGCTGATAGAATTCTTTGTCTTTGTAAACTTTTAGCGCACAGTCCGTTTTGGGAGTCTTCAACCATGAGTAGTGCGTAATGCCTGCTTGTGAAAGCTAGCTTCTGTGTGTCTAGAAGCAGCAGAAAGGCCACAGTGCCCATGACTGTACTCACTGTGTAGGCCCAGGTCTTGTGATTGTATGCCAAGCCTAGTAGGTGACTGTGGCCCGGTGCTTCGAGTGCTGGACTGGGCTTTAACTAGAATGCGCAATATATCGTCGATAGCATAATATATTCATGAGCCAAAATTCCCACTCGATGGACGCATCTACATGCTCAATTCACGAGTGGAAGCAAGCATTACTAGCCCCACCTCTCCCCCTTATGTCGCTAAACAACTCATGGCTCTGTTCCACACACAATCCCTCTTCAGCTTTCTTGTCTACAACAGGAATGAGCTGCTAAAACCTTTTTTAAAATTAGGCAAAGCATGATTGCCCTAAACCAAACCCTAACCCTGAAAGTAGGAGTAACCCTGGTCCTGACTCAACTAGTTAGCCATGGCTGCCGGGCATGCAGAGTTGCTTGCTCTTGCACAAAAAATAGCCTTCTGTGAGTGTTGGAATGAACTTTTACGGACTTATACGGCTTGTAAACTCCTCCCCCGAGGAATTGGCGGAAGATTTTGATGATTACTTGACTTGGAGCGAATATATGACCAGGCAAGTCCCTTGGGAGGGCTTTGAGCAGGCTATGATGCTCTATATTAGCGATTTGCTCCAATATTTTGAAGGGTGCTTCTTACAGTTTCCTGGGCAACTTAACCGTGTGTTATCTTGTGCGTGAGTTGGTTAATATTTGAACGACCATAACTTGTGAACTGTTTATATGTAGCTGATGATTTTGGCTGCACAAAGACAGCTATGTGTGATGCTTGTGTGATCCAAGTTTCATGTGCTAAGACTTTAGTATGCCTGTTTTAGTAGCATAAATGTATACATATATGAAGTCACATAATTCTAAGTATCTCGTAACCTTAACTGTGTATTCTGATCCTGTCGATTCACGCCAATAAGCCATAACAGCAACAGATCGCTGTGAACGAGATCTGGATGATAAAACATGTTCTCCAAGAACTTCAAGGTCATGAAACACAAGATAAGACATGAGGGATACAAAGAAGTACAGTCTTTCAATTCGAAAGATTTAATGGAATCCTTTCATGCTACAAAGAGAATGCCACCTGTGAAGTTCATATAAATGCAGCTTGGACTTCAGAATGTGTCATCTCGACTGTTTCAAAAGTATTTCTCACCCTTTTCTTGAACCCATTGTTGATGACCTATTGCAGCCTGCATGATGCCTGACTTCACAAAACTGTTGCTACAGATGCCTCTTGTACCTGTGCGCATGGGAGATATTGCATGTGGAACATCACAAGTACACTTGATTGAGTATCTACCTGGAGTAAATTACACTCAGTTGCAGAGTATTTTAAACCAGTTGCACAGTAGAGTGAAGTCATCGTCAAAACCAGTAATGACCAGAGCAGACACGGCCAGGCCATCAGGGAAGCAGTGGAACAACTTCCTGAAGTCAACTACTATGATTGTGGTATATGTCCAGTATACAACATTAATGTATAGACATTGTTGGTGAGGGAGGAAGAATACGAAAATTTCCTTTGATACAACTCCTCCAGATGAAGTCAGATGTTACAGTAAGTCACCTTTTCCTTAACCTGTTTATTGCCATCAAACGTTAGAATGCCTGTTCGACGCCAGCACCAACGCTACTACGTTCTTTCACATAGTCTTCAATATCTGTGCCAATGTTGGGGTGGCACTGTAGTCCAACTTTGTGTAGCCAGAAACAAAAGAAGACAATCTGCTGCATGTTACAAGGGGGTGGCAAAAGTGACAACTCGCAGGGCACATAAAGGCTTTACGTTAAAATATAACCCTGACAGTCATTGGAGTGCAACCCTGTACAGAGGCTTGAAATACCTGCACTGCACAGATGGAAGGAAGATCATGAATCTCAGTAGACATGACTGTGCAGGCTTGTGGTTGGACATCTTGTCCACCCACAGGATGCACCAGACTCCTGTGGTGAAGGGACATGAAATTTTAGCAACGCACACGGACTTCGTAAACAGCTACCCCTCCTCATACAATTTCCAGACTTTGTTGATATATTGACTCATCAGAGGGGGAAGACGAGTGGCAGAAAACACTGATGAAAGGGTCGGCTGGTTTCCAGTGGAGACGGACTCCCCTCTCCTCCAACAGTGGTGCCAGCTGGGTGACAACAATCTCCATTTGTGTGTGAGGGGGGAGGGGACTGAGGTAGGTTGCCATGGAGATGACAAGGGTCAGGGCACCGAGGGTCTGATGCAAGACACGCCCACCCGGTTCCACTTCCTCCTGCCAATGGTCATCCACTCCTGACAATTATTCAGAAATTTCAGAAATATTGAAAGGTAGTCTCGGGTCTTCTGGTTCCAAGAAGAATCTGCACCTTTGAATAAGTGGATAACTGAGTCACCACAGGGAGCTTGGTTTACGCTGCTGCTGTAAATAAAATATCAGTGGCTGAGTCCAGCAAGGTGCTCTCTCCAGCTAGCTCAAAGTGGTCTCAAACTAGTGGTCATCATCATCAGTTATCCCATCATCATTCTCATCATCATCAATAAGCGTCTCTTCCTGATGACACATTCTATTGCCAACTGTACTGATGTGAGACTATGTGAAGCAACTGCAGCCTCAGGGTCATTTGAAAGGTTGATGACTGGCACACCATATTCGTCGATGTGTGAAATACTATAGAGGTAGCGCTACACCAACATAGTTATAGGCCTAAACCAACACAAGCAAACCATTAACTCACTTGTTCACAGGGTAGCACCTAAAACGGACTGTGCGCTTAATGTTTACAAAGACAAAGAACTCTATCAGCTTGGATTCCAGGTTTGTTGACCTTGAAAACACAGGGTTCCCTGCCACCTTAAAGCACATGGAACCCATTTTTTTGGTACGTTGCAGCTGCAGGGCAGCTACACTTCCTATACTTTACAGTACGGAGTCTTCATCCATTCACGGTCCGTAAAATTGGGGATTTTCCCCATTTCCTGTCGGCATTGACATCCAATAATCAGTTTATAATTAAGTTAGTTAAGATGTGGCCTGGCGGTACCCTTCATGTGGTGGTCGGAACTTTGAAGATAAGCTTAGATCGGCTTAAAAAAATAAAAATAAAAAAAAAAGAAGGAGTTTAGTAGAGTGCAGTAGTGTCAGTAGCTGTGAGTAGTGTGAAGTGCCTGCTTGTGAAAGCAAGCTTGTGTCTAGAAGCAGCAGAAAGGCCACAGTGGCCAAGGCTGTACTCATTGGGCAGGCCCAGGTCTTGCGATCGTATGCCAAGCCTAGTAGGTGATCGTGGCCCGGTGCTTCGAGTGCTGGGCTGGGCTTTAACTAGAATGCGCAATATATCGTTGGTGCTACGTTGCCATTGACAGGAAAGCTGAACGGTGTTTGTGTGTGGAACAGAACCGTGAGTTGTTTAGCGACATAAGGGGGAGAGGTGGGGCTAGTAATGCTTACTTGCACTCGTGAATGAGCCCCTCCCGTAGACAAGCTGTGAATTTTTTGAAATGTGCATTCATTTTGGTGCAGTCAAAGTTGTCCATTCCAGGAGTAGTGACAAACATGAGTCTAGCCTGACTTTGGGAGTAGCTCTGAACAAAAGCTGGCACAGAATGATTTGAGATACATTGGTGGTTAGGACGCTACCTACAGTGAGCATGTAGATGCATCCATCGAGTGGCAATTTTGGCTCATGAATATATTAATAAGCTACTAAAACCCATTTTTAAAATTAGGCAATGCAAGATTGCCCTAAACCAAACCCTAACCCTGAAACTAGGAGCAACACTGGTCCTGACTGTAACCCAGGTTTATGTTTTCGTAACCTCCGCCGAGTGACTTCCCCCGCCGCGTTAAAGCGATTGCAATCTGTATGTTCCAGCTGCAGCTGTACAAGTGCGTGGGTTGTAACTTGTTGGTTTCTTGTATACGCTAAACCAGACATGTTTTAAAATGTGACAGGTAAAACATGAGGTTACACAACAATACAGTGAAAGGAACCACATGATACATCAAGCACAATACATCATGTCCTAGGTAGAGAAACCACAAATGAACTCAGTACACTAATAACTTAGTAGCTCCACTAAATAATATTAATAAACAGTAGGTAACTAACAACATTTCTGTTTACATACGAAGTCCAGTCCATCGCACTCCCATACACCCCTCCAAGATGAGACGACAGCGAGAGTCCGTACATTGGTTCGCCCATCCTCCCAATATAGGCGAAATTGAGCAATTCCATTGTCCCGTACCCAGGCTAGACCAGGCCATTGTTCTATGAAAATTGTGAACCTTGAAATATTAAACACATGACAGTGCAGTCACAGTTGCGCTACGACTCTAAGGCTGAATCAAACTTCAGTTACCACTGTGTGGCTAACTCACACATTATAAGACATTACGGGTTGTAACACTAACGTGCACCCAGGTCCCACTGCCCGGTACTACACCCTTCACCAGAATATCGAAAAGAGCGAGCACTTTGAAGCTGTGTTTGTCAATATCATGCCCCGCCTAATGCCAGAAGCAGCTATGACTATATGAAAGGGCTGGTAGTCCTATTAAGTGCATCAGATATATGTACACTGGTAGCAGAAGCCACCTCCACTTCCTGTGGAAAATTTGAAGGCGAAAGCGTTCTATGGGGATTGTAGAAAAGACTGCAGACTCGCTTTGACAAAGAGATACGTTGTCTGTGTTGTGCTGAACGATGAAAGCGGTTGTTTTTCAGGATGATGTGGTCATGCGGAAGTCGATATTTTCGCGAGCTCCTACTTGCACAGTAAGTAATGGACACTAAACCTTTTTGTGTTTTAGTGTTTTTCTGTCACTGCTGTATAGCATTTTGGGTAGTGCTGAAACAAATAGAACAATATTTGAATATTTGATCGTTATAGTGCCATTCGAATGTCACAGCATGTATACGAATATCCCACGTAATTATGGAATCGGCCCTCATGTGATGTTCCATGTGTCTCAATCGTATAGTATTGCGAGTTCAAGCAAATCTAGGCCGTAGAGGAGTTCTGTATGGGAATACTTAGAGATTGTTGGTGAAAAGAAGGTTCACTGCAAGTTGTGCATGCCACCTAAAAATTATTATAAACTGACGAAGGACATTGAAGATCATTGCTGTGAATATGAAAAACATCTTTCTCTCTTATAGTGGTCAGGCTCATTGCTACGCTTCAATTATGCAATGGTTGACATAAGTGAGCAAAGTTCATCGTAGCAAAGACAATATACTTGAGACGTTTCGGCTCGAGAGCCTTCGTCAGTCACAATGACACTAATGAGAAGAAAAGCGGTGTTAAATAGTGAAACGGATAAATAAAGATGGGTGGGGTTGAGAATGAAAAATTGAAAAAAGGGGTGAACTTGTAATGATTCAAGATGGTTTGTCAAGTGATGCATGCCATAGTTTGCTCAAGTTCAAGCCACAATCCAAGTTCATAGTCTGTTGGTTGTGTTGGTAGATCATGATGGCAGATGACACTGAATACCTGCAAGAGGAGATCAGACACCTGGATGACGCTTTCCGATCCAACAACTTCCCACAGAAGGTGCTAGACCCCATCCTCAACAAAGTAGACATAGCCAACCAAACCAGACCCAGCACCAATGAGAACACTGAAGACAACAGAGAGAACAGGACCCTATGTGTACCATACGTGAGAGGCTTGTCAGAGAAGATTGCCAATGTATGCCGGTCTATCAAAGGTGTAAACATGAGAGCAGTATTCAAACCGTGCAGAACAATCAGACAAATGTTGGTGAGAGTCAAGAACAGAATACCTGAAGACAGGAGAAAAGGAGTCATCTATGAAATTCCCTGCCAAGACTGTGAGAAAGTGTACATAGGAGAAACTGGCAGGACATTGAAGAAGAGAGTCAGTGAACACAAACAGGCAGTCAGGAAGTTCAATATGAATAATGGAGTGGCAACCCATGTACATAATGAAGACCATCGGATTGATTGGGAAGGGGCTAAGGTGATTGGTCAGCAGGAATTTTATTGGAAGAGAAGAGTCACAGAGGCCATCATGATCTACCAACACAACCAACAGACTATGAACTTGGATTGTGGCTTGAACTTGAGCAAACTATGGCATGCATCACTTGACAAACCATCTTGAATCATTACAAGTTCACCCCTTTTTTCAATTTTTCATTCTCAACCCCACCCATCTTTATTTATCCGTTTCACTATTTAACACCGCTTTTCTTCTCATTAGTGTCATTGTGACTGACGAAGGCTCTCGAGCCGAAACGTCTCAAGTATATTGTCTTTGCTACGATGAACTTTGCTCACTTATGTCAACCATTGCATCTTTCTCTCTGTTCACGAAGAACATCATCAGGAGTGGTAGCTGGAGGAGTGGTGACAGAAGAGGTAATGTCGGTAGGGGTGGACTCAATCGTATTCAGGTGTCATCTGATGGATCACGGCAGCTGAAGTAGCATTCTTCCTTTGGATATGAATATCACCTGTGAATGGACAAAATCTACTACTGTCTTGGCTTGACTCTTATCTCAAACGTGTCCCCAAATTTCTCCAATAGAGAGCCCACCATGATCATTGTCCTACTAGGTATACGCATGCGCATCATGTGCCTCACGCAGAGCATGTGGAAATGTCGAGATGATGTGGAGGACTTTGAGGGCGTGCGTGGGACACCTTGCTGTCCTCCGCCTGTCCTGTTCACAGATCAGCGACCGAAGTTAAGCCCCGTTTTTATTGGCGTCTAGCTGCTACATGGTTTTCATTGCCCTTGGCATCATTCCAACCTGTTTATGCAAGCTCACCTTTGTTGTGTGGTCTGCCTACTACGATACCGTGCTGTTCTCTGCCTATCCCGTTCGCGGGCCGCCAATGAGAGAAGTGACTCGCTTTGTTGCTGGCGCGCAAATCTTCTCCTTTCATTGTCGTACTGTCGTCTGTCATCACTTAAATAAACCTCTTATGTACCTCTGGACGCGTTCTCTCGCCTGGCGTCGTCGTCTCTCCTCTAAGTCTTGCATCGTATACTTAGTCGTAAACCTGTTACGGACAGACATACATACATACATACAAGCACAACCTCAGACTAAGGCCCCATAAGCGCCCGCCGCGCCCGCACGATTATGTGCCTCATGCACGCTAAGGCGTTCGGCAACTAGGTATACACATGCGCATCATGTGCCTCACGCAGAGCATGTGGAACGATCGGAGGAAAGGGCAAAGCGCGGTCGAGATGATGTGGAGGACTTTGAGGACGTGAGTGGCACGCCGTGCTGTCCTCCGCCTGTCCTGTTCATAGATCAGCGAGCGAAGTTAAGCGGCGATTTTAATGGCCAAAATTACCACTAGCTGCTACATGGTTTTCATTGCCCTTGGCATCATTGCAACCTGTTCATGCAAGCTCACCTTTGTTGTCTAGTCTGCCAACTACGATGCCGTGCTGTTCTCTGCCTACCCGTTCGCGGGCCGTCAGCGAGCGAAGTGACTCGCTTTGTTGCTGGCGCACTAGTCTTCTCCTTTCACTGTCGTACTGTCGTCTTTCATCACTTAAACGTCTTTTGTACCTCTGGACGCGTTCTCTGGCCTGGCGTCGTCGTCTCTCTAAGTCTTCCATCGTATCGTGAGCTCAATTTAACTTCGCGGCGCACCAAGAGGGGCACGTGCCACTATACGTAAACTCGTATACTTCAGTCGTAAACCCGTTACGGACGGACATACATACATACATACATACATACAAGCACGACCTCAGACAAAAGCCCCATAAGCACCCGCCGCGCCCGCACGCCTCACGCTAAGGCGTTTGGCAACTATACTCTGTGGTGTTACAGTAGCCTCGTTCCCAGGCCCCACCCAGCTTTCCGTCACTTGCAGTACGGAAAAGCGGGTCACTCTAAAAGTAGGAACGAGGAAATGAGCAAATGGGAAGAAAGCACATTGAATTTTACTCAGCAAACTGCTGACAGTTTGTTACTGCAGTCATCAAATGTGATGAGAAAGTTTTATGTCCATCCAGCATTTATTGAGGGGATCATCTATACCTTACAGTTTGCACCAAAGGGATACGTATACAATGGCATTGAATATTGCATCATGGTTGGAAAGCTAGTACTTCAATTTTGGCAGGTTGTTAGGTTTCTTAAGTTTGTTAAATTCGTGAATTACTCATACCTTGTTCCAACTTTCTACGAGGAGTCATTTTGAGGCTTCTTTGGTTTCTTGCTTCATTGGAGCCACATATATACATATTTGTTTCACATACATGCAGCACTATTATTTACAAAAGCATGTATTATATGACAAGTGCATGTTTGCAGTCATTCTTCAGTGGATACACACACTAGCTCTGTGGAGATCAGATATAATTACTGTGCATGTCAGTGTGATTTATAATTGGATGCACTGGGTAGAGGAGGTAATGTTCAACAGCTTTATTGCTAAGTGAGACAATTCTACAGGAATAATCAGCACTAGAAATATAGCATGGATCAAATAACTGGAGTGTGTGCATACACTTTGTCAGCATATAGTTGGTTTCCTCATCAGAGAAGGGTAATGCAAACGAAAGTGTATCTAGGCCTACCCCTCTAGCAAATACTTGAGCTACTTTGCACAACATGTACACTCTACTTTCCTGTTTTACAACTCATCAATTGTGTCGTAGTACAGTGTCGTTGCCGGCTCTTTCCCCATTTCTTGTAGTTCTGCAAATTTTCGCCATTTTCCGATTACGTCATGCTCACGTGAGAAAAGATACCAGGCTCTCCACGCTTTTCCGGGGTCACTCTAAAAGTAGGAACGGGAAATGGGAAATGAGAAATGGGAAATGGGGAAATGAAGACCAGGCTGCGTTTCGCGTATTGTTCAACCGACTACACGCTCAAAGCTCGGTATATACGACAATCGCCCTCCGCTAGCTAGATACGTGCGGTAAGTTACCTGCTACGTTGGCTCTTTTTGCTGTTCTGGGCCTTGTGCACCCACGCATAATTAAACCCTTTCTATATACCATCCTTTCTATCTTGACGTCCCTCACGTGAGAAAAGATACCAGGCCCTCTCCCGCTTTTCCGTACTAATAGCGACGGAAAGCTGGGCGGGGCCTGGGAACGAGGCTAGTGTTACAGTGAATTTCACTACCTTTGCATAAGCTAACTGTGAAGCTCTACAACTGCAAGCCCTGAATGGCTTCTAAGCTAAGTGCTAAAAGTACTGTGTGGCTTCCTAATTGGAATGCAGAGTAGCCTATATGCTGCACTGGTAGTGCTGCAATGGTCAGTTGAAGCGGGAAAGTTTGAATTTGCGCAGTGTTTGTGCTATGGCTACACCATTCAATTGAAAGTGAGCATTCAAGGGCATATTCCAGCGACCTTAGGTGGAGAATGGTATACCAAAGATTCCTTCTTGGGCTATCCTACAACCAGATAGCAAGTTATTTGAATGTGGACCCCTCTACTGTGTAGAGAACTGTGAAACTGATGAAACAGGAACTGTATGCAGTATTCAAGGGTTCCATGTAAACACTACCAAGAAGTTGAGCACACTGCAAAAACAAATTGGTTGTTTTAACCACAGAGTGGTTAACCTGGTTGCAGACAAGCCAAAGAGACAGTGGTTATGTACTATATATTTTGCTGATTACATAAGACAACTGGAGAGGAAGCTTCCCAGACTATCTTACAACCAGCATCTTGCAGTTAGTAACCACTGAACATCTGTGGTTACACCTCCTTGTATGCAACAACATACATGATCTTGCAGATATAGTAACCACTGAACATCTGTGAAAGAGTCACCATGCAGCTTTTGTCAAAAGCATCATCTTTTAAGTGTGGTTGTAGTGACTCCCTCGCAGATGTTCTGTAAGTTGTAAGGTATGATTTGGGCTCAGGTTGCTTATGCAATTATCCTCTAGTACCAAAATAAGCTTCTCATGACCACTGTCATCTCAGCTTCACTGCAACCAGGGTAACCACTCTGTGGTTGAAACAACCAATATTTTTTTGCAGTGCATTCACGATGAATTGGCTATCGTTGAAATGGTTTTAGATGACCCTTCAGTGTACTTACATGAATTGCAGTACCATGTATTCCATACAAGTGGGAACACTATCAGTACTTCAAGCATCCGTAGGTTCCTTCAGCAGCAATGTTTTTCTGACAAAAAAAAACTAAACATTGAGAGCACAGTAGCGAAGTGAGCAACTCAGGGAAACATACACAGAAGTACAATCCCGAAATGTTAGTTTTTGTTGATGAAACTGGCTGTAATAAGCATGCTGCATGCTCTACGTCGTTATGTGGTTACTCACTACAAGGGAAAGGAAAACGTCATTGGTGCCATGTGTATGGATAGTGTGCTTGGTTAATCCAATTAGGAGGCCATAGAAGGTTACTACACTTGCACAAATTAATCCAATTAGGAGGCCATAGAAGGTTGGGGTTGCAGCGCTTAGCTGGCAAGGTTATGTCTAGGTTAGTGACCCAATGCAAGTCTCTCCGAGGTTTTAGAAACCCGAGCGGGAGGGGTGAATGACGCAATAGTGATCGAGGCAGAGCTGAGGTCACTATTGCGTCATTCTCGCCCCGACCGCGACGGTTTCAAAACCGAGGAGAGACTTGCGTTGGTCACTAACCGGCTTAGAAAATGTTGCTAGGGGTGTCTGAGTGAACGAAACTACCGTGATGGGACGCTGCAGCAGCCAGTGACGCTGTCATTTCGCCAAGGCCCTGGGCCACGTTGAGGGAATCACCACCAGGGTGGCTCTGCCCGATCGGGTTCAAACTTGCAAAGCTTCCACCAATGTTTCCTGTGTAGTAGCCTGTTGCACAGGTTCCTCCGATGAACGCTCCAACTGCTGGGAAGCAAATCGTCGACCGTGCCAGAGACCGTGGCATCCATGCGGCTTGTCGCACCTGGCTCCAGTCGAGGTGCGACACTTGCACTAGTAGTTTCTCCATTTCCTCGGAAGGATCGAAGATCTCGGCAAAAGGACCCTCGAACGCTTCGCCAACGCCAGCTACTGCTTTGGTTCATGTATGCATGTGTGGCGCAACAAGCCGCACAGATGCTACGGTCTCTGGCACGATCGACAATTTGCTTCCCAGCAGTTAGAGCATTCATCGGAGGAGCCTGTGCAACAGGCTCCTCCGATGAACGTTGGTGAAAGCTTCGCAGCTACTGCTTTGGTTCATGTATGTATGTGTGGTTTGGTCATCTTTGGTTCTTAAGTATCAAGTTTCATCATGTTTCTAAGGTAACAGGCATTCAATAACTTCACAGGTATCTAAATGAGAAATTAGAGACCTGGTGTGCTACAGGGCTCTACTAGATTTAGTGACCTCATCACTTCAAAGAGAATTATTCATCAAATTTTCTAAGCAGAAATTGACTGTAGTCCTTTTTACTGGCAGTGTGGATTCACCCACCACCACTTTTCCACTCTCAACGGTGTGGGGCTGAACATGCCATACATATATGGAAATCCCACATGGACATTTGGTTCCGTAATCATTGCGTTTGTATCTTTGTGGTGGCGATTCGGTAATGGTAACTTCAACACTGGAAGGAAAGGTGGTTTTACTGTGTATGCAAAAGGCTAGAAAATGTGCTGTACATATCAGGTTTGCTTATATTTACTCAGCTTTACACATGAACAAATCCAATATTTAGATCATATGCAATGCACAGTGTAAAGGTGGTAAAGCCGGAATGAAACATTGCTTTGCCACACTGTAAAGTAGGTGTAAACATGTGGCTACATTTGCTACATATTTGCTTGGTAGTGCAATGTCAGTTATAACACCGGTTTTATTCATGCATTTGCTTGGTAGTGCTATGTCAGTTATAACACCGGTTTTATTCATGCATTTGCTTGGTAGTGCTATGTCAGCTGTAACACTAGTTTTATCCATCCTTGTATTTGTACTTTCAATGGGCAGTGTAGTAAATGTGATCCGCAAAGATTTCTTCCATTTGTAGATAATTACAACACACCATGCATATCAATCCAATAGTACAATGAGCAAGCCATTCAAGCAGTCAGCGATTAATGAGAGCATAAGTACATAAACCAACCAGTTCGTAAGAACGCCCTCATAACAACTAAACTAAGAGTCATCATGTTCATCAGCAACTGCCCAGGCTGGTGCAGATGCAGGAGGAGTAGTATGAACCGAAGCTTCTCCAGTACGACGGCAGCGACACATCTCTTTAGCACGCTCTGACCGACGCCGTAACGTTTTGCGATCAAGGCTCTCGATCATGCGATTGGCTTCATTACTCCTCCAACTCAGTGGATGCTGAATGAATACTTTCCTGCGTGTTCCCATTTCACTTCCTGATCCTGACTCAGAGCCACTCTCTTCAGATGACATAAACTCCATGATTAGAATCTTACTCAACTGGGACTTCTCTTCTGGTGTTAAGGAGGTTGAAGCAGCACATGCACTTCGACGCATGTGAAGTTTCTATAACAAAAAGAGATGTTGTAACTGCTGTTCAATGACATCATAGCACAATCATATACTTACGTTGTGCTTCCTCTGGATTTTTCTCTGTTTCTTCTGTGAGGCTTGAAGCTTTCCGGCACTTATTTGCTTGGAACGTCTTTTGAGTGTCAGGAAGTATGTTCTAGCAGCTTCTGCAAGGAACCCACACAATTATAAACTACAGATCTGGTCAACACAAAATAGACTTACTTCGGACCATGACGGGAATAGTTCTCATTTGAGACAGCTGTCACAACCTCACTGGTGACTTTCTCATTCTCATTTTCAGCAAAACTGGAGAGTAAAGGTTAGATTAAATGCATGCATATCACAGATATCAATAAGAACATATACCTCATGGCGATATTCCACTCAAGTGGGTCACTCAAACGTTGTTTCAAATGTTTTACAGCATCATGAACCACGGTCTGTAAATGAGATCATAAATAGGTCAGCCCAAGCATAATATATGAGTAGAGAGTTCTTACCACTAGTTCCTTCGGCAGCCTCTTGCGAGGGGTTTCCTTCCTTGTCTCTAGTCTCACGCTGTGGTGTGGTGTTGCTGCTCTCAGAATTACTGCGTAGTCCTTGTTGCGCCTGAAGCACAGACACTTGTTGTTGGAGGCTCCTCAAAATGGAAAGAACCTCCCCGTTACCAGTGCCGTCCATTGATGAGGTGGTATCCGTAGGAGAAGGCTGTGTTTCATTGGAAGAGCGGCCACGCTGCTGATTCGCGGAGCTGGGCCGACTGGGAGAAGGAGCGCGATTCGTCATCGTGGGAGTCCACAGTGATCGACGAGACCCACCATTTCCGTTTCTTGCAGTACTAGTAGTGGGAGTACGAAACATCTTTTGCTCGATCCGGAATTGAATGCAATGGCGTACAGCTGATTGCTAACTGTGTGGAGAGCAGCTGTTTCCCTAGTATATAGTGAAACGCAGCTGCTTGCGCAGTTGCGCGTGTAGCCTCGTTCCCAGGTTTCCATGAGCTGCTGGGAACGAGGCCAATCTGGACGCCTTTCCGTACACAGAGAAGCTAGGTATAGACTGCGAGGTAAGTACACGTAAATTACTTGCTGCATGGCTACGAGGTGATGGTTCTCGTCTTTCACTATAGCCAACTCACTGTTACACATCTCCCGGAGTCATCATGCCAGAGACCCGTCGGTTTTGCCCACATTGTGAAGAAACAGTCTCTCTATCCACCTTTCTGAGGCATAAACAACGTTTCTACAATGAGACAGAATGTACATGGACCAAAGACTCCACCATTGCTTCATCATCAGATGAAATGGACAATGCCAGTGACCTTGAATTTGAATCAGTGTCTCCACGAGCCATTAGCAGTGACGAGGATTTGAACATGCAAGGTTAGCTAGGCCATCTTTACAGCATGCTTGTCATAGTCTTGTGTTCAGCACTCAGTCTGGTTGTGTGAGTACCATTTCATCACACCCATGCACCTAGTCAAGTTGACAGAAAGCAAAATTCATGACTTAACACATTGTGAAATTAGCTATACTTTTACAATGTGGTGAGTTTAATTTCTGGTGGTAGCTTACAGGACAGGTAGCTAGCTTTTAATAAAATCAGGATTATTCTTTAGAGCAATCAAACAAGACTGCTGAGAACAAGTGAGTATAGTATGGTGACAAGACTATAGCATGCAGCAGTTATGCTCCATAATTTGCCACCACTCCACACTTCTCAACAACACACTAGATTATGCTTTGAGCATGGGCCCATTACTCCCTTGTAATGCCTTTCGCATTGGTAGTAGAAGATTGACAGTTGCCACATAGACTCGGCATTTTCTAGTTTTGTCCACGGGGGGTGGTGTCTGTAGCACATCCAGGCACTGTCTGTATTACTCTACTCTCTCTCGTGGACTGGCTTACAATGGCATTAATACAAGTCATGCTCAGTGTCCTACTGTGCAACTTTTGTCCATTTGCTATGCCAATTAGCATTGTTCCTAGAATGGTCATGATTTTCCCTGCTTTATGCTTGATGGAGTAACACCCTCTTTTGCCTGAAATTATGTAGACATAATCACTACATCCCTACACAAGACTAAGTACATCACAGTGGAATCATATAAAAGACTTTCACTTATTATACCTGACTATATTTCGCACAGATGACACTTCATTATTCTCTGGGCTAGAGATGGAAGAACACTACTTCGACTTAACTGAAGATGACTTGGCATTCTTTCACCAATTACAAACACCCCATGAGAACTGCTTTCATGATGATGAGATTATTGACGATGGTGAGCTATGGGATGATATTGAGCCCACAGAGATTGATAAGGATATCTGTGGAGATTCATCCATACCCTTCAGTATTGACCATGACACTGTAGACACTAATGTGAGGACTTCCCAAAGTCATCACCTCCCAGCTGGTGATCTTGATGACGAGCCAGTTACTAACAAGGCATCCAAGCTAGTCAGTTTCTTACTGGTGCTAATCGCAAAATGGTCATCACGACACAATATAACATCCAGTGCTGTGGTTGCTTTACTTCGAATCATTGGCGTTCTTTTCACAATCCTGGCAACTTTCTCTTCCACCATAGCAAAGATATCTGAATTATTCCCAAAGTCTTTCCACACTATGAAAAATGTTCTGAAGCTGAACGAAGATGACTTCATCAGATTTGTAGTATGTCCAAAATGCCACGCAATTTACAGATTTCAAGAGTGTTTCAGTGATAGTGCATGTAAAATCCCTCGACTCTACTCAGCATGTGAGTATCCGCACCATCCTCACCGTTCACGTCGGTTGCCATGTGGAGCAAAGCTATTGGCAGAAGTGACCTTAACAAATAATTGTAGGAAGTATTACCCTTGTAAAGTTTATTGCTACAAGTCCCTGAAAGACTCTCTTCGTACTCTGGTTAGTCGTGTAGGATTCTTGACATCGTGTGAACTTGGGCGTCTTAGAAATCCCCCTCCAGATACAATGTGTGACATCTACGATGGACAGGTATGGCAAAAATTTCAATATGTTGGTGGTACTCCCTTCTTGGCTGCTCCCTATAATCTGGCTTTCATGCTTAATATTGATTGGTTTACACCTTACAAGCACACGCCATATAGTGTAGGTGCCATATATCTGATTGTAATGAATCTTCCTCGGGAGCAAAGGTTTAAGCGAGAAAATGTTATCTTGGTGGGCCTTATACCTGGTCCAACTGACCCTCCTGTTCATATTAATTCTTATCTTGATCCCCTGGTTGAAGAGTTGAACACTCTGTGGCAAGAGGGACTGCAAGTAAATTCTCCAGATGTACCTTCTCTGACACTGCTGAGGGCTGCGTTACTGTGCTCTTCATGTGACATTCCAGCTACTAGAAAGGTCTGTGGCTTTTATGGGCATATGGCTCAATTACGTTGCTCAAAGTGCACCAAGGAATTCAATGAACACCCTATAACTGGTCGTATTTCCTTTGGGGGGGTTTGATGTGTTTTGGCCACTACGAAACGAAGAAGAGCACCGTGAACAAGCTTACGAAGGTATGAGGCAGGTGAGCCGTTCAGCAAGAGACAAGGTGGAGGTGAAGTATGGATCCCAATTTAGTGCCCTTATGCACCTTGAGTACTTTGACTGTGTGAGCTTCCACTTAATTGACCCCATGCACAACTTATTCCTAGGTACGGCTAAGCATGTAATGAAGAAAGTTTGGCTAAGTGAAGAGAACCCCATCATTCCTAAGAACCTCTATGGTGCTTTACAGGAGAAAGTTGACAAATGCATTGTACCATCCTCCTTGGGCCAAATTCCATACAAAATAGCATCATCTTTCAGTTCGTTCACTGCTGATCAATGGAAAATATGGACCATGGTGCTTTCATTATTTGCTTTGCATAATGTACTTGAACCAGATTTAGAGTGCTGGTCCCTCTTTGTTCAAGCTTGCCAGCTTCTGGTAACTCCAATCCTCACCGGTGATGAGGCCAAGAAAGGCCACAAGTTGCTAGTAGAGTTTTGTTCCAGATTTGAACATCTGTATGGCAGTGAGAAGGTAACTCCAAACATGCATCTACATACTCACCTCTTTGATTGCATCAAAGACTTTGGTCCAGTCTATGGTTTTTGGTGTTTTTCTTTTGAGCAGTATAATGGGATTCTTGGTGGCTATAGAACAAACATTCGTTTAGTGGAGGTACAGTTCATGCGACATTTCTTGCACGAGATACAGATAGGAGACCTACCAATTCCTGAAGAATACTCTAGTGCATACCAAATTGCCAATGACTTCCTACATGACACCTCAACTGGTACTCTTAGGGATGTCCCTGTGCAACACAGTATGGCTTACCTTCCAGTTATCAACTCAGCTGTAAGTCCAGCTGCTAATGTCTGTAGTTCTGTCTGGGCAGCTGTTGAGCTCTACATCACTGGTGGTAAGAAGTCACTGGAGTTCCTTGATGATGATCATGTGTCTTATCTAGCCAAGTCTTACAAAGCAATGTACAGTGGACAATGACAGGGAGAAAACACCTCACCTCTTATACAGAAACACTCTCAGATAAAGTTTGGAAACATCACCTATGGATCTCTGGGAAGTCGATCAAAGCAGTCTTCATTCATACTAGCAGCATGGTGTGGACAAGATGGTCAAGTAGACATAGACTCCACTGATCTTCGCCCAGCACAAGTCCTCTACTACTTCAAACATTCAGTCTCATTAGGAGGTATCATGAAGCCACACATCTTTGCTTTTGTCCAGTGGTACCAGAAACATCCCCTACGTCAGAGTATCCCGAAACCAGTAGAGGTTTGGTGTGCTCAGATCTTTGAATCTTTCGGACCAGCTTCTTTCTTACCTGTTCAGCGAATTCATTCCCAGTTTGTTGCAGCTATTAGCAAACTTGATGATGAAGAGGTTCTCTTTGTATGTCCCCTCCAACAGAAAGTTTTCCTTTGAAATATTGTTTGTAACATGCATTATACATGTGTGCATATAAAATTGTGAGTATAGCTGGACAAAAATTTATTTTAAATTTGGTACACCTTTGCTTCCCCTGCAAACCCTGGACTCCAATATTTACACATAGATTTACAAGCAGTAGTAAATGTATACTCACATTTGCATCATATATGCAGTAGGTGCACACGGTGTGTAAACTTGCAAGTTTGCACACCATGTGCATCTAATGCAAATATGATGCAAATGTGAGTATGCACTTACATTGCTTGTAAATCCGTTTGTAAACACCGAAGTAAATATGATCCACATTTGCAATGAAAGCAAAGCTGCATCAAATGCAAAGGCAAACCTGAACACATGTTTACCAGTATGCAAATGTATTCACAAATATGACAGTCAGTGTTTACACCACATTTACATATGCCAGTTAATACAAGTAAATGTACTTTTTCACCCAGAGCAAGTGATGGTATACTTGTTCGACAAACAAAATTATAGCCTTACCTCCAACAGTAGTCGTGACGACACACCAACAGTGGGGTAGTCCAGACGCACTGGGTACAGCAGGGGCAGGGGGGGTACTCTGGGGGACTGGAAGTACAATTCATGTAATTTTTTTTGGTCTACTTGTTCCAGAAACAAAATTATAGCCTTGCCTCCAACAGTAGTCGTGACGACACACCAACAGCGGGGTAGTCCAGACACACTGGGTGCAGCAGGAGCAGGGGTACTCTGGGGGACTGGAAGTACAATTCGTGTAATTTTTTTTGTCTACACTGGCCATGGCTACTATTCAAGGACATTTTATTTCCAATTGTGCAGCTGCTATTTGAGGGCAGAGTCTGATCAGCATTTGACGGAAGGCATGACATTATGAGGATAGGGGAGGGGGATCACAGTCACAATGACATTATTTGGAAAAATAGTTTGTATATAGATGCCACCTAAATGTCTACACAGTGAGTCAATCCATGCATAGCTCAGAGCAGAATTTGTTTGGTATACTTTGCTTGACACTTGTAATGCTTTATCTTTCATTTCAGGACTTTGTGCAGCTGTGTTGGAGCTGCAGAGGGATATCACTCACACTGAAATACAAGGCTCTATAATGTGCTCAGCAGGCAGAACGTCCTTTTGCTTGTGTAACCTTAGTCTCATGCCCCGCCTGCGCGTGCCTCCCGGTGAGAAACGGTCTGGTGAACGAAGTCGAATTTCTTGGGCTTATTATCCAAACGTGGTAATGACCAATGAGATTGCAAGATCGGTAATTATTACGTAGCACTTCACTTACAACAGTAAAATTTATTCATCTCCATTCGAGTATCCGTACCTTTTTTGAGCGGGTTGGCCGCAAAATGTTTTCATCGTTGCTAGGTTACATTGTCGCAAAAGCGTGCGCTAGCCCAAGAAATTCGACTTGGTTCACCAGACGGTTTCTCCTCGTGAGAGGGTGGGGTCTGGGGACGAGACTAGTGTAAGCTATGTCAACTTCATTCACAAATTGTAATAATAACATTATGCTCCTTGTCCTAAACTCAGTGTTGCTACATTGAGCCATGATAATACTTCTTAGTAATGGAGTTACAGGCTGTACAGGATAGGGTGGGAGAAAATTGCTGGGAGCTATTAGAACAGTGGCAGGAGAAGCAGTTTGTGGGGAGATGGGCTGGAAAAAGAAGAAGAGAGGAGATGTATGGACGGAGATTCTGGAAGCTTGGTTAAGAGAGACTGATGAAACCAGATATTGAAAGAGTCAGGTTGGAGGGAGGAATGCTAAGAGTCAGGGTTGGCAGCAGTTCGGAGAAGGAAGATAGGGAACAAAACTGAGAAAACTGACTAGAAGAGGTAGACATGGAAAGTAGTTAAAGAAGAAGCTGTAAACCAAGAATAGGTGCAAGTGATGGTGTACAAAGGAATGAGCCACAAACAGATTAGTGCTGAATTACAAAGCATTTTCCTGGCACAAGGTGGTTTTCGGAAAGAACCACTAGACGCTTTTGTGAGCGACATGGCGTACACAAGCCTCGAGGCTTGAAGTTGGATGAACTCATCGAGGAAGCAAGAGCAGGGGGCCAGAGAGGTACATGGACTCATGGGAAAGACATCTGGCCACGTTAGGTTGAGGTTCTGATTGAGGTCAGGTCCTGCAGGATTGTTTGAAGATGAGATGTGGATTGGAAGAGGTGGACAGATGTGTGCTTTGTAGGTAGTGGAGGGAAATTTCACAAATTCTGCACCGGCCATTTCTTCACTGAGTCTACAATTGCACAGGCAGTCACTTCAAAATCAGTCGCATTGCACAGACTGGGAACGAGAAAAGTAGCTCAATGGAGGTGCGCGCGCGTTCAGATACACAATTATGCACTCGAGGTCAAAGTTTACTAATGGGTTTTATTCCTGTCTCTAGCCGCTAGTTCTTAGGGCTGTTTTTGTCGAACTGATACAGAGCTGCAGAACTGATACAGATCCGATTTACAGTTCAGTATCAGACCCGTTGCCAAAAAGTTCCGTTGCGTTTCTGGGTACAGATCTGGATCAGATTGGTTCCAGTTCCGACTCAAAACGTACGATTTTGCTGTGTACCTCCAACAGTAGTCGTGACGACACACCAACAGCAGGGTAGTCCAGACGCACTGAGTGCAGCAGGAGCAGGGGTACTCTGAGGGACTGGAATACAATTCGTGTAATTTTTTTTTGTCTACTTGTTCAAGAAACTACCTCCAACAGTAGTTGTGACAACAGGGCTTGGGAACGAGGAGTAGTGGGTATAAGCAATTATCATACTTCTAACTCACGCTAATGTATGGGAGTCAATGGGGAAGCCTTGCAGCTGCACGCAGTTTATAAAAAGGCGTATTTTTTACTACAAGTCATGCAACAATCCGTATCAGCTGTTGTATGCCTGTCAGAAAGGGCTTCAGAAATAGTCACAAATTGCAAGTGCTAACTGGTAACACATTCACAGTCATTAGCAGTTTATACCACATCTCCCTTTCTTGGGAAAGGTTTGGTCTCAGTTGATGCAATGCTGCTAGATCATATTAGCCTCGTCCCTGAGCCAACATGTGGGAGAAGGAATGTGGCCTGGGGACAAGGTTAAAACCATGCCATGAATCATGATATTTGATATATATCAGTGATGTTTGATAAATATCAGTACAGGGGCGGCAGAGCAGGGGGGGGCAGGGGGGGCGAAGGCCCCCGCAAAGTACAGATAAGGGGGGCCTTGCCCCCCCCAATCCGAAGATGGCTACGGCTACTTGACGTGTAATAATAAACTATCAAAATGCCAGTGTCAACGATGCGTCGTTTACTTTACCATGCGGTTTTAAAAGAACTATCCAGGACAAATCACGTCTCGCAAAGTAGAATTTTCTGTGGGTGTGACCGGATAAGTTTATTTACTTTAAAATGTTATAATTAGACAAACATGTGCACGGCCCAACATGTGCACAAGCCGCACATGCGTGGTACGTGCATGCTAAATATGAAGCGAGGGGTTCAGACAAGTTTGATGTTTGGTCAGGAGAAAAAAGGAGGAAAGACACAAGCAGTAACTCCAGAAATGATGACTCAGACGGTGAACCAACAACTGCTGACAGTGATGATGAGCAACTAACGCAGTCAGACAGCGAGGATGATGAACTGGACCCTGCTGAAGCGAGTACATACAGTGGTGCTGTATGTGTTGTAGATGATTGCTGTGATTGCACAACTGTGTGCTGTAGTTCATGAAATCCAGCAAGACATCTACAAGTAGTGGCAGCGCTCTTGACGACATCCTCAGTGACAGAGCAGCTCTGGAAGTGCCAAGTGACGATGAGTGGAGTGATGATGGTAAGCACCTGATGGGTAATATAAAAAACATAGCGTAATTTCTTGTACTATTGATGCAGGTGATGACAGTGATGATGCAGTAGGGAATGGACATGATGACCAAGGCAGTGATGTAGCATTTTCTGTGAAGGGTTTTGATAATTTTAAGAAGGCAGTTCAAAAGTTTCGAATCCACGAGAATTCAGATTCCCACTTAGAGGCAAGGTTAAAGTGTAGGTCCCTTAACAATCCCTCTATAAATGAGCAACTGAGTAGTGAAGCTGCTAAAGTTCAAGGTATTAGACGAGCAGGACTCCTGAAACAACTTGAAGCAATGAAATTCCTTCTGAGACAAGGCATTGCATTAAGAGGGCACTCAGAGGAAGAAGGGAACTTATACCAACTGCTAACTGCCTGGTCAGGTGATTGTACTGCCATCAAGAGCTGGATTGAAGAAAGGAAGTACATGTCACATGACATTGTGAACGAGTTGATTACTTTGATGGGGCATAATATTTTGAGACAGCTTTTGGTACGTATTAAATGTGTTCCTAGTTGGTATGCTGTAATTGTAGATGAGGCAACTGATGTTGCTTGCAGGGAGCAAATGAATCTGTCTATCAGATATGTTGACGATGACTACACAATCAGAAATGAAGTCCCAGCAGCCCTTCCCGTACACTGTCTTGCACATTCACTGAATCTCTGTTACCGTCCACCGAGTGGGACAGAGGGGTTTGATTCCACATTTTGGCCCCTCACTCTGCATCAATTTCTCACTGAAGAGGTGTGTGCGCTTAGGAGAGCGCTTTATCAAGCCTACTATTTCTCTCACAATGTCCATAGCATCTCTCAGTAAGTGATTTTGCCGGCCAACATCTTGCAACGAACAGAAGCAATGGATGCTGTGATCAAGCAATATTCAGTGATCATGGATACCATGGAAGAGGTTAACCAGACTACACGTGATGAGTATGGTCTGAAGGCTGGTGGGGTCCTTGCTGCCCTTGAGAAATTTGAAATGTTGTTTGGTTTGAAGTTGGGTCACCTTCTTTTCAGTGCTGCCGAACAAACATCAAGGGTATTACAAGCAAAAGACACATCTGTCCAAGAAGCAGTTTCAGCTGTGAATGCAACAAGAGCTTTCTATCAGCGTCAAAGACAGGATGATGCTTTTGATACATTCTATGAAAGTACGGTAGCACAAGCTCAAATCTTGAAAATTGGAGAGCCAAAATTGCCAAGGTGTAGGAAACCTCCGAAGAGGTTTGGTGGTAGTGAGCCTCACAACTTTAGTAAACCCAAAGAATTCTTTCGTCAACAATACTTTGCAGCCTGTGACCTCCTTACTCAAGAACTTTTGGACAGATTTGAGCAAAAGGATTTAATGCAGCCTATACTTGCCATGGAGTCAGTTTTGATCAAATCAGCAAATGGAGAACATTATGCTGAAGACCGGAAACAAGTTAAGCAATCAGTGTTTAAAGCTGACCTGGATTATGACAGACTGGAGAAACATCTAGGAGTTCTTGTGGATGTCATTCGTCAGGCGCTACCAGAGGTGAAGAAAGTAACCAGTATTCGCACTATTTGTGTGGCAATGAAATCACCTCCATACAGAGCCATGCTGTCAGAAGTTCATAAGTTGTTGCGACTGTGCTTAACTGTCCCAATCACCTCTTCTACATCAGAAAGGACCTTCTCAACTTTAAGACGTTTGCTTACATACTTGCGATCATCTATGACTGAGCAGAGACTCAACAACTGTATGCTTCTTCACATACACAAGGACCTTACTGATGACCTAGATTTACATGAGATTGTAAAGGAGTTCATCTCATCAAATGATGAACAGCACAGATACTTTGGTAACTTTAGTCACCAATAGGGAATACTTTGGTGACATCTATTTTTGCTTTATTGTGCATATATATTATCAATAAATTTTAACATAATCTGTCTTCACTTGTTCCAACACTAGCAGATTATTCAACTTTATTGATGGTGAGTACTTGGGTTCACATGGCTCCAGATGTCTCCAGATTCGACCTCAGAGCATGCAAATTTCAAAATTTTCCTGGGGGAGCATGCCCCCAGACCGCCCAAGCAGAGCGTGCTTTGCACACTAGCTTGCCCCCCCCCCCCCCCCAACTAACCACTTGCTGAGCCGCCCCTGCAGTATTTTCTGAATATTTTTACATATGGCGCCCCATAGGTGAGAAAGGGAGTAATTTGGTCCTGCCAACAACAATCTGTCACATTATTCCCATACACACATGTAACCTGACCTACCCAGGTGGAGACTATTATTGTGAAAAGGACCTGGGAAAACCTCTGGTGGTGATTCAGTGATCACGTGTTAGCTGTGTTAGCCACTGTCTATGACAATGCTACAGAGTAAGTGAACCAACGAAGAGAAAGGGGCTTACCCTATAGAAGTTTCGTGTCCAGACACCACCCAACCCTCTCACGTGAGTTGGGCCAAGACTAGGTGAGCCTGAGCAATTCCCTCTACACTAGTGGTCCCCATTGCCATGCATGTGTATATGCTTCCTTGCTTGGACCTAAATTTCATCACCAAGATTGAATATCCACCTGCACTTTATAATAGCCTCATCCCCAGGTCCCTACCTAGGCCTGGAGGGGCCCTATGGGTGAGGGTCAAGGGCTACTGGTTGGTATGCAGGAGACCAGGAGTGAAGATGACTCAAGTTGCATGCAGCACACATAGTATAAACTACCCTGTTTATTACTGTTACATCCAGACATTAAAACTAGCAAATATCTCAACTAGACCACAACCACCAGCCCTCACAAAAACCTCTATACGTACTTTCTATACATACTAGTACTGCATTGTGAAGCATAATAGAGAGTGGACCCCTACAGTATGCACTTACAGAACATAGCCTAAGGCAAAAAGGCAAAGGACATTAAAATTACCACGACCACAAGTGTGTCATGTACTTCTAAATCTGTAATATAACCATTACCTAGGCAACATATAAGAATGTTTATTTTCTTGCACCTTGATGTGTAAACCGACCCCCCCACCCACCACCCAAGGGATTTATACTCATGGTGATGTTATGTACAGTAACTAATTCACTTTTTGTGTGATTCACCTACCCAGTTCATACGCCCGATTAGACCGGGCTGTTATTTTTCTCATTAGCCTGCATATCCAAACTCTGCACAACTTTTGTAGTCAATGATTCCAGAACCAACATTAGCGCATGTTAGCTTAACTAAAAGCTGAGGGATAGGTACGGAGAGAGATGGTAATCTCGAGTTAGCTCTTTGCTTTTGCCATAGGTGGGTAAAGACTGAGCATAAAAGTAACACTTGCACACTCAGCCTGGTGGCACCATTGGGTTGGTTACTGTAGCACTTCAACTGATTCGAGCAGTAACTGTCAAAGGCACACTCGCTAACCAGCTTCTACTTGACTTAGGCTTAGTGCTGGATTGAAACCCAATTTGCCTCAGTGAGGAAGTTTCTTTTCATGGAATGGCTCAAAGCAAAAAATAAGGCCCTCACAAAAGTACTTTTGTGGACTATTCATGACATATAAGTCATTATCCCTTTCTCACCTATAATGGTGGTTATGTCAGCACTGCACACTGTGCGGAGACGATATTGGGGAGGAGGGAGGGGGGAGTAGGACAAGCTCATGTGCACAATAAAGTATCAGATTCGACAATGGAAGCTTTCTAATAGACACAGCATGATAAATAGAAATTTAACCCAGATTGATCCCAAGTGAAAATGAACGTAAATGCAGTATTTTTAGTGTGCTTAATTGGCTTAGGAATGCAATTAAGTGCCCTAACAGTCATGTGATACTCTGAGTACTGTAGGTTCATTGGGTTCACCACAGTGTATGTTACAATAATGAAAATTGAGTGAGTTATAGCATAGATAGTATATACCTTCTGAACGGGATTGGAAACATCTCATGTGATTCCATACTACCGTATAGTAACGGTTACGTGCGCTCCGTGTTGCGGTTGTTGTTACTAGCAGCAAAGAAGACGATGAGTCAGACAGCGGATTTTGAATAGTAGGTTTCTTATGTTTTCCTTTATGTTTTAACTTCACACTTTATGTATGTGTGAAATTTTGAACATCGATGTGCCAGTGGTGTTGGTGCTCCCCCACTCGACACACTTCTGTGTTGTAATTGCATAAATATATTTACCGTTACCCATTCCATAATGTTTAGCGATAATAAATTAAGGCCTCATTTGGGGGGGGTGGGGCTCGTACGGCGCATTAAAGACGCCGAAATAGGTTTGTGGGACTATATCAGATATACTATAGGCTTTTGAGAAGTGTTGCAAGTACAGAATAGTAGCTCCTGGTCTGAAGTATTAGACTATTACATCAAATTAGGTACAGTGATAATTTAAGCAAATGTTTTTCATGCAAATATGTATTACTGACTACTGTTGTTTGTGGGACTACTTACACTAATTTACAGGGAGTTGCCAAAGTTTGTCTAGGGCTACATATAGTACATGTATTGGGTTATTAGGTTAAAAACATTTTGGCCAAGCAATTGTTGAAAGTAAAAGTTTTGCTTTAGTATTTTGGGCAATTTAGCATCAATTCTTTAATTGTGCATTCAACCTACTCTACCTTATTCTTTCAGTATTAGGGATGGGGAGGAGGAAACTACGGTTCTACGTTACTAAAAGCCATGAAAGAAAGAGGTATGCTGCCCGAGACAAATCCCAGATGCACCCAGTGCAATCATCACCAAACTCAAGTCTCAGTGTCTCCTTCCCAGTTTCTGCCTACACTGCAGCTCGTGTGAGCACTGTCTCCAAGCTTCACTCCAGATTGACAGCAACAAGTGTGCTTCCCCAAAGCTGGGTTGATATGACTGGCTCAACAACGCCAGTTCAAGGCTTGCTCTTTTGTCGCCTGCAGTGTCAGCCACCACTTTTCCATGCAGAAGTAGCATACAACATCCAGATTGACCTGCACTTGAAGTGGACCCTCACTGCTTTCGGGAAGCGTATTGAGAAAGAAGAGTGTTCCTTAATTTCTGCATTCCCATCAAAGCTCTCCAGCGTCAATGCTGTGATTGACCTGGTTACACTGGTAGAAGAAGGGAAGGTGTGTGTTGGCAACCCAGACCAGCAGTTTCTGTGCCTGACAGAGCAGCATGGTGGAGTGCTTTTGGATCAATCAGGTTGATATCTTCATTTAATTTTTTTTCTACCGTTCCTTGCTAAATTAATAATTCATTATGCATTTAATGACTGCATAATTTTATTTTTAGGTACCAGAACAGTCGCTCAAAAGGACAACACGTCTCTACCATATGCTACACTCCGTCACAGCCAGTGTGAAATGTTGCTGTCTTCAAATGAGCCATCTGCACGTTGCCAACATTGTGCAAAATATCGAAACACACTACGTGCCATTACAAGCCGAAAGAGAAGCCAAAATACCATCCACAGTGCTGATCTGAGTAGCCACATGAACTACCGCTACTTAACAGACAGTGAGAAGATTGAGAGGATGAAGCTCATTCCAGCAATGTCCTTTCTGAAGCTTGTCCCCTATGTTTTTTCTCTTCCCGGAGTGAAATCATTTTTGAGTCAGAGACTATGCCAAGACCCTATTGAAAAGTTCTTTGGTTGTCAGCGCCAAAGGGGTGGAACAAATGAAAATCCAACTGTGGCTGAATTTTACAAGAACACCCAGGCACTGAGGGTTGTGAACAGCTTTTGTAGGCATAGAGCCTCAGGAAACTGCCGTGGTGGGATGAAGGAAGTTATACAACCAGACAAGGAGAACAGACCCCTGGAAAAAAGGCGATCTGATCGTCACTGAAAGTTAACTGTTAATTTCTTTTTTATTTCATTATGATTATAATCACACATTAAAAATTCATTTTCAATATGCTTCATAATGTGTACCTACTACAGTCTACTCAGTGCACTCAATACCACTGCTGTTTGATGAACTACCTACAAGTTGTTTGCGTGTTCCTTTGCTTTTCTGAATTGATTTCTTGTTGGTCTGCTTGAACTTTCCATCCAGGCAGATGCAAAAGAAAATCCTCGAACAGTAACCCACTGTTCAGCAATTACAGGAAGAAGTGCATCTGCTTCATTGTCCCAGTTTACAGCAAGCATTGACCAGTGGAAGAGTACGTCATCATCATTCACAATATCTGAAATAAGCTGATGCTTCAGGTGGTCGGACTTCTTCTGTATTCCTTCTTTGCTAAAAACTTTTCGAACACACATCTCAATTGCATGCATAACCCTGTATGTATTGTTATTGATGTGCTTAAAACCACCTCTGTCAATGAGATTTGTCCAGTCCTCAGATCTATCTGTGAAGACTTTTAAAAAAACTTATCACTAACATACTGGTAAAATATTGGACAAGGTGGCAGGGTAGTTGATGTTGTCAAGAATTGTGTCCACTTAGCTTCATATGATTTTGAACTTCGAAGCTGGTGGAAAGCTTTCCAGATATTCTCTCAGTTCTTTTGCTGTCACATTTTTAAATAGCTGTAGAACATCAGCAGCAAACAGTTGCAGAGGTAACTGATTTTTAGAGGTAATTACAACACCACTGTGCTAATTCTGAATTGTTGAAATGTGCCAGTTTTCTTTAACCCTCTGGACGCGATGTGCATACTAAGGTGCATTAAGGCATGACTAAATGATTTTACGTATTGCGGAGAAGATTACGGAAGACTTATTAATCTGCGGAAACTAGCGATGGGAGGTTGCTAAGTTCAGTGACAGTTTCTGCCATCAAAAGTATCGATCATCCAGTGTGTAAGTCGCTAGTTAGCATCTACAATGGAAGGTATTTCAGTACAGAAAATAACAGTCTTTGCCTACGTTTGAGTCGCGTGTCAGCGCTATAAAGCGTCAAATTCGGTGCTGCCCTTTGTGAAAGTGACGCTTACCCGGAGCAGTTCCGCACCGAAAAATCCAAGTTTACCCCATTCTTTAGTTTCACCGTCTTGTGTTCTTACAGAATCTCACGGGGGAACACGAAGGATGAAGGTTTGAAAGAGCTATGGCGTGATTTGTCATCGAAAACGGCTAATTTCCTGAATCAGTGAGACACAAACTCTTGTATTTTCCCTACAGGTACATATTTCTGGACCCTCCATGAGATCTAGTTACTGCTGTTGTTGCTCTTGGCTGTAGCAAAAGTAGAGGCCCCAGCACTAGCGGGAACTGGTCCGGGTTTTGCAATCTTTCCGACGGCACATTTTCTCTTCACTTAGGAAAATGTGTGCGTGGTCAAGAATGTCATAATTAGATATAGTTTGATGGCAAGTAAGCTCTCACCAAGTATCAAGTTCTTAGTATGAATCCAGTGTGATTTACACTGCCTCACAGTTTTAAGGAAAGTAGTCATTCCTTTAACCCTTTATACCCGATGCGCATGCTATAGGACAGCCCAGCTAATTATACTTTATTCGACTTCCTGTGGCACGTACTAACTATATACTACGTAGCCGCGGGGTATAGAGCGCTAACCGCTCGATAGTGGACATGACGACTATAGTCGTCATTCATAATTAACGTACCAGTCCTATATTCATGACGACTATAGTCGTCATGAACGGATATAAAGGGTTAATGCACCTGAGCACGCGTGTGCCCACCGCAATGTGCATATATATGCACACAGTATAAACAAGCACCTACCGCGCTGAGTTACATAGCCAAACAAGACTGCGGGGTAAATCCCTGCCTATTGAGTAGTAATAAGTCTAGGCCACACCTTTCCACTTACATCACTACTCGGACAAGATAGGAAGGGGCGGTACTAGTACGTGAGTGATCGTGAATTTTGACAAGGCTGCCAAATGCGAAGCTTTTTCTTGAACGGAAGGAGTGAACGGCCTCTTGTTTTCACTTAAGGGTGGTCAGAACAACCGTGCGGATCCAAAAGTATGTAAAAAGCTGTTGTCACAAAACAGACCTGGGCAATTATTTTGATGACGCCACACTACCTACTGGAAGCCTCAGGTGCGCCTGCGTTTACATTGCAGCAAGGAGGCTGGGTTACTGTTAGTCTCGTCCCCAGACCTAATTTTTCGTGTGCGCCCTGCGGACTCCTCGAAAAATAGGCTCTGGACACGTTCACTGGTAAAACTGGGACGTAATCATACGAGCGTATTTGCATGTTGTCGCACCAATCAAATTGCTCAGGTAAAGTAAATTGCGTTGTGCGTCATCACGAATAGCCAGCTTGCAAATTTTTGGGCGCCAAAGCAAACGCTGCTGGTAGCTGATAATGTAATTATCACCTACAATTATCCAATTTACTGACTGCCATATGTAAACTTGCCCCAGTTTTCGTAGTGAAAGTGTCCAGACCCTATTTTTCGAGGAGTCCGCAGGGAGCGTGCGAAAAATTAGGTCTAGGGACGAGACTAGGTTACTGTACACAAGAGGCGGCTCTTTCTCAAAGTGCGGCTAAGTGCGGTTTACATAACTCTGTAAAACTCAGCCATTGTTCACCAGAATTGGACTTGAGTTTGTTTTGCGACATCCTGGGGTAGTGGACTTGACCGTAACAGAACGTTTTTCGTGAAATACGCACTGAAAAGCTGGGCATTGTACGCTGCAAGCCCGTGAAAACAGCGAAGCACGTGCTTCTGTTTGTGTTACGGTGAAAACGTTCTGTTATTGAATTCCTCTCGTAATAACAACTCTGTACACGATGTTCCAAGTCAGTAAGTTACTCCGTTCAAAAGTTTAATCAACAAATAGGTCTGGACTTGACCGCTCTACTGTTCCACTTCAGACTCATAAACTTGCACGTTTGTTTAGTAGTCTATACGGCTAAGTTGCAGCAGGCTGTGTTTATAAGCCCTTTTATTGCCACGCATTGAATGGCTTCAAACAAGTGCAAATAGCTTACCTAGCAGTGATCAGCTACTTAGAATAACTAGTCCAGCCTAGTTACACACTATGTAACAAATCAGGCGAAAGGCTTGACACTTTGACCTCAGAGTGGTAACACTGATTATGCAACAGCTGTTGCGGTTAATTAATGGTGACGCAATATTACTGCCGTGCCAAGAGGGTTAAAAAACAACATCCCTGTGAATGGTGGATGGACCTTGGAGGATGCTTGAATTGATGCGTCACATCACTCATCAGTGACATATAGTGTGGGCGAGCCTGAGCGAGTCCCACACTAGCATGACTGCATCGCGCAAGTGCGTGTGTGTGCTTGCTTGCTTGCAGCAGTATACTGTAAATTTTAAATGAACGCGTTTAAATTTTAATATTACGAAGATTGAGCTCGCGCATGGGTGAAACCTGAAGGGCTATTGCGTAGTATATAGTTAGTACGTGGCACAGGAAGTCGAATAAAGTGTAATTAGCTGGGCTGTTCTATAGGGACTTTCCCTGGAAATCGCGTTCGAAGTCTACTGTTCGATCGTGTTGTACTTAGTACTGCCACAGAACAGCTGGTTTCCCATGCGCTACTGGTCCTACTGAATTCGTCCTCGCTAATCATCTAAACAGTGAGAACGTACCTTCGCTGGAAGTTTTGCCACGGATTTCCAGTCAATTTCCAATACATACCGAATACCCGTGCTTCCACCGCTGTATCTTATTCAGACTTCACTGCCAACTCGTATGACTACTTCCTGAGTAAACCAGGTTTGTTTTCAACCAAACTAAGCTTAACTACCGATTGTTGAAGCCTGCTAGTTTACAAGATATAACGCATAGTACAAAATCGCTATTGCTTCTCTCGCTTATCTCGTAATCACGTTTTATTCTGCGCATGCGCATCGGGTATAAAGGGTTAATTAATGGTGACGTAATATTACTGCAGTGCCAAGAGGGTTACAAAAACATCTTTTTATACCGCCTGTGAATGGTGAATGGATTGTGTACGTTGGAGGATGCTTGAATTGATGCGTCACATCAGTCATCAGTGACCTATAATATGGGCGAGCCTGAGCGAGTCCCACACTAGCATGACTGCATTGCGCAAGTGTGTGTGTGTGCTTGCTTGCTTGCAGCAGTATACTGTAAATTTGTAACGAACACGTTTAAATTTTAATATTACGAAGATTGAGCTCGTGCATGGGTGAAACCTGAAGGGCTATTGCTAGAGTGCAGCGTCGGTTAACTGGAGTTCAGACTGAAGTTGAACTACCTCTCTCTCTCTCATCATCATCATCATCCATCATTCATCATAAACACCTTCATTATACATACGTGAATGCATTGTACAATGAGGGGATGGCATAGTCCAATGTTGCAGTTGTTCAGGGTGTGGATCAGGGTTTGCCGCTCTCCACAGAGAGGGCAGGAGTCATTTGGTTTCTTCTTCCAGAGGTGGAGGTTGTCGATGTGGGGTAGCTGCAGCATTTAAGGCAAACTTCATCTGCTCAGCTGGGAGGGTCTGCACTGCCTTGGACCAAATGTAGGCTCCATCGGGGGTGACTTCTCTCATCATATGCCCCTGCTTCTCAAGGCTCTTCAACTCAGACTGCCTCCTGCTATCATCCACCTCCTGCGTGATCCTTTTAGCCGCAGTAGACAGTGACTTTCTGGTTCGGCCTGGGTCAAGCGCCAAGACATCTCTCATGACCACAGATGCGCGGAACTTCTTCCTTGAGAGGCTAAACTCATGCTGGAGGTTCTTCTCTGCCAAGTGCTGCATACAGGGATCTGGGGATGTCAGTAGTTGGCCTTGGCATGAGACCTGAAGTCGCTTGTACAGAGGTGTGAGGGAGGGGAGGTTTAAGACCTCCCATCTTCTGTGGAAGATACAGCAGTGCAGTGTTCGCTGATTTGACCACTTCTTCAGGTACTTTGTGGCAACCGCTTCTATCTGCTTCTCAACCCATGAGATTGGGAGATCTTCAATTGTGAGTAGCCATGACAGTCGTGGGCAGATGCCAGCCTTGTAGAGACGCAATTTTTGCTGTCTTGTCACAGGGCAGGCATCGGCTCTCTCCAGCATCCACTGCAAGCGGGTGGCAAGGGCTCTTTCTCTCTCTCTCTCTCTCTCTCTCTCCAGCTAACTGGTATGGAGGGACCACGAGCCAAGAAACGAAAAACGAGTTCTCTTGGTATGTTGTTTTTAATCTGTTATTGTGATCTGCTCTTTGGAGTGAGAGGGCCGCATATCGGGTGTCTAGTGCCTTACTGACCTACAACTGTGCCTTATAGCCAAAGGGTAATTATCTCCAAGTGATTTGAGAGCCGAATACTGACACATCGGACTCCAGCGAGCATGACACAGTGACTGTACTCAACGTCATGCGTTAGTCGGCTTGGTTTGTGTTCAGCTGTCACAAGGCATGTGTCCGGGTGTCACATTGCTACATGCCCTCAACACGCACATTGATGGCACTAAAGACACACAGGCACCTTCTCACTTCCATACTTCCCTTTTCATACTTCGGTTTCTGCGCTTCATGCAGTGTTTTCCACTTGCTCCAGTCGAATAGCAGCTTGTCATATAGGTTTGTACCTCTAAGCAACATTTGGTCAAGTCAAACTTAATGAGTTCAGCATTTTCCCATGATGGATACAAAACAGCAACAAGGAACAGCACTACTATCCTTAGTACTACATTTTTCCAACCATGTCTTGTTGGTACACAGAATGTTGCAATTGAAGTTCGATTTTTGTACCACCACCTAATGCCGAATAATTCTGTATTCATGTAGCTGGCCCCAGTTCAGCAAGTGGTTCAGCAGTGGTTCAACCAAACCAGTAAGTGTTTATACAGCTGCAAATCCAGTTTTGTACTAAATTGTCTTAGCCACAGCAGAAAAATGTGACTTGGTGAGTGAAAACCTGACACAACCCACAAATATTGAATTCGAAATTGGAGTGATTTCATCTGTACAGATACAGGGCTCCAAAGCAAGAGAGCAAAACCTTCAATTATAGCACTGGTGCTTGACACACACATCAAATGTGTTGACAAAGAACATAAAAAGGAGTTGTATCAATTAAATGTCTCCTCAGCAATATGATTGCCAAATTTCAGAAGTTTTTACTCTCTTGCCTTTATGGACTATAGTTGGTCAGCTAAACTCAGGATATTTGTACCAATGTGTTTTGTGAATAATGAAGCCAGGTTCTGCTACTCTGAGGACAATATAGGCTCAAACTCACGCAGGTCAGTGAAATAGGGGATGTATTTCACTTTGCAACTTAAACCAAGCAGTTCCTGTTTTCAGTTTCTTTCATAAAATGTGGGATATGCTGGGTTTTTTGCTCAGTGAATCAAATATACCAATGTTTTCTGTAACAAGTAGTTGTGAGTGCTGCACCAGATGTGGCACACGAATGCGAGCAGCAGGCTGACCTAAACATATTAGGACAATTTGCGTACCTATGTTGGTTAGTAAACATGGTGGCAAGGAAAAGAAAAAGGCCCGTTGAATCTGAATGAGGACTGACTGAAGTTGTTTTTTGTCACTATCAAGTATTAATGTTTTGAGTTTTACATTCTTTTCTGTAGGGTGTGAGGACCATCGTGTTCGTGTGCAGCTATGAACCCTACAAAGTTGTTATTAGTATGCCGAATATGGTGTCAGGGTTCTCTGTCGAAGACATCAGAGAGGCTACTAAACATTGTGGTAAACCACTACCAAATATTTCTCAAGGCTACTTCATAATAAACCGAAGTAATAACTGTCAAGTGGCCCTATTCAAATTCAAAGTTACGGCAGGGTGTAGGACTACTGAGAGTCGACATCACTTCAAGCTACCACTGCCAAATCCTATCCACAAAAACATCACAAAATTGACCAAGGAGCCGAATATTCGGGTGGGGTTTCCTTATGTATACGGCCACAATCAGCCCTACACTGTTCAGAATGAAACAGTTACACTAAGTGAACCGACACTGCCAACACGGAAGACTACCGGCAGTGAGTTTAGTAGAACGACAATCATGGTGAGTTCGATGCAACAAATGTTCGGGAACTTGTTAGACATCGATACAACCCAAGACCACCACCAAGTTTGTCCATTTACAGGAGGGGGTGACATTTTTATTCAGACAAAGAATTCTACTTCAGCTGCTGTCATTCACGAGCTAACACCTGAAGATGATGGGTCCACCCCCTTTTCTGTCGCCATCACTCCTCAGGCTACCGCTCACACCACTCCTCAGGCTACCGCTCCCACCACTCCCACCGCTCCTCAGGCTACTGCTCCCACCGCTCCTCAGGCTACCGCTCCCACCACTCCTCCCAAAGTGGGAGAACTTCAATGTGGTTCAGCCGAAAACAAAATGACGGCAGGGCAGTCTGATAAAGCGGTAACCCTCCAGCTACAAGCCAATATGATGCTTCTAGTGTCGTGTCTACTGTGAAAAAGCATCGAAGAAAATCCCGATGATGCAGAGTCTATAAATTTATTGACCTGCTATGGTTTGCAGTTAGGGTCGACATATCCTCTAAAAATTATAAAACTAACAATAGACTTCCACAAGAATACGAAGAACAATTTATCCTATATCCTTGTTCCGTGTACCCTGCATATATAGATATAGCACTGAACTACATTGTGGAAAGGTTACAGTGAGTACTACCAAGAAAACAGTTTTGCCTCCATCCATGTCCAGGTGTACATAGATATTTACTTGACTACTTATTACAAAGGTTGTAATTACACATGGGTTCAGGGAGGTTCAACACATCCGAACCTATTTGAACCACTGTACTACAGAGGGAAGACTGACTATAGTGTTATGTAGGGGAGAAGGCATGGATACAATGGACTTAGCACACACTACAACGTATTGATGCTGAACCACTGTACAACAGAGGGAAGATGTTATGTAGGGGAGAAGGCATGGCATTGACTTAGCACACACTGCAACGTATTGATGCTAACTGTTTACGCATGTCTCCAGATGTCACTACCTCCCAAACCCATTCACTCAAGTGCAAATGTGTAACGTAAGGTTGGATTTTGTTTTTGTTGCAGTGTGGCTTTGTACAAATGTAGGCAATGAGCATTCTGTTAGTGACCAGTGAGATACACAAGTAGAAGCTTCTATCAAGGCTGAAGGTCATTACCTCTCAATTACACAATTTACACTGCTCTCCAGAAGTGGTTGGCCCCACCCATTTGGAAACTCAGTATTCTAAAAGGGATTGGATAGCTAAACACTTTACAGAGTAGGCTAGACTACTCTGGTAGGTGGGTGTAATTACAGTGAATAAAATAATAGAGTAGTCCAGTGAGTAGAGATGGCCAGAAAAGACTCCAGTAGAACCAAAACAGTTTACCAAGATAAATGACTAACACAAAAAAGGAAATTGGGAAACAGTCTACACAGAAATCAACAGGTACAATAATGCTAGTAAAACTAAACATATAATGTTGCTGTTTGCATGGACGCAGGAAGACAGGATTTAACCTGGTAAAGTCAGGCCTGGCATCTCTTGCTGGGGGTCAAACAACTGACCGGCTGCCAAAGCATACCAAGTTCCCTTCTGGTTCACAAGTGAACCATGAGAACCTAGCCTCCGCAAGCTGTACCCAGACCCCTCTCCCTACACCCTAGCTGCACTCCCCACCTCTTCACATCAATGTATCGCCACCATATTGCTGGCTTTTTTCTGGCACGGGCCAGTATGCCTTCATGGTGGGGGATATTAGTATACAGTGATAAGACATCAAGGGTGACAAGGAGTGTGCCTTCTGGGATGTTATTCAGGGACTGTAGCTTGGTTATGAAGTTAGTAGTATCCTTGATGAAGGAGGGTAGGATTTGGGTGCAGATGGTAGTCCACAAACTGGGAAGTCTTTTCTGTTGGCTCCACATGATGATACAATCAGGCGTCCTGGTTTGTGGATCTTGGGTAGCAAGTCTTGCAAGCCTTTTTTTGTATACTACTAATCATCACCTGGCCAGCTTTCAAACCCTTTATCCTGTTTGTAAAACTATTCGGCCTAGTTTTTAACCTGGACCACTTCGCTTCATTTATCAAAAGTGGGCTGAGCAGTTTACAAACTGGATGACCGGTTCATAAACTGGTAACTGGTAGCCTGTTTACAAACCGGTCAAGTTTCAATGGGCTCACAACATATACACCCCCCTCTACAATGTAGTATACTATATCCACAGAAATTGCTCAAGTAGATAAATGCTCAGGGCCCATGCAATGGATTCCTTCGAACAAATGTCCTTTGAAACCGCATTCACCACAAACCACTTACACACACACACATACACACACACACACCAAGGTGTTTGGAGAACCTAGAGTCAGGCCAGCACCTTCAATAATGGCTTGTAGTACACCATAAAGTCATGCTCGAATAGCACAACTGTGTGTGTGTGTGTGTGTGTGTGTGTGTGTGTGTGTGTGTGTGTGTGTGTGTCCCGGTCAAAGTCCAACCCCTACTCATAGTGGTGACTGGGTGTAACGGGACGTACAGCACGTATTGACCGGCTAACGGGGCTATGGCACTGCACTCGAGGAATAGTGTGAGCATGAGCACAGGGCGTTGTCTGATCACGCCACTCAGATCACCCCTTGTGTGTTCCCCTGCGGAGGGCTTGTATGCCTCACTGCTCTCCAAGAGACCAAGTGGTTTGGGAAGGCAGTCTACCGTGTTGGGAAGAGTATAGTGCTGACAGCTGGCCAGAAAACACCTCAGGGATGTCAGCCAAGACATAGGGGAGAAGGCGTAGCCATTGTCCTCACAGGCCATGCAATAACTGCATGGAAGGCGGGAGGAGAACAGTGGGGATCATGGGGTTCCCGGATCATCAAAGCTACTTTTGGAGGAGGCAGCAGCAAGACCAACCGTATACACATATTTTCATGTTATGCACCGACTTTTGCCGTAAGCAGAGCTGAAAAGGATGACTTCTTTGATCACTTACAGCAAGCTCTGGATACGAAACTTACGTGATATTGGGAGATTTCAGTGCCCGTGTTGGCTCAAGGGATCCTATGGAAGATCACTGGGAAAAGAGCAGAGGTCTTCATGGATTTGGTGACATGAATGATGCAGGAAGGAGCTTTTAAGCTTCCTATCCCTGAATGAAGCGACAGTCTGTAACACATTGTTTCAGAAGAAAGACGCCTATAAGTGCACCTGGCAACACCCTAAATAAAAGAGGTGGCACTGTATTGATTACGCCATCGTTCGTGCAAGAGATGGAGCCGGGCCAAGCACTCGCAGGAACACTGACTATGCTCCTCCACTGTGGTGTGGGCACCCGAAGGTTTTGAAGTTTGTGGCATTGGTTGTGAATGACATAATGAGTACCATGCACACCACCTAACACACACACATACACACACACACACTCACACACACACACACACTCGCACACACACACTCACACTCACACACACACAAAGTATTATGGGTCCCTGATAGGATAGTTTACACTTTACACTTATCATTCACAAGCTTGCACCATCACTTTGTGGTTAACCATACCCCACCCAGCTAAAGACCCCCCTCTAGAAGTATAAGTCACATGTTTGCATGTACCAATCAGATATGAGCATATGCTAGTCAGACCTAGAAGAAAAAAGAACCTAGAAGGAAAAGAATCTAACAACATCGACTCCCCTCGTGAGGAATAAGGTATATAGAAACTAAATTAATGTTGTTAATACTATCATTTTACTAGTAGTCATAATAGCAGAAGTAGATAGCTGCACGGATAAAACCATGCCCCAGCAAGCCCACATGCATTGTACTCCAACTACCAAGCTGGGCTGGACTCCATATGGGAGTGACTCACCCTTACTGTAGCCAATCACAGGTCAGGAGTTTAAATTCCATCCGCTCAGAGTATGGTTGGGCCTGTAATATACACAGAATCCAAAACAACCTAGAAAAACAAAAAGCTGGACTCCTCTAAGAAAGCTTTAGGCGGGGAGTGGTCCCACCCTTTCTGTAGTGGGCTACGGGTTGGGAGTTTAAAGGGACCGAAACCTGTGGTCTTAAGAGGATCGGAAAGGGAACTCCCCTGATGACCAGCATCTGAATCACTCAAATAAAGATAGCTACAACTGAGTAAAATAGCTGCAGTTGGCATGTATACACTCTGTAATAACTAAATCATGTCATACTTATACTTAAAAACGCAAGCGGACAGCCTCTAGGATAATAGTTACATAGGCAAGGGGATGGGATCATCTGGTAATAGAAAGGGGTCATACAAGCATATAAAAAAATAATAAAAATGGATATTTTGGTCTGACACACCCTGTGGGAGGACGGACGAGTACCCTACCGGACCCTTACTTTTACTTTGTCTTTTGTTTCCTTGTAACCCCCAAACACACACACACACACGGAACAAGAACACAGGCTAGACAGTGATGGCACGGAACAAGGACACGGGCTAGACAGTGATGGCACGGAATAAGGACACAGGCTAGACAGTGACAGTGATGGCACGGAACAAAGACACAGGCTAGACAGTGATAGCACAGAACAAAGACACAGGCTAGACAGTGATGGCACAGAACAAAAAAAAACAGGTTAGACAGTGATGGCACAGAACAAAAAAGCTAGATAGTGATGGCACAGAACAAAGACACAGGCTAGACAGTGATGGCACAGAACAAGGACACAGGCTAGACAGTGATGGCACAGAACAAAGACACAGGCTACACAGTGATGGCACAGAACAAAGACACAGGCTAGACAGTGATGGCACAGAACAAAGACACAGGCTAGACAGTGATAGCACGGAACAAAGACACAGGCTAGACAGTGATGGCACGGAACAAAAATATAGGCTAGTGCCACGAACGATCTCAGATCCCAGCCGCATCGAAGACTGAATAGCATTGGTAAATGCAACCGCAAGAATTGCCTTACATGCCCTATTTTTAAGCCGGATACGATGACAGTGCATGAGTATGGTGGTAGCAGAAAGGAGTGTAACTGGGAAAGGGGGTCACTGACAGGTTAATTGCATGAATGGGCATTAGAAAACTGCTATTCTCACCTTCGGGGGGGGGGGTTCCATTGCCAGTACTGAAGGCAAATGGAGGTCACAGGTCCAACTTTGCTAAGAAAGTGAATGTCCAATCTGTTCAGGACGGATGCAAGTACCACCTGTGCAACATATATCAAGAATGTGTGAGTGCTGGTGGTTGTCCTGGTGTTGCACAAACTATAACCACGCCATTGTGCAAAACCATCACAACACAATACTAGCGCAATGTGAAACATTGTGGGGGCGAGCCTGAGCAAGCAAATTATAGATTGGGCTTCTTGTTTGTGATCAAACTTGCAGCATGTAGGCCTAATGCATGAGTTTCACATCCAACATGCAGCTGGTGCAGACCATATTGCTGTTGCCATTGCTCGCAAGGTGGGAGTGTCCGAGTCACTACTAACATCCATTTGTGGCATGCAGTCTGTGTAGTTGTTAATTGTGTATTTGATCGGATCGCCGCGTGTTCGAAGCGCTGTATGCTAACTAAGGGCAGGGCTCATACGCACTTCATAGATCGTTAGATATTCACACATCGACGAAGTAACCTCATTCCCGTTCGTCGCTTGTACTACGAAATAATTCTGAGGGAAGTAGACTGCGAGCAATTGCTGTTGGCTGTAGAAAAGGTTTGTCCGCACTGGATGGGCCGGTGCATTCTATTGCCATTCCATGATTTCTGCAACAATGCTAGTTTAGGGATGCTTTGCTTGCTTGACTTTCTCATCGTTTCCATCTGTTACGTGGTCCTCATGCATCAATGCCTCCAACTGTTGCACAATTGTAGAAACCTATCACTTGACCATACATGTAATTCTGAGGGAATTATTTCGCACTGCAAGCTCTTAGAAAGGCTTATATAAAATCTCAACTCAATAATGTCAATCTCACTGGTGAGCACAGTGATATAACTTATCAAGTCCTGCATGCACATCCATTCACCATTCACAAGGGTTTTAAAAGTATTTTTGTTTACTAAAAAGAGTTTGTTCTGTTATTTAGCAGCATTTCAGTTCCTCCATTCACAATGTTAAACATCTGCTGTTTGGTAAGGAACATGTAATACAAGTGTCATGTAGAGCCGTCATGAATCTAAATCAAACCTTTATCTCAGCCCCTGGCACGGTGTGATTGCATATATATACATTTATGTGCACACATTTGACTTTTTAGTACATTTAGAAATGTGCCAGTTTTATTTTTTTCCCACGAGCTTTTTTCCCACCAAAAAAGGGTGATTTTTTCCCCTTGATTTGAACTGATGAGACAGTATAGTTTGAACAGACTCATACTTCCAACTGGTGAGGGATACCGTTTAGTGGCTATTGAGCAGTCATGGCAATTACATGTATAGCACATTCTACTGTTCAAAGGGGGTAATTACTTAGCACAAGCAAAGCAAGCAGAGGTAGGTTCACCAGTAGTATGACCAGAAACAATGCAGCAACAGAGATGTCATCCAGTTTGGTAGCCAGTAGTTCATCTGGTAGTAGAGGTATGGAGAGAGGGAAGGGCTACCAACAGGCTGCATCATTGGCATTGTGGCGGGATCATGCACAATATGCTGATGAGGCTTAGGAAGGGAAGCTGGTGCGTTCCATTGACCAAAGCCTAGCGTCTTCAACCTTACGTTCTGTTAGCCGCATGCTTTTAGCAAGGCTTGTAACACGCTGGTAAGCAAATGGGGGATCAAACATTATGTCTGAGAGGTGACGCACACATGAACATGCAACAAAGGTGGACCCCAGTATTTATCAAACTTGACCATCACAGCCACAGGAAGGCTAGGTGGACCTCCACTCTGGTAACAAATGGCCTGGACTGTTCCATTGCTCCATTTACAAGGCCAGCATCTGTCCATAGGTTAGAGGTGAGCATAACCCTGGCACCACGAGCAAGACAGATGACTGGTTCAAGTCCAGAGGCGTCTTCTGAAGATGCTTTGCTGGCATTGGGACCAGTGTGAACAGCTTTGATGGTGGCAACAGCTTGTACTGTGGGGTGCAAGTGCATGGCATCGTCAAAAGCAGCACTGTCCACCTGAGAACGACATTGCATCAAGAGCTCCCAATCTGAAACACTTACCTCTCCATCCCCAACCGCCTTGGCAAACTGGTACAGTGCTCCAAAGCAAGAGAGTACATTTTTCAATTTTGGAAACTTTTAGCTGTAATGCTTGACACACACATCAAATGTGTTTACAAAGTACATAAAAGCAATGACCCAACACTTGTTATGTCTCCCCTAATTTAATTAAGTGTCACGTGATCTCTCCTCGTTAATATGGCTGCCAAAAGTCACCTCATTCAGAAAAAGTGTTTAAGCTCTGAGTTAACAGAGTTCACTGGAAAGATGACTGAGATAGGTTAAAGTTTTGTTTCAAGTACTTTTCTTGGAAAAATAACCTTCCCGGAAGGTATGGAACACTTTTGCGTGGAAACCGTAACCTTCAGCCATTTTAGTGACGTGTCATGGGTTGGCATTCCTTTTGTGATGTCATCAACCACAACACGTGTATGTGGCAATGCAATTGCGCAATCTAAATGCAAGTATGGCTGCCCTACGTGACCTTACGTTTTTTACCAAATTAAAAAAGGGATCACCAAAACTGACTGCCTGTTAAGACATAATTTCATGAAATTACATATTGTACATGTAAAAAAGTAACAAACAAGTCACCTAGAATAATGTACACTATTCTTACTAATTAGTATCGTGCCCAGACTACTTTTCGCCTAGCGGGAAAATAGTCTGGTAAATTGCCTATACCGTTTTGGTTCCAATATTTTGAAATCACCGTGAGTCACGTCAACTGGATTCTGAATTCAAAAGTGCTCAATTAAACAGTGAATTCAGAGACAGCCTACTCATGCTCCTTACGATAGATTCAGTAGCCTAGTCTACACGCAGCAGCTAGGGTTGCCCGATCAATGTCCATTTTACTAGTGGATCGTCGGCACGAAATGTGGAATGCAATCTGTGATGACATCAAACGTTAAATTAGAAAGGAACAATGCGCCAGCATTCCGGCGCACTTGAACGAAAATGGAATAGGTAGTTGACCAAACCTATTTTTCCGGCAGCTGCGAAAAATGTGGTCTGGGAATGAGACTAAATAAGAATAGTGTACACTAGAATAAGTTACCCTGGGTTTGATTCATGGTTAACTACCTGATCATACCTGATCTATTTCACCTTCTACTATCCATCAAAACTTGTACATGTATATTTACGCCTGTAACTATATGTGTATGCTTGCGTAATGCTCTGTGTGTTAACAAGCAGGCTTTGGTGAACCTCTTGCCAATTTGGTGGTTTTTAAAAAAAAACGGAGTTAAATGACCCTGTGATTGACACCAAAAGTTGAGCACAGAGAAGAGGTATTACTTATTGGCACTGAAAACCTTTCTGTGAGATTTATATTGTTTTACAGCCTTGTCCACGTTCCAGCATGTGTGTCCTTCACGATAAGCTCTAAGGTAATCCCTACTTTTTCTAAAAAAACTTTCTGTTAAGTTCAGGGGTGCAAGTGTCAATGCATGCATGGATCACAAAGGAATTTGTTTTAGTCCTTTCAGGTTCTATAGGAATCTGGAAGTTCTAATCTGATGTGGGAGGTCCAGTATTTCAAGTGTTGTAGGCCACATGGAATATGCAACCTTTTCTGTTGGAAGCACTGCGACACGACAACCAGAACAGATTCAGTTAGTAGTGCATTGTACATGTGACATGTTGACTCACAATGTTGTTCAGTAGCTGCCACCCATCCCAGTGCACTATGCAGAGATTTTATCTGAATTTCATTGCTTTGTTGATAACTAGCTTGAAATGTGCTGTGTACCATCGTACATTGCAGTGAAATTGAGGAATTTCATTTACAAGGACAGTTATAGTCATACAGTTACGCTCTCTAGTTGTGAACTTGTGAGTACAAACACATCTCTTAACTTTGTAAGAATCCTAATCAGCCTTGCGCCACTGTCCGGTTCATGCATCTGTGCTTTAGCACTTTTAACGGGATGGCTTGAGCAATAGCTGTAAAAGGTACACTCGCTGACAGGCTTCTGGACACTCTTGTTGAACCAATGCATTTGATAAAAAATATAGTACTACCACACTGCGTGAATCTTATTGCAGGAAAGAGAGCAGAAGCAGTTGTTTCTATGAATGTCCTGGCTACAAGGCTACTTTTCTCACCATACTGGAACAAAGAGCTGAGATTGCCATCTCTCTCTGTGGAAAAGGTGGAAGATGAAGACAGAATTTCAGTTCAGTCTTCAAACTAGTTAAACTAGTTATTACCTCAAGTGAAAGTTGCAATGGATTCAAACTCAAAGACCAGTCAAACCAGACTCCTTGGCAAGGTGAGTCCTACGAAGAGCACAAAAGCTTGTCATTATGTACATGTCCAGGCTTTCACATCCACATAACAGCACATCAATGCACAAATTGTGAGTGCACCTAAACCGTATAAGTTTTAGGTAGTTACAGGAACTAAACGAAGTCCTAGCATACTTTATCTACCTGCAAAAGGGATTTTGGGAGCCCACCAGTCACAACCTTCCGATCGCAGATGACTGTACATATTTATAACATATCATCTGCAGTTGAGTGCTCAAATGGAGATTCAACTGTTTTAGCATACTCCTGAGGCACTTCACCACTAAGCTCGTTAAACTAACAGGGCGATAGTTGAAAGGGGAGTGTTTGTTACCCCCCTTGTGAAGGTAACTGTTTTATGTTTCTACACACATTTTACTGTACAGATTATGCATGACCTCTACCTGGGTCAACTCAAAAGCTTGAATGAGGCTATACATGTCAACACTAAAAGTCCATAATATGTAATAGACACCACCTATAGTTCGGGAATATATGCATTACTTCCAGCGATTTCTGTGCTGCAAGGAGGAGACCCTTCCTGATCAAAACTAATCTGCGCCATGCGTGCACGGTCAGCCAGAGGACTGCTAATGAAATTGGATTGCATGGGGATCAGGGGCAATCTCCTCAGTTGGATTGCAGCATTCCTTCATGACCGAGAGCAGAGAGTTTTTGTTGAAGGTCAGTCCTCTGAGTGGATGAAGGTGATATCAGGAGTCCCACAGGGTAATTACTTTTTTTGTTCCCCTTTTCTTTTTTGTTCTTGTTGCTATCTGTACCTGCAGGAGCACTTATTATAGGCCCGGTCCTCTTGTGCAACCTCAAGCAATGTAAAGATCAACCAGATTCACATTACGTGAGTACTCGAGCTTCCAAGCAAGGAAAATTATCTTAATTTCAGAATAACTATTTTCCACGACCTAAGTAAAAATTCTGAAGTCAGAGCCACATTGTACTCATTAATACCTCTCTTCTGTTATCAATACTGACACTATACCCTTTTCTCTCAGAGATAAAAATTCAAAATTCAATTCAATTCAACAAATGTTGGTGTGGCAAAGGAGAGAACCAAGAAAGTATCTCCTTGTGCCTATGCTTACTTGTTAGCGCTTATCCTGGTCTGTTTTTTTCTTACATATACTTAGTATAAAGTCTTGCCAACCAGAGCATACTCATAGATATGCATACTTAATGATTACTGTGTTGCAAGAAACTGTTTATAATGTATAGTACACTTGCAATATAAGCAGTCATAATAACTAATTCTTTATGGACATGCATTTATGACAGTTCATCACATTTATAATTATGCCTATTTTAAGACGGCTTGTATGTCCAGATTTGCATGTTGGAAGACTGATGAGCTGGCAAGACTTCAAACAGCAAACCAACTGTCGTTTTACGACAAACTTTCACGTCTGGATCTTGCGAAAGTGGGGGCTATGGATGCCGAAGACATTCAAGATATGCTGCAGAAATGCATGGACTTCAGTGAGGACCATATTGAATTTGCGAGTGCTCAACAGATGTTGTAATTTAGCGACACAAAAGCCCACCAACTTATGTGGGCCAATTGGCCACAACACAATCCAAGGTTTTCAAATTCAAGCTGACCAACTGTAAGATGGCAACAGAACAGAGCTCTATATGGAGGTGGGTTGAGGTGACGATAAACTTGTCTTTTGGAGATCATAAATAAATACATTCATTCTTATTAACACCATGCATATATATATTATACACAATGACGTGCTAATCAGTTGTCATCACTCACTTGTAACTTCAAGTTGAACTATTTGTCGACATCACCTTCGGATGACACTTTGGGGGGTTGTGGTGATCTCATACTGACGTCAACAAGGGTATGAATTTCGAGGGCTTAACACACTTAAGTACCTTCCAGCCACCCTGAATACCTGCAGATATGTAGTCATTGTCACATAAATGCTGCTGTTGTAGAATAACTTCAACATTTCCCATTGTTCCCTGTCTTTCTTGTGTGAATCTTAGGGTTAGGGTTAGGGTTGACAACAAGAGGACCAGTCACAAGGTCAGCGGCAAACAGGGCAAAAAGGCGGCGAACAGAACCTCTTCCTCCTGCAGGGCCGTGGATTTCAAATACCACCAGCACCTCAGGCAATGGAGCGTCCCTGTCTCTTGTACAAGAGAAGGTGGGACAGGGCTCGGTGTGCTCACTGTAGTGACAGTGTTGAACGGGCCAATCCTGAGCGAAGAAGAGTGCGCATTAATAACCGTAGCACTGGAACACTGAGAACTTCTGAGAGATTATCCAATTACACATTCCGAACTGGTGCGAATAGGTACACTTCTGTATCATACAGTGGGAACATTTGGTGAAAATTTTCATTTGACACGTTGGGAACTTAGGACAAAACACCAAATTAAAATTTCCTGCCAATTTTTATTCCAACATTTTTTGCCCTAATTATGGTATTTACAGCAAAGCAAATCAACCATCATTAAGTAATATATTAGCTAAGTTACTATATGTTTTTTAGACTCCATACAGTCATCCAGAACTCCCTCCTATCACAATCTCACCTCAAATACCTATCGGAGCCTTCACTCCCTCCATGGTTGGTGCTGCTTTCTTCATATTCTTTGAGTATCAGTGATTTGTATTGGCAATAATTTGTCACTTCATCTAGACTTGGTCATTAGTTAATCTGTTGAATGATTTACCGAACATCAGTGGTTTATTAGGCAATTTGTCACTTTATTATTAAGATTTGTATGGGCATTAGTTGCCTGTGATTAAGTGTGTTGTTTAAGTTATGTAGTCATTGTCATATTCATCCTACTCCTACTTCCTCTCCTAAGCTCAGTCTTCTTACCATCATGTACTGTCTCCCACCTCTCTAGGATTTGAACCCAAAAACTTCCGAATAGAAGTCCTTGCAAGTAGGATGAGGTTGGAAGCTAGTAATTAGTGATGTGTGTGGTAGCAATTAGTGCTACGTGAATGATGTAATCATACGGGCTGCCATAGAGGCCCATAGTGAAAGGTCAACTTGATTTACATGTACACAAACAGCCTACATTTGTTTGGGACGAAACTCACTCAGTGGATACTACCAGGTGAGCTCTAGATCAACCGCTATAGATCTTCCTTATACGCAAAGCATTTGAGGGTTTCCTTGGAAATCCCCACGCAAAAATTCTGCAGTAAGCATTTCATAGTTATTACACAAGGCTCCAGAGTTACAAGCCAGGATGAAGTTTGGTGTGATCACTTGCATCGTAGCTCCCATTTGTTGAGGCAAGGCTCGCATAATTGTGTAAATTGTCTTCTCCTAATGCAGTCCCTACAAGGCGAAAGGAGCGTTTTCTACACTCGTTTGTGGAAGAAAGCAGACAAATGGCCCACCCGGCATTGACCAAGGCTTTTCTACAGCCAGCTGCAACAGCCGCCATGCACTGTCAGCCAGAGCGGTGCACCCACCTCCCCCTGTCCCACCCTTTCTGCTAGCGCAGAACCTATCTTCAAAACAGATTGCGCCAACTGATAACATGCGGCCAAAATCTGACGACGCCATATGGCGTCATTGGTTGTTAAAGGGTTAATCAGAGAACAAAACAGCCCATAAAGCAGCCATTTAATGATATTCATGAGAACTGTGGGGACAGGTAAGGTCAGGCTGCATCAAGCAAAGACCTACTGCACAGACTTGGCTGTCACCAGTCTTTGCATGGCTGTTAAATGGCATTCATGACCCACACATATGCCCAAACATAAAGCTAAAGGACTTTTAATGAGATTCATAGCTTTATGATGACATCCATGACACACCTGACATGGGTTACAGTCAGTGAAGGGTTTGACAGAGGCCTAAGGCTAAATTCAAGTTTTAGCCTGCCAGCTACTTCAAAACTCCTGACTCCAAATTTCGGCTCTTTTACCAACACTTAATTAACTCTTTAACAACCGTAGGCTATTTACTGGAAGTGTTTATTAGGCTATGGATACCTTCCATGGTCCGTATTTTCACTTCTGCTTGGAGCTAGCACTGGAAACTAGAAAGCAGACAAATGGCCCACCCGGCACTGACCAAGGCTTTTCTACAGGCTGCTGCAACCGCCGCCATGCACTGTCAGCCAGAGCGGTGCACCCACCCACCTCCCCCTGTCCCACCCTTTCCACTAGTGCAGAACCTATCTTCAAAACAGATTGCGCCAACTGATAACATGCGACCAAAATCTGACGACGCCATATGGCATCATCGGTTGTTAAAGGGTTAAGCCATGAATGCCCCATCCCCATCTCCCTTTATGTTTTAACTTCACACTTTATGTATGTGTGAAATTTTGAACATCGATGTGCCAGCGGTGTTGGTGCTCCCCCACTCGACACACACCTTTCCAGGCTGCATAAGTTTAATGGTGTGTGGGGCATATAACACCAAAATATCAAACTGGTGTTATTTGTTCAGTAAGGCTTAACAGTTTATTAAATGAAAAGCTGTGCACAAAAAGCACCTTGTTTTTGTGTGAAGGTATAAGTGTGAACTAGTGTCAAGTGGAGTAGACTCCAGGGATGCCCACAAAGGTTTACAGCTAACAGACTAGACTCATTTGCACACATGCAGCGTACGTCTGTTTAGCATTCACATGACGTGACATCACATGCACTGCTCACGGAGAACCCGCCAAATTAAAATCTGCCAATTTTTTTGTACCCAGCCATATGGAGCAATCTGCCAAATTTAAATTACCACCAAATTTTCTGGCCATACAATACTTTTATGTGAGCTTATTATCATTGACACACACATCAAATGTGTTTACAAAGTACATAAAAGCAGAACTAGATGAAATTCAAAAGAATTTGTTGCCTTCAAAGACCAGTGTTTTGCAGCTTCCATTTCACACCACATCTCTGCCGTAAGTACACAGAAGCTACTATTCAGAAATGTCTTGTTGAGGGGAGGGCTAGACTGGCAGTGGCATTTTGTTCCTACAAGATAAGCAGTTCAGTGGTTTAGTAAATATTCCAAGAATGCTATCAGTCTCCTGGGCAATGACACTGCATAACCATATCCTCAGCAGTCTCCTGGGCAACGACACTGCATAACCATATCCTCAGCAGTCTCCTGGGCAAACAACACTGCATAACACTAGGCTCGTTCCCAGGCCTTCCCCAGCTCCAGGTTTTGATCGCTTGCTACTTTACTGCAAGCGATCAAAAACTGGAGCTGGGTAAGGCCTGGGAACGAGGCTAGCTTAACCCCGTACCACAAAATCAGGACAATAGGCACCCACCAAAATTAGCACCATGAATATATAGGCACTATTTTTGATTACAACAACCACATTGTGTTTATAAGCAACCAATTAAACAGGACCTGTTACTGCTTAAAGAGAAGTGAATCACTGATTTAACATAGTGGCTAACTTTGCCAGTTTCTATATCCTATAGTAAGAAACCTATTGAAACAGGAAAAAACCAACATACAGGCAAGCTAGGCCTCTCAATAAAACATGTCCAGAATTTGCTTGTTCCAAACACTTTACTTTGGTGAGTGTTTGATTGAGTGGCAAGTGATTGGGTTCTAGAAAAGCTACACACATAGGACAAGAATCAGCAGGAAGAGAAAGTGTACTACATGTGTTTAGTATAGTACTCAATGAATATAAGTACCCCATGATTATAAGCAGCCGTTTGGTTTGCTAATTTCGCAAATGGGCATCAGTCGCTTAGTACCCCACTTTTACAGTACACATATCATACATAATAGGGCCACCTATTACATAAAATTATGAACATCTTTCTAGAACAGTGAATGTTACCTGCTCAGTGTCCTGTACAGAATCAGCACCATTGTCAGAAATGTCTTTTTTACGTCGTTTCTGAGGGGCTGAAGTGGTAGTGACCTTTAGTTTCTACAAGTGCAACAAAAACGGTATGAGGATGTATACACTATGTCAGCTGCATGCATTGTGAGTGGGACAGCGCTGCAGGGACAGAGGCAGGGACAGGGACAGGGACAGGGACAGGGACAGGGACAGAGGGACAGGGACAGAGGGACAGGGACAGGGACAGTGCTTCTAGCTACATCCAGCACTGCGTAAAGTGCTCCGCTGCAGCTGAGCGCTGTCTGCAGTACTTTATTATACAGGGTAACTGTGGAGTGCTTTGAAGCATTTGACAACTTAAAGCTTGCAAGCACTGTCAACTATAGCTACCAAGAAGCTAAGGGTCCACTGAAACACTTGTTTGGCAGCACTGCTTTGAAGCACTCTGTAACTATGTTTATATAATGTTCTGAAGACAGTGCTGCAGAGCACTTACACAAGCAGTGAAGTGCCACTGCAGGCTTATGTACACTTTCTAGTGATCATAATTATATGTACTAGTAAGCATTATGGACAATGCTGTAGAGTGTGTGCACTTTATGCCACACACTTAGCCCAAGGTATGGTCCCAGGAGTGGTCAAGTTGATAATGTGTCAAATTCTTAGAAACACTCTACAGCTGTGCGTACTATGCAGGTAGTAGCTGAGCTCAACTACTGGACTAACTCTGCCCACGTCTAAAAGACTATAACTTTTACCGGAGCTTTCTGGAAGGGATTGACAGAGTAAAATGTAAAGAAAATAATGTTCATAAGCACTCAGTTGTTATATGTACTAGTAAGCATTATGGACAATGCTGTAGAGCGTGTGCACTTTATGCCACACACTTAGGCCAAGGTATGGTCCCAGGAGTGGTATACTGTCAACACGAAGTTTTAACCAAGGAACATGAAAATCTATTTGCACAGGCGATGACTTCTCCAATGGGAGGTTTTGATTATATAAAAAAAATTTGAAAAAAGCCTTGTGCCTTGTTTGATTTTGCTTATTTCCTTGGACCAGAAACCGGTTATTAAGTTTGTATGGCCTAATATTCGAGAATACGGCTTGATTTAATTCCCACTCGGATGGGTCCTTCTTGTTCCACAGACTCTTGGTTCAGCTGGATTGAAGACTCATATGAGTGGTGGTGAGCCAAAGCCTCATTTTTCTGAAACTGTAGTTATCTGTAATGTAGGGGGGCTGGGAGTACAGCTAATGTTACTGACATCATCGGCCAAATCACGTGAGACAGAGTTTCCTCAGTATTGTCTTGCATTCAGTGCTGAATATCGGCCGCAATAGTCGGTAGCGTGCAATGTATTCTTCGCGGCACTGAGGATACAACACCTTCCACCTGTGCGCCATGGATATTCACAAAGCTGTTCAGACCAGTTCTAGCATATTTAGGAACCCCAGAAAAATTCTATTGTCTGTGTTGGTTGTTCGGCAGTTTTCGGGAGAAGCTAAACAACTTGATCACAGCAGTTTCACCATAGGCATAGTGATAGCAGCATTCAGAATTTCAGTAGTGACTCTATACAATAAAGATCACAGCCTTTTTATAGTTGGCTAGGTACAGCATAGCTACTAAGGTATGAACTGCAGCGATACATGGCAACAGAGATATGTGAGGCATACAAGGTAACTCAAATATGCAATCAAGCCAGACATCTAGACTGCCATAAACAATAGTTCGGAATTTGCCATTGTCCAAGGATATTACACTTCCTCCCTCTTTATTCATGGCTAGTGAAGGTCAGGTTCATAACGGTTGGGCGGTCTGCGAATCCGAGTTGAACGTCGGAGTTTGGGAGCGGAATCTGGTGCTATTGATTCTTGAGTGGAATTCTCAGCTAGTGGGGGTGGTTCCGATTTTTCAACTGGAATAGACTCATCTGGATCCACCTGCGGTAAGTCATCACTGAAATCTTGCTCCTCCGCTCTTGGTATGTCTGTGCGAGAACGCAGGTGATCTGAATGACGCCGGATGATGCGACCATCTTCTAGTTCAACCGTAAAGGACACAGGACCATTGGCCTCCTTCAAGATTCCAGGTAACCAACGAGCACCTTTTCCAAAGTTTTCAGCATACACCCTTTCTCCTGAGGTCAAATCTCGCTCCTTGCCATGCTGGTCATGACTCTCTTTCTGTCTGTCTTGGTTTCTCCGCACTCTCATTCCTACTTGTGGCTGTAATAAATCCAGATGTGAGCGCAACCTTTTCCCCATCACCCGTTCTGCTGGAGATACTCCAGTTGTAGAATGGGGTGAGATTCGATAATGGAACAGGAATCTAGAGAGTCGAGTTTCCAGTGAACCATCTACCATCTTTCTTAAACCCTCAACAGTTTGTACAGCACGTTCTGCCAGTCCATTAGAGGCAGGGTGATAAGGAGCTGTTTTCACATGCCGGATCCCATTCCTCTGCATAAACTGTGCAAACTCCATACTCGTAAAGGCAGGGCCATTGTCTGTGACCATTATCTCCGGCAACCCAAGTGTAGCAAAACTGCTTCGCATCTTTTCAATTGTCACTGCTGAGGTTGCGGATGAGGTGATGTGGACATCCATCCATTTTCAATGTGCATCAACAAGTATGAGGAGCATTCTTCCTTGAAATGGACCAGCATAATCAGCATGAATCCTCAGCCATGGTTTATGTGGCCATTCCCACGGGTGCAGAGGCATACATGGAGGAGATTTTTGAGCAGACTGACACGCTGAACATTCTTTCACCTTCCGTTCAAGATCAGCATCCACTGACATTGTATCAGAGCGGAGTGGCCAGCCTTGCAGAACAAACTTCTTCACCTCAGACAACACAGAATCTCGATCAGTCAACCTTTTGATTTGTTGTGCTGACACTGGAGTGGATGCTAGATGTTCCATGAGGAGAACCATCTCCGGAGGGTCGGGAACTTCTGGCAGAGGGTCTGGCAGAGGAAGTCGGCTCATAGCATCTGCATTTGAATGCTCCTCTCCACTCTTGTAGTTGATGGTGTATGTATAGGCACTCAAGGTGATAGCCCAACGTTGAATTCGAGCTGAGGCCATGGTGGGAATAGCTTTTGACGTGTTGAAAATGTGCATCAGAGGCTTGTGATCAGAGATGATGACAAATTGACGCCCATAGAGGTATTGATGGAATCTCTTTACGCCAAACACTATCGCCAAAGCCTCTTTATCCAACTGGGAGTACTTCCGCTCTGCTGGAGCAAGAGTGCAGGATGAAAATGCAATGGGTCTTTCCGTACCATCTGACATTCTATGGGATAATACAGCTCCCACCCCGTATGAAGAGGCATCGCAAGACAACACCAATGGCTTGCTGGCATCAAAATGTACCAACAGCTTCGATGACTTCAAGGCATTTTTGATTTCCTGGAATGCTGCTTCTTGATATTTGCCCCACTTCCAAGGCTCACCCTTCTTCAGCAATTTGTATAGAGGTCCCAGCACTGTGGATGAATTGGCTAGGAACTTCCCATAATAGTTCACTAGACCCAAAAAGGAACGAAGCTGTGCAACATTCTTTGGCGAGGGTGCCTCAGAAATAGCTCTGACTTTGGACTCAGATGGTTGCAGTCCTTGGCTTGAAATCCTGTGACCAAGATATTCCACCTCTGGCATCAGGAATACACATTTTCCTTTCTTTAGCCTCATGCCAGTCCTCTCTAACCGACTCAGCACTTCATCCAAGTGATGGAGATGCTCCTCCATGGTGCTGCCTGTAACCAGAATATCATCAATGTACACACACACTTGTGGTACACCTTGCAGCAAATTCTCCATGGTTCTTTGGAATATAGCCGGAGCCGATGCAATCCCAAAAGGAAGCCTCTTGAACTGATACAGTCCTTTGGAAGTATTAATGGTGCAATACTTCTGAGACTCTTCGTCCAATTTCAGTTGTTGATATGCATGTGATAAATCAAGTTTAGAGAAGACTTTCCCTCCTGACAGTGACGCAAAGAGGTCTTCAATTCTAGGCAGTGGATACACTTCTGTTTTCAAGGCTGAGTTCACTGTCAATCGGTAATCTCCACAAATGCGCACTGTTCTGTCATCCTTCAGGACAGGAACAATCGGCGTTGCCCAATCCGAAAACTGCACTGGAGCAATTATCTCTTCCTTTTCCAATCTAACTCAGCCTCCACTTTCCACCGTAAGGCATATGGCACTACTCTGGCTTTGCAAAATCGGGCAGGAACTTCTGACTCAACAATCAGCTTCACTTCCATCCCCTTCACCAATCCAAGTCCTGATTGGAATACTTCTGCATGCTGATCCAGGATTCTTGTACCCCTTGTGGCATTTGGAACTTGAAAATGGTCTTCCAATCTAGCCTCAGCTTGAACAGCCAATCCCTGCCCAATAAGCTGGGCCCATTTCCACCAACAACCAAGAGTGGCAAGTGTTCTACCTGTCCACTGCTCTGCACTTTGACCATGGTTGAACCGATCACTGAGATATTCTGCCCTGTGTATGTTCTCAGTTTCACCCTTGAAGATTGCAACTGTGACGAACGTTCTTTACCCCACAGTTTATGGAATGTTTCCTCACTGACCAACGAAACTGAGGCACCTGTATCAACTTCCATGCACAGTTCCTTTCCATCCACCAGCACTGTTGTAAGTACAGGTTTTGCCTGTTGATCTGAGACCGGAAACAATGTATACTCCAATGTATCAGCAACATCAATACTGTCCTGCACTTTGAGAGCTGTTTTGCTTGCTCCCAGACTTGAACCTGCCTTCTTGGACCTGCACACCTTTCCTATGTGGCCTTTCTTTCCACAATCATGGCATTCCTCTTCCTTGAATCGACAGTGATTTGCCAAATGCTTTCCTCCACACCTGTAACACCGACGCGGTGTCCTTGGAACTTTTTGGAGATGATGAGGTCTTCTTGTGGAGTTTGTGAATTTGTGCGGGGTTCACCGTGCTCGCCACTTGCAAATCCTTTGCGTCCCGATCTGCTAACTCCATCACCTGCGACAATGTCAAGGCCTTCTGGAAAGTCAGCTCAGGTTCTGCCAACAGGTGACGCTGTATTCATGTGTCTCCAATGCCACATACCAGACGATCCCTTAACATGTCACTCAATTTCTCCCCGAATTCACAGAACTCTGAAAGTTCGGCTACAAATTTAGCAATAGATTCGCCCACCTGACGTACCCAGGTATTAAATTTGAACCTTTGCACGATGACCGAAGGTTTCGGGTTATGGTGCATCTTAACCATCTGTTTGAGGTTTTCATAGGAATGATCTGTTGGCTTCTATGGAGCTGCGAGACTGCGGATTAGCTTGTAAGTTGCTGCTCCACAAACGCTCAAAAGAATAGCTCATTTCTTCAAACCATCTTCCACGTCGTTCGCCGTGAAATAATTTTCGAGCCGTTCTGTATACGCAGTCCAGTCTTCAATCGAGTCACTGTACTCCCCGATGCTGCCGTGCACTGCCATGTCTGATGCAGAATCCGTAGTATCCTTGTCGCCCGTATGTTGTATCCTCAGTGCCGCAAAGAATACATTGCACGCTACCGACTATTGCGGCCGATATTCAGCACAGCAGTTTCACCATAGGCATAGTGATAGCAGCCATTCAGAATTTCAGTAGTGACTCTATACAATAAAGCTTTTTATAGTTGGCTAGGTACAGCATAGCAACTAAGGTATGAACTGCAGCGATACATGGCAACAGAGATATGTGAGGCATACAAGGTAACTCAAATATGCAATCAAGCCAGACATCTAGACTGCCATAAACAATAGTCCAGAATTTGCCATTGTCCAAGGATATTACAGAAGGCGTGTCCCAAGACGTCAGCTTGAGCTGAATGGGATCTGAAATCCCTGTACTACTTCTAAGACCAATTGATCTTGTGTAATTGCCCTCCACTCGTTTTATAAAATACCTCTGGGTATTCTGTTTTTGTCTGTGGTGTGTTTGAATATCCTCTTGTGATCTTATGAGTGTAGCTGGTTGTATATGGCCGAGCTGACTGAAGATGCTGCTTGTAGCCCGTGGGGATTGGTACTTCCCCTTCCTCGGGATGATTGGTATCAGAAGAGAGCAACATTCTTATATGGCACTTTAAATACCTGAATATGCTTTCATATATGGGAAGGTTGTTCTTCACAGGCATGGTCGCATAAGCCATCCCTGGCTCTCACATGAGTAACACCAAATTCCATTAATGTTTAATTTTGGTCAACATGAAGTTTGTGCCCAAAGTGTAATGCCACATACACTGACGGGTTTAGTCTATCAACTGTGTCATTTTGTCTGTGTTCATACTGAACTGGTTCTACTCTCTGGAGTGAATTCGCAACTGTTACTGAACTTTCTGGAAAGATTGTGGCTTCGCCAACAGACTAACATACATGATTTACAAATTCCACTAGCAGGTATAATGGTCGGCCCAATTTGCTAACCTCTTGTGTTCATGGCTACGGTACACAGGAATGCACAAAACTATCTGCCTACGTATGAGTCTTTTGCATGCATAGAAACATGAGTGGGTAGAGTCTGTAGATCACACTTGACTCACTACACATTGTGGTCTCGACCCCAGACCAATTTCTTGGCACGCGCCTGCGGCCATGCCAAGAAAATTGCATTTAGTTGCAACCAATCAGATTGTTCATGGAAGTAATATTTATATAAGGATACCTCATCGCAGGTCCCTCGCCTTGTACTGATAATGTGATATGTTTGCAATTAACACCTACAATTATTGGCCGTAGTTTTCCTAGTGGAAGTGTTCAGACTTGATTGGTGGACCAGAAAAGTTGGTCAGGGCAGAGACCATCCTTGTTCTCGTGTGGGTGAGAATATATAAGCAACTGCAAAGCATCTTACCCCATGAATGAAACTTTGGTACACCAACAACTCTCCCTTCACCAGCTACACCACTGTCACCCCTCACAGCGACTCCCGAAGCGATTTTTCCGCTTATACAATGGCCGAGAAGGGTCAAATTATAACGAATTCCTGAGATCATTTTTGCTTGATTGTATTCAAGTATGGGAATAGATATAGGTTGTAATGCTTGCACAGTAAAGACAGAATATTTTTGCATGTACCATGTGCAGGGATCTTGGAATTCCTGAGATCATTTTTGCTTGATTGTATTCAAGTATGGGAATAGATATAGGTTGTAATGCCTGCACAGTAAAGACAGAATTATTTTGCATGGACCATGTGCAGGGATCTTGGAATTCCTTAGAACCTGTTGAAGCTTGATTGTACACACCTGTACAGATAGATATAGGTTGTAATCCCTGCACAGCAGTGATGGAATTATTTTGCATGGACCATGTGCCGGGATCTTGTAATTCCTTACATAGTTGTATCTTTTTTTTAATTCAGAAGCTTAAAATTAACAAACATATTTTGACATAGCTATACATACTACTTCTCTACATTCACGTAGATGATGGTGAACCCAATGACAACACTTCCACATCACCTTCCATGCCATCAGCAGCAGGTACTGCTGTGGATGTTTCTCGTCAGGGAAAATCTGGAACTGAAAAGGCGTATCCCACCACTGTTAAATCTGCTATTGGGGCAAATGACATATTGCAGTGCAATCGTCGGGGGATTGTATCACTGTCATCAGGTAGTGAGAAACCTTCACTGAGTGTTGAAGAACTTCTTGAGAATAGGAGGCGAGGCATGCCTTATGCTAGCATTGGTAGGAAGCTAGGCATTGACCCTTCAAAGGATGAGGTGCTCAACATTTATCATGCCATCAAAGAAGCAGCTCCAAACACACCAGATGTTGAGAAGGAAAATGTAAGTCTTGAAACATTATCCCACTCCTCTTTGGTTCTTGTGGAAGATGAAGTTGTCAGCTTAATTTCAAAGTATTCTGCAATGAAAGCCACGCCCTATAGGCAGCTTAGCGCTATGATGCAGTAGATCGTTAATAGACGCGCGTTCACCTGGCGAGTATCGACGTAGTAAGTGGTGGTACTGGTGGATCCTTCTTGAACGTGCAAATCGGTCCCAGGCTCGAGAAAGGAATGTGGCAGCTCTGATGTATACTATAGTCCAGGTGGCAGTATTCTACAGTTTCAACTTCTTCTGTGGTCCACGTTGATAGAGCTGCTCTTGTTTTCGCTTGCAGGTCAGCAGCTTGTTAACAGCTGATGAGCCAGCTGTTTGACCTGTGAGACCATCATAATATATCTCTCTATTATATATTGTGGGTATACATTTCCATGTCGGCTCGATACATATATAGTTGTACCAGGAGGACTTGCGCAAAACGGTCCGTACAAGCTTCTTATATAGGCAGACATAGTAACCACTGCTCAGGAACTTTTACACACCACTTTGGCTATCTTCTCTAAAACGTGATGGATCTGCAGAGGCTGCGGGCCTTCACCGCCTTCCAACAGCCTTAGCACAGCTACGGCTTTCTCCAACGTTGTTTTACGCACAGCCATGTAGCCGAAAAACGCATCACCAATGCAACTTGGAACACATGGCAGGGATAATTGCTATCATAATTCATAACAAATATATACATATGCTCTTAAACAACTGTGCAGGCTTTGTAAATCTGAACCTTCTGATAAAAGCCCAGATGGCCTATGGGTATGTATTAACCACAATATTGCAATTAATCTATGTTTATTAATGACATGCAATTATGTATGAACTGTTGTAGTTGAAGGTATGCCTTGAGGCTCAAGAGGTTCAAGTATGAGAAGAAGTCTCCTCTCAAATACTGTTACGTGAAGCTCAGCAGCACATGGAATAAAGTGAAAGCCACAATTGCATCCGCTTTTGATTTGGATGTAACTTCTGATACAATTGAGAGTTCATCCATTGTTGTTGCTGATTCTGAGCTTCATGAGGAGGAATCCATCCCGACATTGGAGAGCTACCTACACCATCGTAAAGGTGGCATAGGACGCACCACATTTGGATTGTACATGTCATCAGGTCACAGAGAAGAGGTGCTCAATTGAATCCCCGTCACATCTCAATATTGCAGACCTAGCTGCATACAGGATTGTATGGTTATGCATACAGGATTGCATGGTTATGCAATTAATACATAAACTAGGCCAAACTGTATGGCCGTGCACTAAGAGCAGATCAACTATCATCAACAACTCAAGTATTTTTTGCTTGTAGGGCTCAAGCTACTTGAAGGGTGGATACCCCAGAAGCAGCTTTCAACAGGGGGGTGTAAGCTCAGACTATATTAAATGTCACTCTCAACTAATTAGTAGTGTTTAGGGTAATTAGACAATGTAGACCCTTTTCAGATTCAAGTAGCATCACACTTCAACACCAGGGGTCAAGGGGCTGGACTTATAGCAAAAGTAAAAGAAGAGATGTGGACATATGGTGCATTTGCCTGTGATGTTGAATGAAGAAATGCAGAGTGTTATATCTTTTCGAACTGTAATATGGTTGGTATGTGTCACTATAAAGCTTGCAAATAGTTGATGCAAGCAAACAAAACATTTTTCATCAACCACTTATCTATTCTCCACTTGCAGGAATCAAGCTACTTGGAGGGTGAACAATCCAGTCGCAGCCGAGGGAAAGATGTAAGAATGTATTGAATTTACTGTGACTATCAAATGAGGGAGTTACAATCTGAAAGGAAGTGTCAAATAACCATATCCCCACACTTGAATTAGGAGTCAACAGGCTGGATTCAAAAAGAGAGCACAGTGTCAATATCAAGAGTAAGAAATGAGTACAGGGGTGAACATATTACATACTTAATTGGAGCACCTACATGTGGTACTAAAATCACTAGCATACTAGAATTTATGGCTGAACCTATTCAGAACTCCTGTATACACCTGATTGCAGGCAAAGGATCTTCCAAAAATTGGTACAAGGCTAAGAATCTTAAATGAGGCAGCACAAGGCCTTGCTTTTCTTCACTACAGTGGACCAGATGCAAAGCCACTCCTTCACCTTGATATTAAGAGGTAAAATTATGGATGAACAATCACATTTCTCTCATGCATACTAGTTTTGTGTTCAAATTGTGATTTTTGTTACAGCTCCAATGTGTTGCTTGATGCAAATATGCACGCAAAAATCAGCGATTTTGGCTTTGCTAAAGAGCAACCCAGCATGCCTGATGGCAAGAGTTATGTGAAAGTGGAGTCCATGAGAGGTTCTCGAGGCTACGAAGCAGATGAATATTGTGATGGACAGTTGAGTACCAAATTGGATGTCTTCAGTTTTGGTGTTGTAAGTTCTATTTACTTACACTGAGTGTGTGTGTGTGTATGCATGGACTCATACCAAGATATATGCTAATGCAGGTGTTGGTAGAAACATATACTGGGAGAAAGGCATATAACCCAACTGCAGAGTGTAGGAGACTGGTAAGCTGTTAGCCTATTACAACCAATAATCAACTATCAGATTCAATCTCAATACTTGTGTAGTTCCATGTGTCATAGGTTGTCACAATCAGAGATGCACTTTATGATCTGGAAGCCTTTGTTGGGTTTCGTGATCCTGAGATTAAATGTGTACATGTTCCTGACATGGAGATCCAGCAGATAGCTAAGCGCACACTTGCTGCCAGACCTGACCGCATAAACATGGAACAGGTAGTGTCCCATGATCAAGTACACTTAGTGATTATGCAATTTGCATTGTACAGTATACTAGCATCATCACAGTGAAAATTGGTGAATAATGTTACAAAAACATTCAGCTAACAAGGTGAACGTAAACATCATCAGCATTGTCAAGAGTGATATCAAATTGCCTGAGTCCAAATGTGCTTAACACTTGTGCATCACAGCTCTCCTTGAAATCAGAGGTTTATATAAAAAGGTGGTGGTTTGGAAGCATACAACAGTTTAGCAGTTAGCCAAACTTCTCCATCCAAATCTGTGCACAAATAGTTCTCAGTTCCTGAAAATTCACAGAGCACGGAAATGAAGGCATAAGATGAAAAACAAACAAGTAGTGTTACCTTTGTAGCTCTCTATAGCATTCAGATAGTAATCCACCACAACGCGAGGATTGTGGTTTGTCGAAGAAACCTCCAGCCACAAGATTTTTCATGAATACCTGAGTAAAAGCAAAACATGGTGCTAATGCACCCCAATGTCAAGAACTATTTTACCCCACTGACCCATCAATACATCCATGTATGCAAAAGCCGTAAGTTCGACATAATTAGAAACCACACTGGTACCCAGTAGAACAGCATTTGGTACACTGCATTGATATTTACCTTACAGCAATGCACGCATCGCTTAAGTCGTTTACACCTACGTTGTCTTGCTCCCACAGGATCAAGTTGGGATATCAAATTCATCACAGTGTCCCTACATTTTGACATTTTTTTAACAATGTGTACATACAATTATTAGCAAAACTCCAACCTTCGTACGTAAAGTCCATAATCCTTTCACAGAGTGTCCCAAACAGCCCGGTAGCCTAACAACCCATGGCATCTTTTAAGCTCCATCTGTGCAGCAGTACCAAACACTAACAAGTACACCACTTCCATCCCACTTTAACATGTACATGGCTCTTTACCTCAACACACTGTTTGATGATTGAGGCTGAATCCCATCTCATTCTTCGGCCACGACGTGCAAGACCAAGGTAGCACATACGTCTTTTCAACCAACTCCTACTATAATTGACCAGTACATCAACATGTTGGTTTAATCAGTACAGAATGACTTCTAAATGATAGACAAACTAATTCACAAAGTCAATGCTTATCAGTTTTAATAAATTACCATCAGCTGCTGGTTGTGGAATAGCCATGAATGCAAGTACCTAGTAATGGAAGAAGTTAGCAATAACTCCCAAATCACATTAGTGTTAACCAAGCAAATCAGTTCTGTCTCATCTTTTGTATCACTACAAACACAATTTCGCTTAGTTGCTTGAAAACTGTGCAGGCATTTCAACCTAGATCAATACCATTGTATGTAGAAAACCCAACTACAACAGCCAGGTTCTCAGGAATTCCAAGATCCCTGCACATGGTCCATGCACAAGAATTCCGTCATTACTGTGCAGGCATTATAACCTGTATCTATCTGTATAGGTGTGTACTTGAAGCTTGATTGTATGCAAGTATAGGGATAGATACAGGTTGTAATGCCTGCACAGTAATGACAGAATATTTTTGCATGTATCATGTGCAGGGGATCTTGGAATTCCTGAGATCATTTTTGCTCGATTGTATTCAAGTATGGGGATAGATATAGGTTGTAATGCCTGCACAGTAATGATGGAATTATTTTGCATGGACCATGTGCAGGGATCTTGGAATTCCTGAGATCATTTTTTGTCAACAGGTTCTAAGGAATTCCAAGATCCCTGCACATGGTCCATGCAAAAATATTCTGTCTTTACTGTGCAAGCATTACAACCTCTATCTGTACAGGTGTATACAGTCAAGCTGAAAAATGATCTCATGAATTCCAAGATCCCTGCACATGGTACATGCAAAAGAATTCCGTCATTACTGTGCAGGCATTACAACCTATATCTATCTGTACAGGTGTGTACAATCAAGCTGAAAAATGATCTCAGGAATTCCAAGATCCCTGCACATGGTACATGCAAAAATATTTTGTCTTTACTGTGCAGGCACTACAACCTGTATCTATCCCTATACCTGCATACAATCAAGCTTCAACAGGTTCTAAGGAATTCCAAGATCCCTGCACATGGTCCATGCAAAATAATTCCGTCATTACTGTGCAGGCATTACAACCTATATCTATCTGTACAGGTGTGTACAATCAAGCTGAAAAATTATCTCAGGAATTCCAAGATCCCTGCACATGATACATGCAAAATAATTCCATCATTACTGTGCAGGCATTACAACCTATATCTATCTGTACAGGTGTGTACAGTCAAGCTGAAAAATGATCTCAGGAATTCCAAGATCCCTGCACATGGTACATGCAAAATAATTCCGTCATTACTGTGCAGGCATTACAACCTATATCTATCTGTACAGCTGTGTACAATCAAGCTGAAAAATGATCTCAGGAATTCCAAGATCCCTGCACATGGTACATGCAAAAATATTTTGTCTTTACTGTGCAAGCATTACAACCTATATCTATCTGTATAGGTGTGTACAATCAAGCTGACAAATGATCTCAGGAATTCCAAGATCCCTTGCACATGGTACATGCAAAAGAATTCCGTCATTACTGTGCAGGCATTACAACCTATATCTATCTGTACAGGTGTGTACAATCAAGCTGAAAAATGATCTCAGGAATTCCAAGATCCCTGCACATGGTCCATGCAAAACAATTCCGTCATTACTGTGCAAGCATTACAACCTGTATCTAAGATCCCTGCACATGATACATGCAAAATAATTCCATCATTACTGTGCAGGCATTACAACCTATATCTATCTGTACAGGTGTGTACAGTCAAGCTGAAAAATGATCTCAGGAATTCCAAGATCCCTGCACATGGTACATGCAAAATAATTCCGTCATTACTGTGCAGGCATTACAACCTATATCTATCTGTACAGCTGTGTACAATCAAGCTGAAAAATGATCTCAGGAATTCCAAGATCCCTGCACATGGTACATGCAAAAATATTTTGTCTTTACTGTGCAAGCATTACAACCTATATCTATCTGTATAGGTGTGTACAATCAAGCTGACAAATGATCTCAGGAATTCCAAGATCCCTTGCACATGGTACATGCAAAAGAATTCCGTCATTACTGTGCAGGCATTACAACCTATATCTATCTGTACAGGTGTGTACAATCAAGCTGAAAAATGATCTCAGGAATTCCAAGATCCCTGCACATGGTCCATGCAAAACAATTCCGTCATTACTGTGCAAGCATTACAACCTGTATCTATCCCTATACCTGCATACAATCAAGCTTCAACAGGTTCTAAGGAATTCCAAGATCCCTGCACATGGTCCATGCAAAATAACTCTGTCTTTACTGTGCAGGCATTACAACCTCTTTCTATCTGTATAGGTATATACAGTCAAGCTGAAAAACGACCTCAGGAATTCCAAGACCCCTGCACATGCTCCATGCAAAATAATCCCGTCATTACTGTGCAGGCATTACAACCTATAACTATACTTATACTTGTACAATCAAGCTTCAACAGCTTCTCAGGGGAGTCAAGACCCCTAACGTGGTTCACGCAAAGCAACCCTTTGCGCTCCATGAAACTGCACAGAAAGAAGACCAAGGCTCATCAGTGCTTCTAGTATGTAGAAATCTTGTAAAATTTACTGTAGCATTAGTGGTTTTGGCTCTATAGGATCTGAAACATGTTGAACCGATTTCAATGCATATGGGACAGCACATGAGTTATGAGACAGTTAAAAATTACAGTTTACGAACACAAACAGTGACTCTATTACATCATAATAAGAAGAAAAGAAAGATCTTACACACATTTCAAGCAATAGAACTCATCAGGAACAGTGTCTTTAGTGGTAAAGTTGTGGCAATGAAAACAAAACCACATGTTGCATTTGTCACAACATACCCAGAACTTGTCTTCATCCTGCTCATCACCAAAACACATTCCACAATTTGAACACTGTCCATTATCTTCACTATCTTCATCAATCTCCAGCTGCGAAAACAGTGAGTCAAGGTCATCAGTTGTAGGGCTTGTTGCACGTCTGGTACATGTAGATCGAGGTTTTCTCTTTTTACCTCTACTCTCTTGCGCTTTTCTTTCCTTTGTCTTTGCTTTTTCTAGTGCTTTCTTTTCTCTCTCCAGTTTCTTTCTCTCCTCCAGCTTTCTCTCATTTGCTTTTCGTTCTCTCTCCAACTTCTTTTCTTCTTTCTCCTTCTTAGCTTCAGCTGCGGGAAGTTGTTTATCTTTCAATTCTTGTAGAACAGCAGGATCTGTGATTTCAGTAGCTTTGTGATTCACAGCTTTTTTCCTTTGACTTGTTTTAGGTGGTGGAGGTTGAGGCAATGTCAGTAAATCACTCAATACCTCTTCTGAACTTTGGTTTGTCTTCACAGAAGATGAAGAGACCGATGAAGTGATGCTAGGTGAGGTAGCAGTATGAACAGTAGACATACATGTACATGTACCAGCAATAGCTGATGCTGACGATCCTGGAGAACTGATAGCTGTTGTAGTACTCACAACACTCTCAGGGCTAGGATAGTTCACGCTTTTCCATGCTAGGTAGGTTGGGTCTGGCACATCATAACCCTCTGCATACCTTTGTTCAAATAATTCAATTTGCTCAGGAGAAAATGTTGGAGGTTGAGGGGATGGTTTCACAAGTGCCTTTGATGGAGCTAGCTGTCGATCGCTCACTTGACCAGGGTTAAAAGGATAGATGCCAGATTTCTTAAAACCACCAAGAATATTCAATGGGGTATGAGACTGTGCAAATGCATCACCGGCTACAGTAGCCAAGATATCTTTGGTTATGACGCGTCCTGGGTTCTTGGCCATGTACTGACGGCATGCCTTGGAGAAAAAGGATTTGAACGATTTGAAAACCCCTACATCCAAGGGCTGTAATATATGGGAAGTGTGAGAGGGCAAGCATAGAAGATGTATTTCCTTAGACCGCGCATACTCAATCACGTCAATAGTGATATGTGAGCCATGTCCATCCAGCACCAATAGCACTGGTCTCAAAGGGGGAATCATCTCAGTAAACATCTTAAACCGAATAGTTCTTTCGTGATCCAACCGTTGTCACTCACATGAAACACTGTGTTCGGATAGGCTCCTTCTCTTAGTTTTTCAGGTATAGGTCGCTTCCTTGGGTATATCATGAACGGCGGGAACCAGTGGCGTAGCTAAGGTAGGGCCTGGTAGGGCCTAGGCCCTACCAACTGCTGCAAGTGCCCTACCAACTGTAGCCCTACCGTCCGGCTTTCTCACTTACTGGAGCTACACAACCGCCAGTGTAACAGTGCTGTACGTACGTAGCTTCATTCGAGCAACCGCCAGGCACGCTGGGCTTCTCTTCGTCTACTGAGTACGACAGACATGTGTCTACAAACCACGCCTACCCAAGTACATGTCTCGTTCCCAGTCTGTACTTGTGCCCTACCAACTGTCAACTTCTAGCTACGCCACTGGCGGGAACACTTGTCCGCTGGCAGATACACAAGCTAAGATCGAATGTGTCTTTCCTTTATCTGCTGAAGTTATCGATGGCACATTGTGTCGTCCAATTTGAGCAATTACTTTGGATGGCTTGTGAACTATAGTAACCCCAGTTTCATCTGCGTTGAAGATTTGACTTGGTTTAGCAATTAGGTTCAGCCGCCCATAGATTGCACCAAGCTTCGCAAAGAAATCGTTGTTTCCTTGTTCGAAGAAACAGCACGTGCGTAGGACAATGCCTGAGGTGTGCACAGTGTAAGAGTGGCTTGCCTTACCATAAAGCCTTCGTACTATCCTCTCCCAGCATAGCCTTGTTTAAAAGGGTGGCTCCGACCAGTTTTGTCTGCAATAGCAAACGCCATGGCCATCAGACCTTCTCGAGTGAAACCAAACCCCATATCAGCCATAGCAACACAATATTCTGCCAAACGAGTCTCCTCTTCACTGGTGAGAACAGTAGGTGGACCAGGACGGCAATCAAGACTCACAAGGCCAGCAGTACGTCTGCGTAAAGTCTCAACAGGAACACTGTACTTTCTAGCAGCTTCACGAAGGCTCATGTTTTCATCTTTCACAGCTTTACAAGCTTCTTGCATGCTCTTAGGAGCCCACTGCTTCCTTTTTGCTTTTACTGATGCCATGACAGTCTACATACAAAAAAAGTGCATTTAGAGTATGAGTGTTTTATTAAAATTTGCTCACATTAGAACATAATTTCTAGAGAGATTATCACATACCTGCGGAGAACTTGACAACCAGACAAAGATCAGAGCGAGACCAGTGATCACCACGTGGCTAGTTGATGAACCTCGCGCTCACATGAACGTACTTAATCAAGTTAATGTGCTCTAATTGGTGTAGATAGTGACCTCTGACCCTATAAATCCGGAAGTATCAGGGGGCGGAGCTACCAACAAGTTAGCCTGCAGGTACTGTCTCCCACGTAAGTTTAAACGAAAAATTCGGAAGTGTCTCATAATACCAACCGTCCCATAATAGTAGCAACTACTCTAAGCCCAAAAACACAACCTAAATCGTGTCCAGCGATGCTTACCTCTCCTCTCCTTCCACAAGGAAACAGAGATCACTTTTTGCCGGTCCCCTAGCTCAATTACAGTGTTGCCTGTCTTTTCCGCGTTCAGCTTGATTCTTTACTGCGCATGCGTGCACATGCGTCTTAGGTTTACAAAAAGGCGCGGGCGGGGGGTGGAAGGTCAAACGGTGAACCAAGTATTACGTTTTCGGTATTCGGTATTCGTTATAATTTGTCCCTTCTCGGCCACCTTAATTAGCTGTGGTGTCCTATAGCGACTTCCCCACAAAATGGTGTTTGAAGTTTGACTGCCGATTGTAGTTGGCCTCAGTACAGCTTATATCCACACGCTACTTGTTCTATCATACCACACACGTTGTTACTAAACAAACCTGTATATAAACACTGTTTCATTTCCCTGTAACCTCACCACCGATGAGCGAAACGTTGGGCCCATAAGCAGTGAATAAAATTTTGCCAACCGCTCCTACTGTCCTCATCAATAAACCTATACCGCAGCACCGCAGAGATGACATCATTTTTTAAACTACGGATGTGGGTACAATTCGAGGGCAGGGTCAATAGCAATCAGCAGTAAAGTGCATGCAGTCCAGAGTGCTAGCGCGTGCACTCTGCTACAACACGTGCACTACATGAGTGCATGTGACTGACCTGACAGTTCTGCTGTGCATGCATGCAGTCCTTGGTATAGATCTCCCTGGACCGAAGTGCATATCTCAGGGTGCGGGTGCGAGTAGTATAGTGCAGTGGCAAGCACCTGAAATTAATAGTACCGAAATCAAGGAAATACCTTTATAATATAGCTAGATGTGCATTTTGATATCCTATCATCATGATCATGATTATTGGCCATCATCATGGTAATGAAGTTCATTTTTGAGACTCGTGGAGGGTCTAGGAGCTCATTGGTCAGTTAGCAAGGATGGGGACGATGGCTATTAAGTAAGTTAGATCTTTTTTTTAGCACATACTACTTGCAGCTTTAGTGCTTCATAGTATATGCCAAAAAAAAAAAAAATCTAATATATACATAGGGCATGATAGTGATAATCACATTTATTTAGATCAAAGTGCTAGAGGAAGCTGCAAAGCAATAACAAAGAATCTATGTCCATTGCTCTGCCAAAATGGCAGAAAAGCGGCTTCGATTGTCGCCAAGTGGGAATACACCGAGACGACCTTCCATGTGTGTAACACTGTTAATTTCTTTACACAGACTTGCATGTTGAACCTGAAGCGATAGCTCTCTCTCCAGCAGTGCGGGACGTCTTCAAACTTTTGCTGATTTCACCATTTGAATTGGTCACGTGATGCTGTCATACTTCCTCTTGCGTGCACCAAGATTAAGACTGGTTTTGTGGTTTGCGTAATAATCACATGGCTCATGCTTGAAAAATATAGAAACATTAAAAATGTAAACTGTTGGGATGGCATGCCAAAAATCATGCAAACAAGGTATGTCAGGATGGCATGCCAAAAATCATGCAAACAAGGTACTATAGGGATTGTAGTTGGATGTTATAGGAAAGTGTCTTAAACTCTGACAGGTATGTACGGTTTGTTTTGTTGGGTGTGGGCTAATAGGGTGGTTGCTAGACTGCATTGTAAAGAGAGGAACCATAACAGTTGTCAAGTCTTGTATTGAGTGTGGAACACGGCATAAAAGAACAATTGTCACTTGCAGTGGAACCACAAGATACTATCCTTTCCTGTTGTATATCCCTTTGCTCATAGAAATCTGCCACCAGAGATTTGTAGTATACTAAATGAATGAACTAATGTATGAGCAGAAGGTCGGTTGGGATGACCCTGTGCCATCGTACATCAAAGAGACCTGGTTCCAGTAGCACTCAGAGCTCTACCTTCTCTCCGAAAAAGACGTCCATCGTTGCTATTTCGACAAGGCAACTCGTGTTTCCTCAGTTGAGTTTACGAACCACTTTCTACTCAGATGGATGTCCACTGCCACGTCTGGCTGGACAACAGAACCTAAACCACAAAATATACAAGCAGGAAAGTGGATGGTTCTCCCCTTCCACCATCAAAGATTCTACTACAGCAACTTTGGCTATCTCGGGGAGTAGAGTCACCCACAAACGCGACATGTTAGTCATAGGAGAAGGGGGGAGGAGTGTGAGGGATTACCTCACTGTGACAGCTATTGCCCTTATTAATTTGTGTATATTTCTACGTATAGGTTAAGTCATGGCTCCTAATTATCCATCTTGGCGATGTTGGATACCAGGGTGCGTTTGGTGATATTATCAAGTGGTGGTGGGTCTGAGATGGTCAATCAGAAGTGATCTTTGATAGGCATTGACAAAATACGCTAGCCGAATAGGTATGTAGATTCTGTTGTAAGTTCAAGATGTGAGGTCTCTCCTGTTTCACTTCATAATCAGCGGTTAAACAAAGCTATAGAGAAAATACTAACGGTCCGAGAGCCGCATGTTTCTGTGAGCAGAAGACAGAAGTAAAGCTGAAGTCATTTCGAGCGACAATGACCGATCGTCTTTGGCGGTTTATGCGGAACACTCGCCAGCCTTGGAACCAAGATTTCCTCCAAAAACAAACTGGCCCAGTTACCTATTATTCTCACTAACCGTACCCATTATTCTCAATAAAAATCCCAAATTTTTAGATAATCTTTAACGATAATTGTACTGCAACATTACTAGCCAATTGAGGAGGGGGACTCAGAAGGCAGGCTAATACATATCAACTCCTGTACACAGAAAAGCCATCAATAATAGAGGGTAAAAACAAAAGCATATTTTGTCAATCCCTAATTCTTGGTGGCGATCCACTCAATACCCAGTGTCTTGGTGTACTCACCAGAGGTAGACATCATGTGCATGGAATGACATTCCTTCAGATCAGCAGAGTGGTGTTGCAAGACGCTTGGAGCAGCCATGTTGGCGGAGAAGGATGAAGCTGACACTCCAAATGTCACTTTGGTCCAAACACAAGTGTTGACCAGTCAAGTAGCTAGGGGGAAACAGACTGACATTTCAGTGAAGTTAAATCTCGTAGGGAGAGGGTTAAAATCTAAATTTGGGGGAAAACCCGCAATTTTTTTCTCATGAGCAAGTCATTCACTCATGGGCGTGATGGGAGTATCTCGAGATCCAACACACAGAGCTCGCCCTGGTAGCTGACTTACAGAATCCTACTGAGGTTTCAACTCCATCATGTTGCCCTGACTACAGATATCAGCAAGATGTACTGAGCCATTGAACTTGTTCCACCTGATCGCGATCTTCACAGATTCGTGTGGAGCTTCCTGGAATACCAAATGACTGGAGCACAATTAGTAAACCTGCTGTGCAATGCTATGGTGTGCATTTGTGCACTACATTGCTGTACACTGCAATCTAACTATGCACCAAGGGTCGAACATTGAAATTGTTGACGCGTGTTGAAATCAGGCTTAAAAATGAAGCTATTTTATGTCTGTTCAATGTGTTCATGTTCCTATATGCTAGAGGTAAAAATTTATTCTCACACTGATATATTATTGGAACTCAGACTTCAAAGGTCTAAGCACGGTAGCAACTGTACCAGATCATCAGAGCAACAAGACATGCTGGGGCTGGGATAGTTTTTGACACCCGAAGCTATTGTAGTACGTCGGGATAGAAAATCACGTCCGAAAATACATTGTAAAACAACGCATAACTTCTTTGCCGCCTCCTCTGAAAAGGAAAGACTAAAAAACTTGCCAAATTTGGCTAGCAATGTGATATAATACATGATTATCAGACTTGTATCATACTGTGTGGGAAGTTGAAAGAAGCCGCCATGGGGTACAAATCCCATGTACACCGTGGCGGCACCTGTGATCCTAGTTGTCTCATATGGTATATACAACTAGGTTGCTAATTAGCCCTCCAGTACAACAACCTATTGTTTTAACACTTTAAATCGTGAGTAGGTCTTTGCTGATCAGGAAGCATCCTCTTTTTTGTCATCAGGTGGGTATCTGTAACATTATGCGCACACACTACAGTGTTTTATTGTGTATTTGGTAGCTGTTTGACTGTCATGCATGATCATTTTCGCAGCTTGAATGACTGATCAATGGTGGACCGTGTGCTACTACCTGTGGGCTGGTGGATTTTGGTAACTGCTACTCTTTTTCACTTCTCAGTGATTGGATTTGAGGCTTCTGGTTTGGTACGCAAGGTAAGATTGTTAATTAAGGTCATTCCAACTGGTATCCCTGTTTCTGGTCCTCCGGCTGCATCATTTGCTGATAGCAGGTGTCAACTGTATTGTATGTCCAAAGATCCTACGGCAAAAGTATTCCAGTGGAAGCTAGGTTTCAATCCAACACGTGACACTACAGTTCAATACCGAGAGCCAAAGTGATGTATAGTCAGGAAAAAAAATTAGATTTACAACTCTCTCCAGCACCTGCGTATGTCTGCGGTACTGTGCATGTGCAGAGGTCGAGTTCCGCAATGCGAAGTACTTGTTTGTTAGGTTGCTAATTATCTGCCCTCCTGTACCACTGCAAGGGAAAAGGCCTGACCATAAATAGGAATGCCGGTTGGAATGGCCTAACTGCATTCCCTCTCAAACAAACATCTGGTAGTCTCGTTCCCATTAAAGGAATTTCTGTTTACCTGCTGAAAGGCCACACTGCAGTGAACTTCAATTGGAAAGAATGTGTCTTTCACAACTAAGTAGACTTCATGGTATAAACAGTGTGGACCAGGCTATCTTTTCTCCTTTCCAGTTGCACAGCCAGAATTATATATTTTATATGAAGCAGGTGATGTACCAAGAGAATTTTGCTATGCATATACCCAGGCTCTCCTTGAGTGGGAGAGCCTGGTATTTATTCCGAGCGAAGCGAGGCTATACCCGGATTCAGTTGAGATTTTTCGGCGGCGGCGGCGTTGTCAATGGTAAACTGGAAGTGGGCCTAGAAACTCCGATATCTAAAAGAATGGTGTACGGGATCACTATCAGACTGGCAGGCATGAAAGCTCTAGCTGTTACTAAACAACAGTGAACAAACTGTGTCGGTAGCCCAACGGAAGCAGCCACTACAGCACTACAGCACTACAGCACTACAGCACTACAGCACTACAGCAGTGAGATATCCGTAAAACATGGATTTCTCCAGAACAGTAGGCACAACATCTATCAAACTTACTGGTATGACAGTTCCACCTGTGAGCAACCAACGGCAGACAAATAGCGACTGTAGCATAAGACAAACACGCTCTTTGTTCCTACCAACTCAAGCTTGCAACAGGAGCCATTTTTACATGGTAAGACTGTTCTGGTTCCCAGGATACATGGATTGGGAACGTAGAATGGGAAATACGAGGGCAAAGGCGGACGTTCGCGGAGCAAGGTGATTTGCACAATGTGTATCCCTAGTTCTTGATGTTACACATGTGACAAAATGTACCAGGCTCTCCCCCCTCTTATTGAAGGAAGAGCCTGGGAACAAGGTAGTGGCTGCTTAGGAATACTTGTGATGTGGTATTCTATCTTATCCTACCTAGTTCCACTAAACATGTCGACCTTCATATGTGGCAAACAGAAGTTCCTAACAACTGAAGAAGTTCCTAACAACTGAAGAAGTTGCTGCTATTTTTGAAAATCGGAAGAGTGTAGATCCTCTCAGTGACTATAGTAGCAGTAATGAGAGTCTCCAGAGCAGCATCTGGGAGAGCAGTGATGTGGATTCAGCTGATTCTGAGGATGAAACTGACTTTTCAGGTAGTATACCAGCAGAAATAGTGAGTGAAGCCTCTAGTCAGGGTGAATCTTCCAGTCCATTTGAAGCTTCTGATGAAGACAGTGAGCCTGACATGAACGGTTGCTTGGAGCAGACTCTGACTGGAAATGACGATTCAGATTTTGAGGATCTTGGTCTGGAACCTTATAAGAAGATTCGAATTGATAGTGAAAGGCGTAGACTTGGGACGAGAGGATAATGAGCGAGGAAGAGGCAGAGGGCACAGACGAGGAAGAGGTGGGGAGCTAAGAAGCGGCCAAGAATGTGGACAAGGAAGAGGTGGAGAGCGTGGACAAGGAAACAGTGGGGGGCGTGGACAAGGAAAAGGTGGAGAGCGTGGACGAGGAAGAAGTGGGAGGCGTGGAAGTGGAAGAGAGCGTGGACTACGAAGAGCTGGGGGCCGTTGATAGCTGCCACATTCCGGAAGTTGATTTTTGTCCTTTGCGACCTGTGGGTCCACTTGTCCCTCTTTCCGAAGTAAATGCTCTCTCACTCTTCGAGCTATTTTTTGATGAAGGTGTCATGGACAGAATTCTTCGATGTACTAATGCCTATGCAGAGCACAAGAAAGAGGAAAAGAAGAAAAGGTATGCCCTCTTCATGAAGAGAAAGCTAACAAAAGAAGAGCTGAAAGCTTTTATTGGTGCGCTGCTACTGCTCGGCATACATGGTTGTCAGGAACCACCGAAAGGCATGGAGTAGCTCTAAGGCTCAATACTTGGCAAGGCTACATGACCTCTTCGCACTAATCGTACTGGAGTACCTGACAGTGTTGTTCAAGTCAAACAAGAGCTGATGAAAACAAAGACCACACGTGGTACAGGCTACTATGTTCATGAATCATCAACCACATATACCTGCTGGAGAGATGTTCGTGTCGTAACTGTGATCACCACAGCTTATCCAGGTCACTATGAGCATTATGTGACACGAAAGGTGCGAAATGCTTCTGGACAGATGGAGACGGTGGACATTCCACGGCCCATTGCAGTTGAGAAATACAATAGATATATGGGTGGAGTTGACAAGAGCGATCAGTTTTTATCTTACCATAATGTCCTACATAAGACCGTCCGCTATTGGAAAACGTTATTTTATCACATGATCGACATATATATCGTTGGTACTACGTTGCCGTAGACAAGAAAGCTGAAGAGTGGTTGTGTGTGGAACAGAGCCGTGAGTTGTTTAGCGACATAAGGGGGAGAGGTGGGGCTAATAATGCTTGCTTCCACTCGTGAATGAGCCCCTCCCGTAGACAAGCTGTGAACTTTTTGAAATGTGCATTCATTTTGTTTGGTGCAGTCAAAGTTGTCCATTCCAAGAGTAGTGACAAACATGAGTGTAGCCTGACTTTGAGAGTACCTCTGAACAAAAGCTAGCATAGACTGATTTGAGATACATTGGTGGTTAGGACGCTACCTACAGTGAGTGTGTAGATGCGTCCATCGAGTGGCAATTTTGGGTCATGAATATATTAATAAGCTACTAAAACCATTTTTTAAAACTAGGCAAAGCAAGATTGCCCTAAACCAAACCCTAAAACTAGGAGTAACACTGGTCCTGACTGTAACCCAGGTTTATGTTTTCGTTAACCTCCGCCAAGTGACTTCTGCCGCCACCTTAAACCCTAAGTCTGGCCTTAGCCCTAACCCTGGTTTGCCTTAACCCTAAAATCCCTAACCCTAATCTCCCTAACCCTAATTGAGCCTATGAATGTAATTGAAGCCCTAAGTGAGCCTATGAATCTAATTAAAGCCCGCCAGAGCTCTCATGAATATTAATGAGTTGGCTTTAACTAGACCTCAGCATTACACATGAACAACCCTGGGTTCAGTCAGCTGTCCAATGGGAGGGTTAGAGTATGTTGACTCTCATTATTGACATTCTGTTGAAACATTGGCAGCTTGGCTTGGGGTTGAAAGGAATGGGTAAATGTTTATGAGTATGCCCTAACCCTTTCATGGACTCAAACCTGAACAGAATAGGGCTATGTGTTGTTAATGTCCCAATTGAGAACAATGAATCTCATTACAGGCATGTATAATTCCGGATGGAAGTTGGGCAATCTCTCCCCTCATCTTAAGGTGGCAGAGAACCCTGTACTTTCAAGGTCAACAAACCTGGAATCCAAGCTGATAGACTTCTTTGTCTTGTTAAACTTTTAGCACACTACTAGGGGCTACGTATGGTGTCACTCCAGTTACTGCTGTCTACAAGTTGACAACAACTATAAAAACTGTTGCGTAGTACAGCTAACCAGTCTCTTGTTGCCGAACATTCCCTCACAATGAATGCAACAGAGGAGTACGGCACACACTGCGTACCTATGTAATCTCTTCAGCCTCTGAATGGCTTTGAAGGAAGCGGAGCGTACTGCAAGCGACAATAGAGGACTGGGAACAAGGCCACAAATTGTGAATGCTGAGGTTAGGTTTGGGAAGGAAGCTGTTCAGAGGATGTTTTGCAGTATTTCAGCCTCAACTGGGTCGCCTTATTCGCTTCCTTAACAAGACCACTGCTCAAAGCGTCTCTGGCAGTGATGAAAAGCTGGTGCTTATACTGTCCCTATAGACAGAAACACAACCATATACTGCTTTCCATGGCACCAGCTTAACTGACCTGCCTGTGAGTTCAAGCTTATATCATATTTATAGTAGCAGAACTGGGCTTCATACTTCAGTATGATGCAGTGAAACCCTCTGTGTTTAGCTTGAAAGTAAGGACTATGCGCAACAAGCCAGGCTGTCTTTAGACTTAGCCTACAGTTAGCCAGAGTAGATGCTTAGGTTGCACTAATGGCTATGTTGTATGGTACCAGCGCATGACAAGCTAGTCTCTGCAACCATCTTCTCTAAGCTGTTAAGCACTTTTGTAGAGAGTAGAGTGACAAGCTTTTGCATGAAGCAATGTGATTGGAGCGCCACCATCATGGCGCTTGGATCAAAAACGGAATAGGCCATTGACCAGACTTTATTCCCTCCGCATGCCGAAAAATAGTCTGGGTATGAGACAGAGTTGATAGGGAACTTTGCTATATTTCTCTTTGCAGATTGAGAAGTGTAGAAGCTTCAGCGAATTTTTATTCATGGAGCTATAGATGGGTACAGTAGGTTAATTATGTATCTCAGAGCATCAACCAACAATCTTGCATCTACTGTACTGTTAGCATTTACATCAGCAGTTGACCAGTTTGGACTCCCATCTCAAATCAGAATTGATAGTTTGTGTTAGCGAATACATGCTTTCACTTTCAGCAACAGTTGTTTTGTTTTGGTCAATTGATAATGTATTCACTCTGGATGGGTGTGGACTTCAGCATGCCCTGGGACTCTTTTCAGAGTACACCAGGGGACAGACTATACACAGGAACACAGAAGCCTTCTCCTGGCACCCATTTCAGTTTGCAAGGAGACAGACTACATGAAAACAGACGAGTCTTCCCCTGGAGCCGAACATTGAGAAGAAGGCAACATTAACATCATCTCTGTTACTCAGTTCTACAAGTTGTAGAACACGCTTTGATCATGTTACCATCCCACCAGTAAGTGCATAAGCAGCACCTAAGTATTGCATATGTCAACACTGTTAAAGTCTCTGAGGCCTGTTTAACTTCCGTCAAGGTTTCTAAACTTTACCTGCTGTCGGTGGTCACTCTGATAAGCTGTCCTAATTTCCTCCTGAAGCAGGTTGCACGTCACAATGTGTAAACCTGTTCACCTGTGTAAACAATTTAACACAAATATAACCACAATCTGCATTGAAAACTACATTTACAAACCTTCATGGTACATAAACAGGCCTCCACGAGCTATAGAAGACCTCCAAGGTGGCTAAAACGATGTTTTGAATCTTTCCCCGCACTTAAACAGGCCTACACGAGCTTCAGTGTCAGCCTGACAAATGGGGAACCCACAGCATCCTCCCAAGGATCCACTCACACGCACACTAATTCCCACACGCAAGACGTAGAAAGTCCCACCCAAAATTTTGAAAGCCTCAGACAGACATTGTAATACTGTCTTTACCATAATTATGTAGATTCATGAAGCTACATCTTTTGAACTGAAATACTCCACTGTACAGGCAGTTGATATTGTTGTTCAAGGTAAATATTGTAGGCATCCTCTCCTCTCTTTCCCTTTTCATTCTCCTCCCCTCTCCCCTTCTCCACATTTTAACTCTACTTTTACCTACCCTTCTCCCTCATCCTGTCATCGATTTTTCCTATCTTTGGAGCCCTTCTCTCACATGGCTTCCTTGTGTCTCTGAGTTGCTGCTATACATAGCATTGGGTGCAACACCTAAGGTGATCGAGCTTATTGATGAGCCTGAATGGTTAACCTCTAACCAGAGTAGGATCTTTGGCCACCTGATACAGATGATAGGTATGAAGCATTATTAGTGCCAAAATTGCTCGATACGGTATAGACAATACAAAGGTGATGTCTCACACACAACGCAAACGGTCAATGCCATTCGGAAGGCGGTTTATATCGTTCGGAAGGCAGTCTCCACCATTCGGAAGGCGGTCTATGCCACTTTAAGAGGCCGGCTATGGAGTGAGCGACGGATACTGTCCTTCCGCGGCGTTGAACAAGCGGCAGGCCAGGGGCGCGCCACGCGTCCACAGTGGTCACGTGTCCACAATTCAGACCTCGAACGTAGGAACATGGGATCCTCACTTGCCCAGGGGTTAGCGATTCTCGGTAATGTGTGTACTGCTGTTTCAAGAGCAGCAGAGAAAGTTGAAGAAGAGTGGTCTTTACCAAGACAATCTCGTAGAGGTCACTCTTCTTCAGCTTGCTCTGCTGCTCTTGAAACAGCAGTACACACATTACCAAGAGTCGCTACCCACTGAGGAGTGAGGACGCCATGTTCCTACGTTTTAGGCCTGAATTGTGGACACGTTGCAACTTGGAGCTTCCAGTGTTATACATGACCTACCTTGAGTGTTTATCAGAGTTTAAAGCTGTGTTGTCTACAGAAGAATATTGGTACATGGATGCTATATGAACATTCAGACATTGCCTTGTTACTGAGTTATGTTATCAACTTTGTACTTACACTGTGTTAGCGGGTTTTTATAACCATCCTTGTGTTGCTTTCATAACACAAAAGAAGCTGTTGATTTGTATTGGTTACCATCCAGAGTAGGGAGTTCAGTTCATAATCAAAGAATAGAAGCCAGGAAAGAAGGTGCTTGTTTTGTGGTTTCACTTCGACTGAAATACGTAACAAATTGAAATGTGGTAGCACAATTGAAATACGGAATGGAATAATGTTTGATATCTACCCGGGACTGCCACAAGTCTATACAGTAGCTAGTGTTCCCAGTAGACTCCCAGTACATCCCCGGATTCCACACCTTCCAACTTCTGGTACTGTAATACGGTGTGTGTACCATTCTGTAGCTGCTTAAAATGAGGAGTGAGTGAAGAATGAGTGAGGAGTGTGAAGAGTGAAGTGTGAGGAGTGAGTGTGAAGGGTTTGCACTGGGATTGATGTAGTGACCAACTTGGCTACTATGGTGACAGCCAATGCCACTGCTGTAGCCAATTTTAAGTACTAAGCGCTGACAACCTCTGACTACAGTGAGTTTTGGTGTTGATAAGTTCTTTTAAAAATCGAGATGAAAGACGTCAACTGCGTCAGCACTGTTTGAGGGAGATCGACCTTCCTGCAAGCTGAACACTCCCACTTCCCTTCAGACGCCGAAGGATAATCATATTCATCATCATCAATACCTACACACATGCAGTGATACCAGTATTGGCACTCGCCTTCACACTGGATCGCTTTATCTTCGTCCACGACTTCTTTCTTGCATATTCCACACAGGTATTCATTAGAGCACATTCCCCAAACAAGATAAAACGGCAGGAGGTAGGTTTACAAAAGGACTTTATTTGCTTGAAGCGTTAAGCGTGACCGGCGTGAGTTTCACGAACTTTCATTGTGGATATTTGGAGATACCATAGAGAATTGACCGGAGCCCTTCAATTCCCTAATTCCTAAGCAAATTGGGGGTGGGGCTCAATGGGTGGAGTTAGTTTTCGAAACATTACCTAGCAAACCAACGCACTGATTCAGAGGAGGTAGTGTAAGTACCGTAGTGTCCCGTTAATACACCCCCCCATTTTGTACACTACATCCCGCCTAAAGTGGGGGGGGGGGGGGGGGGGGGGGGGGCTTATATTCGAGGATGCAATTAGTCTCGACTATAAGCCCCCCCCCCCCCCCCCCCCCCCCCCCAAAAGATTTTACGCAAGTGCTATGTACGCAATAGGACACTTCCAACTAACTATGGCGACGACTTTCAGGATCGAGAGTACTGTTCGCGGACATCACGTTTACAAAGCTGCGTGGTCTCCCTACATCGGAGAAGAGCTGCCAGTTCAACGCGAGGTCAATAACATTCACGACGACTTCGCTGTAGCTGTTCTCAAGAACGGCAACACTGTCGGTCATGTACCACGGTAAATTTCCAGAGTCTGCTGGTATTTCTTGCACAGGAGTGGCAGCGAGATGACTTGCATCGACAGAAGACGTTCTGAAGTTGATGGGAAAGGACTCGTGGTTCCGTGCGTGTACATCTTCAGAGGGAAACAAAAACACCTTGACAGACTGATAAACCTGTTTGCTAAACTAGCAGCTTAAAACTTGGAACATCTAACCGGCTTTTCTAAAAACCACAAAACTTACAAAAGATTCACCGACTACTATAGTCTTACTGAACGCACTTGCAACGTATAGTAAGCACGTGTAGTTTTGATGTTCCAGAAGACGCTCACCGGGGGGCGTTATAACGAGTCAAACTACCCTATGCAGGAACTTTGGCGGAAAAGAGGGGGGGGCGTATTTTCGAAGGGGGCGTATTAGCGGGACACTACGGTATACGAATTTTGTAAACGTACATTACATCTTCCGGTGATATCCATTATAATAATCGGAGTTATGCAGTTGTCGTACGACGAAAGAGCCCTGCCAGACAGCATATTTCGGCACCATCTGGTCCAAGCTGTGTTCATAACCTATCCTTCAAGATATGTGTATTTCATGTGGTCAAGGGTCCACACAGCTGTCGAGACCGCTGTTACTCCTTCCGTTGGTATGTGAGAACACTGCAAAAGCCGGGTCCAGCTTCAACCCTCTGAAACTTTTGAGATTCAAGTGCCCATAGCGCATGAACGCAGGGAGCTACTAGAAAATGTAGAACATTGTGGGAGCGAGCCTGAGCAAGCTGATACAGGAACAGTGTTATATGACGTTTAACTCAGTTAAACAAGGTTAACATTCCAGGCGTAGACATGGGGCGGGGTAGCCGGGGCCGGATGAGCGGGGCCCGGGGTCGAGCGAGATGCACATGCGCAGTTCAGCTCCACCTAAGAGGAGCGTAGCAACACGGTTGTAGCAACAGTTTTTCGCAGTAGCAAGCAGCTGTGGGCAGGATATCAAGCTGGTTAAGTATTTTGACGTTATTTCCAAGTGGAGTCGTTGAACGGAGCTCGAACTCAACGTACAAAAAATTGCTGGTACTTCGAAAACCCGAATTTGATAGTTCTTACGGGAGTATGGAGGAACACCATGGGCAGGACCACAACGAGCGTGAGGAGAGCAGCGGGAGCCAAAGAGGAGCTGAGCAGCCAATATTGAGCACACTGATAGACACGTTGGTGGAACGGGTTGTCGAGAGGGTTCGGGAACAGCTGGCGCCGCCGCCGAGTAGAAACCCAGCGATCTCCTCTGCCTCGCCAGTAACTTCAGAAGGTATGACTGGTACAATATTCGAGCACTGTGTTCCAGGAAAACAGCTGCTAAGCGGGATATATGCAGCAACCAATTATTTCTGATGTGCAAACGACCCCGTGTCAATTTGCATGTGCCGTTTCGTGCAAAACCAGAAAACATATATATAGTTTCTCTTCAATCAGTGAACTACATTAACGCCCTTCCTCGTACATTTGCCCCTTGCAAATGTACGTAGCCAATGCATGGCAAAGGGCAAGTGAAGGGATTAGTACAGCTTGCCTGACTTGGTTTATTTTCATGGGCTAAGGCACGGCTGGGTGGCAATGCATGCAGTCATGCAGGGTCTGCAACATATATTGTTGTGGTGTCAATAGCAGTCATAGAATAAAACAGAGTGCCTAGCTGGCCGAGCTGGCTGGGGCTGCTGCTGCTGCATCTTTTATTTGGTTCCTTTTGATTACAGGTTTAGTCCTGGGTAGAGTACCCCCATCATTGGCTCTGCCAATCCTCCCTGCATTCAGCACAGGAAGTAGTGCCAGTGGGGCACCGATTACCACTTCAGCGGTCATCAGTGTGGCATCTGCAATGGGCAGTGCATCATCAGCTGCATCAGGGTCAATAATGAGTCTAATTCTACCACAAGTAGAAAACATGGCAGGGCAACCAAAAGTCTGGGTGGGTGATGGGCTGCCTCCAATTCCTAAGAAGTTACATGAAAGGATCTTAAAGTGGGAGTTCATTGAGCTGTCAGAATTGCTTCCTCCTGGTGCTCTGGAGAAAATACAGCCTGAGTTGGAGCCACAAAAGTTCATCATCATGCCTGGATTGGAGGTGGCCCGGCCATGGAAAAAGCCAATTGAGTCACTTATGCAGTGGATCCGGTGCTTTGCTGTTTATGTGGCAGTGTTGGCCACTCAGTTTCCAGATGCTGTTCCGGATCTACTCGCATATATGCTGGCCATCATGCGAGCACAGGCAGAGTACGAAGAGCCAGCTTGGAGATTGTATGATGAAGCCTTCAGGGACAAGGCTGCTTCAACTGGGAATCACAAATGGGCTTTGCTGGACACCTATTTATACAATCAACTCTTTACAGGGAGAGCCAGAAGAGCCATTGTCAAGAAAATTGCATCACAGGATGATGAGGTGGAGTTGGTCCCACCTCCCAGGAAGAGATTGGCAGTAGTAGCAGGGTATGCTGGCCCTTCAAAGCCAGAGAAATCGACAGTGTGTTGGCAATTTAATAAAGGGAGATGCACATTTGATGTATGCAAGTTTCGCCATATGTGTTCCATTTGCTCTGGCCGTCACCCGGCTGTCCACTGCTCAGCTATGCAGGGGCAGGGCCCAGCAGGTGGGTTGGCAAGCGCGCCTGGGAAAAGGCCCCAGGTGGGATAGCAGGGGCCAGCAACCACGGGATGACCCAGGGTGCCCCAATCGCAGGGTTATCAGAAAACTGGCATATGACAGTGTTATGAGTCTCATTAGTAATATCATGTATCGATAGCTGTTTAGCTCTGGCAACAGTCATTGTATATCCGTATTCATACTGTTTTCATCCAGCTAAGTGATAAAATGACAGCAAAAATAATAAATAAAATTTTAAAATGTGGACTGGGCATTCAGGATATTTTACCTTTAACAGTCTATAAGGGGGAGAGTACAGTGTTCAAATACCATCTGCTGGGGGTGACTGCTCTCCACTCGGCAGGGCTGAGTGTGAACTTCGCTGTTTCGGCAGGTAGTCACCTGTAGTGGAGGGGGAATGGCACTGTTACTCTCCCCAGTTTTAAACTTGTAGCAATCGTATTACCGTAGTGTCCCACTAATACGCCCCCTTCGAAAATACGCCCCCCCCTCTTTTCCGCCAAAGTTCCTGCACAGGGTAGTTTGACTCGTTATAACGCCCCCCGGTGAGCGTCTTCTGGAACATCAAAACTACACGTGCTTAGCTACTATACATTGCAAGTGCATTCAGTAAGACTATAGTAGTCGGTGAATCTTTTGTAAGTTTTGTGGCTGTTAGAAAAGCCGGTTAGATGTTCCAAGTTTTAAGCTGCTAGTTTAGCAAACAGGTTTATCAGTCTGTCAAGGTGTTTTTGTTTCCCTCTGAAGATGTACACGCACGGAACCACGAGTCCTTTCCCATCAACTTCAGAACGTCTTCTGTCACCATTGACGATGCAAGTCATCTCGCTGCCACTCTTGTGCAAGAAATACCAGCAGACTCTGGAAATTTACCGTGGTACATGACCGACAGTGTTGCCGTTCTTGAGGACAGCTACAGCGAAGTCGTCGTGAATGTTATTGACCTCGCGTTGAACTGGCAGCTCTTCTCCGATGTAGGGAGACCACGCACTGTGTTCCTATGTAAACATGAGCTTTGGAAGTGTCCTAATTGCGTACATAGCACTTGCGTAAAATCTTTTGGGGGGGGGGGGGGTCTTATAGTCGAGACTAATTGCATCCTCGAATATAAGCCCCCCCCCCCCCACTTTAGGCGGGATGTAGTGTACAAAATGGGGGGGCGTATTAATGGGACACTACGGTATTAATATTGGCAACCATCAGTTTCAGAATAGTAACTATTCCCATAGGACTCATGTCATGGGACGAGAATGATTTAGAGCCAGAGATCATGAGGGAGAACACGGGAGGGCCCATACCTTGCCAGTCAGATCAGGCTTGTAAGGAATACACAAGTGACCTGCTTCAGCTGGAACAATGTGTACCGTTGGTAGCGGAGGTGATTACAAGCCCACTAGCCGTGGTGAACTGGGAGGCAGCATTGCTTTCTCATCCAGATTGTGCATTTGTTTCTTACTTGCTGAGGGGCATGACCTGGGGTTTTCGGATTGGAGTGGATAGGCACACCCAAAGATGCAAACCATGCCTCAAGAACATGATGTCGGCAAAGCAGTACCCTCAGGTGGTTGAAGAGTACTTGGCTGAGGAGTTGGAAGCAGGGAGAGTGGTTGGTCCGTTGGATCTACAGAAGTACCCTCAGGTGCAAGTTAGCCCATTTGGTGTGATTCCAAAAAGTCATCAGCCTAATAAGTGGCGGCTCATAGTGGATCTCTCCTCACCTGAAGGAGAGAGTGTGAATGATTGCATCGATAAATCATTGTGTTCACTGTCATATGTGTCTGTGGATGATTTGGCAGAGATCATTCGGAGGGTAGGCCACAAGGCATTACTGGCGAACTAGACGTAAAATCTGCTTATCGCATTGTCCCAGTACATCCAGAAGATCGCCAGTTTCTAGGCATGCAGTGGAAAGGAAAGTTGTTCGACACAGCTTTGCCTTTTGGTCTCCGATCAGCCCCAAAGTTGTTCAACGCACTGGCAGATGCACTGGAATGGATCATGCGGAGCAGGGGGTTGCGGCATGTAGCACACTACTTAGACGACTTTATCACAGTGGGATCTCTGGAATCAGACGAGTGTGCTCACAATCTTCATGTGGCATTGTTGACATGTGAAGAGTTGGGTGTTCCGGTGGCTGGTCACAAGTGCGAAGGTCCTTCCACATGTTTAACATTTTTGGGAATTGAGGTGGATACAATGGCCATGGAACTGCGGCTGCCTCTAGACAAGTTGCGGCGTTTGAAGTTGCTAGTAGCTGAGTGGTGCCATCGTAAGAGTTGCCTGAGAAAGGAATTGGAATCTTTAGTCGGGCATTTGAGCCATGCTTGCAAGGTGGTCAAACCAGGAAGGAGGTTTTTGCGGGGCTTGATTGGGAGGTTAGCAGGAGCAAAAAGGCGTCATTTTCATATCCGGCTTAACTCAGAGTTCAGAGCAGATTTGGAGTGGTGGCACATTTCCCTGGGTTCATGGAATGGCACCTCGTTATTGCGGCAGGAACGTTTGCAATCTCCAGACGTTACTATTTGGAGTGATGCATCAGGCTCGTGGGGTTGTGCAGCAGTTTGGGAGAACCAGTGGTTTCAGGTAGGCTGGCAGAAGTTTGAAGAATTTTCTGAAGCCTCCATTGCAGCAAAGGAGATGCTTCCAATTTTGGTGGCAGCAGCGGTATGGGGCCATCGGTGGGTCGGTTCCACTGTTCTATGCAACAGTGATAAATGAGGCGGTGGTGGCAGTATGCTCTATCCCGCAACCATATCGATGTCTTTTTTGCCTCCTTTCCTCAGGCATGCCACATTCCACATGCAGTTCCTCAAGATCTGGTATGGGGCTTAATCCATCCACAAGCGTGGACATCGCCAGAATGGACCAGCTGGTTCAGTACTATTTAAGGTGGCACGGTACCCTGTATTTTCAAGGTCAACAAACCTGGAATCCAAGTTGATAGTCTTCTTTTTCTTGTTAAAATTTTAGCGCACAGTCTGTTTTGGGAGTCTCAAACCGTTCACGGTCCGTAAAATTGGGGATTTTCCCCATTTCCTGTCAGCATTGCCATCCAATAATCAGTTTATAATTAAGTTAGTTAAGATGTGGCCTGGCGGCACCCTTCATGTGGTGCTCGGAACTTTGAAGATAAGCTTAGATCGACTTAAAAAAAAAAAAAAAAAAAAAAAAAAAAAAGAAGGAGTTTAGTAGAGTGCTGTAGTGTCAGTAGCTGTGAGTAGTGCGTGATGCCTGCTTGTGAAAGCAAGCTTGTGTCTAGAAGCAGCAGAAAGGCCACAGTGGCCAAGACTGTATTTGTTGAGTAGGCCCAGGTCTCGCGGCCGTATGCCTAGTCTAGTTGGTGACCGTGGCCAGGTGCTTCGAGTGCTGGGCTGGGCTTTAACTAGAATACGCAATTTATCGTTTGTGCTACAGTCTGACAGACAAGGGAGCTGAACGGTGGCTGTGTGTGGAACAGAGCCGTGAGTTGTTTAGCGACATAAGGGGGAGAGGTGGGGCTAGTAATGCTTGCTTCCACTCGTGAATGAGCCCCTCCCGTAGACAAGCTGTGAATTTTTCGAAATGTGCATTCATTTTGGTGCAGTCAAAGTTGTCCATTCCAAGAGTAGTGACAAACATGAGTCTAGCCTGACTTTGAGAGTAGCTTTGAACAAAAGCTGGCATAGATTGATTTGAGATACATTGGTGGTTGGGACGCTACCTACAGTGAGTGTGTAGATGCGTCCATCGAGTGGCAATTTTGGGTTCATGAATATATTAATGAGCTACTAAAAGCCTTTTTAAAATTAGGCAAAGCAAGATTGCCCTAAACCAAACCCTAACCCTGAAACTAGGAGTAACCCTGGTCCTGACTGTAACCCAAGTTTATGTTTTCGTTAACCTCCGCCGAGGGACGACCGTGCCACCTTAAAGCACTCATTGGCTCCATCCACATTGCGTTCATATGGTGCAGCGAAAAAACGGTATGTACAATTTTGCCAGCGTCTGAATATTGTCCCTATCCCAGCAACAGAGACAACCTTGTGCCAGTATGTGGCTTGCCTGGCAAACAGCAATTTAAAACACCAAACAATCAAATGCTACTTATCTGGTGTACGTCATCTGCAACCAGAGGTAGTGGGCCAGGCCCATTTTTTCGATTTAGCAACGGGAGCCCGTTAACCAGAGAATCCTTTGTGACAAAAGTCAGGGATGCATTGCTGGTAGCCGGTATTGAGAACCCGTCACACTATGCGGGCCACAGTTTTCGCATCGGTGCAGCGACCACAGCTGCGGCGGCGGGTGTTGAGGATTCTATCATCAAAACCCTTGGTCGGTGGGAGAGCTCCCTCTGGGCCAATGTTGGGGGGTATTCCACCAACATTGCTCCCCCAAACACATGGATTACAATATAGCTATGTGCTTTAAGGGGTTGATGGGATGATTGCATACGCATGAAGGAGGGAGAGAGAGGTGGGCCCCCGCATGGTGACCAACAGTTCACTGTGCAGAGCAGTGGGTGCCTGCATGTCCCCGACTCATCCTCCATGAACCTTGGTGGGACATCATGAGGTTGGTCATGATAAGGAGAGGTATGTTCGAGCCACAGAATGTTAAATGACGTTTAACTCAGTTAAACAAGGTTAACATTCCAGGCGTAGACATGGGGCGGGGTAGCCGGGGCCGGATGAGCGGGGCCCGGGGTCGAGCGAGATGCGCATGCGCAGTTCAGCTCCACCTAAGAGGAGCGTAGCAACACGGTTGTAGCAACAGTTTTTCGCAGTAGCAAGCAGCTGTGGGCAGGATATCAAGCTGGTTAAGTATTTTGCCCACCCAACCCACCCGTTTAGCTATATGAAGTAGCTGTGGTAGGATGTACGTTAATTTGTATCTCCATCAGGTGGTGCATTTTCACCTGATGTGATCATGAGTCGGGTGGTACATGTACAGCTTTGGCCAATGTTGGGGGGTATTCCACCAACATTGCTCCCCCAAACACATGGATTACGATATAGCTATGTGCTTTAAGGGGTTGATGGGATGATTGCATACGCATGAAGGAGGGAGAGAGAGGTGGGCCCCCACAGTTCACTGTGCAGAGCAGTGGGTGCCTGCATGTCCCCGACTCATCCTCCATGAACCTTGGTGGGACATCATGAGGTTGGTCATGATAAGAAGAGGTATGTTCGAGCCACAGAATGTTAAATCACTGTCAAGCATCCTCCTACATGCACATCCATTCATCATTCACAGGGAGGGTTAAAAGTGATTTTTTATAAAAAGAAAAGACATGCTATGCATACATACATAATCATAAATATTATGCTTAACAGTGCCAGGGGCGGAGATAAAATAAATTAATGTAAAATACTTAATGCGTTCGTTTAAAATTTACGGTATATGGCAGCAAGCAAACCGACAGACAGACATACACACACGTGCGCAATGCAGTCCCGCTAGTGTGGGGCTCGCTCAGGCTCGCCCCAATCAAGACCGGACTTGCACCAGATTAAACATCTGTTTCCGAGCTTTCTGAAAATCGTCACATGATGGGGTGACATCCCCATTAGATTTGGAGCTATCATTAACCATGTTTTGTGGTTTTGGTGTGCATGGGTAACTTTGTCCAATTGTATCTCCTGAACCGTACCACATGAGACTTGAACCGTTGGATGCATGTCAATCATTTGATGAGGTACTGATTAGACTGTCCCTAAAGTGAGATTCAGATAATAAGAACACAAAGATACAGTGTGTAGAATACAATCACCAACCTTGTGTAGTAAGTTAGTAACATTCCGAAGATGACTGGTTTCCACTTGACAGTAACTGCATGGATGATGGCATGGATATACAACTGGTGACAGTAGTGACTACCGTGACAGTGGTGACAGTTGTGACTACCGTGACAGTGGTGACAGTTGTGACTACCGTGACAGTGGTGACAGTTGTGACTACTGTGACAGTGGTGACAGTTGTGACTACCGTGACAATAGTGACAGTAGTGATTACCGTGACAGTGGCACTATGCTTGAACACGTCTTTATAAACGTCAATCTTTGCTGTATCCAGTGGTACAACTTTCGTGTCGGTAGAGGGAAGGGTTCGAGAGGTAGTCACACAAATTTACCTGTGTGCACCAAAATCATGAAAATGGTTTATTTTATGGGCTCACAGCTCCATATCTGATGGGGATGTCACAATACTTTTACATACCCTTATGAACTACAATCTTACACCCCCATCGCAATTGGAGCTATGGAGTCCTTGAAGTAAACCATGTTTCATGGTTCTGTATGCATTGATAATTTTGTGTGACCATATCTCCTGAACCCTACTACATATGGACATCGAACTTGTACCGTAGGACACATCAAGCAATTTGTATTTGTAGTATGTCTACAGAGAAACTCATTTATCCTACCACTGTCTACCACTAAAGAACAGAAAACTTCTGAAGATTTGGGAACACAAAATAGGAAGGAAAAACCTTCCTAATTTAAACAGCGTTTAAAGTGAGATTACATTCAGATCATAACATTCAGAAGGCTATACTTTCTGACTTGAAATCAGAAGCAACGCTTTACACTTTGACCTCACAGTAATAACACTGATTATGCAACAGCTGTCACAATTAATTAATGGTGACATAATATTACTGCCACACCAAGAGGTTAGGGTGTTGTGCTTGAAATCCTATCATGAAACTTCAGTGGGTTGTAGGAGGCACTAGATAAGATGCAGTGAGCAGGACGTCCTCCCGTGACAATCCGAATCCTGTATCAGCCATTTTGATCAGTTAAGTAGTCAGTTCATCTTCCTCTGCCTTACAGGCACATTCACTCTTTCTCCCAGGTGAAAACCTTGAAGGAGGTATGGTATGGGAAACAGCAGTTGAGTGCCTCTGCACAGCTGCAAAACAGCCATTGCAGAACAGCTGAGGGTGAACATCAGGCTCATCACTTGAGACAACCTGCAACAAAGCTATCAGCTCCTGTGTGCTCTATGCATTATATGCTACATAGCAAACACATTTTGATGGGAAAGTTAGTAGATATTACCTTTCCCCCTCCACGAATCACGAACTGTGAAATCAAATACCACCTCTTTGGAGTATTCACTGGAAAGTGTCTGCTTGCATGAATAAGTGACGTTAGCTGAATAAAGTTTATCTTCCATCTGCTTCCCATGTCTACTACCCTACACTGTAACATGTATCGCAACTATATTGCTTTCGTCTCTGTACACCTTACATTCGAATATATATCACTATATATATCAAAGTGCTGTTATAGTTTTGCATTTCACCGTGGGCTATCACATGCACAAGTGCCTGAAGACCTAGCTATCTAGGACAAAACAAGCACTAGACTGACTCTCCACTACTGGTACAGGGCTAATTTCACGGGCCGACTCACTGTCCACAGGCTCTACAGTGGAGTGTACCGCAGGACAATCGACCATTCCACGTTTACTTAGTGACACGTGGTAGTTAACCACCACGTGACCAAGTACTCATGAATAATATTATAAGCGAGCATAATGTGAGCATAATAACAATTCTTAGAAGCATAATCAAAGCATTTGAGAGCATTGGAGCATAGCATAATAAAGTTTTTGAGCATAATTCACCAAGGCCAGCCTTGGGCAGTAACAGTGGCATGATTTGTGTAAATAGTGTGTAACTAGGCTACGATGGATTATTGTTACCTTCGAATAACTTGAGAATCAGAGCCATTGCCAAAACCCACGATCACTCACTAATTAGTACCGCCCCTTCCTGGCTTTCCTGAATAGTGATGTAAGTGGAAAGGTGTGGCCTAGAATTATTAGTACTAAATGGTCAGGGTTTACCCCCAAGTCACGCTAAGCTTCTTAGCTTCGCACGGTAAGCGCGACTTGGTTGCTTTGTCGCAAATATGAGACATCTGCAGTTCAAGGGTTAAACTTGTTGAATATGCTAATGTACGAACATGGACACTTGACAGAATGTTCTAGAACTACATATATCTGTATGATTATCATGTTTCTCTATTTATTCGTATGATGATCCACGTGCTGTTATGCAATCGATTAATCACAGTCACTGTCTCTGTTAGTTCAACTAGAGTCTATCGCTACAGTTATTTGACTCTGCAACAGGTTATGGGCCCAGCAGCTCTAGTTTTTGAACTTGACTAGTTGAGAGAATGGCGAGCGAAGCGAAAACGGTGACTGTTCAACCTCTGAATGGGTCTAACTACCCCACGTGGAAAATTCAGTGTCAAATGGCACTGATGAAAGACGGGCTATGGAACGTAGTGAATGGTACGGAGACGGCCCCAGCGGCAGAAGGAGCAGGAGCTGCCGACATGCGTGCGAAGTTTATGGCAAAAAGGGATCGTGCTCTAGCCATTATTGTCCTGTCCGTTGAGCCATCACTGTTGTACTTACTTGGAAGCCCTGAAGACCCAGTGGAGGTTTGGAGAAAGATTGCAGACCAGTTCCAGAAGAAGACCTGGGCTAACAAGCTAGAACTGAGACGTAAGCTGTACTCCCTAAGACTAAAGGATGGAGACTCGGTTCATGCTCACATAAAAGCAATGACAGAGGTGTTTGATGCTCTGTCTGTGATCAGTGATCCCATATCTGAGGAGGATCGAGTGGTGTATCTGTTGGCTAGTCTCCCTGAATCCTATAGTATGCTTGTAACAGCTCTAGAGGCGAACGCTGAGGTGCCTAAGATGGAACTTGTGACCGAGAGGCTGCTTCACGAAGAACGCAAGCTAAAAGACAGGGAAGAAGCTGGTAGAAGCGAGAAGGCCATGACTGCCAGCCACAAGTACGAGAAGAAGGGCCCAAAGTGCTATAACTGTGGTAAATTCGGCCACATCAAGAGGAACTGCAGAGCTCCATTGAAGACCGAGGGTGATTCCAGTACCAAGCAGAAGGCTCACACAGCCAAAGTGGAGTCTGACGATGAGAGTGTTGGACTGGTCGTACAGCATGCGATGTCAAGTCACACGAAGACTGATTCCTGGATCGTAGACTCTGGCGCTACATGCCACATGTGTAACAGCCGCTCAAACTTTGTGGAGTACAAGAGTCTGGACACACCGTTGAAGATCAAGTTAGGTGACGGTTATGCAGTCGATGCTGTCGGTCGTGGAGTCGTGGTACTGAGGGGTAAACTACCCAGTGGCAGAAGTAAGAGGTGTAAGTTGCGTGATGTTCTGCACGTACCAAGTCTGTCGTACAACCAAAGTCGGAGAACTCTACTACCTCGACTGCCATACGATCGGTGTGTACTCTCATTCAGCCGTGACTCGAGTCGGATCCAAAGAAGACAATTGGCATCGAAGGTATGGACATTTGGGTGTCAAGAATCTGCAGACCCTGGCCAAAGATGAACTCGTGCGTGGTTTTGATTACAATCCTTCCAAGGAGATTAGTTTCTGTCAAGCATGTGTCGAAGGAAAGCTGCACAAGAGTTCATTTCCTACCACCGGAGGAAAGAGAGCCGAGGAACCACTTGGGCTTGTTCATAGCGATGTCTGTGGAAAAATCTCTACGCCATCTTTGAGTGGTGGTCTCTACTTTCTTACCTTCATTGATGATGCCACTCGCTACGTCTGGATGTACGTCCTCAAGAGCAAGGACCAAGTGTTCGAGAAGTTTCTCGAGTGGAAGGCACAAGTGGAAAACTCCTCCGGTCAAAAGCTGAAAACCCTCCGTATGGACAACGGGGGTGAGTATACCTCCAAAGAGTTTACAGCCTATCTGAAGGAAGGAGTGCGTCATGAGTTAACTGTGCCTAAGACTCCCCAACAGAACGGTGTGGCAGAACGAATGAACAGAACGTTAGTTGAGACTGTGCGTTCAATGTTGTCCGATGCCAAGCTGCCAAGGAAGTTCTGGGCTGAAACGCTCTCCACAGCTGTATACCTTCGAAATCGTAGCCCTACAATAGCAATCCAAGGAAAGACACCCCTTGAGGCCTGGACGAAAGAGAAGCCTGATGTTGGTCACCTCAAAGCGTTTGGCTGTCTGTGTTTTGCACATGTTGCTAAGGACGAACGACAGAAATTTGACGCTAAGGCAAAGAGGTGCATCATGCTGGGCTATGGTACTCAAACCAAAGCATACCGACTGTATGACATTGAGCGAGCGAGAGTCTTCTACAGTCGTGATGTCGTCTTTGACGAGACAAGGAATGGTGTTGAGAAGGAGCTTGAAAGCAAGGAGTCCGACAAGCCATGTGTTCAATTTGAGCACTCAATTGATAATGACACTGAGAGTTCCCCGGAAGACGAGGAACAAGCGCCTTCACAAGACTCTGAGCAAACCTTGAGACGATCCTCGAGACGGAGAAGAGAACCTGATTACTATAGCCATGGAGTATCAATCGCTGATATCTCCGATGACCCAACTACCCTAAAGGATGCACTGAGCAGCCCTGATAAGTCGAAGTGGGTAGATGCTATGGAGAAAGAAATGGAATCCCTATGCACAAACAAAGTCTGGGATTTGGTCGAGTTACCCAAGGACAGAAAAACTGTGGGAAGTGGGTGTTCAAAACTAAGAGAAGTGCTGATGGCACAGTTGAACGACACAAGGCTCGTCTGGTAGTCCAAGGGTACACCCAACAGTACGGCCAAGACTATGACGAGACTTTCTCTCCTGTGGTCAGGTTTGAATCCCTAAGAACTGTGATGGCACTTTCAGTACAAAACGGTTTGAAGTTGCATCAAATGGATGTGACCACTGCATTCTTGAACGGAGAGCTCAAAGAGGAGGTGTATATGCGACAACCTGAGGGTTACACTGTCAAAGGCAAGGAGAATCTAGTATGCCGTCTTGAGAAAAGCATTTACGGCTTAAAACAAAGTTCAAGGTGCTGGAATTCAGCCTTAGACACTCACCTGAAGAAGATGGGGTTCGTACAATCGGCCGGAGACCCGTGTCTCTACATGTCCTCAGAAGGAGAAATGTTCCTGATTGCCGTGTATGTGGATGACATACTTTTAGCTGGAGAGAGTGACAAGAGGATGGCCAAAGTCAAACAAGAGGATGGCCAAAGTCAAACAAGCTCTCTCACAACAATTTCAAGTGAAGGACATGGGAGAATTACATTACTTCCTTGGTATGAGAGTCATTCAAGATCCAAGCACAGGAAGTGTGTGGATTGGCCAGCAGTCATACACAGAGAATATGCTGAGAAGATTTGGTATGGAGAATTCAAGCCAATTCGAACCCCTGTGGATACCAGCACTAAGCTAGTGAAAGCGAAGGATGAAGACACCTGTGTAGACCAACAGCTTTATCAGTCTGCTGTGGGAAGCCTCCTTTATCTCTCCATTGCCACAAGACCCGATATTGCCTACGCTATAAGTAATGTGGCTAAGTTTTGTGCTAAGCCAACAAAGCAACATTGGGTTGCAGTCAAACGAATCTTACGCTATCTGAGAGGAACTCACACTTTTGGACTCCTCTACAACAACTTATCTCAGATCTAACCAAGCAACCTGTGAAGCAAATGGTCATCTTTGAGGATAATCAATCGACAATAAGCATGGCAAGGGATCCTCAGTTCCACGGTCGCTCCAAACATATTGCTCTCAAGTATCATTTTATCAGAGATCAAGTGAGTGATGGAAAGATTGACTTAAAGTACTGCAACACAAGTGACATGGTCGCTGACATCATGACCAAAGCACTAAGTGGTGAACAGTTTGAGAAACTGAGACTTATGGCCGGAGTGGCACCAATGATTGAACATCCTGACAAGTGAGAAGGAGTGTTGAATATGCTAATGTACGAACGTGGACACTTGACAGAATGTTCTAGAACTACATATATCTGTATGATTATCATGTTTCTCTATTTATTTGTATGATGATCCACGTGCTGTTATGCAATCGATTAATCACAGTCACTGTCTCTGTTAGTTCAACTAGAGTCTATCGCTACAGTTATTTGACTCTGCAACAAAACTACCCCTTCCATCTCATCTGCCAGCCCTCAGGGATGTGTAGGATGGACATCAGCGCATCCAAAGTTGCACAGAAACACATCTGCGCACCAACAAGCGGTCGTTATCCAGTCTCCAACGCCTTCGAACTCTTTGACAAGGCTACCACTTACGGATTCGGTAACATAATCGACATAATGACACCCATGAGAGTGAAGAGTGAAAAGGTTTAGAAAAACACCATATGAATGCCTTCCGCCTCACTCCCTGGAAATACTCCGTAAACTAAACATCACAAACGACGAATATCAGCAAACCTTTCGCACAACTTCCGCATTATACCCACTCTTTCTTTGCCCAATGATGCCAGTGATGACCTCCACCCTCCGACTTGTGACTATCTTTAACCTGTAACTACTTCATTATCACTCACAGCGGACTGTATTCACTTTGTTACACAGTACTATTGTACATTTATGTATGCTACAAACTACTTCCTCTTATACCTTCTTTACATCCAGTGTGTCAATTACATGCAAGAATGATGCAAATGTTATATTGTTGCAGGGCCTATGAATTCTATGAGCAAGATCCTCCGCTTCCCATTTACGAAAGAATCCCAGCAAATAAGAAATGGATGTACAGCACTTCCGTGAACACACGTTAAAGATCCCTGAGGGAAGCAGTAGGTCTAGGTTCACCACCCAAAGCTTTATATACCAACAACAATGAATCAATCAGTGCAGTTCTCAAGGAATGCACAAGAAACAGCAGTGGGGTGTATTCAACCAGAGGATGAGGAAAGCAGTTGAGCAGCAGCAACATGAAGTTCAAAATGAGCACATCTGCAAAACCGTCCAACATCTCCCCTGCTTCTTGTACACGCTGTCCCAGAAGAAATCGTAACTCCTGCTGTCCAGCGCCTGGAACGAACCTCTTCTTGAGTGTGTCCACCAACCGCTTGTAGTCCTTCACAGTTTCTTCAGGTAGTCCAAGCAGATCGAACGCTCTGAACGCAGCATCGTCCAACAGAGCCAACAAGGCATCTGACAGCTTGTCATAAGGAATTCTTACAGCACGGGCATACGCCTCAAACCTGCAGATCCACAGGGCAAAGTCATTGCCCACCGAATAGGGACGCAGTGTCCGGATTAGCGGAGCCGGGGTCGCCATCCCACCGCTGCCACCACTGTTGTGACTCGTATAATTTGTATAAGGACTCAAATGCAATGATACAATTGGGCTTTATGTATACAAGTTCAGAAAATTAATAATGCACAATGTCCACAATGTTCGCAGGAGCCGGTGATTCTGGTATGTCTGGTATGTCTGTCACTTTTACAACCAAATAAGGGCTTATGTATTGTCCGGTACACAAGAATAGAGGGAAGCGCTATGTAAATATAACTCAATTGGCAACTCATGGGATGCCAAGTGATGCTGGACGTAAAGGTGGACGAGCTCCTAGGAAAAAAACAACGTTCTGCACCTCTGCCAACTGATGAGAATCGTGTTTCCCTCAGATGCAACCAAGCACTTGTAATTAGTGGCGTGATTTGTGTAAATAGTGTGTACCGGTAATCATGGCACCCAGATTGTAAATGCTGCATCTACTGAGACAGCAGAGCAAAGGGCTCCCCTTTCTGGTGTCGACAACTTTACACCCATAGCCAGCTGTACTAGTACTTCCTGAAGTGGTTATCACAGCCTTTCTCCAGTGCCCCCTTATCGACCTCTCCATGTTCCCACATACCAATACTCTCCATGGTTCTACCCCCAGTCCTCCCCCCTTTACTGACTACCAAGGAACATCTGGAACATGCAGAAGTCTGAGCATATTCATGCTGTGTTTCAAAACTGGGAATATTAGTGTCTGTTCAGGATGCCGAGTAAAGTTCACTGAGTGTGATGATCTGGTGGTGCATCCGCATATTTGATGGAAAATGAGGTGTGGTGTATGTGATGTGATTGATTTCTTATATCGGTTTGAGGTCTTACACACTATTTACACAAATCACGCCACTGTTCACACTCAATGTTAATTTGAGTGAGCCTCAGACCCATAGTGTAACTGTGAGTGAGCCTCACACACCATTTGGTTTAGCTACTAGGAAGATATTTAGCCATCACAGGCAAGCCAGAGCAAGTAGCAAACTGCTGCTTAGTAGTTGTCATGCATACAGTGGGTATTTTGTCCAGCTAGTGCCCTACGTTTATTGGTTTGTTTCTTTTTCTCTTCAATCCAGGTTGTAAATTTCTTCCTATCTAACTTTGCCAAGGGATCGAGTTTAATTTTTGTGGAAAAGCAATGTGAATTTGACCGCTATTAACAGTGAGCAGGGAGTTTGATTGCACTACGTCTACAACTCGACTACATCGGCCTCATCTGAACATGTACTGTGGACACTTGTTCCTATTGGCACTCCACATGAAGGGTACTGCCAGGCCACATCTTAACTAACTTAATTATAAACTGATTATTGGATGCCAATGCCGACAGGAAATGGGGAAAATCCCCAATGGACAGTGAACGGTTTGAGACTCCTAAAACGGACTGTGCGCTAAAATTTTACCAAGACAAAGAGTTCTATGGGCTTGGATTCCAGGTTTGTCGACCTTGAAAATGCAGGGTTACCTGCCACCTTAAGATGCTGCACATAACAGAACTATGAATACCATAAACTCCGGTTGTTAGGCACACCTTGCTATTAGGCGCATATTATTTATTAGGCGCATGCTTCCTTCCTGGTACACAGCATCATTTATTAAGCGCATGTGCATTAAATAGAGTACACGCTGGTGGCGAGAGATCGAGTGAAAACCATTGCATCAAGAACACGCAGCACACATTGATGGTCGTCCTGAAGTCAACTGAAGATACACAGGCTCTTCCTACTTCTGGCAAACAAAGCTTGCAAGCCACATCCTTTGTGGCCCCGTACGAGGCGCGTGAAGCCCTGCATCTGCTTGAATATACACAATCATGGTCTCCTTCAGGAAGATGGAGTCTTCTGATTTTACGTTGGTACTCGCCAGGTGAACGCGCCTAACGATCTACTGCATCATAGCGCTGCATATTACAGTCGTCAAGCTGCCTATATAGGGTGTGGCTTTCATTGCATTCCTTATTTAGCGCATATCCTCTATTAGGCGCATATTTGCTTACCACTTACACTTATAAGCGCATGCGCTTATTAACCAGAGTCTACGGTATTCCACATGTTACATTTGTCAAGTCAACCCAATCCAGTGCTACCACAGAACAAACATGACACCACTAATCATATTCTTGAGGACCAATGAACGGAATGTTGCCTAGGGGTGCCATTGATTTTTAGTTATGTCGAATAATGGTGAAATTCTCATTCTTACTAGTTTTTATATCTAAGTGTACCGTAGTGTCCCGTTAATACGCCCCTCCATTTTGTACACTACATCCCGCCTAAAGTGGGGGGGGGGCTTATATTCGAGGATGCAATTAGTCTCGACTATAAGCCCCCCCCCCATGAAATCAATGCCTTTCACTATCAACTAACTATGGCGACGACTTTCAGGATCGAGAGTACTGTTCGCGGACATCACGTTTACAAAGCTGCGTGGTCTCCCTACATCGGAGAAGAGCTGCCAGTTCAATGCGAGGTCAATAACATTCACGACGACTTCGCTGTAGCTGTCCTCAAGAACGGCAACACTGTCGGTCATGTACCACGGGAAATTTCCAGAGTCTGCTGGTATTTCTTGCACAAGAGTGGCAGCGAGATGACTTGCATCGTCAATGGTGACAGAAGACATTCTGAAGTTGATGGGAAAGGACTCGTGGTTCCGTGCGTGTCATGACATCTTCAGAGGGAAACAAAAACACCTTGACAGACTGATAAACCTGTTTGCTAAACTAGCAGCTTAAAACTTGGAACATCTAACCGGCTTTTCTAAAAGCCACAAAACTTACAAAAGATTCACCGACTACTATAGTCTTACTGAACGCACTTGCAACGTATAGTAAGCATGTGTAGTTTTGATGTTCCAGAAGACGCTCACCGGGGGGGCGTTATAACGAGTCAAACTACCCTGTGCAGGAACTTTGGCGGAAAAGAGGTGGGGGGGGGGGGGGGCGTATTTTCGAAGGCGGCGTATTAGCGGGACACTACGGTATTATTAAATCAAAGTGCTCATGTGCATGTTTGGTCTGCATAAAATTGCTCAGGCCTAAACCTAACCTGCCTGACTGCTGGTTGTGGCCATGTAAGACCCCAACTCGTTGATCAGGAATGTTTTTTATCATCTCTGAGAACTGGGAAGTACTAAGTGAATTAGTTATCCTATCAATGTCACCAACCAAACCTTTATCATGAAACACATGCCTGTCGTCCCAGGATGGAGATCTCACAAGAACTTCAGTAGCTATGTGTAGAGTAGGCCATAATTTGTGCAACCCAAATGTAAATCTCTACTGAGTCAGCAGTCAAGGTCAAAGTACAACTCATGCAAAGTCAACACAAGGGTTAATAAGATGATGTAACCATTTCAAACCGGGTTTATCCCCTTCATATGTCATCATGACATAAGGTCATGCCCATAGCTCCACCCACCAGATGCAACAGGAACCATTGGTTTTTTGTGTGCGCTCGCGCTCATAACTTTTGTGCATGCATGTTGTGCCCTCATGTGGTGCATGTATGTTGTGCCCTCATGTTGTGTCCTCACGTAGTGCATGCATGTTGTGCCCTCATGTGCCCTCATGTTGTGCCCTCACGTAGTGCATGCATGTTGTGCCCTCATGTTGTGTCCTCACGTAGTGCATGCATGTTGTACCCTCATGTTGTGCCCTCATGTTGTGCCCTCACGTAGTGCATGCATGTTGTGCCCTCATGTTGTGCATGTATGTTGTGCCCTCATGTTGTGCCCTCACGTAGCCCTCATGTTGGCACTCTGTGCCCACATGGTGGCAAGTTGTGCCTGCACACTATGCCTGCGAAATTCAACACAAATCACACCCCATAGTTCACCTGAAATTCAGCCATTAACATTTCCAAGACCCCTCAGTTGGACCAAAGTGGCCAACTGAATCCTAAATTTTAGTCACTAAGAGATCAAACGGCAGTGTTGGACCAAAGTGGCCAACCAATTTCAAGATATCTGCTACTCAGAAATTCATTCCATTCCATTTCTAGACTGCTGCACAACCTGTCACCACTGATGCAGCAAATTACCCAACTGCCAAAGAAAAAGGGAAGGCCTCTAAATGTGTGATATTAATCTGACAGCAACAATCATAATGACAGCAGAGCACACAAACAGCACTAATCTCTGTTACCGGAAAGAGTACATGAGTATCGCGCCAGGGAGTCACGGGACCTTCTGATATAGCCCAAGAAGGCCGTACTAGACCACTTCCCCAGCGATTGAATGGTCAAATCTTGCAGGCCAGCTGCGGCTCATAGCATAGTGTTGTCATGGTGAGGAGGCGCAGCCAACAAAACAGCCCGTATCTGACGAAGAAAGGGCGATGTGATCGGCAGGCGTTGAGCCGGGGGCGGACCTTACTGACCCCGCTCCCGACAGATGCCGCTCTGCACCTGACAAAGACGCGGCAGTGACGAGGATTGCCTTGATTCGGGGAATCCCTTCATTATCTGGGTGTGGCGAACCGCTGCTAGATATGTCCGGATAGTGGTGGGGGCGAGCCCCTGCATAGCTAATGACCCCACGAAAAAGCACAGCAATGATTCTGATACAGGAAAAGGATCGTTCACATAGAAAGAATTACAGAAAGGGGAGGTTGTTCAGATGATTGTTGATGTACTTAAATGATGTATCTCCAAGAAACATAGACATTTTGTCTTTAACCTTTCTGCATACTTCAGTTTCAGATTCATTTATTCCAATTAGAAGTTCTTGCACCCTCCCATCCTCTACTAGCTTGTCCCTGGCCTTACGCTTCGAACGGCATGGGTTCCTCTGGAAGGGCACACATCGGCCTTAGAAAATCACAGCTAAGTTCTACCAACCAAGAGCTTATAACTTTTGTGCTCCTACTGTGTTCCATCTTCCGGTAGTTTATGTAAATACTCCCACTGCTGGACCCTTACTAAGTGGTAGGGATTCTCTCACACGTTCACCATTGAGGGCCTGTAACTCTAATTCTACGTAAATTTTCAATTTTTCTAACAGCTGTGTAGTCAAAGGTAAGAATGCCTGTACATCGCCAGGCCTCAGCTCCTACGTTGCACTCTTTCACATAATCGTCAATGGTTTGGCCAATGTCTGGGACTTTCTCGACAACCAAGAAAAATTGTGGGATTTGTATCCCGTACGCTGACATATGCCAAAAAGAAGTATTCTCAAATTGAGAAAGGTGCTAGTGTGTGGTGTGTATGGAGTGACATTTCCTTGTAACCACCCTTGAGAAAGCTCACCACCGATGAGCGAAACGTTGGGCCTCTAAGCAGTGAATAAAGTTCTGCCAAACCCCTCCTATACTGTCCTCATCATAAACCTATACCGCAGCGCCGCAGAGATGTCATTTTTGAAACTACTCCACTATACTACTCGCACCCGCACCCTGAGATATGCACTTTGGTCCAGGGAGATCTATACCGAGGGACCGATTACATCCCCGGAGATACTGTCAGAGCCCCCCCAGACGCAGGACGACAGCATCAACAGCATACAAGAGACACCGAACAGCCAATTCAGGCTGGTACTCTCGGTAACCCCGTGCATGCCTCGTATAAGTAGTATAGAATCTGTTAACCATAGCTCTTCCCCCTTACTGTTTAGCCCTACACCCACCTCAAGCCCAGTCCATGCCCCTACCCCTGACTCCCCCCAGAACCAGCCACCTCCACTTAGCCCCACTAACAGTCCAACCTCTTTCAATAACACTAGCCCTCAACATGAAGAACCCCTACTGGGATCCCCTGAACTATTCAGCCCCCACCCCCACAAGTAGCACAATCCAAAACAAGTGGCCATCACCCCCCCCCCCCCCCCCCTCCCCCCTCTCCCTCAACGATCCCCACGCATTAGGAAAAGACACAGGCTACATAATTATGAAAGTCTTGCCTCAACAAATGGGAGCTACGATGTGTGTAGCAGTGTTGGCGCTCCCCCACCTGACACCCCAACTTCTACTCATACTTGCTCGGACACCACTTCCAAGCTGCAGACTGATCATAAGCCTTTGCTAACACTCTTCAATGAAAGCAAGTGGGGAGGGAGAGTAGTGGTCCCTGCACCGGGTCGAGAAAGTGTGCTGATTGAACTCCATGGAGGACACCCTGGTACATCACGAATGAAGTCGTTTGCACGAAGTCTGGTTGGTGGCCACTCCAATCTTGAGTGGAGGTTCCTGCCCAAGAACATTTCAGCAGGCGACAAACCAGTGGTTGTATGTGGTGTGATTCTGCACTGGAACAGAAATCGTGTGCTGTGGGAGGAGATGGTCGACTTTGTTGAGATGTGGTTGCCTGGTCAGATCTTCAAGAGTTCAAGACCAGTGTCATTCAAAGTCCAATTGCTACCATTACAACAAAAGTGTTCCATTCTTAGAACAGTGGTGCGACAGGAAGTGAGCACACCCACACCAAGAGTGTATCGCAAACAGATGCCAGATACTCCACCAGGTCCTTACACTGGAGCTGAAGATGAGATAAGCATTGAACATGTTAGTTGGTCATGAAATGCTGTGTCCTGCATTGACATGTCGTCCTTTTTGATCTAGTGTCTCAAAGCAAATGTTCTCATAAAGTGCTGAGTTATTAAGGTTACGATGAACAAGCTGTGCGCGTGCTTATTTATAATTATATTCATGACGTATACCCGCAAGTCCAAATGCATTCCTACCGTTACTAACTTTGCGTCAATTTTAGTGAACTATTTTCTGCGGAACAGCTCAACGGCCTTCCGCCGTTTTCGGTTACTAGTCTCCTAGCACAAGTATCTAGGTCGAGTCGATGGCAATTTTCAAGCAGCGCTCGAAATGTGGGCGCTACATAAAATTTTGAGTAGCATTCTTCGTAAACCACGACCAAAAAAGCCATTTTCTGACGGTTTGTCCAGAACTTTTTTGGCAAAACTTGACGAGTCGACCTCGAAAATTTAGTACGTGAGTTTGAGGGCTGTCAGTAAGCAGATATTTGATGCAAGAGAGTTTATGTGAAGGCTTTGTTCTGGATGGTGTGGATTATAAGCTGCTACAGCTGTTATGACCACAAGAGCATTATGTATAGCCTGGTCTTCGGTATCTGCATAGGCTTTTGAAGCGCTAAAATACCTCCAAGCACTCTAGAGTTATAACGCTGACATTCAAGCGCATTTATTGAATTCTATGCTTATCCACCAATTGCCGCCAAACTTTGCTCACTCACAGATGCCAGCTTCACAGGTGAAAGATGCCACTCTGAGTCATGTACTGCTAGTCAACTGGGCATTCTAGTTAAAGCCTACCATCTACCCTCACCGGAGCAGTTGTGACAGATTGCTTCTGTATTAAACAAAAAAATACTGGTCTTCAGGGGAGTACCCTTTCCAGTCCTCGCATGACCAGGTTTCGGTCCCTTACTAGCCAAAAATGAAGGTTGTGAAGCTGCACGCTGTGATCGTCCCTTTGTTCCCAGCATACAACATGCAGACTTGTTTATTCATGTTACAAGTTAATGGCACAACGAACTGTGCTTGGAACTGATAGTCAAAATTACATTCAGTGTGAAGCTTGTAAAGATTTACCAAAAGTGCATAACTATGGGAAATAACTCACTCAGCAACTTCACAGCTTCAAATTTACTGTTGTCAAAAAGCCGTCCAACTTGGGCCTGCAGTGCATAGGATTGATTTTCTGTGTTTTCCTTAGCCTCAACTGATGCAAAAACACTGTTTTGGGAAGAAACTGATTGTATTATTTCACACTGCTCATATTTGCGTACTGTTTCAGGCTGTTCAAGCCTCTTTCCTTTGAAAGCAATCTGCTTGTTGAGGGCTGCAATGTCCAGCAGTTGTGACTATCTCCTGTGCACCTGTCATAGCCTCATTTCCAAGGCGCTCTCCATAATTAAGAGGGGGAAGTTCTGTCACTTAAACTTAACCCTTTATACCCGATGCACATGCACAGAATCACCACGTGGCTTTGTACTATGTTGATTTGTTGTGTTATATCTTGTCAACTACCTGAGTTCAACAATTGGTAGTTAAGCTTAATTTGGTTGAAAACAAACCTGCTTTACTCAGGAAGTAGTCACACGAGTTGACAGTGAAGTCCGAACAGGCTACAATGGTGGAAATGCGGTTACTCACCATCCGTTGAAAATGAATGTTAATCCAAGGCAAAACTCCCAGCGAAGGTACGTTTTCACTGTTATTTAGATGATTAGCTAGAACAAATTCGGTAGCCGCAGTCTAGAAAGCGCTAACTGCTCGATGGCGGCCATGACGACTATAGTCGTGATTCGTAATTAAAGTACTTATGTCCATGATGACTATAGTCGTCATTCGGGTATAAAGGGTTAAGCAACAAAATTCAGATGTCATGATTGTGGTAAGTACACACACCAGCTATCATGGCATGGACTACATCAAACAGCACTTGCCATTATTTAATTAGGCAAGCATGAGTGATTTTCTTCCAGCCATCAACCTGAAAACCTCTGTAGTTCAAGTGACTGTTAAAAGCATGTTGGGTTTGATGTGGAACCTAAGGGTAAAGGGGTACCTTAGAGCCCCCAAAAGGCACAGTGCCCTTTGGAAAAGGCCTAGGAGTGAGCCCCACAGTTAACAGAAGCTCAGTACTATAATACCATAGTCTCGCAAAAGAGCGCCCACCCTCGAAAGTGTGCTCACCCTCGATAGAGCGCCCACCCTGGCGCGAGCTTCGCGTGGCTATAAATGAAGCGTACTCATGGAGTTTGCAAAGCACAGCCTCGAGCACTATGCATATCTGTGGTAACAAAAGTTGTCTTATACTTCATTAAATAAGTAGATGGACGTGGCTAATGCAGTACGTTTTGCCAGCTACACGGTTCAGGGTGACATGGTGCCGTTTAGAGTGTTATGTCCTGTTATAACTTGATTTTGAAACCGCTGGTGGCTCCATTGTACATTATTGTTTGTCCAGTTATTTGTTTCGAGGGCAGGTAGAGTCGGGTCGGGCAAGGGTAGAGTGTGGTAGAGTGGGGTAGAGTGAGGTAGAGTCGGGTAGAGCAAGGGTAGAGTGTGGTTGAGTGAGGTGGAGTCGGGTCGAGCCAGGGTAGAGTGTGGTAGAGTAAGATAGACTACGGTATGTTGAACTCAATGATGCACTTGAAATGTGCTAAGAATTTGCATACTTAGTCTAGTTCAATGAAGAATACATCTTGGACTATCACAGCAGTCAGCAAAATTTTACTTGCAATGTTTGAGTAATCTTTGGGCTTGAGGGTTACCAGAGAGTGTGATTGAAACATTGTAAATGTGGCAGTCCCATTCAGAAATCGAATATTATTCTGTTGAGGCTGTTGTGATTCCCAGACCCCACCCAGAGGAGAGACCATTGTTCATTAAGTCGGTTGTTCAAGCTGCAAATCGCATTATATAGGAAGTGCATTCAGTAGTTGTAACACCAAAAAGCTGAGTGGGTCTTGGCTACTTCAGTTGCACTTTTGTGTACATGTGCGAATGGCAGCAATGACAGTGTCTTTCTGCTACACTTACCTGTGCTTCTGCATGTTGCGGCTGGGACTCCAGCGCCTAAAGGACTGGTAGGGCATTTAGAGACGCGTCAAAAACTCGAGGAAAAGGACACTGTGTTAGCGCCACTTTAATTAGAAGGCACCTCTCTAAACAAAGCGCCCTCAAGAGTCTGAAGTAATTTTTTCGCTTCAAACAAGGCGCTTTTGAGGATTGTAATTGTTTTTTGACAGCATGTTTCATCAATATATTTCTGACCATTTTTATATGCCATTTTCCCCGACATGCAGGTATATGCAAAGCTGTGAAAGTGAGCTGAAATCGGTGGTACCCTAAGCTTTCCCCAGCTTCGCTGTAGTTAGCGATTCCGGAAGTTACATACGTATGCGCTATTTTCCTGCAAAATTTGAATTGCTAATATGGTATGATACTCTGATTTATGAACAAAGTGTTTTAGTCACAAGACAGACACAACCCTTGAGCTTCATACTTGATAGGCACGCATGAACCCTTCTGCGACATTGGATAGAGCTTCAGCTAGACATGGACTTTTAGTTCCAGTTTTTGCATTAACTCCAGACATTGGCACCTTAGGAGGCTCGTCACAGTCCTGATGAGTGCCTATCTGTAGCATGTTTGCCCAGAGTGGAAGCTGTGCCGCATTGTATGTAGAACCATGTTTCTCTTTAAGAGAAGTAAAAATATCCTCAACTTCACCATGTATAGCTTGCTGTTTAGATCTTTGCCTATCGTCAGCATTAGGTAGCTTTCGCTTATTAGTATTACTCACAGATGTTGCTCCATCTTCTTTTTCTGACCCTAGACACCACAGAATAATCTCTTTCTCATTGACATAGGTTTCGTACATACTCTTCAAGTCCTCTTCACTTTTGATCCAGACTTTTGCTGAACCACGACCACCTTTGAAGTACCCAAAATCAAATTCAGTATTGTCTGGGACTAACCCTTCACACTCCGTTAGAATACTCAACCTTACTTCCCATGGTGAATTAAACATTCCAAGTCTTCTAAATTTTTCTACTACATATTGAGACTTCTTTTTAGGATTAATGATTTTCAACGGTCATGGCATGGAACTACCCACCTAACCCGCCATACTATGACTATTATACAGCTGGATTTACGACTCTCGTGCCCGTGGGCACTGAAGTGGATACTTCTGCTACACAGTCTCCCCCCTACCCAACCCCACCTGCTGGTACTGATTCAGATAGTAGACGCCAATATACCTACAGCTGTACTCAAATCTTCAACAAACACACAATCGCCTGACTCACACTGAAGGCGACAACAGACTATACAGACACTGGTTGACAGAACGACACTGGTTGACAGAACGACAATGGTTGCAGAACGACATTCAGTCACGACAAACTGGCTTGGCACTCACGTACACGTGCGTATGCACATGCGGACACAAGTGTACGTATGTCGGTAATCGTTTTTACTGGCCCCGCCTGCATTCCAAGTCTCACACAGAACATTTTCAACCGATTTCAGCTCACTTGGAATAGTGCGGTGGAGATACAACCATCAATGTCTTGCTCTGCTCCCCTGGTCGTAGAATATCGAAACCACCTAGGCCAATCAGTTGCGGAAAAGCAACATACATGACGTCGACCGTAACACCTGATTGCAATGTTACGTAGAAAACCGTAATAATTATGAACAGCTACAAACTTCTGTTTGACTGTACAACAAAAACAACAAAGGAATGCACCAAAATTAGGCCCTATATATATAGAAGGCCTAGCAGTATAGGATATTACATATTAGAGCACATGCCCTTTGCTGCCCAGTCTGAGGAGTACTGGCTGATGTAGCTTACAAATATACTGGTAAGCAGAAAGCATAAATACATTTGTATTATTTGATGGCAGTATGGCTGGATATGCACAAATGTGTGACTGTAGTTTCATGAGCTGCAGTGATCACTAGGCATTAGGGTGTTAAAGGCTTGCTTGCAAGATGGTGTCCAGGAAACTTTGTTTGGAACATTTTTTGTTGTCCTTGTTTGGGGGGTTTGAACATGATCATATCAACGAAAGAGGTTAGACTGTTAGTGGGGCTAAGAGGAGGGGGAGGTGGCTGATTCTGGGGGGAGGCAGGGGTTTGCAGGGCGACAAAACCTGGAATGTGGCCTTCAAACAAGGCTAGTGTTTCCATACATTTATAACAACACTAAGAAAAAAAGCTCATGAAAGTATGCCCGAAAATGTATGTAGGAATGACCATTGTACCACACATGTGCAGTAACTGCAGATGTTTTACTGCTCTTTGCAGGTAGGTTGTCACAAGGAAACCGACAGCATTCATCTTGTGTGGCAAGTTAGACTACAGCACGAGCGCAATATCCAGGCATATTGCCTTCTCACCCATGCACGATACAGTTGCACCTACTGCACTTGCAGGTAGGTTGTCACTTGGAAACAGACAGCTGGTTTACCAGGTCAATCAATTATCACTGGGACTTCATAGGCTTCAAAAGACATTAATCAAACACAAGCCTAACAGGTATTCCCCTGATGATGAAAGTTACTCCAATGCTTAGTATCAACCAAGGCACTGCTGATCTCACTTAGTACAAGACCAGTGATGCTACTGTTAGCCACACAGTTATCAAATATATTGTCAACCTTGTGCGTTACATTGTGTTGTATCAAGGGGGAGGGGCATATGGTCAATAGTAATTAGCCTGTACTATAAATAGAACTTCCTGTGATATGACCCACCCATATGGCTTTGCTAAGCGAGTGTGTAAATATTCATTGACTTCATCCATGCTTCACTGAAAATTTCAGGAATAGATCTTGCACTGCACCCAATTCTTAGCTCGTGGGTGGGAATAGGTACCACTAGTGCAACAAGGCACACTCCCTGCTGAAAGAATAGAAAATTGGAAGCCGGTTAAGGTTACAATTACATGTTTGGGTTACACTTTCCTAGCCGGCAGATTACTTACTCTTCTCTCTAACAATTATAGCGGATCCCTTGTCACCTTAAGCTATTCTCGAGATATTTTGGTTACCGCACACTTTTGGTTTTAGCTGTCTTCTGCAAGGCTTTTGGGTCTTGCTGATCATGATGGCACTCAAAGAGGAAGGCTGGGCGCTTAAATAAGCTTTTAGTGTGTTTGTTCTAGGAGCACTAAATAGACCATCTCTCTGTGTCAGCAAATCACTACGGAAAGACTTAGGCGGTTTCCAGAAGTCAGCAGCATCATTTGTCATTCGTTCGGTATTGGTCCGCCTTCTGTTTATACTACAGTCACCCAACATAGGTTTCGACAATATCGCTCTCATTGTGGCTTCACCAGTCGCTGCAAAGGAGCAACGAAGCAACGAAGCAGAAACAACTGCTAAAACATGGCAAAACCTAGTCATCTAAGTCATGTGATTATTACGTAAACCACAAAACCACAGCGGCGTGCGCACGCAATCTCGGTGCGCGTGTGCAAAAAACGGACCCAGGCCTTAAGTCCCCTGAGAAATTATACTGAGTAGCAACTCACGACCTTTCCAGGATCTTTAAGTAATCTTGGCAAGGTTCTTCCCAACACAATTTCAATGGTCCAAAGCAACCTTTATCTCATAGTTGGGTCAAAAAGATTGTGTTTGGGGGTAAGGCAAAATATAATTACCTGCTCCGCTACTGCAAAATGAATCGTTTGAGGGCAATAGTGGGATGAATCGCCATCTAATAGAAGCAAAAGAGGCCTTGCACCAGGAGCATAACGAAGAAAATGATTTGAGAACCATCTGTCAAACAGCTCCATGTCAACTCAACCTCGATCGGATAGTCCGTACGCTGTCTCAAAGTTTACCAATCAACCGGGGTCGAAGTTCATCTTGTGATAGCAGGTGGCTATGTTAGTAATGAAAAGACAACATACTCTTTTTGAGTCTTTACACTCTTTGACTGTGAGGAAGAGGGTACCAACAAGCGCTCAAATCGTGACTTAAAAGATTGTGACAGCCGAGAGACACAGCATAATACGATTTCAGTAAACCAACCACATGGACCAACCACAGTTGTGGTAAACAACTGTAAACCACTGTCCGAAGTTTCTGAATCCGGTGAACTTTCTAATGCTAGCAGCCTATGTGAGGTATCAATGCAAGCCTGGTCACAGTATAAGTTGAATGCTAAATATGGCACTTCCATTGCACAGAGGATGGAATCTAACCGAGCACAAGAGATTGCTCTCAGGGGTCACAGAGAATCTTGTTGCTGCTCATGACTCCATTGTCCAGCAGCGATTACAAAATAGACCACGGAATGCAGTTTACACATCCTGAAATACAAAACGCTCTTCTACACATCATGGGTAAGATGGTCAGGGAGAAGATATGCACAGAAGTAAAAGATGCTGGTGTCTACTCCATTCTTGCAGACAAGACCAAAGTCAGTAGTAAAACCGAGAAAATGGCAATTGACGTTAGGTAGGTAGATGTTAAGGAGGCAACAGTACACGAGCAATTTGTCACGTTTGTTATGGATACGCTGAAAAGTTACCATCTAAATTTAGACTCTTGTGTCACAGGCCTGTGATGGGTCATCAGTGATGAGTTGTGCCACAAGCTGTATACATCCTCTGTTTCGCCCAAACTTGGTCCTGGTGGACTGTTCAAAGAAGGTTGAACATGCAGCTAGATTTTTCACTCTTCTTGAGTCAATTGTATGTATTTGTTTCATCTGCAAAGGCACATGTTCTCTTTGTTTGTGATCTAGCAAAAGCATGACCTTGTATCTGGAACAACATTCACCTTTAATGTCTTTCTTCAATGTCATAGTACAACTTCTTTGTTGCAGATGAACTCGAAGGGAGCGGAGTTCAAATCCTGCACACTAAGCGGCATTGTAATCATTGACACAACACACAGATAGTCACCACCATGCATATGAAGACCATCATAAAACAGAGTTCATCTGCAACAAAATTTCACACATACATAAAGTGTGAAGTTAAAACATAATGGGAGATGGGGATGGGGCATTTATGGCTTAAATGGATGGGGCATTTTATGGCTTAAATGGGTGGGGCATTTATGACTTGAATGGGTAGGGCATTTATGACTTAAATGGGTGGGGCATTTATTGTTTTTTAGGAGATATGTTCAAAAAACACTGGTCTTCAGGTCTTCGCATGACCCCGGGTTTCGGTCCCTTTGAACTCCCGACCCGTGGCCTACTACAGAAAGGGTGGGACCACTCCCCGCCTAAGGTTTGGTTTGCTTTGAGGAGCCCAGCTTTTGGTTGGCACATAGTGCTATGGGCATTCACAGTGCTATGAATATTCAAATTACTAAACAAATTGGGGGTGGGGCTCAATGGGTAGAGTTATCATAATATTCACTAGTAAACTGGGGACAGTACATACGACATTTGTAGTCATGTGCAGTTCAGCTATATTTCTCAGGGGCATGCACACTTCATTACAAGTATTTCAAGTTTGCATTATTCGTTACATCATTGAGTGATACTCTTGCAGATACACTAATACAGTAATTAATTTCTTTGATGTACTGTAAGCTCCCAAAAATACGCCCCCCTTTTTGCACACTACTTTGAGCCAAAAGCTTACTCGAATATTAATTTCGTCTCATGCATACACCCCTCCTGCCATTCCTCATGACGTAGCGGAATGCCTGAGATTGCATGGTGGGAGCTGCCAGGCAGCAGTTACAGAGGTGGTGTGACAAAGTCAACTGGTTGATGCTACACCTTCCCAAGGTGCCTAGCCTAGGGTTCTCAGACTGTGTACGTGACACATTAGAAGCCACATTCAAGTGGTCTAAGGGCAAGCAAGCATGCATTGGTCATATTTCTAAAACGAAGGTCTAGGTTAATATGGCTCTTACGGTTGTTGGTGTATGTTAAATGCTGATGTGCATGCAAGACTTAGCTTCCACTCAACTAGCCTGTATGTCATTTAGCCTTGTGAGCCAGAACCACTACCACAAAAAGCGAAGGGTTGGGTGAAGTTGGTATACAAGTGAAAAATCTAGCTTTGATTGACAGTTCGGGCCAAAGTACTTCAAGCAAAAACCAGTGCAGGGGAAACGCCTCTGGTTGCAAACCATTAAACCCTTTAATGCAAACCTATTGAAGGCTTTGATATTTCTTTAACACTTCCTTATTGTATCATGCCGAACTAAGTACCCATTCAGCTCTTTTATATAGCAATGAACCGACATTTTACTGTACACTGGACTAGAAAACCTAACTTTAGACTCTACCATTACCGTAGAGCGGATATGACATGGACTACCCAGAAAATTGGGGGCAAGAATGGCACTTAAACAGGCCTGCACGAGCTATACAGCACCACCAACATACCTGTTGATCGACCCACTTATGCCTTCAGGAGAAAGACTCCGCCTTTTTTCCTGCTGAAGACAGCGGTTGATTTTCCTAGTGGGGTCTGAGAGTGAACTTCTTCAGGTTCTTATGTGGCCAACACACGCGTTGCGACCTCTATACCATGGAGGAGATAGACGAGATCCTAGAGAGTCTCCCGAGGGATGGAGCACGTAGACGCATGTTTGAACGGATTGAATGATCGGCCAATGATGCCACCGGGGAACTTGATGACAATCAGGGCACCTGGAGTGACCAAGAGACAGGGTCGTCAGAGGACGAGGCTCTAGATGAAAGGGCCAAGCATCAGGGGTTACAGCCGCTCTCGGCAGACTCCCCATCTCTGGAAAGTTATCTGAGGGGCTGACAGCCACTTTCGGCGGGCCTTCTAACTCAGAGACACAATCTATTGTGTCAAAAGGGGCAAGATCCACTCTTTGCAGACCCCTTTACCCCGCAGAAACACCATCCAGGGGATCAGCTGCGGAAGGATCAGATATGGAGTGGTCTACGGCTCGAACAGAGCCCTGTGGCAAATGGCCACTTGGTAGACCACATGCTAAAGGTGTGTCCTAGTGACCACTGATATGCAGACATTATAATAATTAAATCTTCGCCCTGTAGGCAAGTCTCTCAGAGACGCATTATTGGAGGAGGCTGATAGCAGTGCATGGAATATCCTGCCAGACCCTTTATCGCCGACTGGATGAGTATGGAATTCCATGTAGAACGAGGTACTCGGATTCCCAGGCCCAACAAGTGCCCACGTATCAATTCATCTAGTTCTGTAGATGAAATCTCACTAGTATCTCTAAAAGTAAGGTCATCCATTCACTGTGTTGACCATGAGCTGAGGTTGGGGTGTGTCTTCTAGAGGTCTCTTAGGTGCTCTCCTGGGTATGGCCGGAGTGCTACTCCTCTCAGTTGAGGAGTCCCTCCTGTCTGTATTAAAAGGGGGTAAGAGACTACAGCTGAGTCTTTGCCCTCATAGCTGGACCCACCCACCTGATTGTTGGGGTGATTGTCTGAGAAGCGTCAGTAGTGGAACGCAAGTGAAACCCTGGACGGCTCAGAGACGGAGTCAGGGGACGTTCTTGATTTTGTTCCTACAGAGCTGGTAAAGAACAGAGAGGGAACATTTGTGATTCCCAAATCAGTGGAGACATACCTCTCTAAACACCTGAGGTGATGTCTGACCAAGGAAGAGCGAGAGGCTCTGTTCAAGGAGCACCCAAGACCAGACGCAGAGGTATGCACAGTACCTAAAGTTGACAAGTACATGGCAGAACACCTGGGAAAACAATTCCCCAAAGATGGCAAAGCACAGCTGACAAAGATCCAGGCAGCAATCTTGGCAATCTTGAGGCCACTCACAGCAGCCTGGCGGGATCTCCTGGATGTGGAACTAAAGGACAACCCAGACATAACAGTCCCCGCCACTGAGGCATTGAGCTTGATCCAACGTACAATCTGCCTTGTCGGGAATGCCTCAGAGCTCACTTCACAGTTCTGAAGGGAGATGATCCTAACAGCAATTGATCCCTCCTGGAGTAAGTTTGGTTCAGAGGAGTTCTCAACGAAGAAGAACATGTTGTTTGGCGAGGAATTCCAATCAAAACTCACTTCAATGGTTGAGAAGGATATGGCGCTAGCCAAAGCAGTGTCTATTACTAACAGACACAAAAAGGAAAAGAGCTTCCCTCCCAACAAGAGGACGGGGCCCCAGACCGTCCGTTTCTTTTTTTTTATTATGGGGCACCAAGACCCATCTGCCTTGGGAACTAGGAAAATTGGACTCAGAAATTCACCTGTAGCTTGCCAGTGTGTGTGTCTGATTCATTGGCACTGAGAGATAGGCATCCTTCAGATCGAGCTTTGTTAGCCAGTCTCGTCTTCTCTAAAGCCCCTTTCACAGTCCTGATACCCTCCATCTTGAAGTGGTGGGACATGGTGATAGAATCCGATGCATTGCCACCAACACACACAACAAGGTAATTCTCCTCAGATTAGACAATGTGACAGCCATTGCCTTCCGAAACAGAATGGGGGGGACGCATTCAGAGCCACTTTGCAATCTGGCAGCCAGTGTAGTGCAACTAGGCATGGTACACATTACTGCTCCAGAGTCTACAGGATGCACCAATCTTGCTCCCCAACACGATGGACATAATACTGAATCCTCAGATGAAAATGTTAGTTACAAGTAACCAATGCGTACAAGTGGTAAAATCACTACCGTACCTAGACTCTTTTTGGAACACTTACTCCAAAATGAAAACAAACATCAGATTATGAATGTACACACCAAATGGAACTGCTTGATACCCATTTTGTCTGGCTTGGTCAAGTATGGGATGAAATTGTTAGTTACAAGTAACCGATACGTACAGGTTTGGTCAAGTATTACTTGTTTCAGGGATGAAACTGTTAGTTACAAGTAACCGATACGTTGGTAAAACCACAACCGTACCTAGACTGTTTTTGGAACACTTACTCCAAAATGAAAACAAACATCAGATTATGAATGTACACACCAAATGGAACTGTTTGATACCCATTTTGTCTGGTTTGGTCAAGTATTGCCTGTTTCAGGGATAAAATTGTTAGTTGCAAGTAACAGATACGTACAAGTGGTAAAATCACTACCGTACCTAGACTCTTTTTGGAACACTTACTCCAAAATGAAAACAAACATCAGATTATGAATGTATACACCAAATGGAACTGTTTGATACTCATTTTGTCTGGTTTGGTCAAGTATTACTTGTTTCAGTGGATGAAACAGGCAATTAATACTTGACCAAACCAGACAAAATGAGTATCAAACAGTTCCATTTGGTGTATACATTCATAATCTGATGTTTGTTTTCATTTTGGAGTAAGTGTTCCAAAAAGAGTCTAGGTACGGTAGTGATTTTACCACTTGTACGTATCGGTTACTTGCACTAACAATTTCATCGCATTATTGCAGTGTGTCCAAGCCTGCTTTCAAGCTTCTCACGTTGCAGGAGAGCCAATGGCTACCAATAAAACTTTTAACTAAGTTCTGGAAGCATTCCAAAGGCAAGTTATGAGGCGAGACGCAAACCTCGGCCTGTAATTGAGGTGTTGCGCTAACTAACAATTTCATCCATGAACAGCCGCAGTCAAGTACGCGGCTTCTCTATTATCGTCCACCACCACTGATTATCGGCAACCTATACATTTTGCTATACTCAATTATCGCCCAGTGACCTTTTGTAGACGCGCGCTTCTTATGGGTTCAAAACTGTGCCTTTTAACGCACACCACTGAATTTGCCGGTTCTGACTACCCCCTTGCAAGTTTTTCAAATTGTTTTCTTATGTTTCAATTTTCATGAACAAGCATTTGTAGGCAGAACATGCATGAGAACAATACTCAGCAAAGAGAACATAGCCTGCCACTACTTTCATCTAGATCTGGCTACAGTGCAGCTGTAATAGGTGGATTCACGAGGACGTACTTTATTCTTTGCCTTTTGTATGCGAGCTGCTTCCTTTTCAGCCTTTGCTGCTTCTTTCTTGGCTTTTAGTGCTTGTCTTTCTGCAGCTTTTCGAGCCTTCTCATCAGCCTTACGCTTTTGCTCCTCTTCCTTTTGCTGCTTCTTCAGTTTTCTTTCCTGTTTTCGCCTTTCCTTTTCCAGTTCTACTTGTTTTTTCTTCTCTTCTTTCTCTTTTAAAAGGCGCAAGCATTCAGTGCTGGTCAGCACACGAGCCCTTCCTGTCTTCTGTTTTGTGTCCAGTACATTCTTGGGAAGATTGAGCAAGTCTGACAAAGGAGAACGTCCACTCAGAGTTTTTGAACCTGACGCTGCAGAAGTGTGTGGACGAGGAGTGCTTAAATTTGCTTGAGATGTTGATACTGAAGGAACCACTAAAGTGGAATTACAGGATGTTGGAGTGCTTGGTGTGTACAAGTGATGGGAAGAGAGAGATCGAGATACTGCAGCAGAAACAGGAGAAGATGCATGTGGTAGCACAGGCATACTTGACGTGATAGGAACAAACACATTTGTCGAACACTTATTAACTGCATCTGGATGATTGATTTTAAGCCAAGCCTCATATTTTGGGTCGTATAAATCATAGCCTTCTTCAAACCTGTTAGAAAAACGTAATTCTTCTTCCACAGAAAATATACGACTGCTGTAGGCAGCGGTTTTTGTATCATCGTTAGCTACGCGTTGACTTGCCTCGATCACAAGCTCCGAACGATTCCGTAAGTGCCCACACACAATTAAGTTGTGTTTACCTCGCGTGTCTACCCTTGACGTCACACACGTGATAAAATGTACCAGGCTCTCCCCCACCCCCACCCCCTTTATAGCTACCCCACAAGCGGCTCTAGTGGCCCTAGTGAAAGGTAAGAACTTGTTTGTTTGGATACTGCCAGGCAAGCTCTAGATTGTCAGGTATGACATAGCTTCCCAAGCAGTCACTAATGAGTTTCAAGCAAGAATGGTTTCAGATTTCACCTGCCCTAGCTATATATGGCATATATTGGCACCAGAGGAGGTTGGAAGCTAGTAATTAGTGGTACATGCGTAGTAGCAATTATTCCTACGTGAATGACGTAATCGTACGGGCTGCCATACAGGCCCATAGTGAAGGTGAAATCGATTTACACAAATAGCTTTCGTTTGTTTGGGACGAAACTCAGTAGATGCTGCCAGGTGAGCTCTAGATCGACCGCTATAGCTCTTCCTCATACGCGAAGTATTTGAGTGTTTCCTCAGGAATTCCCGAAACTTTGCCCGTCATAAAGTGCCATAGCTGTTGATCTAGAGCTCACCTGACGGTATCCACTGAGCAAGTTTTGTTCCAAACAAAAGAGAGTTGTTTATGTAAATCGATTTCACCTTTTACTATGGGCCACTATGGCAGCCCGTATGATTACGTCATTCACGTAGCACTAATTGCTACCTAATTACTAGCTTCCAACCTCCTCTGTATTGGCACATGGGTCCGTTTAATACCCAGGCTTCTCCCAGTACGAGGCTATCCGTTTAATCCTCCCACACACTATGGCAACCTGGTCACTCACCTGGACCTATACAGATCCAAGAGGTCAGACATGGTTGATCTTTGTCTGTTAGGTTGCTAATAAGGATACCCTTCAAGGGGCCCTAATTAGGTTCCTAGCAGTTGCCACATCAAGCAGTATTATCCTGAAGATTAGTCAGAGCTGTTGCCGATAATTTTAAGGAAGAGAAAGGGAATCTTCAGTGGTTGCCCTTGTGAGTGTGAAGTCCCTGCTACAAGACCCACTGGATAAGCTGGCTAGCACTACTACTAGGGTTAATGATGCTCATGTGGCAAACATGGTGTTATACCCACAACATGTTTGGGGTGAACTATGACTCATGTGAGGAGTTGGTTGTGTGCCAGGAACCTAATTAGGGCCCCTCGAAGGTACTCTCATTGGCAACCTAACCAGCAAAGGTCAACAAGACCAACTCTGACATAGATCTATTTGCACAATCTTTGAAAAGTAATTCCCAAAGTGCACAGCTGTTCAACACATAAGAATGCACAAGTGCTATGTACACAAAAGGGTGAAATTTTGCAGTTTGGCTCATGAGAAATCCTCACAAAATTAACAACCACAACTGATATGTCAGAATCACACAATGTGCAGAGAAGATACCCCATGCACTCACTCGAGCATTGCTAAGCCATCAGCTGCCATCACAATGAATACACCTGAGCATTCGGCACTCTTGGCCAAGTAGATAGGCTAGGCAAGTTACAGCAGGTTTCTTTAGACAGCGCTTGGTTTACTACACTAGAGCAACATGTTTGATGGCTGTAAAATCCACAGCTCGATTGCCACCACAGCCACAGCTAGCTCATTTTTCGAATCATAAACCGACAATTATGACGTCATTTTGCAAATTTTGGCGTGGATTATGTAACGTTAGAAACCGCACCCTCAGTTCTTAGGGCTTCAGAAGCCTCGGAAGCTGTATGAATTTGGTCCAAGGCTACTGTCTCTCATAAAGCACACACACACACACACACACGCACACACCACATCATATAGTACTATGGTGTACACTAGCAGAATGCATTGCATTGTGGGGTGAGCCTGAGCAAGCGTGCATGGCATGAAGGGCAACAATTTGGTTGGTTACTGCTTTTGACTTATGTAACCCGAGTAGGCGGACGATGTGCATGTGGTGTGTATTCGCACTCATCGGATATTCAGTGCCTCAGCCGTTAGCCTTGTTCTCAGGCCCAAAGACAGGACGAGGCCACTCAGCAGTATCGTTCTCAGGTCCCACCCAGCTCTCTGCTTTACTGTACCAGAATGCTGAGTGGGGCCTGGGAACGAGGCTACATTAGTCTCGCAAAACTACCTCAGCAGCTGCACGAGCAGCACGTCTTGCTTTCTATTTTGTCCTGGGCTTACTCAGCCTGCGTTGTTTTGTTCTGCTGTTTCAACAACGTGGCGCACTGTCACATTCGATTCTTCATTTCTCTTTTAGACTCCTCCAATGTTTGCGGAGTCCTTCGCGGGTCACTTCGAGAACATGATTGTGCCATATTGACAACCCCCGAAGCTTCACTTCGAAAGCTTTCGTATCAACTACCCCTTAGATTTACTTTAGGAACATGGCTGTGAGAAATACAAGACTTAGTCTATTTTCAAATTTTTCACAAGTGACTATCGTTATTCAACGAATACGAAACTTACAGTATACGGTACAACGTACGAATACATATGTACATACATACATACATACATACAGACAGACAGACAGACACCACTTGCGTTCAACACATTAATGTGGGGCTCACTCAGGCTCGCCCCGATTATCACCAATTAGCATCCATAAGGTTACTCGCAATGGTGTGTTGCCTGGGTAACTGGATATGTTGTGGAGATTACCAACTAACACTGTTGCGGAAACAATCCCCTGCCCAAGCAATATACCCTACCCCTGTTTTTAACATGACAAAGCCATGTGAAATTTGGTCAAAGAATTGTACATTCCCAGGCCTTCCAGTGCAGTTCTTGAGTGCTTACAGTAAGTAAAAGCAGAAGGGGAAGTATGGTCCATCTTATCTACTTAGGTAGACAGAGTAGGGAAGGGTTCCCTGACTAAACGAACAAGCTTAAGGCCCTTTCTTGTAGCTGCTCTCCATTCGCTTAACCAACTACTCACTCAGGCTTGCCCCAGGATAATGCAGTGTCCCCCTAGTTAAAATGTGGAAGCCCTTACCATCCCACTGCTCCTGTATATCTATGCTGGGGAGTTCATATTTGTCCTAATGAGAGAGTGGTTAGTTTTCTGCTTTGCAAACATTCAAACTCCAGCACTTTTCATAGCATGTACATGCAGTGCTCAGGAAAAGGACTGACAATATAGACTACAGCAAAAGAGGCCTGACCCCACAGCTGAGAGAATTCTGACTCCACAGCTGTATGTGCTCAGGAAATATCCACTATTGACACTTGAGAAGACAGTGCCAAGATGTCAATTCAATTTGGAGTCACAGGAAACCAACGGAATATACTTATTCATACTGAGATGTTGAATCCTCATTCTTAACTTGCAACCCTTCAGGCCACCAACAAACGCAAGATGAGCACATACTAAGCTACATTGGTCAATGAACACAGGCATACATTTGATACCCTAGCCTCTTCCCCAGGCACTTACCGCCTCCTGAACAATAACAGCCCACTATTAATTGTGCCTTAGCCCTGCGATAGCCCACACTCTGGCTTCCTAAAGGTAATGCCTATCACATTGCTATGGCCAGGCTCTCCAGTGACATAGTGACATACCAAGTATGTCATCTTCCCATATTGGTCCATAATTTGGTCAGATTTAGTATACAAACTTCTTGTGTGAGAGACAGTGATGCCTAAACAATTGCTAGATATGTCAAAATATGGCAGAGGCAAGCCCAGAAGACTTAAGATGTAAAAAATCAAATGTTGGAGCTGGTCAAGGAAAGATTGCTAGTAGTTTTGCTATGACACACACAAGCTGATCCCAGCCTGATCCCCAAGCAACACTCAACAGGATGTCATTAAAGATGTATTTATCATACGTCTAACTCACGCTAATGTATGGGAGTCAATGGGGAAGCCTTGCAGCTGCACGCAGTTTATAAAAAGCCGTATTTTTTACTCCAAGTCACGCGAGAATCCGTATCAGTACTGCAAGTCACATGAGAATCCGTATCAGGTACTGCAAGTCACGCGAGAATCCGTATCAGGTACTACAAGTCACGTGTGTGTGTATGAACGCGCAATGAAATCGAAGGTACATATGATAAAATTATTATCACCATAGTACCAAGCTATACCGGAAAAAATATCACTCGTTTGTTGCCGTTGGCATTGTTACTTGTGCTGCACACTCGTAACAATACAGACGGCAACAAACTCGTGATATTTTCCGGTATAGCTTGGTACTATGGTGCATACAAGACAGACTATACCTGCCATGTTCAACAGCAACTACATAACCATGAACAAGAGCCAACCAAGAACATCCCTCCGCGAGCAACTACATTGGCTGGTTTTTGAGGGTTCCATCCCTACATGCGCTTGTTTTCATTCGGAAAACCTTTTTGTGACTTTTGTATAAGTATCACTGCATGGTATGTTGGGAGTTTTAAGATATGTTGTGAAATTTTATTGCTGTTGAATGTGACAAAGCCTCATCCCTGCGTATAATAGTGACATCCCTTGCCTGCATGTCCCTGGCACACTATCTACATGGATGCACCATATTGTTTACTTAAATTGATTTGTGTATATAGTTTATGGTCTTTGCCAACTGTTTAGTGTACTAAGAATTACACACGTGCCCCACACTTGGATCATAGTTGCAATACGGTTGAAAGGAGTTGGCACGAGTTTCTCCATATTTAAGTCAACTACAGCATGATTCAACCATATTAACAGGATAGTTTCACACATGTTCAGCTTTGTTCAACCCAATCGAACCTGCTCAAACTACAGTTTGACTGAGGGAACCAAGCATACAGGATAGTTTCACATGAGTTTGGTTCGGTACAGTCGAACCACCCCAACCTCATGCTCTACACACCTTGCTATCTCTGCAATGATGTGGTTCGAGAAGGTTTGAGGAGGTTCGATGCGCTTGAACTACCCCGAACTAGTGCATAAGCAGGTGTGCAGGGTGCTTATGCACTAGTTCGGGGTAATTCTTGATCCCTCTGTAGTACAGTGGTTGGAGAAGGATCGAACCACACTGAACTCATGTTACACTCCCCAGCAGACCTGGTTCCCTGTGTCATACAGTAGTTTGGACAGTTGGACCACCCCAAACTCGTGAAATTACCCTATAGTCCTTTTTCCCTCCGTAGCACAGTGGTTGGAGAGGGTTCTGTAGGGTTGAACCACTACTGAGGGAAGCAAGTAAAAACGATAGTTTCACATGAGTTCGGGGTGGTTCAATCCTTTCGAACTGTCTCAAAGCACAGTCAATAAACTCAATGAACATCAAAAAAATTAACCTTACAATATACGTATACATGAATTTGACTCTTTGTGAACACACTTGCTTAACATTCTTCATACAATCTATGATGCTTGACGTCCTGCCAATATCTCACATATTGTACATGTACATGGACAGTGGATATATGAAGCATAGCTTATGACACGCAATTCATGCATGAAGCATCAAGACAAAGAAAAAAAGCGGCTTGCGTACTCCCCATACAGCGCTATGCAAATCTGTTGGTGGTGCTTAACAGCGGACTTTTGAACACACTTTCGCTTCGACTACAGCCTCGCACAGCGAGCATCAACACTTCAAATACGCTTGAACTACACGGCAAGCAACGTTGTCAACGCCCGACCTAGGAATTCACGCGTACATGCATGTGAGCTGCGTAAAAAGTTTCTTTGCCTTGTTCGGGCTAAAAAACTTACAGTTCTTTATTCTTGCTTCCGTTCTTCGATTTAGGACAACAAAATCCGTCATCGCTGAAAGTGCTAAACGACCTGGCAGTAACTAACGCTACAGATCCAGCCACAACGGCTAGATTTGAATTGAGAAGCCAACAAAACACATTTACATGACGCCACGCATGGCAACAACCGTGTTTGACGTCATTTGCTTAGTAACCGGTGACCGTCTCCAAGGAAGTGCATTCCGTTGTCATGCAACAAATTAGTTATTGCATGGCCCCTCGTGCGCATATGGCAAATACTGGCACAGTAGTGATGAACGCGGGTTCAGCTTTGGTAAGTTGATCAATGTATGTACATACAAAAGTAAATAATTCTGGGTTTATCATACCATTTGGTAGGATGGAGATGGTCTCCGATACAACAGCTTCCATACATAGCGATTTCTCATCCATAAAAGGAAAAAATATTAATCTTGCATGAGTTTTACAGATCATAATGGCAAGTGATGGATAGGGATCCAATGTTTCCTCATTAGCAGTTGAAACTCGACTTGCTATATGATATCCAATGGTCTGGCAAACGGAATCGTCATTAAAGTTAGCTAGTGTTTTTACTTCTATTATTGTAAGAACGTTACTACCACCATTAGATTCAATTTTAAATAGTTTGTAGTCCGGAATTACATCTTCACTGACTGATTTCTGTGGTGTTTGCTGGATAGAGGGATCACTTAAGGTCAACGAACGACGACCTGTACTACGCCTGTCACCTTTAGATATAGATTCCTCTGCTGCGAAGACACAGCCTGTTAGTCTGCAGACACCTTTAACAATAGAGTCCATGACAGTAAGCCTGACTTCTGCTTCACTCCACAGTAGGTCCCACACCCCGCACTAAGCATGCTATAACACCCCTTGAAGTATTCCTTCTATTTGTGACTGAGGTGATTTTGGGGAGTATTGTCAAGCAGACTCTCTTGCGGAAATTTTGGTCCAGTGAAAATTTTGGTCAGCAAATATTGGTCCGCGCGTGGAATAATGGTCTGACCCCAAATACTTCGGTGTAAGCACTTCAATGACACATGTTTGTGTCAAAGTATCTGTATAGTATCAAAAAGCCTGAAGAAATCGTTTGGTAAGCAACTCTCAACGCACCTGGGGAAGTCTCAAACAAAACTAAGCTGTTGTAGTGGCAAGCCGAGTCAGCCAATTATGCGTTACCTTGAAAGCCTAGAACATAGCCTGTCTTCGCTTCTGCCAGAAACCATACCTTTACACCAAACTTGCAGGGCTTGTTTGGCATGTAGCCCTATCGGGGCAAGGGGCACCAATTGTTTATGGATAATTTTTACACCTCGTTTGACCTGGTATATGATCTTCTAAAGAAAGGAACATTCGCAGCTGGAACTATCTGTGAAGAGGCCTAAAGGTGGTCGGGAAAAAGTACATGATGATAGGCACCAGATGCCATGTTTCATTCCTTCAACTCTGTAAGGTTCATGACCACTCGATATGCAATGAAAAAACCAATTCCTTGCCCAACTGCTGTATACAACTATAATCAGTTTATGGGTGGCGTTGACTTAGTAGACCAAAATCTATCATACTATTCTCTCACGCTACGAAGAACGATCAAGTGGTGGAAAAAGGTGTTTTGGCGCCTCATAGACATTTCTATAATCAATTCTTGGATTATTTTTCGTTTCAAAGAGAAATGTTTGCCAGTAAGCCACTTGTCTGGACTAATCACACTTCGTCCTTTGTGCGATTGTAAAACACTGGGACATTCTGGACTAGCTTTGAGGTTCAGCAATGGTTGCACTAATTGCTTCATGAATTCCAGCCTGAATTCTCTCTGGGACTTGATATTATTATTTGGATGATGGCGGCTTCGCCAGACTAGATGCTGCACTGCCTGTGAACAGCAGCATCTTACGTCACAAGTTGCCAAATTGCTGGAGACCAGTTCGGTCTCCTACTACTAGCGTCTATAAGATCTACTAGTGTGAAAGATCCAGCAACCTGCATAGTCAGTATAATTTTCAATTTTGTGGGATAATACAAAGCTATTGAGAGAGGAAGGTGCTGTGTTTGCAGCAAGCGCAGGTCCTCAAGAGGCAAGAGGGTGGACGAAAATTTCTGCCCTATCAACTTTCGATGGCAAGGTAGTGGCTTGCCATGGTGACAACGGGTGACGGAGAATTAGGGTTCGATTCCGGAGAGGGAGCCTGAGAAACGGCTACCACATCCAAGGAAGGCAGCAGGCGCGCAAGTTACCCAATCCCGTACTCAATGATTTAAGTAGCTCTGCTTGTACAGTTGGATGTGTGTATGTGTGCTACGAAGTAATAAGACTTAAGGAGTAAGCTACCCTGTCAGCTGGGTCGGGTTCAGTAGCGCAGACATACAGCTAGGTGGAGCTAGCGGCGGCACTGAGGTGGTAACTACACAAGGATCGTGGAGGATCGTATAGTGGGCATAAGGGGAGATTGCCCGTATAGTGGGCATAACTGGAGATTGCCTCAAGTTGTTACATTGGCGACGAGGGTAAAACAAGCACCTCACGATGGCTACCACGCATGGAAGTATCGGCGAGTTCGATGCCGGACGTGAAGACTGGGTGTCTTACACCAAACGGCTTGAACAATATTTCAATGGGAACGATGTGACTGCAGAAGCAGAAACTGGCCCGAGGTCGACTTCGTAAACACCCAAGAGAGGAAGACGACTTGGAAGTGAAGGTAGAGGGGAAAGAGCTGGCTCTCAGAACCACTAGAAAGGATTTGCAACCTGATGAAAGCTATCTTTAGTCTGAGTGTGCCTAATCAGCTATTGTTTCAGTGGCATTGAATAGCCCAGAAGCCAAGAGATTATATCCCACTACTCAACGACAGCATAGTTGACAAGGCTGTAGCAATTAGACCAGATTGTTGCCAGGTGGCTGACAATCTAGCCTGCTGTGCTGGCAGACTGAGAAGCCAGGTTGCCACTGCCACCTCAGGAAGGAGAGAAGTTCTGTTGGAGAAGTGTGCCCATATTCCCATGTATCGTGGCAGCACAGTTGCACCACAGCCTTTGTTGGAGGAGATTGACAGCCTTCGGGTTGAACTGGCAGACACATTGGTGGAGATGGCAGACAGGCAAGAGGAGATCACCACCTTAAGGCAAGCGATGGAGAAGATGGTAATTGAAAGGGCTGCAATGATGAACCAAGGTGGAGGAGTCATCAGAGCGGCACAGGAGACGAAAGCTGAGCCACTTCCGCAGTGTGGCTGAGGCAGCTCTGTGGTTTGCAGAGTCATTCAGTCTGGTCCCTGACCAACTTACCACCCACACTGCAACTTCAGGAGAACAGATCTCTGTCCATTTTGGAGAAGGCACGTCTCATCGCTCACCACAACCCACAACCACCACCACGATCCCAGATGAGTTCTGTGCTATGCAGACTCTTTATTTGCTGGACCGCTTTGGGGTGTCCGATCAGTTCTACCATGAACTCACACAGGTAGAGCAACATGTATAATGAAATTTTTAGATTAAACAATAATTATACATTGTATATTGTTTAATTTCAGTATGAAAATTTTTTGTGGTACATGCAGATCTGTCCAACTCTATAACGAACCCATACGGTAAAGGCACTGCAGAAGGAGTTGAATGACAGTGTGGAGGTTGTGCCTGTGACTGATGGAGCATACCGGCCCCTGAAGGCCACTCTGTCCACCATCATTTCCCATGAGGTACCATAAATTGCTTAGTGACTGTGCATATTATGTAACAGGTACATCTGAAGTCATTGTGTATATTGAAAATTAATCTACAACTATCATGTTGCTAAAAGGTGGAACATGTCCGTGGATGAGGTGTACTGTCAAGAGAAAGCAAGATCCCTCTCCTCACTGAAGTCTGACAGCCAACACTCCACACGGCATTGTAGCGAACATCTGGGCTGCATTCACCCCCCATTGCTCAACATTGAGCTGGACCACATTGTTGTGGATGAGCACCTGATTCTACGTGTTGGGGATGTGCTGCTCAGAAACTTCATCCTATATGCCAACAGCAGGGACCATGCTAGCTGAGAGCATCGAGAAGACGCCAACAATCTGCGGCAGCTGGAACGAGCCATTCGATCCTGTGGGGTCAGTTTCCAGATATGGCAGAAATGGGAGCCAACTGGAAAACCAATCCCCGGCAGCTATGATTGGACAGCCCTCACAGGCAAGCACAAGCTGTAAGTTCTGAAGATGCTGCCAGAGAAGATGAGTGTGTTACTGCCAGATAGCATCTTCCCAAAAGTAGCCACCCTGTGGAGGGTAAGTGAAGCCATAATAATGCTATTTAATTTTACTTACAGGCTACCCATTTACATCTTAGGATTTTGTAGTGCTATACAACATCATGACAAGCTGGAATCCCACTCCAACTGAGATTGACAGATTCTATCAACAGGTATTTTTCATTGTCAGTTGAGCAAAGAAATAAATGTTTATAGCATGCTAAATTGTGCCATTTGACATAAACACAACCAAAACTGCCGATCAGATGTTTTACTTACCCTGTCCAGAAAATTGCTTAGTGTTTCTGAAGACCCTCAGCATCTTTGGCACATGAAACACCATGATGTGCATGTAGGGAGTGACATGCTTTCACTGGTAGCCCTGCATCAGATCCCCTAACTCCACAAAGTCACAGACCCATTGCTTGGTCTACACAGGTAGAAAATACAATTGCTGTTTATAGGCGTGGAGAAGAACAATGACGACTCGAAGCAGCACTATTTCTCCAGCAACAAACACGATGCTGCTTGGGAAATTATCCGGTGTGAAGCTAGACTGGAGATGCTGCAGAATGGTATCAGAGGCTCAGGTGTGTTAATGACTGGGTCAGAAAAGGGCCCTCATTAAGAAATGCGAAGATATTGTTTTGTGAATAACTCCACTTCAATACCCCAGATGGGTTATTTGATCTCCACATTATTTAAATCTCCCAGTTCTAATAGGGCCCCACCCACTTTTGGGATCACGCGATCTATTGTCTTTGGAATTGGGTTGCTAGACGCGTTTGCTGAAAAGCGGTTATTGTACGGACTAGCAATGGCTTTCATACTTGCACGCAGAAGAGATCTCATGGTGACCTAATCTGCCATAGCTGTGGAAGTGATTTCGTACTGCCGCCTCTGAGAAAAACGCGTAACTCTAATTAATGCACACCACGGAAAACAGCATTTTTGCTCATAGCTCAGAAGTGGTGGTACAAAATGACTTCCACAGCTAATACTTGTTACCTAGGCTTACCTAGTTTTCGAAAAACATGGTACAGCTGGAAACAATTGCGGTTTAAATAACCGCCTTTTGCGTTTTATACCTCCCAACGTGGATTGGTGAGGAAGCCATTTTCCAGCAATAAGTAGGTGGGCGTGGTCAAGATTTTACCACATGATAGAGAAGAGGTGTGGTGATATACCAAACCAGTTTGCACTCTTGCAGCAACTTCAGATACTCTCCAAATACTGCACAAATTTAGCTCTGCTAACTCCGGTCCCAGTCCTTAATTCACCTGAGGGGTTTCCCAGTTGTGAGCGAAAGAAGCGGCCATACCAAAAGCAGAAAGATGAATACTGGAATGGAGGAGGGATCCAGGAAGCTAGGAGGAAGAGACAGCACCCAGAAGAATGAGATTTTTGCCATCAATCTCCTTCATAAAAGGCTTTTTTAAAAGCCACCACTGTGCTAAAGAGTTCACCATAATTTATCTCAGCCGTATGTCAGATATAGGTGTTAAATAGGCAGTCAATTGTAGAGCCCCATCTCTGCCGAATTTGGCACCTCCAAAACGCAGCTTATAAGGTACCTGCATGTTTGCACCTACTTCGTTAAGAAGCCAAGCAGGTGGCTATTGTCACAGCAGGCGGGCTCTTGAGAATCCATAGTAGTCGCGGTAGTTACCTCAAAGCTCATTAGCACGAGTAGGTTAAAACCCATATAAGGTGCGTTTTTAAAGTGTGATTCGATATAGGATGGGTATGTTAGTCTGACGGTTCATATACTCCTGTCTGGAGTAATCTTAGCATGGCTATGAAATTCAATAGTAATCAACCACCTACAAAAAGCGCTAGCATACTAGCAACTTACCTCGAGGCTATTTCCTGTTCACAATCATATTCATCATAGTTTTCCGCATACTTTCATAGAGCAAATACACAATGAATATCAGAATTCGAAGCGCTTGCAGCTGCCATCAATTTAGGTAACCACGAAACAGATTACTTCAGGACGCAGCTGCAAGCACTTCGAACTTGATTGAAAAACATTCTGATCGCTTTTCAGACTCACAGCTAGCCAGGTTTGCCAGATAGGGGAGGATGGTTCATGCGCTGATTTCTTCAGCATCTGTTTCCCATGTAGGGGGTGGACCTTCACCTTTCTGTGTCACTCTCACTCTCTGCTTGTCTCTCCAGTTCATTCGTGTCGTCCATGTCTTCCTTACCCAGGTCATCATCACTACCAGGAAACATGTACTCCACATCCCCAGGATACAACTGGTTGGGTAAGTTCCAGGCCCATAGCCAGGATTTTCAGAAGGGGGGTTACTTGCCGCTTGATTGTTGGCAGTGACTCACTAGGACAACTGGTGAACTCTCGAGCTCCTGAAGTAGCGATTACTTTTACGCACGTATTTACCAGCATCCTTCAGTCATCACAGCAGCGTACACCGGTTACGCGCGCATTCTGCATTCATCCGCTGGTCCTTCATAAACAAACGGGGTGCGTAGCTGCAACCAAACTCGTTTGGACAGTGGCAATTCTCATGCAAAGGCAGTTAGGCTAGTGGACCACTTACAAACGGTAGGGCATTTAAAGTATATATAGCTATGCGGTACATGCTGACACTGGCAGGGACGACTCCACGGAGACAAACCTTGGTGCAAAGGTGTTTTCATCTAACACCCTTTTTGAAGACTTGGTAGAGGTGGCATCTATGCATGTGGCACATTTCGCAAACATCGAAAGGGGCTACCTGCAGTAGTCAGTCATATTCGGCCGAGGAATAACCATATGGTGAGACATAAACTTGGTTTGTATCTACCACCGTCAAGAGTTGTGCCAAGGATGGAAGTGTGGCTGACATTTCTTGCCCTGAGAATGTTACCCTATATGATGTTTCATTGTTACAGTAGCAATAAAACATACCAAGTTTGGTGTTCTTCTCGCCCCTTTCAAGGTCACCTGTGAAACGTACAAAAGTGTTTTATCAAATTTTTCAAATCTCTACAATCGCTTCATGGATGGAGTGGATATGGCCGACCAGCTGCGTGGGTATTACTACGTCAGAATGAAGGACTTCAAGTCGTTTCGAAACTCTTGGTTGCTGCAAGGAAGTTTAATGTGCCCCGATCAACAATCTTTGACCACTTAAAGACCACCCCAAAATTGGAGCTGGGACACCAACAATCCTTTTGCCACAAGAGGAAAAGGAAATTGTAGTAATTTGTAAGGTTTTGCAAGAGATTGGTTTGGTCTAACCTCTTTAAGAACCTTGTAGGAATTGTAATACGTGACTACTTGAACAACCAGCCTTTGCGACCCAACCCCTCTTGTGATGGATTTCCTCGGAAAGACTGGTGGAGCCTATCTTTGAAGCGTTGGGCTTCACAGCTAAAATCTGTTCCAGTGGCCTCAGTCATGCTAGTTTTCTTTAGGTCATTTGAACGCATTTATCCCTTCTACTTTAGGGGGTAGTTATGTTGACCAACAAACTGGAAAGACAAATTGAGCCAAATTACAAGAAAACCTGCACGTTGCAAATCAAGCCTGCATTAGCAGAGTGGATGGTTGCACATGTGGTGATACAACCATCAAGTTGTGTAATGGATCCGAATCAGAAGAACATCATGCGATCATGGTAAACACCTTTCTGAAAGGATCCTACAAACAGAGGGAACTCCTGTGAAGGGAAAATCCTGACCAGTGGTCAGTGCATAGAAGAGATTGTTGCCATGTTTGAGCAAGCCCTAAAGCTGTTTGCTCGTTGCCATCACATCTATGACAGCTGCAGAGTTCTCAAAGACAGAGAAGAAGTAACTTACAATATACAACTGAATACTATTCCGAAGTTTTATATTTTAGGAGGTGGTTTCTTAACTACTAAAGGAGGGCACACGGCTAGGTGGTGTTGGCGTACAATAGCTTCAAGCCTTTTCACCCAGTTGGGCATGTTCATATAGTGCTTTTCCAACTGGTTGATGGAATTGTACATTTTTATTTTCTTATTAGCATTGCTCTACAAGCAGAAAGGAAAGGGCATGCAAGTCAGACCTCTGTACGGTATATGATACCCTTAACAGGCTCATGCACCATCTTACCTCCTTGCCCCCACTTACTTTGGTATACTCTGCTTATGCCACCCCCCCCCCTCGTTGCAAAATTTTCAACCCTGGTTAGTAAAAAGCTTACATTGTTACATCCTCTTCAGAAGTAGTTTTACTGCCTTGATGGATGATATGGGAGATGCTGCAATAATAATTAGTGTTATTGAGTTACGTCTTCACGAGCATCCCTCATTTTAAATGGAGTTGTGGGCCCATTCTAGACAGTATAATCATCCGAAACTGGATTAGCTCTCAACCTTAGCACTTGCAATCATAACTGTTTAAAACTGTGGCATCGAACTTTACTAAATCCTCTCAGGCTCGGAAGGAAATGTTAAAATATTGGGCATGCATGTGCACTAGCTCCACTTCACATGCACCACCAAGTAGAGAAAACTTCTCATTTTCCAAAATTGGATCCCTTCCAGATCTTTAAAACCAGATTCCCTCGTCCTCCTCTTCTTATTATTTATGATAATGCCTGTCGCCTCCATGTGTACTGTTTAAACAGAGAGCCTCACTTTTTTGAGAACACTCGATTTGCTGTAGACCGTTTTCACTGGTGCGGCCACATAGGCTCCTCTAAAGGCTACTCCCTGGATGCCTACAGTCAGAAACGAATTAAGGGGATCAATTCCCAAGTAAAAGATGCATAATCATCCAAAAGTGGATTGTACAAAACTTCCACCTTTGGATGATTTACAAGCATGCTCAGAATCTTCCAAAAGTGGATTATACAAAACATCCAATTTCGGATGACTTAGAAACACGTTCACTTTCATCCAAATTTGGATGATTTCATCCACTTTTCAGTTCTATATAGGTAACAACAGACATATATCATCCAAATTTGGATGATATATCACGTAATTGACAAATCATCCACATTTGGATGATTTGTGTGGATCACAAATCATCCATTTTTGGAGTCTGACCTTACCTGGAGTAAGCAGCTAGATGGCTAACGGCCACAGCGAATCTATCGGTCGACCTGGGACACGGTTCTTAGCTGGCGACGATCTCTTCGATTGTAGCAATGGATGGTCACCCCTGGGAGTCTGCAGCTTCCAGCTGCCTCAAAGTCACATTACTTTGAACAGACATGGTTCAATGGCCAGTACCACATTTCCGAGTGGTGTGTTTACAATGCAGAAGGGCCAAGGACAAATAACGATGTCGAAGGGTGGCATAATAAGATTACTATAGGCTGGCAGGAAAAAGTCATCCTAACATCTATGAGCTGGTAGACTTATTCAAAACTGAGCAGGCGGCAACAGAAGTGATGAAGTGGGCAGCACGGTCATTGCTGTTGGGAAGTTGAGGCTGATAGACGAACCAGGTATAATTCGTGCTTTTGATCCAAGAACCAAATGACCTTGTTTGTATGACTTTTGCAAATGTATAAAGCGAGCAGAGGGTTATGTGCCAAAATATGGCCATTATGGGAGTGCTAACCAAAAAAATAGTTGTATTGGCGACCGATCCACGTTGATTAGAATATGTTTAAAAATGATTTCCCTTCGTGTTCGAATAAATTAGAAGGGTTTTTCAGCATACTTGAGTCAAGTTGTTTTGTTATTGTTCCTCGGGACCCCTAGCTAAGGAGAGAAACTATTTGATTGGCTATAGTATAAATACCTTATACGATGAAACCCTCGAAGCCTACAGGATTTAGATCCCTTCATTCTGTGGAAACACAGGATGAAGCAAAGTGCCTTGGAATCTGGTTGCGGAGCGATCTTTCAGCCAGGAGTCACACTTAGCAGCATTTAGATTCAGACAGGTCTTTTTAGTGAAGTCCTTAACCGAAAGTGCTTGGGACATGAGAGAGGACTTGTTTGCAGCTGCAGTGCGAATGTCATCAGCATGGCCACCAGAGCCCACATAAAGGTCATGTACACTCAAGCCCAGACACTTCTGTGGCATGTCCCTCAACAGTAGATCTATGACCACCAGGAAGAGTGTGGGAGAGAGAACAGATCCTTTTTTATGCCCTTTCAACCACGAAAGGATCAGAGAGTGGGCCCTCATGCCCAACATGGCAAGTGGGATGGTCATACCAGGACTTGAGTTGTCACCAACGTTTTCCGTTTACTCCTGCACCTAACAGATTTGGAACAGGACTGGAAATTGCAGAGAGTCGAAGATCCACTCAATCCCGTGAGCTACGGGGGCATCTCGCTATCCTCTATCCCCAAACTGCCTATCCTGCACTAGTGGATTGGATGAAAAGAGTTTAAATTCAACTGATGCAATATACTTTGCCCAAGAAGCTTTGCTTAAACACATGAGAGACGTCGGTAAACCATACCTTTGTCTATATGATATAGAGAAAATTTTCTGTTCCTATCCTTATACACAGGGACAATAATTCCTTGCTCTCCGATAGCTGCTTGGACCATAAGGTCATGAGTCTGAGTTTTTGTCAGTTTCAGTTCTTTTCTCAGCTTTTTGAACCCACACATGCTTCCTGTTGCTCTGTACCTATCCCTGTCTCTAGATCTCTGTCCCTGTCCCTCTGTCGTTAAGCTTGTCCTTCTGTTCCTGTCCCTGTCTCTCTATGTCCACTGTTACAAACCTTCACGGTACTTAAATAAGCCAGCATGAGTTCCTGAAGACTTCCACGGTGGTTAAAACGGTGTTTTGAAACCTTTCTCCCCGCACTTAAATAGGCCTGCACCAGTTTCAGAAGAGGTCCATGGTGGTTAAAAACGACGTTTACAAACCTTAAGGCAATCAGGGATCCTCTCATGAGCAAGGATGAGAGTCTCCTACATAACAGAGTTGTTCAGCAGATAGAACATCGTCACCAAAAGCCTCACCCAGCTTCAAGCATTGGATGACATAGATGATCTCCTCAGAAGTTATATCCACATCAACTCATTGCTGTGGAAGGAGAGGGCCTCAAGTGCAGGGAGCTTTGTTGCAGCTTGCGATAGAGTAGACTACCTTTGCGCATGTGTACAGAATTAGAAAATGGCATCCTACGCAACAGATAGCAGCCGGGCAGTGCTATAACAAGCTTTATCGACTGGGGTGGATTTGAAGTTACTGGAACACTATAAACAACTGTGGGGCAGCCTAAGTTAGAGTTTGTGTTCCTGGAACCCCTTTTTTGTGTTCCTGAAGCACCTTAACAGTGTGCTATAAAGAGACTGAGTGGTCAGAGCTCTGCACTGGGATAAATTATCAGTTTCTTGCTAAAATAAGAAGCTAATAATGCTTGCATTGAATAAAAAACTGATTTCTCTGACTGACTATAACTAACATACAACGCACATGTTCTATACTTTTGCAAGTAATCCACCTAGGTATATCTGCACTGGAATCAGGATTTAGATCAGAAACATCCACCAGTCATTAAACAACAGCGTTGTCACTAAAACGGTTCCCAATGTGTTTACATTCTTGCTCAGCAATAACATGATGTACAACTGCTTTTTTAAGCACACAGCAACAGCTCCCTCGACTGCTCACAAAGTCTGTCTAGGTCCCGGTGAGTCGTTGAGTCAGTAATTGACACACTGCGATGGGAGCATGCATAAGCTACACCGTTATTAACAGTTTGTGTCTGCTCTTTATCAAGGAAGGGGTTAAGGATGATCACAGTGTATCGTTTTCTACTGAGTCAGAGGTAGGGTTATGAATTACAGCGTAGTTGCAGCATAGCTGCATACTTAGTCACCATCTTCAATTTCTCACTATGGGCTCACTCAAGCCTCTGAATTTCACCACCTAACCTGATTATAGTTATTGGACTGCTAGGAGGACTATGTGTCACAACTGGGCCTTTAGAGGTTGCTAAGTTCAACATCAATCTTGCAGACCATCGGATTACCAATACTGGAAGAATTGTGCAAAGAATTTATTGTACTGCTAAACGTTCCACACGCTCAAGACCTGACTGACGTACTTGCTTCTGAAGTACACTAATCTTCCCCCTTCTGGATATGGATGGGTGTTACGTTGCCTGAGCGGATACTCTCATTATCCACCACCTCAGCCTCCGGCTCAATTATCTCTTCACCAAGGGGCTATCCTGTGGTTAACTTTGGAAAATGGGAGTGGGACTGGGACAAGGAATTATTATTGGAGAGATATTCCTTCATGCACAGTGAGAAGTCTAGGATGTAAGACAACCCCAAGGCCTCAATAATAGAGCACTTGCAAATTCTGCAATCAATAAAGGATTTCCAAATATTTGGAATTTGTGTATTAGGAGGTATGCCTGAGTGGGGTACAGTTTATTAGAAAAATTCCATCAACAACTGCAGCTTCGGGAGCATCTCATTATAGCTGGATGCTTCCCTGATGGAGGTATGGCTTGGATGATCTCAGGGGATGGGAATTTACCGTCAACACAACACAAATATCAGACTAATGCAGAGGAAGCAGACAGGAGAAAATGGCCACACAAAAACAAATGCGTGCATACCGAATTGTTCTGTACTCACCCGACACTGATGTGTATAACAGCCTGTAGGTCTTGTCAAAGGTGAGATACCTACCCTGTTGACTTGCACTTATATTTGAGTTGGCAAGAGTCGCCCACCTAACATTTCCAAGATATCATCGCTAATAGCGACCGGATGTAGCTGTTTTTGACAGGAAGTTAGGGCTTTATGACTGTTGCATAATTCAAACTCGTTTGCGAACTGCTGTACTAAGAGTACCAACCGAGTAGCTTTGCAGTGCAAAGAGTGCAATTTGATCTACAGTCCGACACAATTTGGCAACAAACACACACTTGGATTTCTCAAGTGATCTTCAACAGTCTGATCATCTCTATCTGCCAGTCCTAGTTGTTGTTTATATACACTTTGTGATGCACTACAACAGCAGTGATGATGTAGTGAAACAATGAAGGTGTAGATTAGTGCAGGATGCAGCAACATAAAGATGCAGAAAAGTACGATGTCAGCATTCATCTGCAGGAAAAATTCCGGATGTAAGCATTTATATTGCTGAATCAGGTGGGCATTGGCCACCACAACATGTAAACAAGGAAGTGGGAGGGGCTAATTATCTTGTATACTGTACGAAGGTAAACAACTTTAATTAAACAATGAATCAACTTGGAGTGGCATATATATCAGATCCTGAGTCTGGTGCAGTGGGAAGAGTACTATGATGGTCCCACCTTAAAAATAAGGCAATTGAAAAGCTAAAGCACCTATACCCTCCACTCCCAGTACAAACTATAGTGGGACAAGCTGGGGATTATACTAATTAAAGCATTAATTACCCCAATACATAGGGCATCTGATATAATCAGAGTACTTTGCCAGTAATTATTTTCGTCAAACATCCTTTTCAACTAAATAAGAGGCCATATGACATGAAACACTCAAATCAAGCATGCCATCCACGTACTTGGGTGGCCAACATGCATGTAGGGCAGCCTACAACAGAGTCCAAGGTCTCCCTACTGTTGCTTCACATGGGGTCGTGAATCACTCCGTTACGTTTGTGGACCCTACAACGGGAGTCCACACTCAACATGTTTATCTTATTTTTAGGAGAACTTCTTTGATCATGAATGTAGAGGTGGAAGTGCACAAGCTTCAGAAGACTTCCAGTGTGGTTGTTTACAAACATTCCCAGCACTTACACATGCCTGTACTTGATCTCTCTTGTACTGTGTTTGAGCTTTAGAAGACCTCCATGGTGGTTAAACGGCGTTTACAAATTATTGATGCCTAGGATAGATGACCCACCATATATAACATCAGCCACAACTTTCACCCCTTGGACCACCACCCTCACCTCCTGAACCACATTCGCCCCCTGGACCACCCTTGCCCCCTACACAAGCCTCATCCCCTGGACTATCCTCGCCACCTGGATCATTCTTCTCCCTGGACCATCCTTGCTACCTGGACCATCCTCGCCCCCTGGACCATCCTCGCCACCTGGACCATCCTCGCTCCCTGGACCATCCTTGCCCCCTGGACAATCCTCGCCCCCTGGACTACATTCAAGTTTTTTTTTTACGGCAGAAATCATTGAATACGTTGCCGATGAGACAAATTGCTATGCCAGGGAGTGTGTATGGGTAATGATGCCTTTGCCAAATGGGTGCTTGTTACAGCTGCAGAAATTGAAGCATTCCTAGGATTTATGATCTCATGGGGATAAACAGGCTGCCAGCTTTGCATGATTACTGGCACTGTGACCCAGCATATCATTATGGATCAATTGCTGACGGCAGCCCCAGAGATTGATTCTTTGAAATCTTGCGATATCTCCACTTTGTGGACAATTCAGAAATTCTCCCCAGCAATCATCCAAACTATGATAGAATCTGGAAAGTGAGGGCTATCGTCAACATGGTGTCAGGAACATTTCAGCAGAATTATAACCCTCACATGCAGACCGCAGTTGATGAGGCAATGATCCCATCGAAAGGTTGGTCCTCTCTCAAACAGTACATGCCCTAGAAACCAGTGAAAAGAGGATTTAAAGTTTGGGTGAGGGCCAATTCTTTGAATGGGTACACATGCCAATTTATGGTGTATGTAGGGAAAGGAATGAGAGTCAAATGTATCGGCGTGTTGTTTTGTTGTAGCTCTTTTTTTTGCTTTATATGATTACTTTCGATGATCTCATTGGTCGTTACGACGTGCTACTATTGTAATAGGCCATAGGCCCAGGAATGTTCACCTGACTTTCTTGCCATGAAGCATATGTGGCCAGTGTGGAAATTGAGGGTTATCTTACTCTTTACAGTATGGCAAGATACTAAGACTGTAACTATGTTATCTACAAATAGCCAACCAACAGCACAACACAGTGTGGCACGAAGAAAAAAGGATGGCTCGCGTGTAGGTGTACCATGCCCAGATGCCATTGAACAAAGACAAAAAAAGGGAAAATCCCATTCCCTGCCCCTGGTCGTAAACACCCTGGGGCACTTATATCCTGAGGCATTGTTCTCGCTGCTGCTGTCATCTGTCAGCTGTGCAGCGGACAAGATGAGTCGGGACGAAATGAAAAGATCACATACGGTCCCTACAGTGACCTCCCTGCCTTCAGCCAGGCGAAGATGGTGCTACATTTTGAAAACAATGGGCTGTTCATTGGAGTCGTGTCTCTGGAGAGGATCATTTCGATGTTTTGGCTTAAAAACTCACAATCATTCCGATCCACACCCCCCATGTACTTGTTATATTGTGGAGTAACCACACCCCAAGATGCTCATAGGAGGTTAGTGCTGCAGGTTTACCTTGGCTCGAACACTTTAGAGTTCATGCAATGCTATAAATAGGTGAAATCTTTGTTAGTAGGCTTTAGGAAAAAAAGTTGACTGCTTTCAACAGCTCGTGAAAGTGAAATGCTCTTTCTCAGTGCTCACTAATCTATTTGGAGGGAATCTCTCATGGTTTGAGGCACTTATTCAACTAGCGTTGTGCCAAATGAGGGTGAATCATTCTCCGCTCCGAAGGAGACCATGAGGAGTACCGACTGACCTCCCTTTTGGACGAACTGATGGGCTCGTTGACGGTGCTCCGAGGTCTCTGCGACGCTCTGACGCCGGCCTTGGTGTCTAACTTAGAGCAGATAGCGTCTGCATTTACATGTAACCCCAAGATGCAACTTAAAGGACCCACGTAATATAATATCTCAAAGTCATCGTCTGCGCATAGGACAGCTAATGTCGTGTGTAGACCTCCTTCGTGTGAAGGGTAGGAAATCGAGTGAGTCTTCCCTCGTCGGCTCAAACTCTGATCCTTCTTGACAAGAATCACCCACTGACAGCACTAATAGTGATGGATGCTCATCAACGTTTCATGCACAATGGCATCAAAGAGACGCTCCCAGATTTCCGATCTTATTGGTTGGTACGGAGGTGACAATTTGTCCTTAAGATGATTCATCGCTGCCCAACTTGCTGTAAACTGGAAGGAAAGCCATTTCGGAGTGGACCTTCACCACCTCTTCCCGAGTATCGTGTCAGACGGCCTCGACCATTTTGCTACACCAGAGTGTTAAGCAATCCATGGTTTCCGTGTGACGAAAGGTGTGGTTGTGTCGACTTAACCATCTAATGGTTCTCAAGAGTATAAGGAACAACTTAATAGGTTAGATTTGATAGCCATTGGCAATGAGTTTGAAGACACTCTTAATGGGAGCACACAACAGTCAGAGGAAACAATTAGCACAAATGGTCCAATTGTATCGACCCCGCAGAGACATGATCCTGTCCCGCCACCCTGCCGATCAGGAAGGATCCGAAGGCCTCCTGATAGACTATGTTGAACACTTGAAAGGGGGAAAATATGTAGATGAAATAGTCCCTCAACAGCAATGGGTTTGCTGGGTACTGAATTCTCACATGGTCCACATGACGTTTCTGAATACGACCATCTGGCAGTTGAACTTGGAATGATACCGGTCCAATCTGATACAATATAGTTGCAACCACGTAGGAACTCCAACAAAATTACGCACATACACACGATCTCCAGCTTGAAAGGCTCTGGCTCTTGTGTGTTTGTCATGTCCATGACTCTGCCTTGCCTGACTCCCTCGAACCTTTACACCAGTGTCTGGGTGCAATAGATCTAATCGTGATCTCGGTTGTCTTCCTAGCCGTAGTTCTGCACACAAGTTTGGCCACCAGATGTAACTCCTTGCCAGATTCTTCATCTTGAATTGGGCTCACTCTCTGCGACTGCACTGGAAACAAGGTATACGACTCTGCAGTGTGTGGTTCTACCTCACCACCTTCCAACAAGTGTGTGCGTTGTGCTTCACTTCCTTGCACTTTCACCAATGCTATGATTCCACTGTATGTGACTTCAGCAGGTTTTTCTGGGGCTGTCAAGTTCACAGATCAACTTGTACGTTGAGGGTCCACCCACGCCACCGTGGCACTCATATTATGCGCACATTGTGCCCTATGCCCGGTATATCAAATGAAGCTTCACCTCAAACTTGCCAGCAACAAATCAGGCATAAAGTCATGTCAACCTCCAAAATCATCCTTGGTTACGGTAGCTAGCGCTTACCAGAGCAGTGAGCAGGTAGTCTGAATGCCAAGGAATGAGTGAAACGTCAAACCTCCATCAGCCTCAGTAGCGATGTCGGACCCCACCCCCATGCAGTACACTCTAGGTAAGGTTTGTGTTTGAACCCTCTGAACGCAGATTCTGAAGCACTCCGATGTTAATGCTTAGTGCTATACGCCACTTTGTTAGAATAACATTATTCATAGCAAGTACAGCCCAGAAGCTAAACTGAGCACGTGCTTAGACCTACCTTACCATGAAAGATGAAGACAGCAACAGCCAAAGTCAGGTGGTATAACGCAAAACATCGAGAACTTCCAACCCCTTGCTAGGAGCAACTGATCGTCTTTGTCTGCCGGTGACTTAAGGGGAGGTTGCACTTCATCCAATACATGCCTAACAAACCAACGAAGTGGGGATGGCGGGACACGGCTTGTATATGCAGTTTACCACACCCTTACTTTTTTTTTTGCGGAAGTTGGTCTGGCTTGTGAGACTAATACTGTTCTTAGCCTCACATTCACCACATCTCTTACATTTCACCCCTAAATGTAGTGCATTCATTGTGTAACCAAAACCATGCTATAAAATTATGGTACATACTGCATATGAAGTTATCTATCCCTGTTTAGTGGCTGCTCAGGGCAGTTAAGGACTGGGTACTTTTTTGCCCGCGCACGCCTCTTATCAAAACTGTCATGAGATTATTCACAGCTGTAAGTAATTATTCACAGTTGTGGTTATGTTAGCATTGATATGATAGTCACGAGAAAGGAATGCAACTTCTTTTAGGGTTTCTAGATTGTAGCTTAGTATATAGGCCTCCATTAGCCATGGTATAAGCATTCAAACTGGCAAACAGCATAACAGTAAGTCATGAAGATGTTAAAGGATTAGTCATTGAATATGTATAAACTTGACAGTTAATCTACAGTAAAGGTCAGAGATTGTCATCCAGGGTTTCAGTTCTACAGCATCACTCTGGGGCTCTTTCAATACCAGTGAGACTGAATGCAACTTCAACACCTATTCCAAACAGTAACAAGGGCATCATATGACAGCTTGACTGGCTGTGGCTGTGATTTAATATATGCACATTAATAATAAATAACAAACTAAACTCCAGCTACTGCACAATCTGTTACACAAAGGCTCCAAGTTGATGCTGAAAACCCCGACACCCACTAGTAAATCTAACAGCTATACAGCTCATGAGTTGCTTTGCATGCGCAATTTACTTCTACTAGACTCCGTCAGGCTACAGAGACTCTTAGCTCCACTGCCCATTCACGCGCGAATCATGTGACAAGAATGTAATTATGCCTCTTCGCGGTGAAATGGCTGGCTGGGAGAAGACAAAACCGGAAGCAAGCCCAGGCGGAATTTTTCCACCTGTCGGATGTAGGTCTTGTCAAAGGTGAGATACTTGCCCTGTTGACTTGTACTTGTATTCGAGTTGGCAAGAGTCACCCACCTAACGTCACCGAGATATCGTCGCTAATAGCGACTGGATGTAGCTGTTTTTGACAGGAAGTTAGGGCTTTACAAGCGTTGCACAAGTCGAACTCGTTTGCCAACTGGTGTACTAAGAGTACCAACCGAGTAACTTACCACGACGATGAGGTCAGCATTCATCCACGGGAAAAATTCCGCATTTAAGCGTTTATATTGCTGAACCAGGTGCGCGTTGGCCGCCACAACATGTAAACAACGAAGTGGGCGGGGCTAATCATCTTGTGTAATGTACAAAGGTAAACCAGTGGCGGATCTAGGATTTTGAAAAGGGGTGTTCCAGTGTGCACTTGGTCGGCGAAGTGTAGGGGAATCGTGCCAGTTATGGAACACTCTTTAGGGCCTATATTTATTTTGAAAAATTTCTCAACGTGATATAGCTGCTTGTAACTGTACTCAAACTGCGCGTAGCGATCTCTATCGTGCCCTACGGCAATAGTTAGCGCTTGCCCAAACCTCGGGGGTATGTCCCGGTAGTTATTTGTAATGATTGTCATCCTAGGCAGGAAGAGGTGGGGGTGTAAGGGGTGGGGCGATCATCGAGATAGCCACGCGGTAAGCATGCAAGTCATGCTCGATAGAACGATCTGTTTTCTTGTTCACCGCCACTGTTAGCCTTGCTGCTGAAGAGAACGGGGTTACAGCAACTCACATCAGGAGCGTTACTCCAGGTAAGCGTAAAACGAAGGCAAGATAAGCCTTCTTACTTGTACCGTTCGAGCGATATTCTTGTTGGACACTTATCTCTGTCAAAACAGCTGCTTGCTCTGATGCTCAGTACTTAGCCCGCCCTTATTATAACAGTTTCAGAGAGAGGAAGCACCAACAAATTACCAGCAATAATGTCAGTTCTTTGTCGCACGTCGCTGCCGAGTAAGAAGCCACAAAACGGTACTACGTTAGTTGCGCGGATATATCCGCTATCGGCCCTAAAGGGATAGGGACTTCCCCTGAAAATCGCGTTCGAAGTTTGCCTGCCGATCGTAGTTGGCAACAGTACAGCTTATATCCACACGCTACATGTTCTATCGTCTATATACTATCTAATCGTGTCAACGACAGTTGAAATGTACCTTCGCTGGAAATCTCTGCCAACTTTTGCCGTGTATTATCGGTCATTTTCAGGTACACAGCGGGTACCTACGTTTCCACCGTTGTAGCTTCTTCGGACTTCACTAGCAGGTCTTCTGACTACATTCTGAGTAAAGCAGGTTTGTTTTCAACTAAGCTAAGCCTAACTATCATTGCCTGAACTCAGCTATTTTAGAAGATATAACGCAATGAATCAACACTACACAAAATCGCCATTTTTTATTAACTTCTCTCGTAACCACGCGATCGATTTCTGCGCATGCGCGTCGGGCTAAAAGGGTTAAATACGGGACAGAATTGGAGTATACAGTTCCATAATACCCTGTGTGTCATTGAAGTGCATTGTAATATGCCAGTGTTGATGGATTGTTGTGAATTTTGGTACCTAGATAGTACAACAGTAAAGGTTATTGTATACCAAATTTGGTGGAATACAAAGCCATAGAAGTGAAGAAAATGTAATTTTAGCTTAAGGACACAGCAGCTAATTATGCTTCGATTGACTTCCTGTTACACGTAATAACTAACTCCATGTCCAAAAAGGCGCTGCGATCACGATAAATAGCGGAAGCGAAGTGCGGGCGCATTTGGCCGCTATCGGGTGTAATGGTCAAGAAATTTCGCGGGCGCATTTGGCCGCTACCGGGTGTAATGGGTTAACTTCACACACACCACAGAAACACTCGTCATCTTGTCGATCATCTTGCACTGAACATTCTTCTTCTGGTTCATCTTCATTTTTGTCTGCTTCTGAGTTGCTAAAAGTGTCGACCTGGACACGTTTTGCTTGAGAACAGGTTCTCATATGTGCAGCTGCTGAACGATAAGTCTTGGGAGACCTAACCTTGCACTTTGAGTTTAATTTGCGGCCCCAGGGTTTAGCTTTCGACTTTGTCTTTGGTTTTTGTTTCTCCTCTCTAGCAGCTTTTTTATCATGCAACCGCTGAAGAAACGGGACGCCTAGTAACTTAATATCTGGTTTCACATAACCGAAACATCTAGAGGTTGGAGAATATGAGTAGTGTGCGATGGTAAGCAGAGTAGGTGAATATCATTAGCTCGTGCTTTCTCAATTACTTCGATAGAGAGATGAGATGCATGGCCATCGTAAATCAGAAGGATGGGTCTTGCGCTAGGGACATTCTCCATGAAAAAATCAAGCCAACGGCAAAAAATATCTTGATTGATCCACCCTTTAGGAGATGCGGAAAACTGGGTGCCTGAAGGTGTTCCCACTTTCAAATTGTCTGGTATGCGAACTCTTGGATATATGATTAGTGGTGGAATAGCATGGCCACCTGCAGACCCGCACACGAGTACAGTGTGGGTCCTTCCCCTTTCTGCAGATGTGATACCCCAAACTCTTTTCTTCCCTCGTCTGGCTAAAACTTTACATCAACTCTTGTGAACTTTCATAAACCCAGTTTCGTCTGCATTATACACCAGCATTGGCTTCGACAATAGGTTAAGTCTAGCTAGAACAGCAGCCAGCTTTGCAAAAAAATCCTCTATATCAGCTCTTCGGAGGTCTCAGTGATCAACGAAGATGACGGCTGAATCCTATCCCGATTGTGGCGCTTTCCGGGCCACAGGTAGGCATTTCATACACCTGTTGATAATCGGAGCGATCAACGCCAGGGACATCCCCAAATAATGAGGGTGCTGTCTACCGTGCAGCTGCACCAATATATTGGCGCATCGCGTCCTAAGAGTTAAAGCTAATTGGGCATTGAGTGAAGTTCGACTAAGCTACAACGACTGTAGTGCGGTTACTTGCTATCCGTTACATCACTATCAGTATGTATTATCCAAAATTGATATACAAGTTCACAACCACCACTGTATTCAGACTTCGCTGTGAACTCATATGACTACTTCCTGAGTGTCGGGAGTAAAAGGTTAATGCACCTTAGACAGCACTGAGATCGCTTCTGAGGTCAAATTTGTACCCAAATGCCACTAGTCCGACTGGAGTGCATGGCGGGAGTAGTACTGCCGTTCACCACGATACACCTCAGTCGTCACGAGGCGTTTCAGTCACTATAGTCAACCCTGTACGTGTTGGGCCTGATGAGGTGGGCATCTTATAGACAAATTGACGACCTAGACAAGAACAGTTTCTACTTTGTACTTCACTTTGAACTGAAGGGCGGAGACTTGCACTTGCAGTATGCATGCGTAATAGCATAGATATAGTAATAGTATCGAACGCACAAATTCAAGACCCAAGGTGAGCTACTGATCATAGTTACTCAGGCCTACCTCCAGGTTCCAGGTCAAGAATTGGGGGGCTAAAGCCCCTGTAGCTCCCCCCCCCGATTCTGCCACCTATGTCTGAATAAGATACAGATATAGAAGTGCGGGTACTATGAATCGACATAGTGCAAATTTTCATTTTTCTATAGTTTGTATCGTAGCCATGTGATTGTTCTGCACATGTACGTAAGCACGTTTGTTTTAAAACGAAACTAATCCTAAAGGTGTGATTCGGGGCCTTCAGGTAGCTCTATGCTGGGCGGCTTGTGATACGCTGGAACAGCACACTCATCAAATACATCTGTTCCTGGTTGCTCAAGTGCTGCAATTGCACATGCCCTGGTTTGTGTCTAGTCTGTCCATGATCATCAATGGTCATCAACAGTCGCGCTTGTATCACGGTAATGTCTAGAGTTTCTATTTTGCCGGTAGCTCTCAGTTGTCAGCTCACGAAATCTGGTATTCCGGGAATAAATTGGTGCAGTAGGAGTTGCTCTTGGGCTGGTGCATCCAATCTTAGCATGGCGTGTTCGAGGAGCTTTGTTAAATCGTGGACAAATAGCGACAACACTTCATCAAAAATTGTTGAGTGAAACAAATTCCACAGGCATTAGGGGGGTAGACAATGCCTTCTTGGCTGTGGCATAAGACTGTTGTTGCTCCTCATCTGGTTGCTCAAGTGCTGCAATTGCACATGCCCTGGCTTGTGTCTCCCGTTCAGCCTTGTACATGAACTCTACTGGTTCACTTGCTAAGCTGGCTGATGGCTGTGGCTGAGGACCAGGATTATTGTTCTCTTGATGCTATCACACGGAGTGGTCTTCCTTAGGGCTTATTGGAATCAGGGATGTCTGCTCAACTAGAGTACTAATTCTTCTACTTATAATCAAAAACTGCCTTTAACTGTGATGCTGAGCAATTAATTTATTCAAACCATAAAGCTATATCAAAGGCAATTAATTCCTGCTGTCCGTGAGCAAACTACACAACTGCCCGGATATCTCCTGTTCTATTTTTTGCGATTCTGTTGAACATAATGAAGGTTTGAAAATGCCGTTTTAACCAACGTGGTGGTGTTCTGAAGCTCATGCAGGCCTCTGGTTATCCTTTCATGCCATCGTACAGCAAGGGAGAGCTCTGGAACATGCCTTCATAGCGCTCAACGGGATGAGTATGCTTGCCACGCCTACCGGAAATGTACCGGAAGCCTCCGAAGTAGGCACACCTCTTTGCTCAGGACACTTTAGATGGCACCAATGTTGTCCGCATTATAGAGGTTTCACTGTATTAAGGAAAGCCAGGAAGTGGCGGAGATAGGTGGAAATGGCTTGTTACCTTTTATCAGGCAACCTCTTGGCCAATTCTTCGCAACACATCTACTAGTGGCAATAAAGTATTCAGTCCACTTCCTGCTTAGCAGGAAGTGGAAGGTTAAGGACTACAAAGCTGATAATGACAACAACAAAAATATTCTTTAGGCCAGACCTACTTAATGTTTTGTTGCTCGAGCACAGCGGGTCAAAATTTTCCATTTTCGAAAAAAATTAAATTTGATCGTGTGATTGAATTAATGCACACGTGCACGTGGATTCATCACAGATGGCTCATTTGTGGCTCAGCGTGAGTCGTTTCAGGCTGCACTGTGCTATTCGGGTCCAGAATCATTGACCTCTAGAGTTCCATTCCACCCTCAGCTTGACTTAACTGTTCCCAGGAGGAAACGTTTTGTGAATTTGTCAATGATTTGTGGATTATAAGCCACAAGAAGCAATGCTATGAGGTAGTAGCTGATGGGTAGTAGGAAATGCTGGTGAGTAGTAAGCAACTCTACCTGTACGTTCATGATAATTAAGTTAACCTAGCATTTGACCCTTATCGAATCAACTTCTGAGGGGGTACAAGATGAAGCTCAGTGATGGTGTCTTTACGGTCTGGACCACTTCGATGCTGCTAGGTGTGTACACGTGGCACTTGGGCATTTTCGCTCGACTACAGTACCTACATATTTTGTTGTGTCTTACTTGAATAAGTGCCCACCCTGGAGCGAGCTTCTCATGGCTAAATGGAGTGCACACGACAGCACACAACTCCCTGAACTCGATCATCACCATGTGAACATAGTTTAGTTATTGGTTGAGGGACGCGCGTTGAGTAACTGTAAATGTGATATGGGTGTTCTTTCATGATTAAATGCAGAAACGCCCGAAAGAGTGCCCATCCCCCTCTTTGGCAGACTTATAAGGTGCTCCACCCATCGGTACTCTTTCGCGAGACTATGGTTAAATGTATGGACATAAATAGCCAAAAAGGTTGTTGAACTCATTTAGTTTGTAAAATTACTAGTTAATAGTTTGTCCTCATTTAACGGCTCCATTCATTGACATGTCCCTTGAGATAAAGAGATTGCTATACAATCCTGGTCACGTGCCCGAAACAACTACTCTGACAACCAAGACCAGAGGAGTCAAGCTACCCAAGATCAACGTCCCAATGTTTGACGGCGACATCCTGCACTGGCACACCTTCTGGGAGCAGTTCTCTGTTGCCATTCACGACCATACCGACATCTCTGACACCGAGAAACTGGTGTACCTGCATCACTCCCTGAAGGATGGCTCAGCAAAGTCCGTCATCGAAGGTTTGTCTTGTTCCGGGGAGCAGTACGCTGAAGCCATCGAATCCCTCAAGTCTCGCTATAGTCGTCCGCGACTCATTCACCAGACCCACGTCCGAAAGATATATGAAGTCCTCAGCTTGAGGGAGGGCACTGGCAAGGAGCTGAGACGCCTGCATGACACCGTTCAACAGCATCTATGTGTGTTCAAAGCCATGGGCCAGGAGCCATCTAGATCATTCATCACTTCGCTACTGGAATTGAAATTAGACCCCAATACGACCTTTGAATGGCAGAAGTTCAGCCAAGATTCTGAGAGCGTGCTGCACTACACAAAGCTATTGGAATTCCTTGACCTTCGAGCTCAGGCCTCCGAGACCTGTACTTCTGAGACTAGGAAGATCCCACGCAACGAAATACACCCCACCAAGAGGCCTCCAATCAACAGAGCCGTTGCATCCTTCGCTATGAACGTCTCTGAAAGTCACCAACTGCGTCTTGTGCAAGTCCAAGAAGCACCCACTCTATGCCTGTCCCTGCTGCAAATCACACTAACGTGCAAGCTGGTTCCACATCCAGCACTCTCCTCATGACGTGTCAAGTTCTCATCAATGGCCCTGGTGGATCCTGCATGAAAGCTCGCGCTCTCCTCAATTCTGCGTCATCAATCTCCTTTGTGTCCGAAGGGCTGGCTCAAGCTCTCCATCTGCAATGATCATCTCACAGCATGAAGATCTCGGTTGTCGCTGGACTGTCACATCAATCCCCTCTTCAGTCGCTACCTTCGACATTGCTGCTGTGTCCTCATCTGATGAGAAGCTTCCTGTTACCGCAGTTGTGCTACCTCATGTCACCTGTGATCTACCCCTCCAGCCCGTTCGCCAGGACTCGAAATGGACACATCTCTCTGATTTGCACCTTGCAGATCCTGACTTTGGACGTCCCGGAAAGATTGATCTCCTCCTTGGCATAGATATCTATGCTGATGTACTCCTGCATGGCCGGTGGAATGGACCGCCTGGCTCTCCCACCGCATTCGAGACCAGGTTTGGATGGATTCTTGCTGGAAGGGCCGGTACACTCACCTCAGCTTCCCATACCGTTGCCTCTCACCACATTGCTGTTGCTTCTGGTGATGATATCCTTCGCAGGTTTTGGGAAATCGAAGAAAAACCCAAGACATGACTGCAACCTTTCCCCTGAAGAACGCTCTGTCATGCGGCACTTCTGTGAGACACACACCCGTACGAACTCTGGAAGGTTCGTCGTTCCCCTCCCCAAGAATCCACAGGCAAAACCCCTTGGAGAATCCAGATCCCAAGCCGTCCGAAGATTCCTCTCGCTGGAACGCTCCCTGCATTCAAAGGATCAATTCTCAGAGTTTCCTGCTGTGATGGAGGAGTATTTCGAGATGCAACACGCAGAGCTCATCCCTGTAGATGACTTACAGAAGCCTCCTGAGGAGGTCTTCTATTTGCCAATGCATGCTGTCATGAAAGAGCACAGCACCACCACCAAGATACAAGCCGTGTTTGATGCCTCTGCCAAGTCAAGCACCGGTGTGTTTCTGAATGACATATTCCTCGTCGGGTTGACTGTCCATTCACCACTGATAGACGTCCTACTGAGGTTTCGACTCCATCGTGTTGCCCTGACTACGAATGTCAGCAAGATATCCCGAGCCATTGAACTTGTCCACCTGATCACGACCTTCACCAATTTGTGTGGAGATGAAGCCCTGATTAGCTCCTCCTGGATTACCGAATGACCAAAGTGACCTTTGGAGTGTCAGCTTCATCCTTCGCCGCCAACATGGCTGTGAAACGGAATGCTCTTGACTTCGCCATGGAACATTCACAAGCTGCTGAGGTGGTGAAGAAGTCCTCACTGGAGCTGACTCAGTTCAAGAAGCTATTGAGCTTCAAAGGGAGCTACAAGACCTCTCTTCTCTAAGGGAAGTTTTCTTCTCCGCAAGTGGAATTCGAGCAATCCAAGTACTTGCAACACCTCTCTACTGATCTGAAGGAATGTAAATCCATGCACATGATGCCCACCTCTGGTGAGTACACCAGGACACTGGGTATTGAGTGGAACGCCACCAAGGATCACTTCCGATTGACAATCTCAGACCCACCACCACTTGCTAACATCACCAAACGTGCCCGACATCGCCAAGACATTCGACATCCTTGGATGGTTCTCCCCTTCCACCATCAAAGTGAAGATTCTACTGCAGCAACTTTGACAGCAGAAGGTCAGTTGGGATAACCCTGTGCCATCGCACATCAGAGACACCTGGTTCCAATGGTGCTCAGAGCTCCACCTTCTCTCCGAAAAACACATTCCTCTTTGCTATTTCGACAAGGCAACCTCGTGTCTCCTCAGTTGAGTTGCATGGGCTCCGTGATGCCTCAGAGCTTGCTTATGCCGCTGTGATATTTACCTCCGCTTCAACACTGACAACGACATTCAGATCACCTCAAAGACTAAGGTAGCACCCATCAAGTCATTGTCCATCCCTCGCCTCGAACTTTTGGCGCAACTCCTCCACCATGTCAGACAAGTGCTCGAAGTCCCTCTCTCCCATGTTCATGCCTGGACCGACAGCACGATTGTCTTCAATTGGCTCGATGGAAGTCCAAAACGTTTCAAGACCTACGTGGGCAACCGAATCTCGACCATTATTGACCTCACCCCCCTGATAAATGGAAGCACGTGAGTCGCCTAGACAATCCCGCTGATTGTGCTTCGAGAGGTGTCAACCCATCCGAGCTCCTACAACGCTCACTTTGGTGGAATGGTCCAACCTGGCTCAAGCGATCACTTGCTGATTGGCCGAAGCAGTCAACTCTCCCACCAAATGAGTCATTTGAAGAAGAGAGGTATCGTTTCATGTGACTACTCCTCCAGTGTCACCCATCATACATACCTCTGGATTCTTGAAGAACTGTTGTGAACGGAACAATCAGAACCGACTATCATCTCCCCTCTCAGCTGAAGAATTGCACAAGGCTGGGTGTTACTGGATGGGAATAATCCAGCATTCACACTTCCAGAATGAGATACCAGCACTGAACAAGAGGTGTCCCCTGAGTTCATCAACTCTCCTCTTGTTTCTACATCCATTCATCGACTCCTCAAACGTGATTCGTGTCGGTGGTCGACAACAACTCTCCAAATTCTCGTATGGATCTAGACACCCAATCATTCTTCATGGGAGGCATCCTCTAACAAGGTTGATCATTCGTTCAGAACATGCTTTACTATTGCATGCAGGTCTGACCCTGCTGGCTGCTTCTCTCACTCGTTATCACATTATTGGAGGACGAAAGGTCATTCATTCTGTCACTCGTGAGTGCATCACCTGTCATCGGTACTCCGCCAAACCTCAACCTCAGATGCTTGGACAGCTCCCAATTGAACGTGTCACACCAGATCCTGTGTTCGACAAGGTTGGTGGCGATTATGCTGGTCCTGTGCTAATCAAGTATGGATACTACGGAAGCCAACCATCGTGAAGCCTACGTCTGTATTTTCGTATCTCTCACCGTCAAGGCTCTTCACTTGGAATTGGTCTCAGATCTCACTTCAGATGCATTCATTGACTGTCTCAGGAGATGCATTGCTCGCCGTGGCTGCCCTTCACTCATTTGGAGTGACTGGGGGACCAATTTTGTTGGAGCTGATCAGTTTTGGCCATCTCTGAATTTGATGAAGTATTGGTCGGCACAATCAGACATGAACCACTGTGGAGTTAAAAACCCTGTTATTTTCTTGACTTGTTTCAAGAACTCCATTAACCTGCGGCTGTCACAAACTTACAATGCACATGGGCATGTGCAAAATGCAGTTGCATTTATGTGACACAATTCAATATCACTCACAAACTAATGTACATGTAATAGTTGTACCATGGGCCAATTAGTTAACAGTTACTATGGTATCCTTACCCCCAACTGTCTGGGAAACCCATTAGTTAATTGAATCATGGTACAAGTCAGCTGTACCATGGGCTTCTGTGGTGTATGGGTTTGTACCCTTCGTGTAGTTATATGTATTCCCTCGGGCTTCGCCCTCGGGAATACATATAACTACACTCAGGGTACAAATCCCATACACCCTAGAAGTGAATGACGTCAATATGCTTATTAGTGGTGGGATTTTATTTTAGCAGCAGCAAGCTCCGTGTAGCTACTGTATCGTTTCAGTGTAGTGAACCATGGCAAAGGAGATTGTATCAGCTAGCTTGTTGAAAAACTTGAAATACCCGCCGTCTCCTGCAACAAAGAGGCGAATCAAAGAAGATTTCAACCTGGGAATGGGAGAGTGGGAGGAATGGAGTTCAGCAGATGAAGGCGACGACTTTCAACTACAGCCACTAGCTAGAAAGAAGCGTACTGCAGCTAAGAGTAGCGAACCTGCTAAGTGTAAGCGGTTTGCTGAGCCAGCTACTTCGGCAGAGCTTGAGAAGTTATCTGCAGGTGTTATTCCCAAAAATACACAGAAAAATTATCAGTGGGCTCTGCGAGCTTTCAATGAGTGGATTCAGGAGCGAAATAAGCGGTGTGAAGACAAGTGTCCCGAAAGCCTCTTAGAAACGGAAAACGCAGAAAGCCTAGCCAAGTGGCTGTCACTGTTTACCATTGAGGTACGCAAGAAAGATGGCGAGCGTTATCCTCCTGCCACTATCCACATGTTGTTGTGTGCCTTGCAGCGCATCATGCGCCGATGCAACAAGCAGCCGTTTGATATTTATGCGAAAAAGGATATGCGTTTTTGGCAGTTTCATGGTACAATGGAGACCGTTTTCCAACAGTTGCACAAAGATGGCATTGGGGCAGAGATAAAACATGCAGCGGTTATATTGCAGGCGAAAGTAACCACAGTCTTCGCGTTACAGGAGCTACTCGTATGTACAAACATGGAATTCAGGAAGAAACTATTCAGAGTAAAAGTATTGAAGCTCTCAGGGTCTATGAGAGGCCTGGTGTTCAGCAACATCAAGGGGCATGTGAACCGGCCTTGGCGGATATCACTAATTCTGCAGAAAAGCAACTGGTTCAGCTACCAAAACCTCAAGTACCCAGTCTTCTGCCTGCAGTTTATCCCTGTCATATGCCAGTTTCTGGAGTGGGTGCTCAGGCTCCTACTTTTAATTTTAATGGTTGTTCTGTTAACATTTTTACTGGACCTGTTATGACAAGTGGAACATTTGAGTCTCACACCACCAGTCTGACAAAGCAGGCTATTGATGATTTTGATAAGTTTTGATCTTTGGTCACTGTGTATATATGCTGCTTTGTTGAATTCCACTTTAGTGTCTGACTTCTTGTGTATTGTTATGACAAGCGCTACCGCTGGAACGTTAGTTGTCTTGGCAACCATACACCCTAGGGTGTATGGAAAGATCAAAGGCTGTGCTAGGGTGTATGGTAGATAGATACTGTGGCGGTACCTACCCTTCCTGCAAGCTCATGACAGCTTTCCAGCTGCTCAAGTCATACCAGACCCTGAACATGACCAATCCACGACTTGTGTGTTTGCAACATCCCATGCTTATGGTGTGATAGATGCCAATTCAGCATGCTAGCCTTAATGTACGTGTCAAAATAGCATGTAAAATCTATGCCATGTGGTTGGCAAAACACATGCCAACACAAATGGTAATAATAGATACATGGATGTCTGGACTCCGTTGGACATTGAAGACTGTTGCAGAAAATATCCTTGACATTCGATTTCATGGACGATTCAGCATTTTCATTAAAACAGGAAGCTTCCTCACTCTGTTCTATGTCTGGTGTAAGATACTGGCCCAGAAGCTACCAGTAGTAGCTTCAAATGCGGACGTCATCTCTGCGATGGCTCCTAGCATGAATAACAGTGTTGGCCCACTCCTACTTGACACCCGAACTTCACAATCTTTAAAGGCCACTTTAAACTTTAAAGGCCACTGAAGACACAAAATCCTCCTAGCAGTCCTAGTAGCCATGCAATACCATCTTGTAAAATCCGTATTACCATCTTGTAAGATACAATCTCAAGAAATTACAACATATCTGCTACTGCTTTCATGTGTTTATTAGTTGTGTCTATGCATTACTGGTTGCATTTTTTGGCTTCATGTGTTTTGGCTGTTCCACTTCCAAACTTTCGATCAATGCACTCTGTGTGAGGGGAAAAAGTGTGAAAGACTATATGTAATTCAATACCAATAACATCTCAATCAAGAGATGAAATGTGCGTTATGTAAGCTCTTTTTTCTTTGTACACAGTGCCCACTGGTTAGATTCTGTTTACCAAAAATGCCCAGCGCATGTTTGAACGACTATTGAAACTTAGCAGGACTTACTTTCAAGAAGTTCAACCCTATCTGCTGGAAGATGATTCTTCTTTGATCGTTTTGTTGCTGTGCAACAGAAAGTGGCCATTTCGGTGAACAGTGGATCCATTAGCACAGTCTAAGCTAATATCTGTAAGTGATTTGGCTGAACTAGGCTCAACCAAGTAATCAAAAATGAGTTTACCAATCAATATGGATCAGTGGTAATGTTTTCTCCATTTTCCCCCCTAATTGGCACTGGACAAAGGTGTGAACCGGTTCTACTCAGGGTTCCAGACCTTGAAAGATATGCCCTGATGTTGAAAGTGCTTAACACCCGTGGATACCTAGAGAGATGTAGTGCAATACATGAATTGGTGGACACATTACTTGATAATTTGGCAAGACTTTATACTAAGTATATGTAGGTTGCTTGAGATAATTAAACTCACATGCAGTGGTCTCTGCAGAGCTGGGTAGGTTTGAATGCTAGATTGAACACGAGCTGGGGCATTCTTTTGCAGCATCTCCTCGTGCCTATGCTTATATGTTAGCGCAAATAGTCGTAATATAATGTATGTTACATACTGTTGTATCATTCTACAATCCTGTTGGTCAGTATAGTGCTATACAATTTTGCAATATTCGGTAACATTATACGGCAAAGTGCAAGTTATGTTATGATAGATCCCCGAACAGCCGGATTCTCGTCTCAAGTTTCGTGAAATCGTAGGCGTTATATAATAGGGGACAAAAAAAAAAGAAAACGGCACACAACAATACAGTGGGTCTTCGCAGAGTCTTCCCACACTTCCATACAGCTTTCTATGCTCAGATTGCGCAACTGAAACAAGAAGGTAAAGCCAAGGTACAATACAAACCTGTCTCAGAAGAGGATTTGGGTAAACTGTACAACAGTACGTAGTACATTCAACAAACACACCAGTACTCATTGCACTGCAAAGTAGCACAAGGGAAGACAGTGGCTCAGGAAAGGAAAACCCAGATCTAGATGCCGTGGGGGAATCATCTAGAGGTAGGCGCAAGAGACTTAGGGAGGATGAGGAGGATGTGCTCTCCCTCCCGGACGAGTCTGAGGCATTGGAGCTAGTGGAATTTGACCCAACTATCGATCCTAAAGACACATGGGAGCCACTGCAACCTATCCTCACCTTTCTGGAGAAATACTTTCACAAGTCCTTATCAGAAGAGGAGAGAGAGCCGTGATCATGAAGGACTTTCCAAAACCAAAATGTGATGCACTTGTTGCTCCACAGTTGGATCTACAAGTCAAGGAGCAAATGCAGCAGAGAGGTAAAGATCCCCACTTTGGATCCGAGAAGTCACTGTACAAGGTGGAGGAAAAAATCCTTGATGTTGTTGGACCTTTGACATGCCTATGGGCAGATCTTCTCAACAAACAGGCATCAGTTTCAGCAGAGGATACCTTGCTGTTAACCCAGCGGGCACTAGTGCTGCTGGGCAGTGCATCACACGCCATCACAGTGGAGAGACGAAAGATCGCCTGGGGTCGCATCAACCCTAAAATGAAATCACTGGCCACCGAAGATTATGAAAAGCGGAAGACCAAACTCTTCGGACCAGGATTCCTGGAGAAGGCATCAAACCCTTTTCAAATGGGAGCTCCGCCACCACTGCAGCACTTTTGTGAACATCCGTGGAGCACTGCTGAGCCCGAATGGAAGACAGCGAAATTCGTATGTTTGGTCCTGCCACTGAGCTGCTGTGATAGGTATGGTTAGATATGCGTCTTTGAGGTCTACCGTTACCAGCGAGTCAGCGAGAGACGGTACATTGGTCCGCCCATCCCCCTAGTTAGTGTTATGATAACTCCACCCATTTAGCCCCACCCTCAATTTGCTTAGTAATTAGAATATTCTTAGCTGTGTGAATGCCAACCGAGAGCTGGGCTCCTCACTCAAAGCAAGCCTTAGGCGGGGAGTGGTCTCGCCCTTTCTGTAGTAGGCCACGGGTCGGGAGTTCAAAGGGACCAAAACCCGTGGTCATGCGAGGACCGGAAAGGGTACTCCCCTGAAGACCAGTATTTTTTTGAGTATATCTCCCAAAAACAGTAACCGCCCCATCCATTTGAGCCATAAATGCCCCACCCATTTAAGTCATAAATGCCACACCCATTTAAGCCATAAATGCCCCATCCATTTAAGCCATAAAAAGTCCCATCCATTTAAGCCATAAATGCCCCATCCACATCTCCCTTTATGTTTTAACTTCACACATTATGTATGTGTGAAATTTTGAACATCGATGTGCCAGCGGTGTTGGTGCTCCCCCACTCAACACACAACATCCAGTCCTCTTTTTGCAGGAGATCCTTGATCAGCTGCGGCCCTTCCATCTTGAAATGCTGACGTTTCACTGAGTTGTTAAGAGCTTTCAGAACTATTACCGGCCTGTGGGTTCCATCTTTCTTCGGTGAACGGATACCTATTAAATCTCTATACATTATATGCACACCACTATGGCTACCCAGGCAGGTCAACACTCCTGAAACTGCCTATGACAATATAAAAGCTATAGCCAAGACTATATATGCACACCACTATGGCTAGCTAACATTACACACGTATAACAAGACCCTCCCATGCACACAGTCATGTGCGTGGGAGGGTCTTGGTCTAAATATTGGAATGAGGTATACATGAATAACCATTTTAGTATCGAAACAGGAAAACAGACTTTTCAAAAAAGGGTCCAGTCAATAGGCCAGAGTGGAAGGGTACACTGTGCCAAGAATGCATGCAGGTGTGCTTATGGCTCATTAGGCCGGAATGGATGTGTACACTGACTAATGTTAGGATTTTGATAGTACTTTTGGCTACTAGATTCCTGTATTCAATCAGAACCTTGGTATACTTTTTCCTTTCTACAACAAAACAAAACATGGCAGCTTGCAAAGACAACTCTTGTGTAGCTAGCTTCGAAGAGCAGCGGGTGTCTGGGGCATCTTTTCTCGACCTACATGACGAAGACCTGCGAGAAGTTGCTTGTTATACCAAATGGACCATGAGTTTCTCTTGTTCCGAGACCCTCCAAAAAAGGAAATAAAGGTGTGGTCTAGCATTTTAATGTGCAGTTAATGGAAAGAGAGTCCAGCACTGATCCACTAACATTGTCTCCCAGGGTGTCAATGAGATGACTGCACAGTTCACTGGGAGAGAGCAACTAAAAACAGTTCCTAAGTAAAGCAAAGAGTATTTTTAGTTACTACAACACTTCATGGTGGTTGGGAACCTGAGCAATCAAAATTTCTGTGGGTGCTTGTTCCTGTTTAAATACATAACCTTGGCTGCTAGTTGTACAAATTGAAGCCTACTCAGCCAAAAATAGCTACTTTTCTGACACCATCCAAGCAACTTGCCTTTTCTACAACAGAAGGGGGGTGCTTTTTCCACTTTACTCAAGCTCTAAATCGGAGGATACCTACACTTGGGCTTCTTTTATTCATTTCATACACCAGAATGTATGGCTTTGCAGCATCTGTCACCTCCGAGTTCATAGCTGTCGCAAAAAATTGAGGTAAAGTGCAACAAAAATAGGCTTTGCAGGAAACACTCCAGCTAGTAAATGATTCTGCGCTAGTGCCTTGTCCCCATCACTTCCAAACCACAAGATCTTCCCTTGTGCTGCGAAGTGGGAGTAGGTGAAACGGGAGTAGGCGAAATAGGACTAACCCAAGTGATGAACAGGCAACTTACAGGACTGTATTGAAGTGCAACAACAAAAAACCGTGGGTTCGTCGACAAAGAGACCTACCCTATATAATAGTTAGATACCGAGACCAAGGGATCTACGGTATTTAGAAACCCGAGGGCCCTGGGCTGTAGCAACCCGAGTGCAGCAAGGGCGCTACTAAGGGCCTGAGGGTTTCTAAATACCGTAGATCCTGTTGGTGAAGGTATCTAAGTTATTTAGAGTGTAGCCCATAGATACTATATTCCAATAATAGTATCTATGGTGTAGCCCACTGAGGTACCAGTGGGACTTTAGGTGCCCACACCACAGTAGAGGGGCATAGTCAGTGCTCCTGTGAGTGCTTGGCCCACCTTCAGGAGTTTGCCTAGTGCTAGTTTTAACAAAAGTCCACATAACAACTGGTGTAGTGTTTTCAGGGGATAAAAGTCAATTCAACTTTCGCGTTTCTAGCATGAACCTAGAAATGAAGAGGGGTTTATCACTTTTAACCCACCCCTGTTACCTAGGATACAAGGGTGCAGTAGGATATACTACAGCAAGTGTTTACAGTAACTTCAAATTTGTTTACAGTATGTAAAATCTGTACTACCGTAGTGTCCCGCAAATACGCCCCCCCTTTTGCAACCTTAGCCTTAGTACAAAGCGCAGGAGGGGCTTATACACGGGATGCGACATTTTCTCTCGCGATTACGCCCTCCCTTCCGGTGCCCCGCCCACAACTTCGTGTCCTAAGAGAACGCATTTGATGAATTTGCAGTTGCCATCCGGAATGATGCTATTATACATGTAGCAGTCCCATGTAGAAATCGAAGGTTATTCCGTCTTGTATTTCGATCTCATTACTGTGTTTGAAGTGCCATGTCGCTGAACTTCCGTTAAGGGCGAGGCTCATACGTGCTTCGTAGACGCAGAATATCTAATGAATCTACGAAGCGCATATGAGCACACAGCGATGCGATCGAAATACGCGACGGAATAACCTTCGATTTCTACACGGGACTGCCACACATATATAGTTGTCAGTAAATTTTGGTAATAGCGATATATGGTGGGGGGGGATTATGCGCGGGATAAAAATAACTGCAAGACTTTGCGCTAAAAATGCAGGGGGGGCTTATGTGCGAGGGGGGGCGTATTTGCGGGACACTACGGTATATGGTATGACAATGTACTCACTCAAAGTGGAAAAAATCTTAAGCCCATATCTATCTGAATGCAAAGGAAGAGGATTGGTGTTTTGATCTTTGGGTTTCATTATGTTTTAGGTAATTTTTATGAAGTGTTTTAGTGGCCACATAAAATGCTACTTTTCAATGGCAAATGTGTATATAGCCCAAAAGCCAAAGTCAGTGCATGCATGTCAATGCCAGTAGTAGACATTCACATAGACACACAAGTTCTTCGTAGCACACACACTAGCAGAAGGCACAAGTTACAATTATGCCAGTCTCATCTCAACCAATGGGAGCTACAGTGTTGGCGCTCTCCCACTCAACAACTGTCTCAAGTTTATGAAGGTGCGACTCATTCAGCATTTGATTGGTAAAAGTTTATCCCTTGTACACGCTTCATTTCCCTTGCTGTCCAAAAACTGGGGTGGATGGTAGGTACTTTACAGTAACGATAAGAACTGAACAGATTTTCTCGAAAGGGGAGATGTAGTGGTAGTGTAATTGAGATTTGTGTTACCATATTCATACATTGACATGCGATCACGTGCTTCATGACTATTATTGTGTTGTTGCGTTGTATCACATGTTCTATGGCCGTTCTTGTGTTCTCGATCAAATCAATCATATAACAAAATCATAGTACTGCAGTTAGATTCATACGATCATGGGATATCGAAATTCAGCCACTCTTTGTTCGAACAGTTCCCTCCGCAGTAGGTGAATGCAAGAGCGCATAATGACTTCATTTTTATTTGGGAGGGATTTCCCTCCCAAATAAAAATGACGTCATTATGCGCTCTTGGTGAATGCTATGCTGTCCAGTCCACTATCACACAAGTGCACATGTCCAGAGGTATCCTGAGGTACGTGCAGAATGATTCACCATCCCCAAGTCCCCCTATACTGCCTAGCAAACGCATGATCTCGCGTAGTCTAGTGTATTATGCCCTAGTCTCGTTCCCAGACCGCATTTTTCGCGTGAGCCCGCCGGAAAAAGGGTCTGGTGAACTGCCTACTGTACAGTACAAGGAATCCAAAAATATGCTGAACAGAAAAAATTGAATTTCACTGCCACATTACCTTCATGAAATTAGAAATTTACTGCATTGTTGCTGTCAAGATCAAGAAATTCTCTACACTGTACACTGTAAAGACAAAATTAATGTCAATCAACATCCTTTGCTTGATTGGTAAGCCAATAAGGAGATTTTGGATGAATAAATGGTATGTTTGTGCTATTGGATCGTACAACAAAACTGATTGGTAACTTGTTAGTTTTGTGCTGTTTTAGTAAGGGACCCGAGGTTAAAATCAAAGATTGAATAAACTTGACTCAAGTATGCTGAAAATTATCTGAGAACCAAGTGACCTTAATTGTAAACTGCAGTTAGAATAGTTTCTATGAGTTTCGTTCTTCTGAAAATATATTAGCGAACAAGATTATTTGTCAAAATATGAGATTTTTGGTTGTATATGGGGGTTGTATGTGAACATACCTTTAACAGATATCCGCGTGAGCGGTCCAGCTATTTTATACTCTATTACTATGAAACTATTTGTACAGATGGATTTCACTTGATGTATCTTATACAAAACCACTCAAGTTCATAGCTGTCAAGAGACTACATAAAGTACATTAGCTGTTATTTTATGCTAGCTGCAATACAATAGAATAGTTTGAAGTGACTTTTGACAAGCAAATTTAGCAAGCACCAGTGCAATTGATTATTTACCATTCATAAGCTTCAAAAGTCACTTGAACTCAATTTATGACACTTAATATTAAGTCCAAGATGATTGGCCAAAATTAGCTTTGTCTACCACCTTTCTAGTCTTGACATCACATACATGAGTAAAGATACCATAAAGCCTATTAATATCATGTTTCACTTCATTAGTGAAGTTCTCATTTTTCTTAGGCCATCAGTAATAATTGGGGTGAGCCCGAGCAAGTCCCACACTAGCGGGACTGCATTGCACATGTGTGTGTGTATCTAGGCTGCTCACACGCATTACAAATTTCAGGCACGATAGTGTTTCTATTGAAAGTGAAGGTCTGGATGGTGTATAACTAGTCTCGGAACCAGACCCTCAAAAAATCGAAAAGGAGGGCCTGGTAAATCGGCTGGGGTGGAAGTGTACACTGCACCCGGTATGCAGGTGCACTTCCGATTGGCATTTGATTAGCATTCTGATGTGCATTTATTAGAATTACTAACTGCACAAGAGCCGTCTTCATGTTTTACCTTGTTTTAGAAAGCTGTAACACCAAGCAGGACAGATTAGATCACTTTTGTGAGCCCCTTCATCTCTTTCAACGACTATTGATTTCACATCAGGGGGCAGCATCACAGGAGTTCGCTTTGCCTTGCCTTTGCCTCCACTATGTCCTTGGCCACCCCCTCCACCATGCTGTCCTCGTCCTCGGCCACCCCCTCCATCACGCTGTCCACGTCCTCAGCCACCCCCTCCACCACACTGTCCTCGTCCTCCACCACCCCCTCCACCATGCTGTCCTTGTCCTCGGCCCCGCCCTCCACCGCGCTGTCCTCGTCCTCGGCCATGCCCTCCACTACGCTGTCTCTTCACAAAATTTCTTCCGAGGAGGTTGACCAACTGCTGCCAATATAACCGGACGATTTCGAGGACGTAACTGCCTACCTTCCACTGTTGCCCACCCATTCCCTAAATATTGTCCATTGGCTTCTGATTCATTTGAAGATGAACTTTCAATTGCAACAGGTGAACTGCCAGAATAATCAGTGGATGACTCATGGAAGCTTTCATCACTGCTTTCGGTGAAGTCATCAGACTCATCGTCACTGCTTTCCCAGATATCGGTGAGATTGCTTTCATCTGTAGTGTTGGTGTACTCACTGCACGGGTCTAAATCACTTCGTAATCTGATGGAAGTCAGTTCACAATATGTAACTTTCTTCCACACTGTACAACACTGGCAAGTAACATAAATAGTATAAATAACAACATTATTCGCCCCAGCCTACAAAAGAGCCTTGCACAGATTGTCCCATGTTATTACGATTATGGGGTATTAGGTTTTACTTGGTTATGCCTGTTTCTGCCATCAAAGTATCAACCATGCAGTGTGTAAGTCGCTAGTTAGCAGGGTAATTCAGTGTAGAAGAGAACAGTCTTAGCCTACAATTGAGTCGCGGAGTCAGCACTATAAAGCGTTAACTTCGGTGCTGCCCTTCGTGGAAGTGATGCTTACCCGGAGCAGTTCCACACCGATAAATCCAAGTTTACTGCATTGGTTGGTTTCACTGTTGTATGTTCTTACAGAATCTCCCTGGGGAACACAAAGGATGAAGATTTGAAAGAGCTATGGCGTGATTTGTCATCGAAAAATGCAAATTTATTGAATCAGTGAGAGACAAACTCTTGTATTTTCCCTACAGGTGGAAATTTCTGGATCCCCAGTGGGATCTAGTTACTACTGTTGTTGCTCTTGGCTGTAGCAAAAGCAGAGCCCCCAGCACTAGTGGTGCCTCACAATTTTAAGGAAAGTAGTCAGTCCTTAATGCACCTGAGCAGGCACATATTCAAACACTTGCGACCTCAATGGCCATATAATCCTATTGAATTACCTGCCTTCTGAGCACATCCCAGTGCGGGTGCGGGGAATAGGAGCTGGAATCTCGGCATCGCGTAGCTGTAGGCAGACCTATGCTACATAACATTCATTCAGACAGCTTCTATCACACCTGTCAACGCTATGGAAAGGACTTAGAAATGTTAGTGGAACAGTGGAAGGCAACTTGGGCACAATAATCTTCATCTGTAATGTTAGCCAATTTTTGTATGGGATAAACCTGATGTGGGTGCTGAAATCAAAATGGGTGCCTATATTCATGGGTGCTGACTTACGACAGTTGTCAGCTTCTTGAGCAGTAGTTTTAGTATCACAGATCAGATCAGGGTAAATCAAACTAGATCACCCCTCACACCACTTCCCAAGAGAACTGCCAGAAACCCACTATAATGTGACTGGGCACGGGATCTGTGGTAAATGTAGAGAAATCTCATAGCCAGGCAACTCAAAGGATAAGGGTCTCTGAATCTAGCCGTGTGGCTAGTATCCAGGAGATCTCTCTCGGCAGAAGGAATTTCAGAAGCAGAATCAAAGCTCATTCTTGCATCCTACCTGATGCTTGAGGCTGACAGAGAGGTGCAGACTCTGCAGTAGGTTCTTGGTCCCCTGAAATGTCGCTTGCCTCTTCCTTGGTCCCTCCAAGAATGAGGAAATCATCTAAGTATGCTACTAGGCGCAGCCCTTAATGCTACTAGGACTGGTTTCGAAACCTTTGTAAAGGTTCTCGGTGCGTTGGTTCGCTAGTAAATGTTGTGATAACTAATTCGACGCATTGAGCCCCACCCCCAATTTGCTTAGTAATTAGAATATTCATAGCTCTGAATGCCAACCGAGAGCTGGGCTCCTAACTCAAAGCAACCTTAGGCGGTGAGTGGTCCTACCCTTTCTGTAGTAGGCCATGGGTCAGGGACCGAAACCTGCGGTCATGCGATGACTGGAAAGGGTACTTATTTGAGCATATCTCCCATAAAACAATAACTCACTTTGCCATAACTGCCCCACCCATTTGAGCCATAAATGCCCCGCCCCATTTAAGCCACTAATGCCCCACCATTTAAGCCATAAATGCCCATCCCCATATCCCATCATGTTTTAAAACTTCACACTTTATATATGTGTGGAAATTTTCACATCTTGAACATCGATGTGCCAGCGGTGTTGGTGCTCCCCCACTCGACACAACTTCTGTGGGCACAGGTTTCTGCTGATCACTAACTGTAACCGGATTATCATGAAAAAAGGACGGAAACAATAAAATAAAAACATTGTACCATAGATTCTGGTTAATGAGCGCATGCGCTTATAAGTGTAAGTGGTAAGCAAATATGCGCCTAATAGAGGATATGTGCTAAATAAGGGATGCAACGGCTCAAGTTATAGTTGGACTACTATGTCTAGTAAAATTTCTCCCATATGACGTGTACAGTGCCACATATTTCCTTGAATACACAATGGCTGTGAATCATGGTCTCTTCGAGGGGGATGGAGCCTGCTGATTTTACGTCGATACTTGCCAGGTGAATGCGTCTAACAATCTACTGTGCACTGTAGGGCGTGGCTTTCATGCGAAGGATGTGGCTTGTGACTGTGTTAGCCAGAAGTGGGAAAAACCAGTGTAGCTCTTCTTTCTTTGACTTCAGGATGACCGAGTGTGCTGCTTGTTCATGCCATGGTTTTCACTCGACCTCTTGGCGCCAGCGTATACTCTATTTAATGCACATGTACTTAATAAATGATGCCGTGTACTAAGAAGGAAGCATGCACCTAATAAATAATATGCGCTTAATAACCAGAGTTTACAGTACTTGAGTTTTACACACAAATTACTATGACCAGTCTGCAGCCCACTCAAGCTCAGTGTCTAGGTTGTATCAGAGGCATGTACAAGGGTGCCATGCACTGTCACTACAAGTAGTATGTTGGCAATAAAGCTACTTGGCAGCTATCTGATAGCTACCTGCAAGGCACACATACCTCTATATATATATATAAGCACTATTACCTCCAATGTAGAGGAAAGTTATATATTCTATCATTGAATGACCTAAAAGTTGCTGTAATAGTAATAATTTGTTAAATGATGTTTCATGCATTGTGCTTGTTTGTTGCCTGCTGTAAGAGGGAAATGTACCATGTATTTCTTGTGATGCACCATACACTTTTAATAAACCAGAGGGTACTAAAATTAATTCATATACGTGGCTGTCCAAAGGTGCTGTGAAGTGGACTACCTGAATGTAACTATATGCACTATGCCACTAGTGTATCATAATTATGATAGGTGTGCCATGAACAAGAACAAGATAACTGTGCAATGAACACTTCATTATAAAGTGTGCTACAGCCACTTGATGGATGGTGGTAGGTAGACACCTGCATCATAAAGTGTGCTACAGCCACTTGATGGATGGTGGTTGGTGCACACCTGCATTATAAAGTGTGATTTACATGTATAAACAACCCTCACCCTCAGGCTGCGACCTCAAGCTCAGGTGGTTTATGGACCATAAACCCCTGTCGTGTGGTTTATGTAATAGATAAACCACAGTAGACCACCCAAGGGTGCAGCCCGATGGTGAGGGTTGTTTATGGCCATAAATCCCTGTCTATTGTGGTTTATCCTTGTTGTGATTGATGGACTTTGGACTGAGTATATTGTGGATATATAAGTGGATGCATCTCTCATATTTTTAGTGTGTGTATTTATGAGATTTTGGCTGTCAACTTTAACAATTGCGTACACGGCTACCACATATTGGTGACGAGAGTAAAATTCCCCAGAGACAGTTATGGATACACATGGCTCGGTGTCGGCATTCGATCCCAGTAAGGACGACTGGACGAGTTACGAGGAACGATGTTACCGACGGAGCAAAGAAGCGCTCGATTCTGCTGGCTGCTAGTGGAGTGCTAGCATACAAATTGATTCGCAGCCTTGTACAGGCAGAGAAACCGGATTCAACGCCGTACGAAGAATTGGTCAAGATTGTGAAAAATCATTACGACCCGAAGCCGTCAATGATAATGTAGAGATACAAGTTCAACACACACACGAGGGCCGCTGGCGAATCGATCGCAACATTTGCAGTCCACGCAGCAGCAACCACAAGCTTGACGTACATGTACACCACAGCGCTGTACCTCAAAAGACCCCCCCAAGCAGCCGTCAGCTACCCGAGGCGTCCCGCAGATGCCGTATTACAGGTGTGGAGGACAGCACCCACTGACAAAATGCAAATTTAAGGAAGCAGTCTGTCAAGAAAGGGGGCACATAGTGCGAGTGTGTAGGTCCAAAGGTGTTCAAAGAAGACTGCCAAGGAAAACCTACTATGTGGAGGAGCGGGAAGACCAAGAGACTCCAGGGGATGGTACATACTCATTGTTCGCTGTGAGAAACCAAAGGTGTGACCCAATCCTCAGAGAAGTATGCATAAATCAGGTGCCATTGAAGATGGAGCTGGACACAGGTGCTGCTGTCTCCGTAATTACTCAGTGGTTAAGGGACTTAAGAGTAACCCTTGGAGAAATTCATGCTCTAGGAGACTCCAGTACACTGCAGGAAGTGCTACAAAAGCATTCTAAACTTTTTTTGCAACGAGTTAGGGTACCTGCAAGGAGTGAAGGTGAAGCTAAATATGGACGGTGATGCAACACCTAAATTTTTCAAGGCAGGCTTGGTTGACTGTGACCTAATAGTTACCACAAATTCTGACTGCACCATTCTGTTTGAGTACGGGGACAATAGGTGCTGCCCACCTTGAAGTTTCTACTGGGGAGATAATTCCAATTTTTTTACTCAGCACACTCTGAAGGGGCTATACAGATATAACAGTCTACCTTTCGGAATTTCATCTGCTCCCTCCATCTTTCAGAGAACGATGGAAACCCTGCTGCTAGGAATCAAAGGAGTATTGGTCTGCATTGATGATATTCTCATTACGGGACCAACTACTGAAGAGCACCTGTCTACACTCGACAAGGTGCTTGAGAAACTCAGTGTGGCTGGTCTAAGGCTGAAGAAGTCCAAATGTTTTTTCTTGCAACCCAGCATTGAGCCTCTACCAACTGCTTCAAAAGGATACAAAGTGGGGGAGGAAGCAGAACGAAGCTTTCACAATTTCCTCTTTGCAGACTTTGGCAGACACTTTTCAATCAAATCCGACCATCAACCCCTGTCTTACCTGTTCAATGAAACCAAAGGAGTTTCCCAGACTGCATCATCCCGGATCCAGAGATGGGCACTTACCTTAGGTGCTTATCACTATCCGGCACAAACCCGGGGCTACACTGAGCATGCTGATGCTCTTAGCCGGCTGCCAAGACCCACAACTACTTCAGCTGACTGTCTCCCTGGAGACTTTGTCCATTTGATTGACACTTGTCAGCTAACCCTGTGAATGCTGCTAATATCAAGGATTGGACCGCAAAAGATCCGTTGTTGTCAAAGGTCAAGTGGTACATCATGGTTGGTTGGCCAGAAACTCAGCTAGGGGAAGAGTTTAAACCCTACTGATCAAGGTGGAAGGAGCTGAGTACCCTGGATGGATGTATTTTATGGGGATCACGCGTTGTGATACCACCACAAGGTAGAAAAGTGGCATTGGTGGAGTTACTCTCAACTTCGCGGGCCCATATATGGGACACATGCTTCTAGTCCTAGTTGATGCTCATTCCAAATGGCTGGATGCTCATATTATGTCATCAATCACATCTGCAAAAACTATTGAGACACTCAGATCAGTATTTGCAATTCATGGACTCCCTCGTGTGATGGTCATAGATAATGGTTCATCTTTTACAAGCGAAGAGTTCAAAAGATTTGTATGCAAGAATGGAATCAAGCATGTGGCTTCTGCTGCATACCACCCCTCCACCAACGGTCAAGCAGATAGGGCAGTGCAGACTCTAAAAAGAGGTCTGAAATGTACACCCGGCAATAGTGTCCACTATAGGATTACGCCACATACGACCACAAGTGTTCCTCCGTGTGAGATGTTACTCTCAGGCTAGGCCCGAGTTGACCGAGGTGCAGGTCACTTTTGTCAAATAATTGACCAATCAGCCCAAATAATTATAGTCCTTTGCTAGGATACCAAGGGACTGGACCAGAGATAATATCACCCCAACTCTCCTCTCACAACTTCAACTTCCCTCATGGAAGCCCTGAGATCCTCTATAATCTTTGATGAATCGCAGGTTGAGATCTCGTTTGGATATGATAATGGACCAGTGACCTTAACAACTGTTCCAGGAATCCACTTTGGCTTTCTAGTTGTAAAATCCTGCACATACACTTTGTCATTTTCAGTGAACTGTCTCAACGATCTTTGATCACGTAGCTCTTTCTGTTTCGCTTAACTCTCAACCTTCCCTGATACATCGGGACAGAACAGAATGTGATAAAGTTGCAGGATGGAACATGTTAGACATGTGGACCATGTTAGAAAGAGAGAGAGCTCGATAGTCAGGGCCCTCCGACCAGAGAACGCTCCTCCAGACTGAAAGCTGCCTAAAAAGCCACAAATGGAGTCCATACAAGGGTTTTCTACGCTCGTTTGTACAAGAAAGCAGAAGAACGGGCCATCCAGTGCTGACCAGGCCCTTTCTATAGCCAGCTGCAACAGCCGCCATGATTGCAGTTGCTCTCGCTTTGCACAATGCAGGTCTGGGCATATTGCCGCCACCTTCGATTCTGGCGACTTTGCCATCATTTTCAGCAGCAGGATGCCCAACATTTCCCCCTTCTTATTCTTAAAGTTCACATACCAAAGCGATCAGGGGGGTTACGAGATCATGGATCAACAATTGTGGAACTACTTAAAGAGTGTAGTACAACAGTCCAACTTCACCCATCAAGTACAGCAAGGTTCATGGTTGTGGATGTATGACAACCTGAACATTTATCAACGGATATGTCATGAACGACAAGGTTTGTCACAATGTCAGCAAAATAAATGAAACTTGCCATGATTTTATCAATCATTTAAACATCTAGATGCTCACAACACCATGTTGAATGTGACAACAAGACTGGCATTATCGATCAGCAACAAACCTCCATGGGAGTTCAACTGGGATGACTCGACCCCACAGAAGCACTGGCGTGATCTAACTGTTGACGATCTTCTCCCTAGTGAAGAAGACGGTCAAGCATTTTTTGACAGGGCTGTAATTTACACCATGCAGCTTATCACTGAGAACTTTCCGAGCCTTGCCACTCTGAAGAAGTTCCTGCCACCCCCTGAGATCACAGTTCCTCAGAAGTCTGTTGTCAAACCCCAGAAAGTGCTGTTCAGGGACGAGAAATATACAGATGAGAACATTAAGATTCTTCGGCAATACATCAAGGATTGCAAATTCTCTGGAAACCAACAGGTATTTTTTTAATTAAATGTGGCACCTTTAAAATGTATAATGTATATGTGTATGTATATGTAATTCATATACATATAAGTAATTCATATACATATAAGTAATTCATATACATATAAGTATCACCTACAAAAACCTAAGCAGTGCAATCAAATATACATTATTAAATTAATGTTCCACACTGTATATATATATGTATTGGATACAATACCTATACAAGGAATATAAACGCAGACATACTCCGCTAGACGGTTTACCCGAGGCGAGCGTTGTTTATTTTCCGGTATAGCTTTGCATTATGATCCACTTGTAAAAACATAAGAGGAGGGAAGTGCTGGTCAGAGACTGAGATTGACCCTATGAGATTCCTGGTAAGTAAATAATCGTAATAAGCAAATAGTAGACACAAATGAAATTAATTAATTTCTTTGTAAATCATATTCAGGAGACTTTCACTTCCTTTGGGAATGCTTGCAAGTAGCTGTGATGGAACACGGGAAAGCAGTCAGATCCTGAGTCTCTGTGCAATCTGCGTTCTTTGATCAATCGCAATTTGGTTGACAAAGCTGCAAAAACATTTAGTGTTGCAGATGAGTTTGTTGTCCACGCCTTCAAAGCGCACTTGTTGGCAGCTGTTTGCACCCACCTAAACATGTCATCTGTATCAGAGCCCGTTGAACATGAAAGCTCACTGGAATGGCTGCAAAGTCTGTCGTGGAGAAACATGTCATGCCAAAGGAGAGTAATGATCCCATACATGCTCTCCATCGCTCACTTGAACTAAACTGAATCTCTGGCGCTTATGAGTGTCGATTATGCATGGCCAAGTTACCTGAAGCCAGACATTCCGGCTCTGAACAGCGACATTCCAGTGCCAATTAGCCAGACATTCTGGCTCAGAGCAGATATTTAGGTACATGCAAGGTGTCATTATCAGAGTCCACCACACTGCTCTTTGGCAGGGCTTCTATATGTGGGCTTCTTGTATACGGACCTGAGAAGGCTATCAGATATGAGGAGGGGGCCCACATCATTAGACTGTGGAAGCATTGGGCAATCCTATTTCTAGGCACCAACCGTAAGAAGTATTCTGCTGAAGCATATAACCTTCTGTGCAACTTACTTGAAGTAGGCACTCCTTTCTCAAATCCACTTACTAAATGCTCAGAAAGATTGCTGGTGGTATAATTGAGAAACATATTAACAAAACGATAGAAACTGAAGTTAACACAGAATCTGGTCCTGATAATGATGAAATAGACTTATCCTATGAATTGCACAATATTTATTAATCATACTTAAATTGTGACATATAAACTTCCATTCAATATCCTGATACTCTGGCCGTCTTAAAAAACATGTTGCAATGAGATGACTTTCTGATATTACCACTACATTGTTAAATAAGTGAGGTGCAGCATATAGACACCACAATAATACATGCACAAGATTACTAACTTAATGTATGCATAACTACATCAAATAACTTGTTTACAAATTTTTCACGCAATCCAGGCACACGAATGTCATCTTCAGTACGTATACATCTTGCTTTCTTGCAAATCAATTGTAAACATTTTGTAGGCAAAACTAATTCTTTTCCCAGCATCTTGTATCCAAAAATGTGATGATACAATTTTCTGTCGCTCATGGAGGAGGCGATCCATAAGAGTCTTCTTAGTAGCTTCACTGACTATGCAAACTGTATGTGACTTAACACGCTTTCTAACTGTTGGCTGTGCTCTAACAAGTTGCAGTAAACTTGGGACATTCTCTTTTGCACAAACATCACACCACAGTGGTGTTTGTGGTATCAATGCTAATCGAATGCAATCAATTCGTTTTGTAGACGTAAAAAGTACCTGATATAGCATTTGTATCGAGTCTGGTAGGCCATAGCTGATAACTAAATTGATGTCAGGAATGTCTATATACTCCCTACAAGTTCAACAGAAATGTTCGGATAAACAAGCATGATACGCACGATACATGCACGCATACATACCATTCCAAATGCCAATGTTGATACGAGAAACCGAATATGTGATGCAGGCTTTGAAAATTCATCATACACAGCCTTCTTCGTCTGTTCGGTTAGACTGGCATGGTACACTGTAACAGACGAATTCTGAGCAATGTAAAAAACGGTAAACAGACGATACCGTCTCTTTCTTACTGCAGAAGATGACTGTTTTGGGGAGCGAACTGGGATTCATTTTCAGAACATTTGCCACTCCAGACAGATCTTTCTGCATAATCATCGATGTAAATAATGTAAACACTGAATTGAATTCTAAACAGTTGTACTTACACTGATGGATGATCTCCGGTAAACACAATAGAAAATGTTTGGCCGGTTCAAACTCAACTCAGTGGTCACAGGCTCATGTAGGCAGAGGGAGTACACTATCTCCTTTGTGAATGCAGATGGGGCTGAGGCAGTGAGTGCCATAAAAGGTGCCCCAGTGAGTGCCCTAAGGCTTCCAATGTTGCGAAATGCTTCACGAAAGCTAGGACCCCTGAAACAAGACAAGCTTTCTGTACTAATACATGAGTTATTAAATAGATACGTTCATCTTATTATACTAACCATTCACATATACAGTGGGCCTCATCCACTGACACCAGGACTAAATGCTGTTTCATTGCAGAGCTTGTGAACACATTTCGCCATGGCTGTGTTATGGCTAATTCCGGAGACATGAAAACTGCAAATTAACAGAAGTGTGTCAATTGCATAAACTATTAGCTTTGAATATTACAACAAACCAAAACGATAGTTGCCAGTCTTCACATCGTCAGTTCTGTCAACAGTGGATTCACTAGCTCTTATAGCACTGCATGTTTATGGTGCCATTAGCGTATTCTGACACAGCAGTGGGGGTCATCATCAGCCCACTAAAATGCACTGATGGACAATCAGGTAGCTTCAAATACTATGTACATAAATTGTGTAGTGACACATTGACTTTCTATAATATAATAGGTTGCAAAGCTTTCCCAACTTGGCATAAGAGTGATTTCCCTGCTCCTGTGGCCATCTTCACAATCCCTTACCAGCGTGATATTGGTCGTTAAGAACGAAAAAAAATCAGAGCATGCGCATTGCGTTTGTTTGCTGTTTATAGGTTGGTGTACAGTTTGACAATCTTGGACAGCCAGAGCATTTACAACATTCTCGGACACAGGATACAATATAACCTTATATAAACTACATAATGCAAGATTGCAGACAGAGAATATATAAAAGACTTCATACTAACCAATCGGGCGAACGGGCACGGTAAAAATCCCGATACAAGTGCCGTATGTCCTTTGCGTAACCATCACCCGTCACTGTTTCTTGCTGTGTCTCCAATTTCTCGCTTCTTTTGCTGCTACAACACACATAACTCTTTCAAACAAAACGAAGATCAAACAGGCAAACTGGCAGCTGCTCCATGGCAAGAGGCACAGTTTGGATTTCCCCAAGGTCTACTAGGGTCTGGAACTGGCATAGGAATAGTCTTCACACTAGGGCCACCAGGAAACCATGTCATTTCACAAGGAGGCTTTCCAGTCTGACATAAGGGATGTGGGCAATTACGTGGTAAATCCAGAACTTGGTGACGGTTCTTAACATTCCACACTTTGTCAAAATAGCTATACAGTGTTGGTTTTTTCTTCCTCAGCTCTTCTTTCTTCTTTTGGCTCCCCTGGTCAATCACTGACATAGTCCGTATGCGTTGTGAGAACAGGATTCCCATCGACAACTGGCTGACTATACTGGCTATGAGTAGCAAGAGTGTCAAGCCTAAAACCTGACGCATCATCACGGTTCAAGTTGCAAATATTGGTTCCATCTCTATATTGGATCAAGTTGAGTCCCTTATAAAGGGCACCACTCCAATGAGTGTCGGGGTTGTATCTAATTTCAAAGCCTTTTCGTGCCCTTCAACTCATCACACGAGCAATCCCCTTGTAGTTCTTCGCCGACCTGTGTCGGCGGTTTCGTGCCACACAAAGTTGAACGGTGGTACCATATGAAATCTTTTGCCCGTATGTATTCTGAAGATGTTGTTGAATACGTCTGTATGTGGGCTTCTGCTTGACTCTACGGTTCCCATCAAAGGTGAGAATGCCTGTACGTTGCCCAGGCGTCAGCTCCTACGTTGCACTCTTTCACATAATCTTCAATGGTTTGGCCAATGTCTGGGAATTTGTCGACAATAGTTTTCATATGCTTGTTGATTTTATGAGCAAGAAAATTTCTGGAATCTAGAGCCTTTGCCTTCTCTCGCCTTACTTTCCTGGCCAATGCTTTCCTCTTCTTTGCCAAAACCTGCTGTGTTTTGGCAGATGAAATACTTGAAAGACCAATATAGGATTCTGCATCTTCCACCTCAGAATCGGAGACAATATCACCATTCAGAATTGCTGCATCCCTTACTTCATCAGAATGAGGTATAGATACCTCGAAAGCTTCATATGATTGTTGAAGGAGAGCTCTTTCTGAACAACCAAGGAGAGGCAGTACATGATGGCAGAACTGATCCAAGTATTGTTGTAGACCAACTGCTTCCTTTTCCATGCCACTTTCTTCCTCAACATAATCCACAAGGTGAAACCAATTGTAGCGGCTGGAGCGCAGGACTTCTTCCAAAGATTCAAATGGTAAGTGTGCACCAACACCAGTTGTGCCACCAGGTTCGAGAGGCAAGCTGACATCAACACCAGTTGTGCCACCAGGTTCGAGAGGTAAGCTGACACCAACACAAGTTGTGCCACCAGGTTCGAGAGGCAAGCTGACACTAACACAAGTTGTGCCACCTGGTTCGAGAGGTAAGCTGACACCAACACCAGTTGTGCCACCAGGTTCGAGAGGTAAGCTGACACCAACACCAGTTGTGCCACCAGGTTCGAGAGGTAAGCTGACACCAGGTTCAAGAGGTGTGTGCCAACACCAGTTGTGCCACCAGGTTCGAGAGGTAAGTGTATGCCAACACCGGCTCTGCCACCAGGTTCGAGAGGTAAGCTGAGAGGTGAGCTGACACCAACACCAGTTGTGCCACCTGGTTCGAGAGGCAAGCTGACACCAACGCCAGTTGTGCCACCTGGTTCGAGAGGTAAGCTGACACCAACACAAGTTGTGCCACCAGGTTCGAGAGGCAAGCTGACACTAACACCAGTTGTGCCACCTGGTTCGAGAGGTAAGCTGACACACACATTGGCCCTGCTGAACTGGACATGCCACCGTCCTGTGCCACAAGCAGGAGCAGGTCAACAACTCCTGTAAATGCGAGCAACCTCCGCCTGCTGACACCTGCTTTCCTTGATCACAATTCTTCTAGTTAGGTCTACAATTACCTCGTTCAACTCTGTAACTCTGTTGTCCTGCATTTCTCTGTCGAATTTGGGATGTTTCGGCGTGGGCACTTTGTCCTTCCAAGCCAACCTGACAGACTTCCAGGAACGTGTCAATGCAGCAGCTGTTGAGCTCGCACTTCAAAACCCTGCCCTTGTGCGCAAGGGGAATCGTGGTGAGCTGCTAGAGGTGGCTCGAAAGAAGGTCTCGGAGAGCTACACCTTTAAAAAGGGGAAGTCTCGTTCCAAAATGTATGGGTCATTGCGATAAATCAATGCTTGATCTTTGATCTCTGCTTTCGATTTATCACTTATGCCTAGAGGTTTTCGCTCCTAAAATAAGTGACGTACAATGAATAAATAAACTGCCAATAAAATAGCTATCTGATTACCAGAATATAGCGGAAATGTTTCGCCAAGGAAAATTTCTTCCAAAGCTGGAAGTATAGTATTGAGGTTAAATTTCACCAGGCTTATTTTTGTCGCTTGATCGTTGCCAAAACCCCACCCACCAACATATTGCAATTGCACTTGAAACGTCTTCGTACGAGAATTTGTGCTGATTCTTGGTTTGGCTGCTCATGCATCTCCTTTCAATCAAATTAAAAGAGCAGGAATTCAAGCATTTTGAGGTCTATTAGGCCACTCCAAAAACTACACTGCAGAGTTATCAACTTGCGATATTGAACAAATCCATGAGGCATATGAAATGCATGCAGGAGGGAAATCACTCAACTTTGAGTGGCCTTATAAGCCTGGGGGAACCCTTCCTGTTCTATGCCATCGTGTAGTGCACCCACAGTGATACTGACCAGCAGTCTAGTTTTGTACATAGTAGAAATCTAATCTCGCCATCCGTGTAACTTTCAGAGGAAGGCACATTCATACACTACAAATATTTGTGTATTCTGAGGGTGACAGACAAATGGAAATGCATGTGAGTTTATTTTTAATATGCTTTGCCCCTCAGGTTGATCCCCCAAGTACCAGTGGTTGTGTTGTCAGAAGTTCTGCTGTCAATTCGAAAACTGTAAGCAATGCATTTGCATGAAGTATCCTCGAAGAAATCAACGCCTCTCGCTCAGAACGGGATCCGCCATCTACTGCAACAACCCGGTTGTAGCTGCCAAGCTGCACCAAGACCTTCTTTGTACCGTCCATCTCAGCCTCGTGGTTGGGTACAAAGGTTAATAAATTCAAAATAGCAAATGCAATTAACAATTCCCGACCCCTGGGGCAAGAATTTGGTGAACATCTCCCTGTCCTTTCCCCACCTCTGCCCCAGGTATGGGAGGTGGGGCATACCATTGATAGGTGCACTAAGCAAACGTACGCATGCGCACAGTCTGGACTCTGCATGCTGCAAATTGACTTCTCACTCGCAGTCAGTCTCGCTACCACAAAAATTAGTTACCAAATGTCAGAACAACTTCGAATTTCAGTGCAACTGGGCCAAATACTCTATTTTTGTGCTGCCCAGCTCCGAAATTGAACGGGAGTGGACACAGGCGGACATTTGCCGCTCTGGAGCTTCGCCCAGGTAAGATGAGCAGCTATAAGTTGGATTTTACACCGTTTATGCGTTGATCTACTTACATTGCAAAAACCATTTGTATAGCTAAAGTACAGAAAGAAATGCGCCCAGGCTTCCTCTTTGAGTGCCTTTGTGATCAGCAGGACGCATACAAGTGGCCAAAAGCCACGCGGAGGACAGCTAAACACAAAAGTGTGCGCTAGCAAAAGTGCCATTTTTCTTATTCTTTCTTAAGTGGTTACGACTTTGGTTCAAACAACGCTAACTCAAAAACAGTTCAATCACTCACTGTAATTTTAGCACGAAACTGATGCTCATCACAGCGGACAGCTGCACAACCACTCAGCGTCTTCTTAGCTCCAACTGGACCGATACTAGCTATTCACACCACACTGAGATATAGTACCGTTTGGTAGGACGCCATTAGCCCTTGGAAGTCCAAGTAATGTAAGCAACTCAATAATAGCATGAACAAAGAAAACATGATTGTACTCAGGAGGCTTCAGGAGCAGCAGCCGATACAAAGACGGTGAATACTGGCGGAAGAAGTCACCGGAGGCTCTCATTCACACCTGTACAGGAGCAAACAGAGGATGAGCTAAGTAACTGTGAACTTTGTTCAGGTTGTTACACATCACTATATGAGCCTCAGACATGGAGGAATGAACAAGCACAGCAGATAGCAAAGTCCCTCCGTATTTAGCCTGATAAACGTATTTGTCGTCTATGTAAAGACGACACAACCAATTTGAGAATGAGATGATTCCTAGCACTACGATGACCACGGCGGTTACCTGGAAAATGTTTGCAACTGTAACTCAGTCAAATAAGGTGAGAACAAAGAGATATCGGTATATGTTATCCATTATTTATTGAAGCAAGTATAGTGTGAGTTTCATTTGAAGATCATGTGCAGAAAAAATTTCCGCGTCAGTTTATACGAGCCACATCATGAAGTTGTGCAACAAGTTTTACACTCGCCGCAAAAAAAACTCGAAAGACACTAAGGCAGTTGACTTATTTCCGTCCGTATTGGCACATGCCAAAACTGACTAAGTTATAGCACCAAAGTGGGCTATTCAACAATCACGTGATCTAACCGCACCACGTGCAAAAGTTGTTGCAAGTCTCTGCAAGTTTCTGCAAGCCTGCATTGCATCGTGAGTGAAAATTCTGAGTAGCTTCATGGCCTCTAAGTACAGAACAACATCTGATCTAGAGTCCAGTGAGCTCTCTGGTGGAGCAGATCTAGATTCCAGTGAGCTCTCTGATATGCCAGGGCCTCTAGCACAGCAAGTTGTGATACAGGTGAAAAGTCCAAGACTCGAAAGAGGGTCAGAAGAGAAGCTACATGGAAAAGCAAGAAGCGTATTAAGCTTCGAAACTCTGGACAGGCCTATACATCAGTCTCTAACAAATAAGTGAGTAAAAACCTATTGCACAAACCAGACACAGTCACACGCATGCAATTGCATACATACAGTGCATTTAGGCCACTTGAATTTGTTTAACAGGCCCAACTGACACAATTTTCCTGCATACTATTGTAATACTATTTTCAGTGGCGGTACCACAGGGGGGCGCAGGGGGGCGTACGCCCCCCCAAACTGCCCGTCTGGCCTGGTCGCGGGGCAGGCGCCATGCTATTATCTACACGGCCACAGCTAGCTAGCTAGGTACGTAGATCAGACATTCTTTGTAACTCAAGATAAGAGAGAAGTCCACTCATCCAGTCGAAGGAGCAGCAGCACAGGAGTCCATTGATTCAGTCGAAGGAGCAACAGCCCAGGAGTCCACCGATTCCGTCGGACGACCACGTTCAGCTTCTACTCTGAGTGGTGGTGCCGCACATCATAATTTTGTACATGCTTCTCCCCCCCAACAATCTACTGCTGTGCACGCCTATGACTATTTTCCAGTTCAGTGACAGCATGATACTGGCATAGCCTCGTTCCCAGGCCTACCCTGTTTTTTGTTCTTCGGTTTGCGTTCAGTATAATACACGAAAGCGGAAGAGTGCAAAAAACGGGGAAGGCCTGGGAGCATTCATCACGTGAGTGACTTCAGGTGAACACGAGGTGGACGCAATAATGACGTAAGGGGGAGGGGACTAACTGCTCACTCAAGAATAAACCACTACAAGTGGGTCATAATTCATGAGACTTGGCCTGTTCAGAAGGTCCAGAGTAAGAACGCCCTATCATCGTCCAATTGTACTACAATGATACTAACTACGCTCTGATCGACCTCTCATGAGTGCGTGCATGGGCGCTATACAGGTTGGTCCCCTCCCCCTTACGTCATTATCGCGTCCACCTGACATCACTCACGTGATGAATGCTCCCAGGCCTTCCCCGTTTTTTTGTGCTCTTCCGCTTCCGTGTATTATACTGAACGCAAACCAAAGAACTGCAACCATGCAGAGCTTCCCCTCCTCTGCCATCGTTACGAACAGTCTACGAGGGTGGCCTGTGCTTTGCTCGATCAATGTCTCGGGTGTGGTGAATACAATTAAAAAGATGCCTTCAGCTACCTTCTGCATAATGCTCTTGTCAACCTGTGCAGTTCCCAAGAAGGTGGCGGAGATCCCTTTGCTCTCAAGCTTGGCAACCTGGTCTGTCATCAGACTAATTGTGGGTGTCACTACCAGGGCCGTCTTTCTGGTGACAAGTGGGGGGAGGTAAAAGCAGATGCTCTTCCCAGAACCAGTGGGTTGGATCACCAAGCCATCACGCCCATCTAGGGTGGACAGTATGGTTCGCAGCTGCCACTGATGAAGGGTAGCTACTCCAAAATGCTTTGCAAGTACGCCATGGAGGATCATCTCTTGTGTTTCACAAACCTTGGCTGTACCAGCGGAGAAGATAAACATGTTGCTTGATTATGAAAACCAAAAGGCGCTAGGCTAGAATGGAGCTATGCATACAGAGTTTGCTGAAATAACCACAAGACATTACTAGCCTACTGGGTGTGTGGTTGCCACATGATAATGTACGTTTTGTCCATAGAGTGCTACTATTACCTTCTTGCTGTAGCTCTACCACAAGATCTTCCAAGACATGACTACTGCGTTCAGGGTGTTTGTGGCGTGTTGAAGAACACTGTCCGCAGTAGTGGTTAGCACAATTTCTGCAGAAAAGAGCTGCAGGGTCCATGCAGTTCTCACAGGTAGGTTCTGGATGACAACAGAAATAACAGTTAAAACTTCCCAATAGCTCACTTTCCCATATTGGTTGTGTGCTACTCTAAGATTCTGACAGGCAGGTTAATAATTGACCCCAAAAAATAGTGAGGACTTACTGTCACAAAGAGAAGCATTGTAACTTGAGTCACTCCAAAGTTCAGCTGACACATCTATCTCCATCTTCTCTTGCTAGCTAACTGACAAACTGTTCACACGTGTGCTTGACAGGAAGTCTTCCTTATAGGGAAAATTTAGTGACAGGGTCACTATTTTTTTCCTAAGTGTCACTGTGGAAAAATTTAGTGTAGGTTATCACTCTTTTTTTCCTATATATATAGGGAAAATATGCATTTAATGACATCTTATCCTAAACCCTTTGTGTTGCTCGTGATGGAAAGTGCAAGTCTGCTAAACGCTGCTAACTGTGAGTGTGGTCAACTCGCTTGTGCACTAGTCTCATTCCCAGACCAATAATCGTGGTTTTTGGCCTGGGAACGAGACTTTGTGTACGGATGCGTACAAAATTTGAAAATGGTGTCCTTCGCAATGGACAGCAACCACGGAGTGGCTTTTATTGACCAGGGTGAATTTGAAGCTGGAACATCCTGCCCACGTCATTCGGAGCTTGTGATCGAGGCAAGTACACACGTAGCTAACGATGACAAAAACCACTGCCTACAGCAGCCAAAAATCACAAGGTAGACGGGCGTAGTAGATTCTCAAGGTGTCAGACACGGCACTAGACTAGCTGAATGCCAAGAAACTTCGAGATAGAAGCTGCTAACACTCAGACAGAAAAGGTGAGACTGCAAAAGAAATATGGGGCTCAACATTCAACGATATATAGTTGTCCACGTAGAACTAGTCGATTTCTTGAGTCAGTGGCGACAACTCGAACAATGACGCTAGCTTACAACACACAACAAATCACTTCTAGTGATTCCATGTGATTTTTCATAGTTCTAGCAACCTAACTTTGTCGATCAAAGCCAGAAAAGTCAGTTGGCTCACCAAAAGACAAAGGTAACACACTAAAGCCACATTTAACTGAAAAAGAAGACTGTAATAGTCTTTAAAACGCTGGTGCTTGAACGTGCGTGGGCGCCCAGCTTAGTCCAACCCTGCGTAATTAAGTCGTGTCTACCTTTGACGTCATCGGACGTGATAAAATGTACCAGGCTCTCCCCCTCCTTAGCGGGGAGAGCCTGGGAATGCGGCTAGTAGTGGGCAAGGTTTATGAACACCACATAGGTAAGGAGCTGCATTCAGCTGCCATCAGGTGTTGATGCTGATGATTACTTGCCCACAATGCCCCTGTACCCGATTCAAAACAGTCATGATGGTCAGATGTCAGTTGTCAGTATAGTTTCCTGTGCTGCAGCTGGTCTAAGCCTAAGAAGAATATTTATTTCAAGTGTAACCACAACCCTAGAACTTGAAACGGCATTGACAATTTAGTAGTGGTTCCAACCCAGCCTATATGTCTAAAGATATGATTCAGATCCTGCAGAAGAAACACCACTTGAGGTGTCTGGTATGGTATACATAGCACTAGTTAATAAAAGCTAATATTTCACTTTTATGTAGAAGCCTGCGAATAATGAGGTTTTGTGAGTTAACACAGCAAACGAACCACCAAAACTTAACTTTGGATGCTGAAAATATACCTAGTGGTCCACTAGGTGTAGCTGCAAATGAACTAGAGAATGGAGAGACTGGGTATTGAGGGGTTGATCAAGATGGCTCTCCCTTAACTGACTAATGAGCTCCTGAACTGTCCAGTGAGTATCTGGAAGCATTCCATCTACCTAGGTCCCAGTCGTTTCAGGACGATAATAGAGCACTGGACTGCGGCTGTTCATCGCATTATCACAGTGTGAGTTGTTTAATAGGATGGTTTTGTCAATATGCTTGTCTGAGTACTAAACTTAAAGAGGACATGGCTTTGGAAAGCCATATATCAGTAAAAGACTAATCATAACATTGATTGGTATCATTTGTCTAGGGTGTCCTAACGAAAGCGTTACCACTCGCACTGGCTCTTGTTTCACTGCTTGCAGGTGTTTGAAACCCTCTCTCTGATTGGGCAGTTTGTGGTTTGGTACAAATACAGAAACTAAGCATCTTGGTGTGGAGCTTCAATTGTAAATGGTAAACATTATAGGTGTGAGTCTTACATACATGGTATTTTAAGATGGCCACACAAAACAGTTGGTTTACCACCTATGTATAATCTTGCGTGGCACACACTCTTAGCAAACTGGGATCACACTGTGCTCAGGTCATGTGAGCTTGACACATGCTCCAACCCGACCTGGACTGCGTGACAGACAAACTATCAAACCAAAATGTAACAACCTTCATATTAAACAAGTGATCACAAGTAAATAAAAGGTGCATGTAGAATGCTGCTTGTTTCCTGAAATTCACACACATTCATCACACCAGTCTTTGCACTACATGATCCATATTCCCGAATGGATTCAGAAGTAAGCATAATATTGTAGTATCACTCCAGTTCACAAGTTTCTAGTCAAGCAGCAACATGCCATTGGTTATCCATCATGATGCTTAGCATAGTAATTGTGCATTGTAGCATTACTTTAAGCCACCTTCTGTAAGTAATGAAAGGCACTGAAGTGCCAAACCCTCGGCGCGGCAGTGCATGTGATTGTACTCAATAGTATCATTGATAATTATAATTATGCCTGTACAAAGGAGGGCAATTGGATAGTTCTAGTGGGAGTGCTTTTAGCCCATGAATTTAAACCTATAAGCACAATGTTAGTATGTGTTTACATTTGTGTAGGATTGGCCCCCTAGGGCGGCACTGGTGTATGCGGTATGAAGCTAAGCATTCTTATTTTAAGAGGCTAGCTAAGAATGCCTACAACTTTAGAAACACTTCTTACAGATATGGACATCCTACGGTGCCTGCATAACAACCTTCCTCACCTGCCACAGGAATCTCCTTTCTATAGGTTACATATACTGCATGATAAGAGTATCACCTAGACTGGAATAACACACCTATAGGAGAACTAAATGAACTTAGACTGGACAAATTTGGTATCACTAGACTTTATTCAACCTGGACATTCACAATCAGAAGTTGGATTGGGTGTCCAGTGAAGCTTTGGTTGGAATGGTAAACGCTTACCGAACACTGTACCCCTTTGAATTGCCTTACCTTTTTGAATCTTGGAGAACAAAGTGAGCTTAGACTGGACAAATTTGGTATCAATAGACTCCATTCAACCTGGACATTCACAATCTGAAGTTGGATTGGGTGTCCAGTGAAGCTTTGGTTGGAATGGAATGGGGTAAACGTTGCCGAACACTACCCCTTTGAATTGCCTTACCTTTTTGAATCTTGGAGAACAAAGTGAGCTTAGAGTGGACAAATTTGGTATCAATAGACTCCATTCAACCTGGACATTCACTATCTGAAGTTGGATTGGGTGTCCAGTGAGGCTTTGGTTGGAATGGAATGGGGTAAACGCTAGCCTCATACCCAGGCCACGCGGAAGGAGGGAAAAGTGGCCTGGTATCCACTGTCTGCGCATGCGAGAATGATTCCGGAAATCTTCCGCGAATGAGTCCGATTATGGACAAGTTACACGTGGTTGTTATGCGGAGAAATAACCAAACTAGATATACGGCTTGCAGTGTGGCAGCTGTAAATTTATACGCGGCGACGGCTTCCATTATCAGAGACACAAGGGGTGACACGCTAAGCACTATGCTACAACCAGCGCCGGTTCCACCGTCACTGTGCTTGTAGTTGAAAACAGACGGCAGAGTCTCGAGCAGATGGACTTCCCAAATTCTGTTGGTAGCCACAGGAATACGTCTTTACCATCGTAGATACATTTGATCGCATCCAGCTGCTCTGCTTTCAACGTGAAATCTCCCTTTCCAATACGAGAAAGAGCGAACTTGAGCGGTTTATCAAAGTCCTCGCTTTTACCTGCCATATTCGCGGGGTAGGCTCGAGACGGACATGCTTCGGAGCTATACGCCAGTATACGGTAAAGATTAACGGTTCGTAAACGATGGTATACGATACCCCATGAAATCATGGGGTTTTTCGCGCATGCACAAACAGTGGATACCAGGCCACTTTTACCTCCTCCCACGTGGCCTGGGTACGAGGCTAGGTAAACGCTTACCGAACACTGCACCCCTTTGAACTGCCTTACCTTTTTTGAATCTTGGAGAATAAAGAATGCACAAAGTGTGCAGAGTACACTAACAATGTGTAGTAGGAGCTTATGGTGTGCTGTTACCACCAGAAAAGTACAGGTGTTCATTGCACACCAGAACACAAAAACGGTGTGATCTGCACCCATTCTTGTTCCATGACACTTAAGGCAGGTGTGCTATGCCCACTAGTTATTTTACAGCACATCACTGTACAATGAAAGTGTGCTTTGAACACTTCTCTTCAGTGGTGTGCTGTGAAGCTGGTGTGGTAGTGCCACTTATAGGTGTGCTATCACCACTTCAATTCTAAGAGTGTATGCGCCGCCCTAACCCTAACCCTAGTCGATTTCCAATTCCGGACGCTACATACCACTGTGCCACAGCCTCGAAACCACGCCCACACTGCATAGAGGCGTTGATAAGAAAACGTGATCAATAAGTCGTTTTTTACGATCGAGGTGATCAACGATCACCCTAGCTTCTACCACTCGTGCTCCGCCACTCGAGGGCTTTTGGAGCTACACTTTATCAGAGTTATTAGAGGTCCATACACAATTCTAGGAAAAAAGTTATACATTTATAAGGCTTGCGAAAGCCCACCATCATCCAGATATTGTGATTGTGGTACGAAAAACAGCTACACACAAAAGCAGGCCTTCACATTTTCAAAGAGCTTGTCACATGTAGTGATGTGGGTAGGTTGTGCCTGACCATTATGATTATACGTATGATCAGTGCAAGTGTCTGAAAGGGCACTACCAGAGACAATGAGGCTCTATGGGTTGGATGATTTTCTGAAGGCACAAACAAGCCTCTCGGTGAGTGTATATTTGGTCCAGTCTAATTTTGAATATTGAATGACGTCATTATTTAGATGAAAAGAAAAAGGAAAAACCAACATGTAAATTAAAAATTGAATGTGCACTCAATTTTCAAACTCTTGTAAGCTTCAAATAATGCACCAACTTTCACATGAACAAACTGAGCCCAACTCCACCTCCAGCCTTAGCAAGCAGACACGTGACCTTAACCACGCCCCCTCATTAACGAGCATGCAATGGTCAGCACTGTCGATTGGCAAACACCCGCTTAGAGCCCAAGAAGCCATCCCTGCCAGAAATGAACCCCCTGAAAGGTGAGAGTAGCATTTTCTAAGCCTGCTCATGCAGCCAGGCCAAGAGTTGGCCCACCCGGTGCCAACCACGGTCCTTTTGCAGCCAAGCCTAGCAGCTGCCATGTGCACAGCACCCTGCGGGTGACCCCACCCACCTCCCCCTGTACCACCCTTTCTGCTGACGCAGAACCTGCGCGCCAGCGCGCAGAGACTATCTTTTCTGCGCAGTGCGCAGTATGACATTATCAAAAGTGTACTATAGGGTTTAAAGGGTTAAAAGTTGAATTTGCAATAATCTGCAATGTAATCCATAACTATTTTTCAATTCTGTTCAAAATCCGTTGTCATCCAAGGGTTCAACTTTCATTTTTTTTTGGCAAAAATCGGATTTTTAATTGGTATTCAATTAGGTAGCTATCAACGCAGCTAGTGCTGTGTTATGTTCTTATCTCTGCTCCTAATTGATACATCACGTGACATGCTATCTTTCCCTTTGAAGTTTACCGATCACCTCAAACAAAGCAGTGCAGACCGTTACCGTCAAAGCGATATTGTTTTTGACTTCGAAAACCACCCATATGTATCCCACAGGGACTATAACCAGGCAGTGCAGTTATGCTATTATTATTCTGTTATCTGCCTACAAAGCTTGATATCATGACTACTAATGAACTAAGAACTACTTACTTCAATTACTCTGGTCATGTGAGTAGCACATGCACATGGTATGCCACACCTACCATGAGAAATCGGTCACATGCTTAGCAACAATCGCCTATGCCTACGCGCAGCTGCGCAGTATGTGTTACTATTTGTAGTACTGGCAGTAAATTCCGCCCTGTTTGGAATTTTACGTAGTTACACATTCTTAATGAGTCAGAGGCAGTTGCCAGCTCAACTGAGGAAACTTCCTAGCTCAAGGAAGAGGAAGAAGCTCACCCCAGCTGAACTTTGGGCTAAGAAGCCTAGAGTTGAATTGAGCCTCAAGTGGAAGTGTGCAATTATTAATGAGGTCAAAAGGCGAGGTTTTAAGCCTGATAGTGTGGATGCCCACATCATGACCAAACTGAAAGTTGGTGTTGTTTATCTGGGAAGAATGCTTTTGTCCCACCCTCCTCACGTAGCCACACAGTTGATGGATCAAGCTATAAGAAATAGGAAATGCTGTCACAGTCTTGTGATGGATAACTTGACGATGCCATGCTAGAATAGCTACAAGCTCACATGTGGTTTCCTTCCCAGTAATTGGAATTGTTATGTAATCATCTTCCTACATCAAATGCTACTAGACCTTCTCCCGTGTGCACTCTTTCTCATGTAACTACATAGTCTGGACCCCAGACCCTTTTGACCGGGCGAGGAAGGGTCTGGGGTCCAGACTAGTAACTGCACTGGTGTAGCGGTCAACAATCACGGGTAGCTGTCTACATAGTGAACACGCAGTAGCATTAGATGGTGACTTACAGAAAAAGCTCGGGCCACACAGCTTGGCGTCACTTGATCGATGCAGATTTCAAGGGCGTCCTGGCCGTTGCGCGAAAGCATCACGTTAAACATAGTGGTCCCTGCCAGCCAAGTCAGTCTGTCGTATGCACTGCCACTCAATCGAACTTGCAATCATACCCGACGGTGATCGTGCACGCGTGTTGGCGGCAAAGTTGTGCTGGTCACGTGAGAAAACTTCGGCCAATCAGATTTAATGTAAGCCTACCGAATTTAAATGCCGTGCCAAGTAAGGCCACTATGCGTTGAATGTTAGTTTCTCATCCCCCGCCCGCATGGAATTTTGCCCCCGCATCAAACTCGTCATAATGCCATTTTTTCCTACTGCGCATGCGCACATCTGATCCTCGCCTCATGATATGGTGGTAGCCTGCACTTTTGTTGGCAGCAGTAAGGAACGAATGGATTTGGTGGACAGCAACCTAAACTACCAACGCATTAGATGTCTTAATGAGAAATTCTAGGCTCCTATCTCGCCCTGCTCTCCCTGCAACAGTTGCTGAGCCAAGGAATAACAGAAATTACGAAATGACTTCATTGCATTCCTTTCTAACAACGACCTGAGGTGGCGTGTGGCAAAACGTACTGGGAGAACCAAAACTCTTCCCTCTGTTGCCAGTGTTCAGCATGTACCCATTGTATCACTTATGATCCAGTGTGTAGAATGCATGCTTGTATGTACATGACTGCTCTGTTTGGATTGCTATCATTTTGTGTGTGCCATTGTCAGCAAAGAATTGTTTACATAACACATTTCCTGGTCTACACTAATCTAATTAAATAATGGCATAATGGTAATGTACCGTCCGCCCGCATACTAGTCTGGGGAAGTCCGTGATGAGAAACTACTATTCAACAAATAGTAGCCTAACTTGCCAGCCATTGTTTGGTATACAGTGGCAATGTTAGATGCGATTCCAGGAATTGAAGGCGTAATATGAAGGATGGTGGTGCAGGAAAAGAAGACTTACAGAGCTGTTAGCAAAGAATTGAAATCCATGTGGCCCAACGTGGCTGGACAAAGCATTTGCAGTGTGAGAAGATACTGTGACGCTCATGGCATTCATGCTACTTCACGACTCAGTGATGCAGAACTTGATACACTCGTAGCTAATAACGTTCGCAAGGTAAATGATACAGTAACTTACCTCGCTGTAGCTGCATGGTGTGTGTGAGTAGTTAGGTTCCCAGACCCTTCAGGAAGGGTCTGGGAACCAAACTAGTGTGCGAGGGGGGTGGGTGGGGAGCGTGGTGTGTGGGGGAAGGGGGTGTATTGTTATGTGTTCGTAATTAGGTAGAGCTATACCTACCTGCATGTTGTCAAGCAACCACTTAAGTATTTCCTGACTCTTCCTTGTAATAGGTTGGGCCATCATATGACTATGACTGGTTTGCTGGCTTCAGAAGGTTGGGTTATTCTTCATGTACCGTTCCTTAGAATACGTCATCTTTACGTCATGTAATTTACGTCCTTTACGTCGTGTAATAGTATATTGTAATGTTGGTTGGTGCGTTAAAGGCAGTTCAATGCACCGCTTTCGTTAGCAGTGCCTCGTAGCCGAATGGTTAGGGCTTAGTGTTACAGTTAGGGTTAGGGTTAGGGCTAGGGCCAGGGAATGTGATTTTTCCTTTCTTTTTTTTTTTTTGTCTGTGTTAAGTGACAAACAACTTTGTCTTGCACATTAACGGTATAGCTGCATTCATGGCGTAAGGACAAGAACAGTACATGACGTAACGATGATGTATGTAAGGAACGGTACATGGAGAATGTGCCAAGTTGGAAGGTTTCCATGTTTCAGAAATACATGTGGGCAGATCATTACAGAGAATACGTCCTGGTTACCATATTCGTAGAGATACCGTTTATTAAACCCAACTCCTTATCAAGCAGACTACTTTGGCCAGAAGTTACATGTTGACCAGAATGAGAAATTCGGTCTCACACACGTGTGTGGTATAGATGGATACAGTGGGAAGATAATTGCACATGTGTGCATGCCAGTGAAGAACAATGTAACCATCTACAAGCACTTTTATTAACCCTCGGCGCGCATGCGCAGCGAGGGTTATGGTACTTGGTCTGTGTGTCTGTCTGTGTGTCTGTTACTCAACATCTCACTTTATACGTGATTATTCGTACCACAAACGATACTAACCTTCTCAACGGCGGATGAAGGTCGAAAAGTTTAAGCAATTTTCTCTGAAAATGCTTCGTTGCGAAGCTAGAGTGTTTCCTGTTGGTACGGCTAGGCCTACATGATAAGTCAGCCATTTTTTACTCCGCGCATGCGTATGAATCTGGACCACGTGGCTAGCAGCGATTTTGTTCTTGGGAGAGACGTTCTTTGCGAGTTCGATTATTGGCCATTGGCAGTAAGTATGCCTCCAACAAAGGTATGCCCACAGTGTAAAGCTGCTGTACCTGTAAGACGGAAGACATGTGAACGCTGTGATCATGTCTTTCGATCCAAACGAAAAGCAGAGTGTAATTTGCGAGACGAAAGCTATGAAACGTATGAGATCAGTAGAATCAGATAGTGTGAAATAGCTAGGAAAGCTAAAGATAAGTTGCACAAGGTCTGTGAAAGAGCGTCAGAAACTCGTGAGCGAACTTTGTATAGGCAGGAACAAAACAGAATGCACAAAGCAGAATGCACAAAGCAAGCATGAGAAAGTCTGAAACCTTTGAGCAAACTGTGCATAGGCAGGAACAAAACAGAATGCGTATGGCAAGCATGAGAGAGTCTGCTGCGCCGAGGGTTTGGCACTTCAGTGCCTTTCATAGGTTAGTGAACACTTACTACAGTCTAGATGCCTCGTCCATTGGGATACATAATTTAGAAACCCTTGGGCCATTAGTAGTGCTCTTGCTACACTCATCGGATTTCTAAATTGCATAGACCCTTTGGATTATCGTTAAGTATGTATATGTACATGACCACTGTGTTAAATGTGGTCTATAGGAAGATTGTGTCTGACTTTGGGCTGTGGGACCAATTAAGAGTGGACAAAGGGAGAGAGTGGGCATTGATGTTTGTGAACAATATGCTATCACAGTATCGAAATGACACGGTCAAGAGCCCCCACCTGCAGACTGCTTCCACAAAGGTTGGTTGACTTCACATCACTTCTATACCATCATTATCATTTCAGCTGAAACAGCATTTGATGCCAAAATTTTTCTCCCATGCAGAACCACAGAATTCCACGGTTGTGGGTTGAAGTCAATTCTAGGGTGAATTATCCAATTAAAGCAGAGCTGATACGGATGACAGAGAGTGTCGATTTACAACTTGATAATTGAGTCTTCACTAATCTTTGTCCATCCAGGAAGGAAACGAGGCATGTCAAGACACATTCCATACCAGGCAATGCTTCACAAAAACAGAGTTAAAAGGATTAACACTAGCCTACTTCCAAGTTCTGTACATGCTGTGCGACTGTACAGAGAGAGTGGTGGTGCAATTACTGATGATTCTACATTTGGTTATGATCCATTATTAATGGTCCAAGGAAGTTACAAGTGACAGACATATCAAATTGGGCTTTACTATTTAAAATGGTGGAGGTTACGTATCACTATTTGATTTTCTTATCTCAGCAAACAAAATCTTGTGACTTCTACTGAGAGGTCCCACTTTCCAAGTAAAGATTAAACCCCACTTGTTTGTGTATGTGATTGGCCGAAGTTTTCGCAAGTGACCAGCACAACTTTGCCGCCAACACACTTGCACAATCACCGTCGGGTACGATTGCAAGTTTGATTGAGTATCCATCACAAGACTGTGACAGCATTTCCTATTTCTTATAGCTTGATCCATCAACTGTGTGGCTACGTGAGGAGGGTGGGACAAAAGCATTCTTCCCAGATGTAAACTTTCTGTTCGGTCATGATGTGGGCAGCACTATTCCCAACCTGATTGTTGAGGGTTCTCCAGCACAGGGCCAAAGCCAAGTGTCATCAATTGTAACATCCCCGCCTGTCCCTGGTCCAAGTTCTTGTCCCAGGCCATTTTTTTCCAGTGGCAGATGCATGCATTCAGTGAACGTTAAAGTTGTGCAGGCAAGGATGAAGAAGTCTCAAAGTGGTAAAGCAGAGTTTACATGTCTCAACCAAATGTTTGTTAACGTGGCACGGTTGTCCATATATTTGACGACATTCCGAAAACAGACGATCAACATACCGCTGTAATCCTCTTGGGCTACTTAATTTGATGCAACCCTGACAGGTTCGAAAAATCGTTTGTAGGATGAGATTTCGAATTATAGCGCAGCCGACCGAGCGCGCACTAAACTGCTTATTCAGCATAATTTTTCGTCGTTTGACGTCAAAACGTCACGTGATCCCAATGTAGAGGTGGAGCCACTGCTTTTTGCTTCCGGCACGTATGTGGAGAACGTAACTTCAAGTATGCGGAGCAAAGATCACGTGGCTGAAATCGGGGTGAAGGCACTAGAGCTTGGGTCCTCATTCCCGATTCCAACCCCACCCTCTACATGGGGATCACGCGATATATGATTTGCTGAATAAGCATTTTATTTGAATGTGCTTGCACGGTGTTGTCGCTGCAACGATTCAACATGCTGTAGATGGTGAGTTCTATTGTGTTTGTGCAACTAGGCTAGTTTATGTTTAATGAGATAAACAGGCCCAGAAGGTGACTGAATACGTGAGACTTTTGTTTACAGCTGAGTAGGATGCAAGTTGCTCGTCTAACAATGTGCCTGATAGTCCATTGTCCAGATCCTCCTGATAGCAGGAGGGCTTGGTCTAGTGAATATCTGGCGCTTTATGAGTGTCATTATGCATGGCCCTTACCTGAAGTGAACTCAACTACTGTACGTGATCTTACGATACCGTTGTCAGAGGGCAGGATGTCCCCCTGTGCAGAATGTCCCCCTGGACATCTCGCCCTAGGGCACAATGTCCCCCCGTACATTCTGCCCTAGTGCAAACTGTCCCTCTTTGTGTACACTCGTCATACTGGCCAGAACGCACAACGGAGCGGTGGAAAAAATTTCAGTTGAAGTGTCAAGTATAAACGAGAGCAGTATGGAGGACAATCTAGGACAGTATGCTGGCATGCCGCATACTATGTGCAGTTGTAGAATGTGAACTGAACTTGGATTGAATCGGCTGACATGTTATTTGTCTTGTTCCCTGTTGGATGTGACAAGGAGCTGGTGAGCTGTTTGGGTGGTGAAACAAGGCTAGATGATATAGATCTATGCTAGTCTCATCCCCAGACCCCTTTCTGAAATCTTGAAAGGGGCCTGGGCACGAGACTAAGATCTATGCATCTACATTGAACCGAAGTACTGCTGTTGTATCGGGAATTGTAGCATCATGCAATTGCCCTCGGTTGGCTCAAGCGACGAGTGATAGAATTGTTTTGCCAAGGGCTTGTAATTTGAGTCATTGAAGAAGATACTCTTGGTTTGCCTACACTTTGTGGGAAAAGAAGCTAGTGATTATACGCTCCAGACTCCAAAACTATAGACTACTAGGGGGGACATTCTGCACTAAGAGGGGACAGTCTGCTCTAGGGTAGAATGTCCCTGGGACCATTCTGCCATGGTGACAACTCAATGGTTGCAGCTTGACCAGATCCTTCCTCTCTCTGTGAAGGGTGTGGCTTGTCTGACTACCCCATCCTATGCTTATCACCTACCCTTTATATTACATGTCAGGGTTTCATACAGAGGGGGGGGGGGGGGGGGGGCCGGAATTTCCCCCCCCCAGAAATCCTGAAATTGAGTATGGTTATTATATTAGCTATTTACATGTTACTGAACATAAGTATGTGTCATCAAAATGTTGTTTGGAAATTTGTCCCAGATTGTGTCAGAAGCAATCTGAGAGGATGTAAATGAAAAAATTTTCCTGGGGAGCATGCCCCCACACCCCCCTAGTAAGAATGCATGCATTTCACACACTACTATCATCCTGCTACCATCCTCATTCCCCCCCCAACTCTAAATCCTCTATGAAACCCTGCATGTATACCTTCCCTGTGCCTTATCTATGCTATTAATGTGTGAAAGTATGAACACTTGATGCATTTTACATTATAGTGTGTAAATATTCACACTATACTGGCATTTTGATAGCTACCAAAATTGTTATGACAGTGTAAAAGTGGCTTGAAAAAGTGGAAATCCACTCCTGCACCGAATTGCCTTCAAGGGGATAACCAACTAAAGTGGCATTGTGCCTGCCGATTTAGTAACTGTGGCCCCATGCTTCAAAGCATAAAAATGTACTGTGTACCATTGTACATAGCAGCAGGTTATATATGTGGGATGACCTCCTCCTTTTTCTCCTTCCCAACCGTATCCTCCCCCCTCTCCCTCCGCCTCCCTCTGCCTCCCTCCTCCCCTCCTCCTCCTTCTCCTCCCACTCATTCTCTTCCCTCCTCACTTTCTCCTCCCCCTCCTCCTCTTCCCTCCTCCCCTTCTCCCCCCCTCCCCCTTCTCCCCTCCCTTCTCCTCTTCCTTTCTCCCCTTCCTCTGCTTCCTCCCCTTCTTCTCCCCCTCTCTCTTGTCCTGCTCCCCTTGCACAGGTACTGTGGTATCTGCGACAAGCTACTATGGGTGACATGCCTTACCACCAAGAAGTGTTTCTGCAATGGAACCAGGTGAGTTGGAAAGTCAGCAAATAGCTCCAAGTTTTGTTTCCACTCCTTTCTGTTCAGTACATCACTGCTCTGATCATAGCTCTAGAGTTTCTATGCGTGAATTTGGCACGGTATGAACCTTCTCATATTGGGAACCAAGAGTGCATGATGACAAAATTCTTCGAACCTTTTCTCCCTCTATGATGGGAAAGAGTGTGGGATACATTATCACATTCCCACCGTAATGAAGGGAATAAAGAGTGTACCCCCACTGTTTTTCCCCACCTTGAACAAAGAGGGAACTACACTCTCTCCATCCGTAAGGTGGAGAAACACAGTGAGGGGTTCACTCTTTCTCCTCATCCATAAGGTGGGGAAAAACTGAAGGGGGGAGGTGGGGTACACTTTTTCTCCCTGTCCGTAAGGTGGAGAAACACAGTGAGGAGTACACTCTTTCTCCTTATCTGTAAAGTGGAGAAGAAGCGCACTACAGCCTGTAGAATTTCTAAGTTTTCTGTGCTGCACTATCATCACAAGAAGCACTATTTACACTATTGCATGTCACTATATATAAAGAGAATAAGCCAGTTCTAATTTTCTTTGAGAAAGAGTCTACCCCCTCCACTTTACAAATGGAGAGAGAGTGTACCCCCTGTTGCTTTTCTCCACCTTATGGATGAAGAGAAAGAGTGTACCCCCTGTTGCTTTTCTCCACCTTATGGATGAAGAGAAAGAGTGTACCCCCCCCCCCCCAATGCTTTTCTCCACCTTATGGATGAAGAGAAAGAGTGTCCCCATCGGACATGCCAGCTTGGTATCCGCTTCGGCTGGATCCCTGGCAGCTCAGCCTTTAAGTACCTGAACTCAGCCACTGAGTTGCCGGGTGACTCGGTAGCTCAGTTGGTTAGAGCATGGCAGGCCATTTGCCGGGTCGTGGGTTCGAGTCCCTCCCTGAGTCACTTTCTCCACCTTATGGATGGAGAGAAAGAGTGTCCCTAGGATTTCATACAGGATTTTGACTTGGGGGGGAAACAGGATGGTAGCTGGATGGTAGCTGGATGATAGCATGCGAAAGCACACTCACACACGTGTCAGTGTGCGTGCCTACTAGGGGGGTCTGGGGGCATGCCCCCCCCCCCCCCCCCCCAAGAAAATTTAGATCTTCTCAGATTGCTCAATCTGGGACAAGATTGTCAACCATACTCATTTTAAGATTTTTTTTGTTTTTTGTGTGTGTGTGTGTGGGGGGGGGGGGGGGGGGATTTTACGGCCTCCACCTCTGTATGAAATCCTGGTCACTCCTCCATTTTTTCCCAACTTGTTCTGTACATTGGTTGGGCTACCCGAGCATAATATACTAGGAGTACATGTACACATGGGATGTTGAATGATCACACACTTTCCGCACATGCATCCACATGCACATACACAGATATTTTCTAACCTGTGTCCTCGTTCCGTGCCGTTACTTTCGAACCTGTGTCTTCGTTCCGTGCCGTTACTTTCGAACCTGTGTCTTCGTTCCGTGCCGTTACTTTCTAACCTGTGTCTTCGTTCCATGCTGTTACTTTCTAACCTGTGTCTTCGTTCCGTGCCGTTACTGTCTAACCTGTGTCCTCGTTCCGTGCCATTACTTTCTAACCTGTGTCCTTGTTCCGCGCCATTACTGTCTAACCTGTGTCCTTGTTCTCTGCCATCATTGTCTATAAACTTTGGTTGGCAAGTTCTGTATATATGATGGGATGATTGTTTACCTCCCTCACCACCTCTCACAAGATACCACAACAGTGCTAGTGCAAACTGACGATGGGCAACAAACTGTAACCATGACGGGCAGCTATTTCAACATCTTGTTCTACAGGATTTTAGCCAAGCTTGAAATGAAGCACACTACCACAGCTTACAAGGTATGTGTATACTTGTGACAGAGAGATATGTAAGGGGGATGGTACGAGGCTTGTTTCATTAGGACATGTGAATTCCCCATCAATCCCCAGATATTGGAGGTAGAGCATACCACTGATAGGTGCATTGGCAACATTCACCATTCCATTCCATTTTCTATTCCACCATTCCATTCCATATTCCAGTCCAGTGATTCGAGACACCTAGGCAAACTGCCACTATGTTGTATAGTGACTAATACAGCATTGAATGCTTATAATACTACAGGGGTGTAGCCTATGCAGTTTATCCTCTGACCCTTCCCCCTCTCCATCCTCCTTCCTTTCCCCTTTACCACCTCTCTTCTCCCCTCCTCCTCCTCCTCCTCCTCCTCCTCCTCCTCCTCCCCTCCTCCTCCTCCTCTTCCTCCTCTCCTCCTCCTCCTCCTCCTCCTCCTCCTCCTCTTCCTCCTCCTCCCCTCACACAGGTACTGTGGTACCCTGAATAAGTCACTATGGGTCAAGTGCCTTACCACCAAGAAGTGTTCCTGCAATGGAACCAGGTGAGTTAGAAATATGCTCCAACTTTTGTTTCCAGTCCTTTTCTTCCCACTCCTCCTCCTCGTCTTCTCCCCTCCCCCTCCTCTTCCCTCCTCCCATTCTCTCCCTCCCACTTTTCCTACCACTTCTCCCCTTCCTTCTCCCTTCTCTCCTCCCCCTCACCTTTCTCCTCATCCTTCCCTCTTCTCCCCTCCTCCTCCTCCTCTTCCTCCTCCTCCTCCTCCTCCTTCTCCTCCTCCCCCTCCTCCTCCCCCTCCTCCTCCTCCTCCTCCTCCTCCTCCTCCTCCTCCATCATTTCCTCTTCTTTCCCCCTCCTCTGCTTCTCTTCCCCTTCCTAGAAGTAAAAGCATGATGGTATGAGGCAAATACTGGTTACCTATTCATTCCTTACGTAGCTTTCCTCTTGCTGGTATTTGCCACAAGTGTATTTTGTTTCCAGCTGAGGCAGGATGCAAGTTGCATGGCTAACAACTTGCCTGATAGTCCATTGGGAGCAAGTCATTGTCAAATCTCCTGCCGTTAACCGCCTTAACTGTACTATTCTGCTTGCACAACAAAAAGAATGGTGGGGCTGTTCAAAATACTGTCAGCCGACAAGCAGGAAGTCATGCATAGTCACACCCACCACCATCCACACATAAGTAGTTCTGCAAGATTGTTGTTTAGACTTAATCCATCCAGTCCAGATCCTCCTGAAAGCAGGAGAGCCTGGTCTAGCCTTGTTCAAGGCCTTTCTTCTGTTTGTGTTCACAGTATGTTTATACATACGTCCACACTTACACAGGATCCCAGTGTTCTGCGCAGTGCTAGCCACACAGTTGCGTCCTCACCTGTACATGGTATGTATTTGGAGCTAGCTTACTACTGTATTAAGAAGTGTTGAAATGGAGCAGTTCAAGACAGCTAGTCCTGCCGTTGTAATTCTGTTGTAGTAACATCAGCCTTCCTAGCCTTGTTCCCAGGAGGCTGAGGGGAAAGGCCTTCTCACCATCCAGTTTTTGATCACTTACAGTATGCAAAAATGGTGGGGTAAGGCCTGGGGAGCATTTATTGGGGGCAAGGTTGATCCTCATCCCAGATTCTAACAATTCTGCATACTTGAAGTAACTTTCTCCTTGGAAGTAAAACCAAAGACTCCAGATTATGTTCTTGGCTTGCCTCAGGGTCCTCTGCAGGGAGGAAAAGGGAAAGAAAGAGGGAGGGAGGGAGGGAGGGAGAAGGAAAGGAAGGAGAGGAAGAGATGTAGCCAGCTGCCAACAATTAATTTATTCATACTGACTCAACTGGTTTCTCTCAAAAACTTCATGTAGAGGGTGTTGATTCGCCTCCCTAGTGAGTGCAAATGTTGAACCTTCATCAGCTTTTGTGGTATGATACGGTACAGAAAAAAATTCATCTTTTAGATATTTTCCCTATCTAATGAACAAATGTTGGATGTTATGAGGCGAAAATAGAGGAAAGTGATAAAGGCCAGCAGTCGCCGGGAGTCGAACACCTCTGGCTTGAGCTGCCAGTGCTCTGCCACGGAGCCACGACAGCTGGATGTAACAACCAGCGCTCACAATCTTCTATATATACTAACGGCTCAATCCAGAGGTGTCCTGGGTTCAACTGCTGGCCTTTTCACTTTCCTCTTATTTCACCTCATAACATTGAAAATTCATTTATTTCTAGCGTGAGGCAAGATGCTCTGAGCATTTAGGGTGAGGAAACTACTCGGTATGGGTTCTTTCCTGATGGAGAGAATTTTCCGGTTGACCCCTAATGGAGTTCTGATGGTTTTCTGTCGACAGACTGGGCTATGAAAGCCTGATGGCCGAACAAGAAATGGCAGTTTGGGAGCTTTTAGGTGGCAAGGATGTTTTTGTAGTTTTGCCTACAGGCTACAGCAAATTGTTGGGTTATGCTTGTTTTCCAGACCTTTGACGACCGTTTCTAGCTTCTGAAACCTCTGCAGAGCATGGAGACAAGGCTGCCTGCATATATAAACGCTTTCAAACAAGCCACTAGGAAGCAAAGCTGTCTTTTTCCGTGGTAATGTTCTCCCAGCAGGTGGATCAGAATACATGTAGGTACCAAAGGTCTGACAGTATTGCTGCTGATCTTACGCCTTTCCCTCACGTCAATGATCGCAGTCCCACAACAATGGCAAATTGTAGTTGGCGTCAGGTAGTAGTCCGTTAGTTAGCAATGTGTATGCAGTTAATTAATGGATTCCCCACATTCTTCCACTACGTCCGCTGCAATGCCTGTTTACCAAATCCTTCTACCTTTTTTCCCTCTCCAATTTTCAAAAAGGGCGTGGTACAAAGGGTCTGTGGACGAGACTAGTCGTAGATACCATCTACTAGGCTCTAGGTCTATACTGAGGGCTGAGACAGTCGTAATCATTGCATAACCTAGCAAGGTTGAGGCAGAAATAGAGATTTTAGCTGAGTCCACCAGTCCAGTCCACTAGTCCAGTCCACCAGTTCAGTCCAGTGATTGTGCATGTAGATGGCCGACATATCCCCTGTATCAAATGCCCCCTGCCCCAGTGTAGAAGGCCCTCTATACTTTTTACACTATTGCAGAGTGTCTCTCCACAGATAATAGTATTGCCGATGAAATAGCTACGAGATTTGCTCACCCCTAGGCAACATTTTCTCTACCCCTATTGCCCGGGTGTCCCTAATCACTGGACTGGAATGTGGAATGAAAAATGGAATTGAACGACACAGTTGTGACTAACTCATGTAACTGGCCCTGCTCAATCTAGGCTGAACTACGTAGCGTATCTAAGACTGTTACATGTACAGTACATGTATCTCACCGCAGAAGCTTTATGAGCAAGTTCAATTCGGCATTGGTCATCGTCAAGAATGGATAGTGTTGCTAGCTCATCAGGTACTTTGTTATAGTAGCAAAGTGGGACTCTCATACAAAAGCAATTGTCTGGCTTAGCAAGACTATTAATGTAAGGGCAGGAATTAGTGCTTGATTCTTAGTCTCTTCGCTTTGATCTTTGTCCGTGTATCTTGATCTTCGGTCACTCCTATGTCTCACAACTTTAGTAGCAGCCTTCCTTAATAACTCATTGTACACTGAGTTTCATTTTCTACACGTCGTTCTGAGTCTATTGATACCTTGTATGATCTGTTTCTCCACTTCTGCTATGAGCTAGCACTGGAAACTTTAGCTAAGTGTTCTTCCATCAAGTCTCTCAGGGTTCATGATCTCTGCCATGCCCACTCAATTAGCAAGCTTACAATGGTCATGGCCCTCCAACCAGTGAATTCTTCTCCCGACTGAAGACTGCCCTACAGTGCCAGAAATGGAGCCCCTATAAAGGCAGAGAAACCTTCTCTACACCTGTTTGTGTCAAAAGGGAGAGAAATGGCCAAGTCAGTCCCGACCAACGCTTTTATACAGCCAGCCAAGGCAGCTGCCATGTGCACAGCACTGAAACTCACTCACCTCCCCCTATCCCACCTTTTTTTGCTAGTGCAAAACCTATCTTCAAAACGGATTGTGCCAAATGATAACATGCGGCCAAAGTTGCATGACAAGTTGGTATAATGACTTATTCCGTTTAGTAAGGGTACCCTCCCTATGATTTTTCAGTGTGTGTCCCAGGGGTGTAGGACCCCCAAAATTTGTCTCTCCTAGAATGAAAATTTGTCGTGGGGAAGTTCCGTGTAATCATTTGTCTGTCCCAGGGGGGGATGCAAGCAAAATCTGCTTGAGGCTGTCTGTCCTACCCATGTCACACTCCCCCACACACACACCCACACACCCTCCACACACTCTCCACACACTCCCCCCATGCTCCCAGCATACTCCCAGCATGCTCCCAGCATACCCCCAGCATACCCCCAGCATGCTCCCAGGATATCCCCAGGATACCCCCAGCATACCCCCAGGATACCCCCAGAATACCCCAGGGTACTCCCAGCATACTCCCAGCATACCCCCAGTATACCCCAGGATACCCCCAGCATACTCCCAGCATGCTCCCAGGATATCCCCAGGATACCCCCAGCATGCTCCCAACATACCCCCAGCATACCCCCAGGATACCCCCAGCATACCTCCAGCATACTCCCAGCATACCCCCAGGATACTCCCAGTATACCCCCCAGAATACCCTCCCAGCATACCCCCAGGATACTCCCAGCATACCCCCAGGATATCCCCAAGATACCCCCAGTATACCCCCAGCATACTCCCAGCATGCTCCCAGGATATCCACAGGATACCCCCAGCATACCCCAGCATACCCCCAGCATACCACCAGTATACCCCCAGCATGCTCCCAGCATACCCCCAGTATACCCCCAGCATGCTCCCAGCATACCCCCAGTATACCCCAGCATGCTCCCGCCATACTCCCAGCATACTCCCATACTCCCAGTATACCCCCAGGATACCCCCAAGATACCCCCAGCATACCCCCAGCATACCCCCAGCATGCCCCCAGCATACCCCCAGTATACCCCCAGCATACTCCCAGCATACCCCCAGGATACTCCCAGTATACTCCCCAGCATACTCCCAGCATACCCCCAGCATACCCCCAGGATACCCCCAGGATACTCCCAGTATACCCCCCAGCATACCCCCAGCATACTCCCCAGCATACTCCCCAGCATACCCCCCAGCATACTCCCAGCATACTCCCGGTATACCCCCAGCAAACCCCCCCGTATATTCCCAGCATACTCCCAGCATAATCCCAGCATACTCCCAAGATACCCCCAGGATACCCCCAGCATACTCCCCAGCAAACTCCCCAGCGTACTCCCAGCATACCCCCAGGATACCCCCCAGCATACCCCCAGGATACCCCCTGTATACCGTATAGCCGGAAAATTTGACGGGAATTAAGTTTGGTGGATTGGCCGAAACCAGCATGAACAAAAATATTGGCTGATTTTAAAGTTACGTAATGAATTATTCATATTATTACGTTTATATTACGTAATTATACATATACGGAGAGGTTTACAGAAAGTATGCAGAGTTAGGACACGTGGAGTTCAACAATGTGGGAGGGTCTGGAATCGGAATATGCAGAATGGAATAAGTGTGTCTGGATCTGGATCCATGTAATTAGGTTAGATTCGCTCACATGACCATGATTCTGGACTCAATAGGGAGCGGGACGACAGTACAAGTTGCAGCCTCAAGGCGTAAGGCATTGTTAGCTATGAAACTGTATGATCTTGCGTAGCCTAGTGCATAATACACTAGACTACGCGAGATCATACGTTTGCTAGGCAGTACATGTAGTGGGACTTGCGGATGGGGAATGATATCTCCGCTCGTGTGCACTTGTAGAATAGTGCACTGGACTGTTGGACTCAGCTAAAATCTCTTTTTCCATCCACCATGCCCATGAGGCTTGGTGATGCCAAAGCCAGGTGGAGGCAAAAAATGGAGATTTTAGCGGAGTCCACCAGTCCAGTCCAATCCAGTGATAGTACATGTAGATGGCCGACAAATCCCCCCGTATCAAATGGCCCCTGCCCCAGTGTAGAAGCTCCCCCTACTTTTTACACTACTGCAGAGTGTCTCTCCACAGATAATAGTATTTATCATACGTCTAACTCACGCTAATGTATGGGAGTCAATGGGGAAGCTTTGCAGCTGCATGCAGTTTATAAAAAGCCGTATTTTGTACTACAAGTCACGCGAGAATCCGTATCAGGTACTACAAGTCACATGCGCTGCGTCTGAACGTGCAATGAAATCAAAGGTACGTATGATAAATTCTTATCACCATAGTACCAAGCTATACCGGAAAAAATATCACTCATTTGTTGCCGTTGGCATTGCAGACGGCAACAAACTTGTGATATTTTCCGGTATAGCTTTGTACTATGGTGATACTTATATAATATAGCAATGAGATATCTATGAGATTTGCTTACCCCTAGGCAACATTTTCTCTACCCTGGGTATATTGCCCGGGCGTCTCTAATCGCTGGACTGGAATGTGGAATGGAACGATGGAATGGAAAATGGAATGGAACAGTGAATATACACAGTTGCAACAAAGGTCACACCAAATTAATCTGCTCCAACGCCCACATGCCTTTCTTGGAAGTCCAATTTATTAGGACTATAATAATATTCATGGTTTTTGGAGTCATAACCTTCTAGAAACGGTGCCACGTGCTGAATGGCCAAGTCAGTGCCGACCAATGCTTTTCTACAGCCAGCCAAGGCAGCTACCATGTGCACAGCACTGAAACCCACCCACCTCCCCCTATCCCACCTTTTTTTGCTAGCGCAAAACCTATCTTCAAAACGGATTGCGCCAACTGATAACATGCGGCCAAAGTTGCATGACAAGTTGGTATAATGGCTTATTCTGTTTAGTAAGGGTACCCTCCCTATGATTTTTGAGTGTGTGTCAGGTGTAGGACTCCCAAATTTTGTCTATCCTAAAACTTGTCATGGGGGAGTTACATGTAATCATTTGTCTGTCCCAGGGGGGATGCAAGCAAAATCTGCCTGAGGCTGTCTGTCCTACCCATGTCACACTCCCCTCCCCACACACACACCCTCCACATACTCTCCACACACTCCCCCACCACACACACACTTTACATACACTCCCTCCACACACGCACCCACACACATCCCCCCACACACATCCCCCCCCCCCACACATCTCCCCACAGACCCACACACATCCCTGCACACCTTCCACACACCCTCCACACACTCTCCATACCATCCCCCACACACCCTCTCCACACTCCCCTACACTCTCCACACAGGCTGCAATGGAGTCGGGCTTGCAGGATCACATTCCCTGCCACGCAGTCACAATGGCATGCATCTCCAACGCTGCCATTGGAACAGGTACTATTCCACCTTCTCCTCAAGCCCCCTCACACCTTTTCCCTCACATCCTCACCCCCTCACACACAAATACAGGTGTTTGTCAGATTGCCTCGGGACAGACTGACGTGGGTATAGCAGTAGGGGTGGACTTTATGTCAGATGTTCCCATACGACTGTCACGTGGACTCAGAAAAGCTGTCCTCTCTTTGAACAAGGTCAGTACACCCCAGCATACTCCAGCACACCCCCAGCATCCCCCCAGCATACCCCAGTATACCCCCAGCTGTATACCCCCCCAGGATACCTCCAGGATACCCCCAGCAGGATCCAGATAAACTTACGCTATTTGACCATTTACTCCCCCACACTGGAAAGAAAGAGCGTAGGGGGTACGCTCTTTCTTCCCAGTGTACTGTACCAATGGGGATGAAGAGCGTAGGCGTACGCTCTTTCTTCCCTGTGTAACACAGGAGTGAAAGAGTGTGGGTACGCTCTTTCTTCCCTGTGTAACACAGGAGTGAAAGAGTGTGGGTACGCCCTTTCTTCCCTGTGTAACACAGGAGTGAAAGAGTGTGGGTACGCCCTTTCTTCCCTGTGTAACACAGGAGTGAAAGAGTGTGGGTACGCCCTTTCTTCCCTGTGTAACACAGGAGTGAAAGAGTGTGGGTACGCCCTTTCTTCCCTGTGTAACACAGGAGTGACGTGGTGTAGGGTACACTCTTTCTCCCCTGTGTAACACAGGAGTGAAAGAGTGGGGGGAAAACTATTAGAGTAGAATAACAGTACAGTAGTAAAGAAGGTTAAGGAGAAAAGAGCTTAAGTTTATGATGCCACAGCCATTGCATACTTGCTGCTGAGTGCTTAACTCCTCATATGCTCACACATACTGGATGGGATTACAAACAATTAAACAGGAAATGATGAATTGGCTTAAGGGACAAGCGTCCCAAGAAGTCATTCCATCACACCTGGAAGTGTCAAAAGGATCTCATAGACTGTAGCACTAGTCTAAGTGTTTAATTTATCCAGATAGCCTGCACTACTGTATACTGTTTATCATTACATTTGGTATGCTTGGATTACACTGTTTTCCCTCACTATATAGAGCATCCCACACTACGTCACTCACGTGTTACTGCTTATGACTTTTGGTTTAAATCACGCAGTTTTCCCCCCACTCTTTCACTCCTGTGTTACACAGGGAAGAAAGAGTGTACCCACACTCTTTCACTCCTGTGTTACACAGGGGAGAAAGAGTGTACCCTACACCACGTCACTCCTGTGTTACACAGGGAAGAAAGAGCGTACCCACACTCTTTCAATCCTGTGTTACACAGGGAAGAAAGAGCGTACCCCTACGCTCTTCGTCCCCATTGGTACAGTACACTGGGAAGAAAGAGCGTACCCCCTACGCTCTTTCTTTCCAGTGTGGGGGAGTAAATGGTCAAATAGCGTAAAATTGTACGGCCCCCCAGCATACCCCCAGTATACACCCAGCATACCCCCAGTATACCCCCAGTATACCCGCAGTATACTGCTCCCACAATACCCCCCAACATACTCCAGGATACCCCCAGCATACCCCCAGTATACCCCCAGCATACCCCCAGTATACCCCCAGCATACCCTCAGTATACCCCCAGTATACCCCCAGCATACCCCAGTATACCCCCAGTATACCCCAGGATACTCCCAGCATACCCCCAACATACCCCCAACATACCCCCAGCGTAGCCCCCAACATAGCTCCAGGATACTCCCAGGATACCCCCAGCATACCCCCAGTATACCCCCAGCATACCCCCAGTATACTCCCAGTATACCCCCAGCATACCCCCAGCATACCCCTAGCATACCCCCAGTATACCCCCAGCATACCCCCAGCATACCCCCAGTATACCCCCAGCATACCCCCAGCATACCCCCAGTATACTCCCAGTATACCCCCAGCATACCCCCACAGCATACCCCCAGTATACTCCCAGTATACCCCCAGGATTCTCCCAGTATACCCCCAGTATACCCCCAGCATACCCCCAGCATACCCCCAGTATACTCCCAGTATACCCCCAGTACACCCCTCCCACAATACCCCCCAACATACTCCAGGATACCCCCAGCATACCCCCAGTATACCCCAGAAAATTTGGCAGGAATTAAATTTGGTGGATTGGCCGAAACCGTCAACAAAAATATTGGCCAATTTTAAATTGGCGGATGATCGAGCTAATGATGTGTGATCACATTGTGCGTGCGCGCAGTCCAATATGAATGGTTTATATTGGCGGGTTTTAATTTGTCAGTAGGTTGGTCGATCCGCCAAACTGCCAAATTTAATTCCCCGCCGAATTTTCGGGCTATACGATACCCCTCAGAATACCCCCAGGATACTCCAGGATACCTTCACTCAGGGTATCTTATTATATTGTCAATGTGTCATTTGTGATCTCTCTTCCCTTAGGCCAAAGCCCTGGGGGCTCGTCTTGGCATCATTTGGTCTGAAACACATAGGGATTGAGGTATGCGTCTGTCAATGTAGTATAGAGGAGTTACCTTGCGCTCACCCACACACACTCCCCGGCTCCCTGCAATCACAGAATTCTCTACGAATGAAGAACAGACTTTTGGAGGACCTTCTCCATGTCTTTGTACCGAGTGTGAGAGTGTGAGGGAGTGAGAGTGTGAGGGTGTGAGATTGTGAAGATTGTTTTGGTCATCATCATTTGACTGTGGTAGTATTTCACCCTCATGGTTACTGTTTAGCTGTTACCATTGCTTCATTTATTTGTGGTTGACAGTGCTTGGCTTGACCACAGTAAGGAACTTGCTCAGTTTAGTACATACATGTTTGTAGTTGGGCACCACCCCCTCACATGATAAGTTTTCCCAGGCATTTTTGCCAATCTGTATGTTATTGTGGATGCAAACAAAAATGTGGGAGGTCAGATCCAGAGTGAAGTTAATTTCATTCCTGTTTTCTACTCCTCCTTTCCTCCTCCTCCCTCCCTCCTCCTCCTTTTCTCCTCCTCCCTCCCTCCTCCTCCTTTTCTCCTCCTCCCTCCCTCCTCCTCCTTTTCTCCTCCTCCCTCCTTCCTCTAGACCTCTGCACAGTTTAGTTAACTAGTTCTGAAGATACGAGGTACTACAGTGACAAGAGGTGAGGAGTGTATGTCTCCTCCTTCCTCCTTCTCTTATACATTGTATTTCTCTGCCTTACCTTCCCTTTTCTTCTCTCCCACCTCCTTTTCTGACTTGCTTCCCTCATCTCTTTTCTTACCCACCCCTTCCTTCTCCTCTCCTCCCATCCTTTCTCCATTCCCCTCCCCCTCCTCCCCTCTCCTCTCCTTTCTCCCATCCCCATCTCCTCTCCATCTCTCCCCTCTCCTCTCCTCTCCTCCCCTCTTTTCTCCCCTCCCCTCTCCTCTCCTCCCCTCTTCTCTCCCCTCTCTCCTCTCCTCCCCGCTTCTCTCCCCCCTCCCCTCCTCTCCTCTCCTCCCCTCTCCTCCCCTTTCCTCCCCTTTCCTCTGTCTGCTAAAACACTAGTTCTGGTTTAAGGTGGCACAGTACCCTGGATTTTTAAGGTCAACAAACCTGGAATCTAAGCTGATAGACTTCTTTGTCTTGTTAAAATTTTAGCGCACAGTCAGTTTTGAGATTCTCAAACCGTTCACGGTCCGTAAAATTGGGGATTTTCCCCTTTTCCTGTCGGCATTGCCATCCAATAATCAGTTTATAATTAAGTTAGTTAAGATGTGGCCTGGCGGCACCCTTCATGTGGTGGTCGGAACTTTGAAAATAAGCTTAGATCGACTTAAAAAAAAAAAAAAAAAAAAAAAAGGAGTTTAGTAGAGTGCTGTAGTGTCAGTAGCTGTGAGTAGTGCGTAATGTCTGCTTGTGAAAGCAAGCTTGCGTCTAGAAGAAGCAGAAAGGCCACAGTGGCCAAGACTGTGTTTGTTGAGTAGGCCCAGGTCTCGCGGCCGTATGCCTAGCCTAGTTGGTGACCGTGGCCAGGTGCTTCAAGTGCTGGGATGGGCTTTAACTAGAATACGCAATTTATCGTTGGTGCTACAGTCTGACAGCCAAGGGAGCTGAACGGTGGCTGTGTGTGGAACAGAGCCGTGAGTTGTTTAGCGACATAAGGGAGAGAGGTGGGGCTAGTAATGCTTGCTTCCACTCGTGAATGAGCCCCTCCTGTAGACAAGCTGTGAATTTTTTAAAATGTGCATTCATTTTGGTGCAGTCAAAGTTGTCCATTCCAAGAGTAGTGACAAACATGAGTCTAGCCTGACTTTGAGAGTAGCTTTGAACAAAAGCTGGCATAGATTGTTTTGAGATACATTGGTGGTTGGGACGCTACCTACAGTGAGCGTGTAGATGCGTCCATCGAGTGGCAATTTGGGGTTCATGAATATATTAATGAGCTACTAAAACCCTTTTTAAAATTAGGCAAAGCAAGATTGCCCTAAAGCAAACCCTAATCCTGGAACTAGGAGTAACCCTGGTCCTGACTGTAACCCAGGTTTATGTTTTCGTTAACCTCCGCCGAGTGACGACCGTGCCACCTTAAATCCCAGGGTACATGATTATAGCTCTCAATTTTTTATTCACGAAGACTGAGGGACTACAAGTTTCTTTTAGTGTACATAACGCTATTAACAACGTTAACGGTATGCGTGTATTTCGGCTTTCATCTTTATATTGGGTCATCTAGAAGGGCTAATAGAGAAAGAAAATTTAGCAGTTTCCATATACAAAAATACAAAAATTTCCACTGTACATACCTTCTTCCTCTCGCCTTATTCCTGCTCTTTCTTCTCTTTCTCCCTCAATGTCTGTACAGTGCAAATTTTAATATTGCCTTAATCATAGTACTCACTGTGTTGAGAAGGAATGGGAGTGTACTACATGCCTAATATTATGCATCTAGTGCCCACCTCCCTTTTCTGCTACAATCATCTACATTACTACATATAGGTATTATCATACCCCAATCCATAGCGTCTCTTTCCTCCCTCTCGTCTCTCTCTCCTCCTTCTCTCTCGATTTCTCTTCCTCCTCCTTCTTTCTTCTTCATTTCCTTGTTCTTCCCCTCCTCTTCTTCCTCCACGTCCTCTTCCTCCTCCACCTCCTCTTCCTCTTCCTCCTCCTCTTCGTCTTCCTCCTCCACCTCCTCTACCTCTTTCTCCTCCTCTTCCTCCTCCTCTTCCTCCTCCACCTCCTCTTCCTCTTTCTCCTCTTCCTCCTCCACCTCCTCTTCCTCTTTCTCCTCTTCCTCCTCCACCTCCTCTTCCTCTTTCACCTCTTTCTCCCTCTATTGGCTCCTCATCTTCACTTCTTCCTCCTCCCCTTCCTCTTTCTCTCCCTCTTCTGCCCTGCACTTGATCTTCATGTTCTCTTCCTCTTTGCCTTTGTCCTCCTCCTGCCCCTTCTCTTTCTCCTCCTCTTTCATCCACTACTTGTTCTTGCCCTTCTCTTCCTTCCCTCCCTCTTCTTCCTTGCCCTCTTCTCCCTCCTCCCCTTTCTTCTCCTCTGCCTCTGTATCCTCTGCCTCCTCTTCCTGAAAAAATATGTTGATGCAAAAACCCTAACCTGCATTTACACATTTCATACTTGCATTGTAGGAACTGATAGTATACCCAGGAAGAAAAAGAGGATATCTTACACACAATATGAAGGTACAGCTACCTAACATGTAGCTACACAAAACGTTCAGTGTACAATCAGTTGAATAATTTGTGAAACGCCGGTGCCTTTTTCTTTAGTCATACCAGGCCCTCTCCTGCTTTATTGTACTGAACGACACTAATTTTATTTATTGTACTGCCTGGGAACGCAGCTAATTTTCTTTGCCTGTCAGCCATTGTGTTCGTTTCTCTTACAGGTTGCAGTATACTGTGTACATTGCAGCCATTATACTTGAACTATGTGCTAGCATGGTATCAGCCTCATTCCTAGGCCCATTTAAAAAATAAGAGAAAAGGGCTGTCAACTGTTCATGCGTGTGCTTAATTGGGACACAGAGCTCACGTGGAATTATGGAAGCACATATGTACGTCAAATGACAGTCACTATCATGTGGTGGTAAACAGCACTTGACGTCTTGTATACTGGCTTATACAAAATCGCCACAGACAGCTTTCCTAGCTTCTTCCTTAGGCCTTCTGACACCAGTGTTTGTCACTTCAACCATGCTGCGACAATTTTCGCATATAGCTTCGCAAGTGTCGTAACACAAATTATGACTTGCCAAAGCCTGTAGGCAACCAGTGAAAGAGCCCTTATCCTCGTACAGATGCTTTACAGATGCTTTCTGCTCGGGTTTGAGCACCATCTCTTCACTGCAAAGTTGATGGAAGGTGTATAGAATAGGTTGTGCATACAAGTAGTTATTACGAACAGTATACGATTAAAGATACGGCAATATACACGTTCCTGATGCCATAGTACACAGAGATGACACATCCCGGGAAGTATCTGGACTTCCCGGGATGTCGGTGCTCCTGCAAATAGTGGACTATTTTCTCTGATTTTTCGAACAAGCCTGGGAAAGAGGCTAGCATGATATTGACATACCCAGTGGAGTGATGAAAGCATGTCAATTAGCATATGTACCCAGTACTTTCTTCTCCCCTCCACCAAAGAGCCAGGGTACAAGGCTTCAAGGCTACTGTCTGCCTATGCTAACATGCTCTCATCACTCCCCTGGTGAATTACCATGCTAGCACATCACTGCACAAACAGTGGATACTGGTTGAACTGTTATTGCAGTAGTAGCATACATAACCCCACTATCAATTTGCCCATGTAACTCTCACTGAATGTGTTGAGATCATTAATTTTAGGCTGGGAAGAGGTAAATGAACTTTTTTCATACTACTCACCCCCTCTCCTCCTCCTCCTCCTACTCCTGTCTCTCTCCAGTACCGGGAGGACCAAGTCGGCTACATCTGCAAGTAAGATAAACAGCAACTGTCATACTGCTCTAGCCTCCATTAGTACTCTTCTTACTTTGCAAATCCATAGTCAGGACTGAAGTCAAGCTAAAAGGAAGGCAATTTATAACTCTTGGGAAGACCACTAAATTTTTAGAAGAGACCACAGTGAATAGAAAGGCAAAACCAAACCTGAATACCCCAAAACCAATAGTGGTCTCATTATCTACCATGTTCCCAAGCCAGCTTTTACCCATCTAAATTAGCAGTTTAGTATACTAAACCTCATTTTGTGCTAAGTGCATTCTATTCTCAGCTCCGCTGTACGATGTTTGACTCCCAAGAGTCCCCATAACTTCCTAAGCGCATACAGATTGCTGAGTGTGACACAACAAATGTCTTGGCTAGTTTCACAAGTAGGCAAGATGGAAAGTTGACACTACATGTGTTTGGAGGTTCACCAGCCATACTATTTGACATTGACATCAACCACTGCATCTCTGTCTAATCCAACAGTTCCTCTACTCCCCAGGCCAAGGTCCCAGACGCAGATGACAAACTGCTTTATTTAAGTCTACAACATAATTAAGGTGCTACATCATTGGTGCTCACCGGGAATTTCAATGTTACTGTGACAGACAAGGTATGTGTGTGTTTCCCCGACCAAAGTCCATCCCCTCCTCAACGCGGTGGTCGGGTGAACAGTCATTGCGTGCAGCAATGACTGGCTAACGGGGCTCTAGCATGTTTGTGTCCGTGTGTGTGTGTGTGTGTGTGTGTGTGTGTGTGTGTGTGTGTGTGTGTGTGTGTGCAGGGTTTGATATGGGGGTGGCATGGTTATTATTGTTTTGTCTCAGGTATTAAACAACAATCTTGTCCCAGATTGCATCAAAAACAATCGGAGAGGATCTAAATTCCTGGGGCGGAGCATGTCCCCAGACCCCCCTAATAAACATGCAGACTTACGTTTGCATGAGCATACTTTCTCATGCACTACTATCATCCTGCTACCATCCTTTTTTTTCCCTCCCTTAACTCAAAATCCTGTATGAAACCCGTGTGTGTGTGTGTGTGTGTGTGTGTGTGCCTGCCTAGAGGCCAGTATCACTGCTTTGTACTGATACTGGTCAGTCCTGCTAAGCCCACATTTGTGTGATTAGGTGGAAAACGTCTACAGTCTGAGATTCCACTAAGAGAACCATATGAGTGTTTCACCCCACATTCCCTCCACACTCACTCCCCAGTCACTCCACAATTCCAATATTAGTTGTTGAGTAGCTTCCAGCTGTCTTCCTAACCACTTCCATTCCACATTAACCTCAATCCCATTCCATGCGAAGTTTACCTCCATTCCATAGAGCTGAGTGTTGGTGGTAGCTCAGGAGACCAGGAGAAGGCAGACGTCACTGTGAGTTCTCCTTCGTCATGTGTGTCGGCCGTGGTCACTGCCAGTACGTCACTTCTCTTGGGGCGCATTAGCTTTCTCACCGCCTGTGCAGCTTCCATTCTTTTGGCTGTTTCTCGAGCGTGATCGAGAGTCTCTGGTGGTGTCTTTAGAAGAGCTTCTTGGACATGCTCGCTGTGAGGATCATACAGGCAGCTGCCCAAGAGTTTTTGTGTGCAGTATGAATATCCTAGTACATTGTGAGATGCCACCTGGTTCAGTTATGGCTTCCTTTAACTCAAAGCTGCTGTCCTCTCTGTACCAGGTGCTGGACAGGCACTGCCACATCCTGGGACGGGGTCTGATGGTGAGCATGCCTACCATCCTCGGGAGGGATATCCCTGTCGTTAATGACAGCACTGAGCAGCTAAAAGACTTTATTGAGAGCAAGTTGGAAACAGCCGGTGGGAGGCTGGCTCGGTGAGTGGGGGGGAGGGAGGCTGACCACGGAGTGGTGGGTGGGGACAGTAACATCACCTTCCCACTACTGCAGTGTAAATTCAGTCTGAATCTGTTTGTCGCTGATCCTCTCTCTTCCTTCAGCTGGCTTCAATCAGATCATGCAGTAGACCCAGAAGCTTCAGGGCTTGAATTGCCCTCTGATACCATCCAGGTGGGTGTGGCAGCTGAGTTCACCATGTATACCAAGGACCAAGATGGGAAGCTGGTCTTTGTGAAGAGCATGAAGGTGAGCTGAAGAGGGAAGAGGAGGAGGGAGAAGGGCGTGTGTTCACTTGTTGAAGCTTACAGGAACTATGGTATATTTCTGGTGACAGGTGGAGGTGAAGGCAGTGTGGATGGGGGAAGGGAGGAGGACGAGGTCTCTCACCGAGACAAGATGGTGGACAGTGTGATGGGAGTGAGACGAATCACGTTCAAGAGGGCGTACAACGCCACACGCCTCAACAGCAACTATGTCTACAACTCTATCACCATGATGATGGTAAGTCATGTCATCATAGCTCTGGACTCATATGAGTGGCCAAAAGCCGCACAGAAGACAGCTAAATGCAAAAGTGTAGGGTAGCAAAAGTGCCATTTTTCTTATTCTTTCTTTGTTCAAACCACTTGTCAAACAACAATAACTCGAAAACGGCTCAAGTACTTACCTTGATTTTAGCACAAAATTGATGCTCATAGCATGCAGCTTCCCAACCACTCAGTGTCTTCTTAGCTTCAAATTCACCCTGGTCAACAAGAGCCATTTACAACACTCTGAGGCTGCTGTCCGTTGCATAACAAAACATCGCTACACTGCAATGAAGATTCGCGCGGGTAACGTGATATCATCACTTGCGTCATGCTTTTTTTTCCACCCCGTAGACCAGCAGTACGTACTGAAGATGTCTGCTGTTCAGCCTGTTGTCACCAGAAAGCGAGCGATCAAGTTTAGAGAGCTGGCGGATGTTAAGTTGCCCAAGCCTGAACGTGTCAGGAGACAAGACCCCGAGAGGCTGTACGATGTTCAAGTTCTTGACAGAGATCCAGGCAATGAAAAGGTCAAAATACATTATATAGGGTACAGTTCACGCTATGATGAGTGGCGTTCGGCATCAGAAGTGGTCCAGAGGGTTAGGGTTTTCGCTTCACAAGGAGTTTGCTTCAAAAATCAAAGCAAGCCTTACCAGTTCAAGGAAGGGATCACCTGAAGTTAAAATAGAAGTCCTTGGGTCCCTGGTCCTCGGGTCCTGGGTCCAGTGTCTATAGTCTGCCCCCCCTCCCCCATACCAAACAATAAAAATAACAAACACAACATTTTGTGACATCAGAGGGGATAGAAAGGCTTTATCTACTACAGTTGGGTTGTCAACTATGGGATCTGTTAAGAGGGAGTGGTAAACTAATTCCCAGACCTTTTTGCATGCTCATCAGACGACATGTCAACAATAGGTACACCATTTCTGTCAGGTCTGGTGATGGTGTACAAGTAATAGCTGTGTCAGTGTGTGTGTGTGTGTGTGTGTGTGTGTGTGGTTGACTGTGTGGCCAAGTGGTTAAAGCACTTGACTGTCAATCGAAAAACACAGGTTCAAGTCCCACCAGTTACCACAGGAGGAAAAAAAAAAAAAAAAATCTTTATTTTCTCCACTTGGCACCCAACCCAGGCCCAAGTAAAATAGTAAATTGGGAACCTGGCTTAGGCTGGGGAAGGACAAGACCACTGGCTGTGCCTAATTCCGCTGAGGTACAGGTGGGACTTCGGGTGCCCACACCACAGTGGAGGGGCATAGTCAGTGCTCCTGCGAGTGCTTGGCCCGGCTTCAGGAGTTTGTCTAGCGCTAGGCCCAGGAGTTCCCTGAAGTAGCGCACAGGGGTCCCAGCCTTAATTGGTCTGGGGGGGCATATCCCCATTAGGGGAGCTCCTTACGTTTTTGTTTGTGTGTGTGTGTGTGTGTGTGTGTGTGTGTGTGTGTGTGTGCATGCACGCGTGAGTGTGGGTATGTGAGCATGTGTGAGTGTGTGTGTGTGTGTGTGTGTGTGTGTGTGTGTGCATGCACGCGTGAGTGTGGGTATGTGAGCATGTGTGTGTGTGTGTGTGTGTGTGTGTGTGTGTGTGCATGCACGCGTGAGTGTGGGTATGTGAGCATGTGTGTGTGTGTGCGTGTGTGTGTGTATGTTTGTGAGATAGAGCTACAAAGACGCTTGTTCACTATGCATTCCAAGGGCATTTATGAGATACAAGAAGTAATTAAGATGGGCACCTGAAATCAGAGGACCAGCTAGTCTAGCTGTTGAAATGCCCTATAATTTGCAGCTGGGTTATGGGCTAGGTAAACAAGTGTATGGTGGTGTTTTCACTAAATTGAATAATCTGTAAGTAGCTGCTCTACGTTCCAACTGTTCTGATAGGCTCTATGATTGACATCATAAGCATTGGGTTTTTGTCAAGCTGTTTTGCTGTGCTTAAATTGTAACTCAGTGTTTATGCAAGGTTTGCCAAAAAAAGTGAACAGTCTAAACAACTTTTAGCTGTTATTGATGATCTCACCCTTTTTGCGACTTACTAAATATCATCTGTCCCACCCATTAAATCAGTATAAACAGAATTACCTATGCACCCTATACTCACTGGACACGCAATTGGCGACCTGATTCCCCAAAGTTCACCTTTTTTAAAGGCCTGTGTCACAAAGTTTTTAAATCGTCTGTGTGAATCCCTTTAAACACAGACAGGTTACTGTAAAACTTTGTCTTAAATATAGCTTACTTGTTGACAGAAATGTTCATTTCGTTGCCTGTGAGTTAGCGGATTTCCTCGAACAAAAACTGTGTCCAAGTCACCCACTAGCAGCCGCTCAAACTGAACAAAATGAGTATGAGACTGTAATACTAGGATAGCAGAATGGAACCACATTCGTACAAATTTTTCATGCTAATCTTTTTGCCAATTTTTGCGGGGCATACTCGGAGCATTGCTCACCTGCGCGACCGATCATGTATATAACGCAATACTGTGGGTTGTAGGTGTTGCATTATTTGGCCTGAAGTCAGCGGTTTGTGCACCTGGCATCCTTTCCTGTTTTATATCGTCGGAACGAGGATTTTAAGCAGTACGGTACAAAATTCAACAGTAGCAGTGTACTTTTAAAATGTAAAAAAACATTCCCTGGAAGACAGTTTTTTGTTTGGATTGAATACAAGTCTACAAGTGTTGTGGTTAGGGAGTTGTAAAATTTTGATTGAGATAAGTATATGGCCATGTTTTCAAATGCTTAGGACACCATTTTCTAATTTTGTACACATGTGTGCACAAAGTCTTGTTCCCAGACCAAGACTGTGGTCAATGGTCTGGAAGCGAGAATAGTACACGAAATGGCCAGCGGGCAGTACCGAGCAGTACGCATGCCTGGAACTACTACCAAACTGTCAACGCTGTTTCAAGTTCTGGTGTTGTCACGGGTTACACTTGAAATATTCTTCTTAGGCTTAGGTCTAACTGTAACTGAGATTAACATCAAAAAAGTACAGAAACAAGACTTAAAAAACATTAAAAATGTAAAAACATCTGGGATGGCTAGCCTCGTTCCCAGGCGTGGAGGAGGGGGAGGAGAAAGCGCCTGGTACACACTGTTTGCACTCTTGGCTTTGTACCACTGGATCCAGAATCGCCATCATCAGGAAGTGAAATAGTATTACGATTGAATGGGTATATACCACATGAATGAAATCCAGCAACAATATTTGCTGCATGGTGTAAGGGCTTGCAGCCAACCTTTCACAAACAGCTCAGTAAAGTTAAGACCATACTGGGATGTTTCTGCTGAAACTCATGACAGATGGCTGACCAGTGACATTTTAGGGGTCCAAACACAGTACAGTTAAGCGGTTGTGAATCTTGTGTGGTATGGGGTGGCAAGCGGAATGTTATAACACCCTCTGTCCTTGCCAACTCGATAGATGCCGTCTTATGATGTGAACTACATATGTCCATCAAGCAGAACAAGTAGAGGCTGATTTGGCACTGTGTACTGGAGTACTTGAGCCAGTATTTGAACAACTCCTGATCTGTCCATCCCTTGTCACTCATGCCATAGTATGTACCTGGGACTTCTCACTGAAGATTCAGGTACTTTCCCTCAAAAATAACCATTGAAGAAATGGACTGCCCAACAGCACTGGCAGAGCCAATTACACTGATCTGCTCTTTCTTCCCTGACTGTCAATAGCGGACCTTTTTCTGCCCTCGCTTGGCAACCACGTTGGGAGGCTGGGTATCAAGAGGCATGCCACTCTCATCCAAGAAGTTTGTGCTGGATTCTCCACAGTCACCTTAACCTGCCCTCACGTCTTTCCACAACCATCTTTGGCAGCTTTAATCAGGTGTTCTGCTAGAGCACGCTCTTCGTCGTTGTTCAGGTACTTTACTGGCCCAGGTTTAGTAGCATGTGCAACCCTGCCACTTAAGTGGTCTTTGAGAGTAGTAGAGGGTACACCATGAAGCAATGCTGCCTTATGAATAGAAATTGGTCCCTTTCTTACCGTGTCCATTGCTGCCTCCATGGATTCGTTGGTCCATTGCTTGTGCTTAATTGACATACGATCATCTTCCTTTGTTACAAAGTGTAGCTGGAGCAGACCAAGAGCATTCCTTCTTCGTTGAGGCATGACTAATTTCTAGGTATCAAGAACTGCATTTACAATGTATAACTCCCTCCCATCACAAACTGTACTTAGAAATCAGCAAAGAAGGCTTAACTTACAGCTGCGAATCTCGCCCAGCCACACGGCAACGTCGCGCGTTTCCACATAAATCTGGAGAGCTTAGTAAACTAGTCAGATTAATTCCGCATACTTCCTGTGATTTTATTCCACATAACTGGTCGATAATACGTACTGGTTGATGATTGGCAGTTTACGCTACTGCCATCAATTTGCTCCATGAGGTCTGCATACCGATTCTTCAAATTGTCTGCAGCTTCATATCCAGTCACACACAGTTAACTCAATGACCCAGACCTCTTGTACTATATCATTCCACAAAATAATGTCTGGTCTTTGGTCAGTTGTAGCGATGTAGAGGGGAAACACATAGGGTTGGTATCTGGGAAGATCTGCAGTAACTTTGCAGCCCTCAGGAAGATCTGCAGTAACTTTGCAGCCCTCAGGAAGATCTGCAGTAACTTTGCAGCCCTCAGGAAGATCTGCAGTAACTTTGTAGCCCTCAGGAAGATCTGCAGTAACTTTGTAGCCCTCAGGAAGTGCAGTAACTTTGTAGCCCTCAGGAAGATATATGTGCGTCAGCGCCATCCCTACATAGAGAGTCTACCGACTCTCTGATATGTGGACAGAAAGTTGCAGGTAGCTGTAGTTACCGAGATGCAACACTTTATAAACATCAGCATGAACTAACCAAGCACTCCAAGAAGGGATTATAAATTAATTTAGTCACATCTGCACATTTTTCTTGCAGTGATTATAAGTATCACAGCCCAGAAGGTGCAACTTTGATACCAGAATGTCCCTTTTCTTGCATCAACTGCAGGTAGGCACTGACTTCTTTGTCTTCATTGTCTTTCCCCCAAGCACACGAGAGAGGGATCAACTGGTATGCCCGCTGGTTTATGATGGAGTTCACAAGTGAAAAGGGTTTCCAGGGCTATTCAAAGGCCTTGGCAAGCTGAAAGATAACTGTGATTAAGCTGCAGGAAGGTGCTATACCATTTGCTCTTAGTACCCCAAGAAGAGTTCCCATACCACTAGATTCATGTTTGTCACTACTCTTGGAATGGACAACTTTGGCTGCACCAAAATGAATGCACATTTCAAAAAATTCACTGCAGTAACTTTGTAGCCCTCAGGAAGATCTGCAGTAACTTTGTAGCCCTCAGGAAGTGCAGTAACTTTGTAGCCCTCAGGAAGGTGTTGAGCTATGAAACTGGGTAATAACCTCCAAGACAGCATCATATCTTGTGTTGAAGCGGTGCATGCTCAGGGCTTGTGGGTTAGTTTTTCCCCAAGTGTGTTGTTACCTCCAAAAGTTCCAGGTTTCTTGGTTGGCATTGCAGTAACTGTACATGATTAGTATAGAAGACATGTAATGAAGCTTATAGCCACAATAAGCATGCTGCCAAAATGTGCATCCTAGTTATGGTATACAATTCATCAGAGTCACTAGAATCTCTCCCAAAGAAGGCACCATTGGGCTCATTTTTGAGCATTCTCTCGGTTTCTTCAACAGTAATGTTACTGTAGTAACAGCCAAATTTGGGTAGAGTGACGATGGTGTCAAGCAGGCCACAGCAACACGACATAGTGACACTGAACGCCACTAGTATTATCGTGCATGGCCCTCATACATGCACACATGTATGAGGGCCAGGTGATATAGGGAGCTGTGGCTCATGTAGGCCTGAGGGAGTTGTGGCTCATGGAAAGCAGTCATTCGCTTTTCTTGATATGCAACTGTGTACTCTACCAACCTTAGTAGTCACTGATTTTCATTCGTGTGGCTGGCCTATAGTGGGAACAAATTTTTCAGAGTGGGTCCAAGTATTTCAGAAAAATTTGTTCTGGGGAGAACCAATTTTAGGGGGGTCCAAATCAAATGTGACAGGCTCACTCATAGTGTTCTGTTGGTATTGTGGATATTATTGCTGTAATTAAGCAATGTATGCTTGTGAATTATTTTCACGACAATATTTATATTAATCTGCTTATGCATGCTATTATTTCTGGATCAACATTCAAGCTTTACCTAGATTTATCCCCATTGTGGTATTTTCAGCTGTTAATAATTAATTCTTAGTTTACAACCGCTCATATCTCCGGAAGAAATTACAAGAACAACTTAAAATTTGCTGTGCAGTGAGACCTATTTACAAGTAATCTAAGCTCCGAAAGTTAGCCAAATAAGGAAGTCAGAAAATATTTCCACATGACTTCTGTAACAGCGAACTGAATGGTGTATTTTAACCCATGCAACTGTTCTGCGGGCTTGAGATCTCTCTGAGGTAGAGATCTATGATAGCTTGTTGTTGACTGAGAATTTGATGGTCATAACTCCTACTACCGAGAAAACACACCATAGATAAAAAGCTTATTTGTCATTCATGCAACGCATTTTGAACTTTTTGCGCGAAAATAAAATTATACGTAACTCTGACTTCCGGTTCCGTTGGCGTAACGATTGTATGCTCAAATCATTATGAACTCCTCATGCTCTTATACTACTCTGTCCAGCACGATTTCCTTTTAAAGGGAATTTGCAGGACCACTGGGTAAGTAGTGAGGGCATTTTCTTTGGACTCGTCCAAAGAATCTGTAAGCTACCATCCCTGGTTCCCAAGGCCAGGTACCCAGTCTTTTTCTAGATTTCTCCTCTGCTGATGAACAACTGGGCATGGTGCATGTGAAAACTACAAGGTGAGACTTGGGTTTGAGGCTATTTATGAGTATCATCCAGTGTACTATGTCTTTCCCAAACATCAGACTACTCCCATAGAAAGGTGTGCAATTATTTTTGTAATTGCACAGGTAGGAGAGCTTCTGATTGGACAAAAAATACAAAAGCTACAGAACCGTGCAAGGTGTAATAGCTCCCTGATTGGTCAGTAGCAATTTGCTGTAAACTATATTAACATAATGCAAACTTGTAACACAATTAGCTGTAAACTATATTAACATAATGTAAACTTGTAACTTGTACGTAACTGACAACAATTTGGTGTAAACTATACAGTTTACTGTAAACTTGTATACTATAAACCACCACATACATACACATACTTTTTATAGGATACTGTAATCTAGGCAAAGTTTATGATTAACAAGGAACAGCATGTTTTCTCGTACAATTTGGGATTAATAGCACTCATGAATGGCATAATTGCACTCAGCTTCGCCTCGTGCAATTAACAGCCATTCACTCGTGCTATTAATCCCAAATTGCACTCAAAACCATGCTGTTACTTATACATATTATATAGGAGAGAAATGGTGTACCCCTATACTGTTTCTCCCCCATAGTATATAGGAAAGATTTTTAAACAGTGTGGTTTTCTACCAACTTGCTCCATTCCCATTAGTAGGGTGGGAGGGCATCGTGCAGTGTCACCTCCTCGATGATGGTGATGCCCAGGATCCTACTTTGTCATATGGACACAATAGGAGTAGGTGCAGAGAACACTGCAATTCAGATGTCATAAATGTACCAAGGACCTCATTTGGAGATGAATGTTTTTTGAGAATATTACAGTACAGCAACACGAGTTAGTACAAATCCTCACATCACTCATTCTACTGCACACTTTGCTTTCACCTAGGTGAAGCAAATTTTGCTGTCCAGCACTGGTCTTAAAATGCTCAGATCATTATGAACTACTCGTGCACTTATATCCTGTCCAGCACAATTTTCTTTTATAGGGAATGTGCAGGACCACTGGGTAAGTAGTGAGGGCATTTATTTGGACTCGTCCAAAGAATCTGTAAGCTACCACCCCAAACTGCTATGTGACTCAGTTGTATTCGCCTAGCTGTCTCTTTGTGTCTCTCACCATATAACCAATGTGCAGGTCACAGAGCTGGAGTGACTAAGGAGGATGCAGAGTGCTTTCAGTGCAGTTACAAAGTGTCATGCTTCCATACCTTAGACTCTTACACACGCACACACACATGCATATTCAGGGAAAAAAGTCATGGAGCTAAACAGGGATAGGGAGAAAGTGAGTCACCTTGAAGAACACCTGGAGAGTCTGCAAGATACTCTTCGGTAATCCCCTCCCCATCACACACACATGCACACATGTATGTCATTTTATGATGATATATTTTGCCTTGCAGGACAGCCAAATTCCTGTAACTAAAAGATGATATAAATAACTGTAGCTACATGAAACTGAATATCTAAGTATAAATGGCAAGTACCTAAGTTAGTTGTAGCTCCTGCTGTCATACTGGCATTTGTTTTGTAATTTCTGAAATTTTTTGTATGCAAATTAACTACACTATAAATATGACAATAATTTTCTGCATGAAAGCTGGTGAGAAAGCAGTGAACGGGAGTGCATAATTCACACACATAGTATGACGTAATGATGCATATACGGATAGATAGTGGGTGTGGCACTGTGATGACAAATTGGTTTGCAGCACCGGAATCTGATACAATCAGAACCTGGTATAGAAGATATAGCTAGGGGAGGAGCCAAGGTCAGGTCACGAGACTATTTATATCCCACACACTATCCGTATACACTTCAGCATGTACGAAACCAACTTACAGTAGAAGTCAGCATCAGCAGTATATTCTTGAGAAACATGCCTTGATGGTATATGTGCCATTATTTTTATGGTACCACCATTTTGGAGAATACTGTAAACTCCACCCTGTAATATCTGTTGTTGGTACAGTTGAAAGCAAGGAAGATACGCCATCTGAGTCATACATGTTTCAGACCATCCACGTCCACACCAAGCCCATGCACATGTATCACTACTTCACACCACATGTACCATACCTGCAATGGTAAGTGCTGCAAAAAATACCTTCTGGCAACTAGTCTTGTGCCCAGACTTCCCTCTTGCAAGGAGTGGTCTGGTGTCTATCAACACAGTGGGTTGTTGCTGTGTCAGCAGTAAACTGGTTATGTAATTGGGCTGATTACTGTATTACATCTTGAAATAGATTCCTTTGACGATGATTACAGTATTGAATCACCAGTTTAGGTAAGCAGTAAGGTGTATTTGCCTACAGTACATTGATAGGTGTAGGAAAGGCTTGAAATTGTAATGTAAATGTGTAGAGGGGGCAGGCATGGAGGTCTACACTGGTGGTTCATGCTTGCCACACTCTCCCCCCAGGCTGTATGAGCTGGCCATAAATTCTCTCTGCTTGTACACAAGACCAGCATTTAGCTACTGGTTTGCAATAGAATGAAGCTATCAAGTGGCTATGTTAGTGCAAGGTTCAGCCAGGCAAAACCCTTGATAGAATGCTTGGGGCAGCTTTGCACACTGCCTCTAGTTCAAGCAGACTTGGGACAAATCAGGTTTTGAAGCTTGGGTTCACCAGTTGTCATGTTTCAGGTGTAGGGACAGATTACTATTAATTTTGATTTACATGTAGCTTACATAACCCATGCAGACAATGACAGTACAAGAGGTTGCTATGACAACCAGTGACCCAGTTCCGCTTCTCATTTGCTGCTGATGCCTCACTATCAGTGAGCATGTCTGGCTCCTCCCTGGAGGGTGAAGCTTGTTCTTGTGATGATGGAGTGCCCACACGATTTGCTGTACAGTGTACTAGCTTGTGTCAACTACGCGGCACTTACCGGGAAGTTTGCCCGAGATCTTTTCCCAAGTGCTACAAGTTTGAACTGTTTCTGGTGTCAAGTCAGTAAGCGACGATATACAGTAGGTAGTAGACGTACACAGATAATGTGATGCTGCATGGGGTATGTATCATGCTTCCTGCTCCTCCTCTCACGCTGAGCTCTTGCTCCAACTGGGTTCAATACTGGTGGGAGCAGTAGTATTGCTCCTTCTCATAACCTTGTAACTACAGCTGCTAAGTTTTAGACACTCTAGGGACATTTTGAGCCTAAAATCGGCATGTTGGCATAATAGGAGAGGCTGAAAGTGACTTGAATAATGGGAGAGGGCGAATGTGAGTTGAAAGAGGGGAGAGAGTGAATGCGAGTGAGGAGTTGTGAGTGGAAAGCAGGACCCTCCAGTTTTGGGTGATACTAGTAGTATTTATCATGCAGCTGCCAGTTCAAAGGGAACTGAAATCAACTGTAATTCCCTTGTACAACAAAAAACAAAAACAGTTCAAAATCAACTGTCCTTTTCTTTTCAGTTACGAAAATGGTCCGATTATTTTATGTGTCATGGTCATGGTGCCTTTCCCACCTGGTTGAATATCGAAATACGTTCCTCCACATAGTCCAGCAGCAAGTGACTCAGCAGACCATTGTCGAAGTGCTGTAAAATAACCTTCCACTGCCGATAACTGTTCTTTTGCCATCCTGTGGTACAATCCTTTCATAACTGTTGAGTCTTGTTTTTTTACGAGACATTCATTAGTGTTAAAGCGAAGAAAAATACTTTCAACCCACACTTTAAAATTTGTTGCTGATTGAGCAGCAGTTGTTCCTGTAGAAGTGAGATTGCAGATACATGTAGTCAACACTGTGCTGTTTTATGTAGTTTTTTAGTCAGGTTTTACTAGCCTCATTCGAGGGAAGGGAGGTGGGGGGGGGGGTGTCTGGGAATCTAGTTTGTCAATGAGCCAGTTGTGTTTTAGCAATGGATCTTAAAGTAATTTAACCGATAATTGCATGTGACATCAGTACTGAAGTACTTAGTGGACTGTTCTAAGTTTGAGCCTCACACATATCCGAGTATAAATAGGAAAAATTGGTTGTTTTTAGCAAGAGTGAGCTAATATAGCTTGTGTACTCTACTGGCACTAATGATGGCCAGAGGTAGTGCTAGTGCTAGTGGTAGGTAAACCACTGATGGACTCTAGGCACTGAAGTGGTGGCTACTACTGTAACGTACCACATCGCACAAGGACTTAGTTCAGTAACTCAACAATAATAATAGCAGTCAAGAGGACAGAGAGCAAGTACAACTGAGGAAGCAATACCTTAAATAGCCATACAGGGCACCATGCGCACAAAAACAATAGCAAGCCCGAATCCAACGATGGGGCCTGCTAAACCACAAATAGAAGCCTAGGAAAGCAATAGTCCACCAAGTTCAGAGTCCACAGTAGAGTAAACCAACTAAACACTAAGGGAAAGTACCTAAACAATAAGAGAAGTTCAATAAGCTCAGTCCACCAAGTTCAGAGTCCACAGTAGAGTAAACCAACTAAACACTAAGGGAAAGTACCTAAACAATAAGAGAAGTTCAATAAGCTCAGTCCATCACACTCCTTCCCTCCTCTCCTGCGGTAAACTAGTTTACCAAAGACCTGCACAGTGCGTCAGCATTAGCGTTTGCGATGCCTGCTCGGTGTTAAAAGTACAAAACGATATGGCTATAGAAACAACTACAAGTACTCCGGTAAGAGATCTCACATGCAATTTATTGCTAATGAAATTTCTTATGCCGACAACTGACCATTATGGAAACAAGAGAATATGCATTAAAAATCACACTCTCTCATAGCAGTCATAGCAATCCAGGCTACAGATTGGTCATCAGACCAGTTGGTTTTTTAGTGCTTCGTAATTCTCTAGTAATATTGAGTAAATTCTGATAGAATTGTGAATAATACCAGTCTTGTCACATCCAATGCCAGTGCCATACTGTTTGGCTTCAACTACCTATCCATTGCGTGCATGCATCTTGTGCAGCTGTTTAGCTACACAACACATAGATTTTTTACCTATATTCAATCCAGGAATATTCGCGACAGCTCCGAGTCCCAACAATTGGTGAATTTCATCTGGAGTGGAGAATACCACAATAGCTCCAGGATCGCCATTTTCCACCTAATATGTTGGGGAAGGGCAGAGTTAAGCAATAGGCCTACCTTTGCTGTAACTCAGTTATAATAATACATGCAATTTCAAAATTTACTGCACAATAGCACTATATACGGTATTTCTAACTACTAATATCCAGGGTGCCCCCTTAAAAGCCTCACAAACCAAAACCCTGAGGTTACAATCAATTCTACTAGATTTAGCATGATAAATCTAAGACACTGCTCTGTATTTGCCATTTCACTATATCTACACTATCTACAGCATTCTCAACCTTTCCTTGAGCCTAAGGCCCCTAATTCTTGCTCTGCTGAGACTGTCGCCAACGTTAGGTAAGGGTTTCTTCCAAAAAGATTTTGCAAGAAAAAAACTCACTTCTTTATCCTCAAGAAGGGGCTGTGTGGGTGGTAGTGCTCTCCCTAGAAATTTGTTACAATCACGTAATATTAACACTGGGGGAAGAAACTACATCCATGCTTACATTTCATAAGGCAAGAACTTATAGCTAGCTACCTAAGAAATTCTACCTAGACTGGTGTGGCCTGACACTTCGAGTAAAATTGTAAGTGGTCAGGTGATGTTAGCATGTGCTACCCATCACTTAGGAATGTAAGCTGCCTGGGCACAACGTGCTACTACCCGATTACATGCTTAGCTGGTCTTTCATAATTGCTGTCAAGGGAGTGACAACAAGTACAATGTACAGCTTGCTGGAGGGATACAGCTGCTCTTCTCGTAGCCAATAGGCAAGACCGTGAATACGTCACATCCTCATACTACGCCAGCTACAACCTGTAGTTGCGTATCCCACTTCTTGGGCGGTCTTCGTAGTGGCACTCTCAACTCCACTATCCAAGACAGCAGCGGTCATAGCATTTCTTTACTACATTCCACATCCAATTAATTAAGACTATAAGGCAATCCAATTGGTGCTGCAACTATAATTGCAGTGGTGACTGGTAGTTTTTGAACTGAACTGTTTTCCACAATTGTGCATGCTTGACTGAGGAATGCAAGATTCTATGTAAGAAATTTTAGCTGGCATGAAAACCGAAAACAAACTATACAGGCAAATTCTGGTAAAGGCATAGCAGAGATCTAACACAAATATCTGAACTGAGTAGTTTCAAAACAGCATGCACATGGGCAGTTAGTCCACTCTGCCTCTCAGCCCATCAATTATTCCTAAAAAATGGCTGCTTTGCAAGTCTTACCTTCATCCTTCAATAATTTTTTTGCCAGTTTTAAGCTTTGTATATAGTTTCAAGCCTCCTTTGAATGTGGAAGTAACTTTATTCATGACAGTTTATTAATGCGGAAGTTGTTACATTATCAGCGTTATCAACTCAAACGGTCGAAGTGACCAAACAAGTCTTTGGCTGCGCCAACAGTTTGATTTTGTGTAGATAGGGTGTAAATAGGCTGGATTAGTTTAACTAAGTGGCTGATAAGTACCTAGTAAGCTATTCCTACTTGTTTGAAGCCATTTTGTGCTGACTATCCATCGTAGCTTCGAGCAGTTGGAAACGGTGCTGATTTTCTCACATGATACCCACAGCCCTGACAATATCATCCGATTTACAGGTTATTTGAAGCTATTACTCCTACCTGAAGTCAATTATGGAGAACGCTTTCTCCCTGTGGGCGAGAAAAAGCTTCGTGTTTGGCAGCCTTCAGCTCATTGACGATCGTCAGTAAATACGTACTGCCTCTTCCTGTCTTTCCAGACGATGATGTCAGTCCAAAGGTGTGCCCTACCTTGTTAGCACTTATCATGGAGGGGCCTACCCTCAAATCTCGTTAAGCTTCTTAAGCTTCGCGTGGAAAGTGCACAAACTCGTCATGAACATATATATATGGTCACTGCAACGACCGGAAGTTTAATGTGACCATATATATATGGTCGCCGCAGTCAGAGGGTTAAGGTAGCCACACAAAAATCCCTATCCAACCATAGTTGCTTAGGTGAACCCATGTACATAAAATTAAGTAGCTTACTCTCTTGGAGGGGGCAGGCGTTGGGGAGATGTGTCTCAGGGGTCTCAGGGGTCTCAGCTACATACATCAAGAAGCAAAAAAATCTCAGTGATTTCAATTCTGACTACACTAGCTTCTGTTAGCATACAACACTCCCAAGATACTGAATGAACAGAGCATCAATGGCCCCTGACTGCTGTAGTAACTTTCCTTGCTAAAACTATGCGATAGATTTGTCTAGATATCTATTTGCTATGTGAACCTTGCAATAATATATAATTGTACTGCCTCTGTAACTACTTTCTAAGTTTGCTTCCCCAACAGGCTAGTTGTACACAAGTTAGAGTTAAACCATCCCTTCCTGGCCGGTATGGTATATATTGCACAAAGTGCGTAACCAAATTAGAGCACAAGGGCAAAGCTTGCTTTGGTATAGAGAGAGAAGCACAAAAAGGAAAGTAAAAAAAGGCCTCAGTATTATAATGTTAGATTCTGCTAACGGAGTAGCAAATTAAAATGGCAGCCTTCAGCTACCTTTCTAGGTTGGTAGAAAGTAGAAATTAGTCATGTGAGGATCCAGATTTTCAACTTTTCGCTTAGATTCGCTTGTTGAGAACTTACCTCCCTTATGAGCATCTTTCATATCTATTGTGCTATAAGCAGCCTTTGTGATCTCATTTGTTATGTTGTACTACAGTAGAATACTACGCTTCTGGTCACTTTGGAAGCATAGCGAAAAGTAGAACTTAACTACTTGGCAGCGGGTGTGAAAATCAGTTAAAGTATGAGTGAAAAAGAGATGGTTTTCTGTGGCTAAGAAATGCCCATTATTCCATTTTCGCGTACTATGAACACACATTAGTGTCTCTACCTGCATCATTAGGTCGTTGGCTCCAGCTGCAACTATAGCCATGGATACTACGTATCATTAGCTACAGATCAAAAGAGACAAGAGGTCTGAGCTTGTGTGTCTCTTAAAGGTTGAGAAAACAGAGGGACAATGCTCGATGCCATGCTCAGACAGTGGAACAGATGGAGGCTAGGCTGTGACAACAGTTCGTCGGCTCCATCCCACTCACCCTGTTTCTGTCATTGCATGCATAGGCGAGGCCTAGGTTTATGCATACAAGTGTATATGTGCAGCAGGAACAATGTACAACTATCTATTTTGCTTGGACCTTATGGATGGTACTTACAGGAACTGGGAGGCATGATGTTGAGCTTGCGTCTTAAAATTATTGTTGCTGGGGAATAGATTATATGGGGCTTCTAGCTATAGTTTCACTTACATGTATTAATCATATATTTATTGATTTTATATATAGTTTTCCCTATAGAAAAGTGTGCAATTATTTTCAAATTGCACACTTTTTGGGACACTAATTGCACACTTATCAACCAATCAGAAGCGCGCACATTTCAAATCTGACGAATCACGTTATTGCTATAATTATCCCTCACGACTCGCCCTAGCAACAATAATTCGAAAATGGCTACTGTTGTCACAATTGTCGTTATTTGCTGTCACTGTAAAGGTGCCTAGATGCTAGAAACGCTGTAAAAACGGAAGGAAAATGCACCGAAAAACGGCATAAGCGGTGGTGTGTTGGAAAAGTTGAAGCTTATAGTCAATGCCGCTCTGTGTTTGGCATGGCTAGCTATTCATGAGTGAACGGACCTGCCGTGCTCCACTCTTGTGGTAATCTAAACCTGGACGACATTTCACTGTCTCGTCTGTGACATTATGCCTACTGTCATGGGCTTCGTGGCTAGCAAAAGCGATACCATTCAGCTCGCGCATTTGAGTCGAGGCTTACTCACCTGTTTTGCGCAGCACGGTGTTAAAAGATGAGAAGTATATGATTAATATGCAATCACATGGATTCTCGTATAATTTGGAAATAATTATTCCCAAATTGCACTCGAATCTATGTGATTACGTATACTAATTATATGTGTAGACATAAGAACTTCAGGCCACGGTAAGGATCCCAGACCAGGGCACGTGAACTCGTTCTCAGACCGGAAAATGGCTGACTAGTGCTTGCATTGGTAAACGAATTGTAGCATAACTCTTGAACGAAATGCTCTTGGCAAAATGAGCTCAATTTAAACACATCCTCGTTTGGTTTGAAGCCTATCTGTGTCCAAACTTCAGAGATCTAGCCACCAGGTGAGCCAAGCTAGTTGTAACAAACATACAAACACACAGACAAATGCAGTACTGTAACCCTCTGGCGGATGTGCACCAAGGGTTAAGAACATACCACACTCAACACAACAACAATCACTAGCACCAAGTGCAACATGATTCCTACACTCACACCCACCCCACAATGTTATGCATTCACTATGTTAGTTCAAATCAACAGTTTGCAGCAAAAGTTGGTCAAGCTACCTTGGTTTTGTGTTGTCTATCCGGCAAAAAACAGGTAGTATTGATTTGGTGGGTTATGGTGGCTAACTAGAAGTGCAGTGCGAAACATTAAACTGCTATGTCAGCACTTTCGCCCCCTTATTACTGCAATCAGCTTGGCCTGCGGCAGCCTGTACCTACTTCTAAGGATATGAAGCATGTGTACGTACCCAGCTGGTTTTTAGACAAGTCACAGAAACGTTTTCCGAATGAAAACAAGCGCACGTAGGGATGGAACCCTCAAAAACTGGCCAAACAAGATGGGAATGACACAACACATTTACACCATCCCTACATCTTGCTTTGTGTTTGTGAGTTGTGTTGTGGAAGGCATTTGGGAGGGTATTGCTGGGTGTGTAGTGCATGTTGATGTGTGTGGAGAGTGCGTATGTTGTGGGTGGATGCAATGTAGTTGCTATTGAGCATGGCAGGTATAAGTCTGTCGTGTATGTATGCAGAAACTGTGAGCAGTGCTAGGTCTGTATGGTATGTTGGGGGTTTTAAGTTACGCTGTGAAATTTTATTGCTGCTGAATGTGGCAGAATCTGATATGGATTGTCTTTTATGTGGAAGGCTATGGAGTGAGCAGTGCTGAGTACCACGTTCATTTAAGCCCCGTTTACACGTACCAACCCGGGTTGCTTTAATCCAGATTAATCCGGATTTGAATCCGGATTAAACGCGTTCACACATACAGCTACTAACCCGGTTTAGTTCATGAATATTCTTTCAGAACTAGCGCTTCTGTCCTAATCCGGATTGTAACCCGGGTACAACCCACATCCGGAGGTGGGTTAGGTAACCCGGATTGCGATCCGGATTAGCGCGTTTACACAAACCCGGATTAGTTTAATCCGGATTGGGATCCGGGTTAAAGGCCTCATGTAAACGGGGCTTTAGTGAGTGTGTAGAGAGTTTTTGTTGTGCATAGTTGGCAAAATGGCACAAGATGTAGGGATGGTGTAAATGTGTTGTGTCTTTCCCATCTTGTTTGGCTGGTTTTTGAGGGTTCCATTCCTACATGCACTTGTTTTCATTCGGAAAACGTTTTTGTAACTTGTTCCTGTTGTTTTTTTTCATTGTTTTTTAGAAATAGTAAGAGAGAAGAGAGGCAGGCAAGGGAAGATGCATGGTCTGTAAAGTATAAAAGCACAGAACTGTGTTGTTCACAAAGAATCATTATAAATTCAAATGCTTCCAAGTGAAATTGTAAATTTATCCACGGGGTTTAGAAGCCCAAGCAAAGCCTCATAAAACCCAAGTGCAAAGCACATGAGTTTTAGGAGGCTTTGCACACAGGCTTATAAATCCCATAGATCCCAACGCTGTGGTGTCAAAGTGATAGATACTCATAAAATTGTTGCTGTAATGGTGTCTTACGACGCAATACTACGTGTATGTGAGCTCTGTGGGCACAAAGTCTGCAGAGAGTTTTTGGTGAACCCAGTAGTAGTCCACATGAAGTAAGTGAGAGCTGAACAACCGCCAGTTTCTGCGGCCGCCTCCTTTAGTGTGGAAGTTTTTGAATGAAGCCGCCATTGACATGGTGCTACTAGCTGCAGTAGAACAATTCGAAGACCAAACTACCACTAGGCTGCTAATTGCTGCATTGGAGGAATATGAAGACTCGGGCACAACACAAAAGGAAGATGTTAAGAAGACACCAGTCGAAATGCTACCATCAACTCTAAGTAAACATTGTATGTGCATTTTTGTTGACTAGTAATTTGAAATGTGAAAAGTTGAAAATTAAACATTGAATATCAGTGGCTAGTGTTCTAAGTCATATAATCCACCTAGATACAAAGTACTTGATGGTTAAAACACTAGCTGGCAACTTAACACTAGCTGGCAAGGAACAGGTAGTGTTTTAACCGTCAAGTATCCTTGTATCTAGGTGGGTTACATATGACTAGCAACAGACTAGATTACAAAATGACTTCAGCTATGGTCTAAATCATGGCGTATGGTAGTACGCCATATGTATGCACTTTTAATGTGAACGCCATTGTTTTTCGGGGCCATCCCTACATATGGTACTACCAGAGGAGGTAGTGCAGGTATATGGATTTGTATACGTACGTTACATCTTCCGGTGATATCCGTTATGACCTGTACTGTAGCTTAGATCCAAACCCCACACCGCAAGATTATTGGCCTCATGCTAAGGCACTCGGCAATTATCCCTTCCTACCAAAGACATGATTGATTTGCATAAAGGCTTGCACTCATATCCACCTTTATTGCAACTTGCATGGGCATATCAAAGGAACCGCCAATACAATAACGTCTGCATAAAGACACACATACTGTATGGAAATTATAGCATGGTCAATATTGAACAGTGACGTCAAAGTCGAAAACCATGGCTGAGTTAGCTACTCAACGTCGCGATAATGTACGTGTTTTTTTTTTGTGATATTTCAAGGGTGCATTGACCCTAAAGGGAAGAGGGCACACAACTCACATACTTGCAATGTAAAATTCAAATCAGGCGACCGGATGTACTATTATTAGACCGGCACTACTATTGTTAGTACAACCTAATTATGCGAAAACTGCCTGCTAGATCAATGGAGAGGAAGCGTAAAGGACTGAGTGAATTTGGTACACCATCCAAGGGTCCATGGTTGGCGATAAACGTCCCAACTGTCCTGTGTGTTGTGGGTATAGCGAAACTTCTGGGGTTACTAATAAGTAGCGACGTTCTATAGAGTAAATTTACATTAGTCACACACCATCTCACCACCTTCGGTGGATCAATAAGCCCTTGGTGATTTATGGCACTCGAGCTGTGGTCTCAATGCTGATACAGCACTCATCTTCGCCTTGTGATGTATCAGCCTCTCGACCACAGCCTGAGTGCCATAAAATCACGTAACGCACTCAAAGTCTATTACTTACGGGTCCGGGTTTTTTGGGCCAGGATTCCGCTCCACATCACCTGCCCTCATTAAGAGAAGTCCAAACCAAAGTTGGTGGGCATTCCGTGATAGCTGTAGAGCAAAAAAAAATTGGTTGTTAGCTAACCAATCTAAGCTGCCTTGAGTAAGCTTATACAGACACAGAGGCAGAATCTGACTTGCTAGTGGGGGACTCGCTCAGGCTCACCCCATGAAAGCACAAAATTGTAAAACTCTCGGTGTTAATTAGAACTGTGTTGTTTAGTTCAGAATCTTGTGCTATACAGATTAACTAGAAAATGTAGAACATTGTGGGGATGAGCCTGAGCAAGCAGCAAACTGCTGATTTACTATTTGTCATGGCACACAGCAGGATTTGTCACTAAGTCCTCACCAGAGATAAATACAAGTATCACAACTGTCGGCCATTTCTCCAGCCAGGGTAGCTAACGTGGCTACACATACATCATGAGCTAAATTTCTGGTGTTTACTGATGATCGCCGTTTATGCCAAGCCTGGTCTGCTACCTGAGGTTTACTCTTGTGCCCAGAAATATAATCTGGGTACGAGACTACCTGAGGCTGAGCGTCCATATTAAATTTGTACCGCCTATGAGCGGCCTGCTATCATTGGTAGAAGCACAAACCGGTACCACCCATACTTCAACTTCAGTCATCTTCGCTCTGGGTCCCTGATGCTGCACTCTGACCACACGTCGATCATCATGAAAATTTGGAATGCGCTTATTTAAAATTTACGGTAAGTGGTGGGTCCAAGCATAGATACACACACACATGCACAATGCAGTCACTCTAGTGTGGGGCTCACTCAGGCTCGCCCCAACTATATATAGTATATGCCCTAAAGTAATTGCCGAGCACAGCGAAGCGGAGCGAGGCTTGGTAATCGTGACGTAGCGCCTGTAGCACGTTGCAGTCTCGGCCCCGAGAACGTCAAATGTATGTCACGGTTTTGGCCCCCAGGGGCCCCCTGCAATTTTGGCACACGTGATCTTCATCTGTTACTAGGCGTGAGTAAATACGTAAGTGATCGAGCGAGGTATTTTTAGCTCGACATCCTTGACCTCGAAGCTAGATGGCGATAGCAAGCGAACGAGTTCGTAGTGAAAAGCATCAGTACTCTCAAGGGAGGAGCCAGACATCAGTTTGTCAATACTCGCGCGTGGATAGTCAAGCTGCTATCGGTCGGTTAAGCGAGCCCCGCGTAGCAATCTAGCTCGACTTCCAGCGATCAGCAGTTTCTGGACTCTATTTGTGGGGATTCACGCTACCAAAAGAAAGTCATGCACTGGTGTTCATGAAGGTCATTCAACCGCTGCTGTTCAAAGACTCTCGAGTGTTGCAGTCTGTCACTTAGTGTCTACCCCACTCAGTATATCAAAATTAATAGTGTCAATGCAAAGAAAGTGAAATAAATGAATTTAAGACTCAACACTGTAAGTAGGAGCACACACACTAAGGAAAGGATAGTCAGTATCGACTAACTTGCACAATTATTATATATAAGTGCAAAAGGGGGTGCTGTGAATGATACGTAGGAATGAAATTACCAAATATGAAATGAATGAGTAGCAAATGTAGGTGTTAATTGCTGCCAAACTGACAGTTGATATTGCGGGCACAATCGTGACGCTACAAGCATTTGGCAAGGTAGTTGGGCAAATTGCGGATGAAGACCTCCCCAGTGAGGAAGGACTTTTGACTGCATGTTTTGTGATCGCCAGACTCTGCTTTGCGCGAGGCTTGCTGCATGTTGTGTACTCCTAGTATGTATTGGCCACTTGATTGTTTCTATTGCCAAGGGGTCTATCTGGGAGTTTGAGCTTGGGAAATAGTCTAGCAAGCCAGCCCTATCAAAATCAACCCAGCTCTGTAATCACTTACAGTATCCAGCATGGGAATGAGACTATTTGGAAAAGTCTTTTCATCATGTAGAGTGTAAAAGTATGTGTACCCATCCAGCCCTCAACAACACAATTGCAACAGGTTAATATAAACAGGACACCTACCCTGGTTTTATAGCTCTCCCTATATCAGAAGCTTATGTATTTATGCAGGCCCTAGTTTTCACAGTGAAGGTGTCCAGACCCTATTTTTCAACAAGGCCACATGGAAAATATTTGGTCTGGGGATGAGACTTCTTCCCATTCTGAACAGACACACATACCATCATCCAGCCGAGAATCTCCAGGGCAAGCATGGGTTGAGGTGAGGGAGGCGAGTCAATGACATGGTTGGGAGTTTTAGCACCACATTTCCCCTGTAGGCAACCAGAAACAGCAACACTTGAATATGAAGGAACATTGTACACACTGTAGACCAATCAGCAGTGTTTATCAGCAACAAACAGGTTGTCATGGTAATAGCACAAGGTGAACAGTGATTGAATGAATCAAGCAGGAGGTGGTTACAGATTTTGTCCTGAAAATAAAATCTGATATTCACCTCCTCTTGAAGACGTGCTAATATATATGTGTCTTCGTTGGATGTGGGAGTTGGTTGATGGTATTTTTTCTTGGATTGTTGTTCTGTAGAATACCACTTTGCCCATCCTTTGCCAGGTTGCTTACAGTGGTTTGTTACAATTGGAGGTAGACACTGCCATAAATTAACCATTCAGCATACTTCCAAGCCGTTCAGCCAGCTTTCAAACCGTTCGGCCCGGTTTATAAACGGGACCACTTCGCTTTGTATAACTGAAAGCGGGCTGACCAGTTTATAAACCGGTGGCCCATTTACAAACTGGTCAAGTTTGCAATCGGTTCGCAACATATGCATTAATTGGTAGGCTCTTGGTCCATAAGCCAGACAGTACAGGGTTCAGCTAAGTACGTACAATGTGCTTGCTTTTGTTACATACGTATAATGAAATGCTTCAAGTATAGCCTCGTTCACAGGCCTTCCTCATCTGTTGCAATCTTTTATATACATGTATTTGAGGGAGCCTCGTGCCTCGTTCCCATGCCTTCGCCCACCTCTTGTCTACCTAGGTAGGTACTGACATCATTCACATGGACCCGGCCTCCCCTCCCCCACCCCCCACTCCCATTTTACATACTGCAAGCGATCAAAAAGTGGATGGTAGATCACAATGCTTAGCACTCACATTCTTAGATGAGTACTTCTCACTGTCACAGTGTGCACGCTCCCTTCTTTATCTACCTCAATCTATGTACCACACACACACACACATACAGACATACAATCTATGTACCACACACACACACACACACACACATACAGACATACAATCTATGTACCACACACACACACACACACACATACATACAGACATACAGACACACCTTGAAGGTATCAAAGAGTAGCGGCAGTTTCTCTGCTACACTTCCCACCAGCTTGCTGCGTAAAGTGCGGTTGGTAGGTTTGTCCAATCTGTCCCTTGCTCCCTCCCACAACACCACCATTGTCACCAGCAGCCCTGTCATCAGCTCACTATCCTCCACACTGAGGGTCTCCGGGGCTTAATGGGAGAAGAGACAAGAGGAAAGAAGGAATAATTGAAGAGGAGGGTGGAAGAAAGGAGGAAGCAATAGATACATGTACAGGTACCTTTCTACATGTGACACAAAACACACAGCATGTATCTCATGTACATGTATATATATACACACACGATGATACTCACCAGTTTCAGCCTCCATTTCCTCATTTAGTGCACTCTTGTCTTCTGCACCTTCCTCCCTCCACCCTCCCTGAACAATGCTAGTCGGGTTGTGGGCTGCACACATACTGTCTCCATCCTCTTCTTCTTCCTCTGCATTTGAAACAAGAGAGAAAAGAAATGATTGTTTTGAGGTCATGAAACTAGGTCACCTACATACATGTATACATGTAAATAGAAAATGCAGAACATTACATGTAACTAGATTTTTTGGGGGCGAGCCTAAGCAAGCAGCTATGTACATGTATACTATTATACACAAGACTTAAAAAACATTACAAATGTAAAAGGATGTAGGGATGGCATGCCAAAAAGTATGCAAACAAGGTAGGGATGATATAATAGTGAAGGTAAATTTACAAACCCTCATCCCTACATCATTTTCACATTAGCTTGCAACTGTAATTTAAAAAGATGTAGTATAAGTACAACCCCAGAATTCGAAATGGCATTGACAATTTAGTAGTGCTTCCAAGAATGTAATAACATTGCCAGCTAGAATCTGATGAAGGCCAACCACTCTCCGGAGCTCCGTACAAAACTTCCAATCTCCTGACGACTGACCAGCTGAACCACAGAAAACTATACATTGACAACTGATCATCATAGCATCACAGTTTGCTAAAGTTGTGAATAGCTACTTTAATTAGTGTAGCTATAAGTTGGCAGCTTAATGCAGCGCTTTACCTATGTGGTGTTCATAAACCTTGCCCATAGCTTCGGGAAGAGACGGTGTCAGCCACGCGCGTGGTCAACTCTTATACTAGTGTCGTTCCCAGACCAATGAGCGTGGTATTTGACCCGGGAACGAGACTTCATGTGCGCATGCGTACAAAATTAGAAAATGGCGTCCTTCACAACGGACAACAACCACAGAGCGTTGTGAATGGCTTTTATTGACCAGGGTGAATTTGAAGCTATGAAGTCGCTGAGTGGTTGGGAAGATGCGCATTCTGACGAGCATCAATTTCGTGCTAAAATCAAGGTGAGTACCTTAGCCGTTTTTGAGTTATCATCGTTTGACAAGTGGTTTGAACAAAGAATAATAATAATAATAAGACGAAAAATGGCACTTTTGCTATCGCACACTTTTGCATTTAGCTGTCTTCCGCGTGGCTTTTGGCCACTTACATGAGTCTTGCTGATCAGAAAGGCACTCAAAGAGGAAGCCTGGATGCTTAAATAAGCTTTTTGCGTGTTTGTGGTGAAGTTATACGGCTTTTGCTTAAGTATTGCATATATTGTGCGTTGGCGCCATCCCTACATAGAGAATCTACCGACTCTCTGATACATGTGGCAGTCCTGGGTGGAAATCGAATTTTATTCCATTGCATAATTCGACCGCGTTACCGCATTCGAAACACAGCTTGTTGTTGTCAATTATTTTCTGAATGTAATCATTACTTTATGAGGTAAAAGTATGCAGAGCAGTGCATTACAACAACTAATTACAAGGAAGATGGTTTGCAATCATTACTTATTTAGAAGTAATTGGAAGCAAAACAAACTGGTTGGTAAATTAATATGCACTATTTCAACTGTACTTACTAGCTGGTGTAATTCAGTGTTGGTGTAAATGTAAATGTGTAGAGGGGGCGGAACTGGGTCACTGGTTGTCATAGCAACCTCTTGTACTGTCATTGTCTGCATGGGTTATGTAAGCTACATGTAAATACTACTGCTCCCACCAGTATTGAACCCAGTTGGAGCAAGAGCTCAGCGTGAGAGGAGGAGCAGGAAGCATGATACATACCCCATGCAGAAGCAGACTTAGGACAAACAGGTTTTGAAGCTTGGGTTCACCAGTTGTCATGTTTCAGGTGTAGGGACAGATTACTATTAATTTTGATTGCTCCTTCTCATAACCTTGTAACTACAGCTGCTAAGTTTTAGACACTCTAGGGACATTTTGAGCCTAAAATCGGCATGTTGGCATAATAGGAGAGGCTGAAAGTGACTTGAATAATGGGAGAGGGCGAATGTGAGTTGAAAGAGGGGAGAGAGTGAATGCGAGTGAGGAGTTGTGAGTGGAAAGCGGGACCCTGTTGGCCACTGTAGTATCACCTCCAGTTTTGGGTGATACTAGTAGTATTTATCATGCAGCTGCCAGTTCAAAGGGAACTGAAATCAACTGTAATTCCCTTGTACAACAAAAAAAAAACCAGTTCAAAATCAACTGTCCTTTTCTTTTCAGTTACGAAAATGGTCCGATTATTTTATGTGTCATGGTCATGGTGCCTTTCCCACCTGGTTGAATATCGAAATACGTTCCTCCACATAGTCCAGCAGCAAGTGACTCAGCAGACCATTGTCGAAGTGCTGTAAAATAACCTTCCACTGCCGATAACGGTTCTTTTGCCATCCTGTGGTACAATCCTTTCATAACTGTTGAGTCTTGTTTTTTTACGAGACATTCATTAGTGTTAAAGCGAAGAAAAATACTTTCAACCCAAACTTTAAAATTTGTTTCTGATTAAGCAGCAGTTGTTCCTGTAGAAGTGAGATTGCAGATACATGTAGTCAACACTGTGCTGTTTTATGTAGTTTTTTAGTCAGGTTTTACTAGCCTCATTCGAGGGAAGGGAGGTGGGGGGGGGGGTGTCTGGGAATCTAGTTTGTCAATGAGCCAGTTGTATTTTAGCAATGGATCTTAATAAAGTAATTTAACCGATAATTGCATGTGACATCAGTACTGGAGTACTTAGCGGACTGTTCTAAGTTTGAGCCTCACACATATCCGAGTATAAATAGGAAAAATTGGTTGTTTTTAGCAAGAGTGAGCTAATATAGCTTGTGTACTCTACTGGCACTAATGATGGCCAGAGGTAGTGCTAGTGCTAGTGGTAGGTAAACCACTGATGGACTCTAGGCACTGAAGTGGTGGCTACTACTGTAACGTACCACATCGCACAAGGACTTAGTTCAGTAACTCAACAATAATAATAGCAGTCAAGAGGACAGAGAGCAAGTACAACTGAGGAAGCAATAACTTAAATAGCCATACAGGGCACCATGCGCACAAAAACAATAGCAAGCCCGAATCCAACGATGGGGCCGGCTAAACCACAAATAGAAGCCTAGGAAAGCAATAGTCCACCAACTTCAGAGTCCACAGTAGAGTAAACCAACTAAACACTAAGGGAAAGTACCTAAACAATAAGAGAAGTTCAATAAGCTCAGTCCATCACACTCCTTCCCTCCTCTCCTGCGGTAAACTAGTTTACCAAAGACCAGCACAGTGCGTCAGCATTAGCGTTTGCGATGCCTGCTCGGTGTTAAAAGTACAAAACGATATGGCTGTAGAAACAACTACAAGTACTCCGGTAATATTCACGACAGCTCCGAGTCCCAACAATTGGTGAATTTCATCTGGAGTAGAGAATATCACAATAGCTCCAGGATCGCCATTTTCCACCTAATATGCTGGAGAAGGGCAGAGTTAAGCAATAGGCCTACCTTTGCTGTAACTCAGTTATAATAATACATGGATGAAACTTTGACCTTTGTCAGGCTGTCTCTGCACTACAACAGCTGTCACCTTGTAATTTTGCGGCTGATGTAATTTCAAAATTTACTGCACAATAGCACTATATATCCAGGGTGCCCCCTTAAAAGCCTCACAAACCAAAACCCTGAGGTTACAATCAATTCTACTAGATTTAGCATGATAAATCTAAGACACTGCTTTGTATTTGCCATTTCACTATATCTACACTATCTACAGCATTCTCAACCTTTCCTTGAGCCTAAGGCCCCTAATTCTTGCTCTGCTGAGACTGTCGCCAACGTTAGGTAAGGGTTTCTTCCAAAAAGATTTTGCAAGAAAAAAACTCACTTCTTTATCCTCAAGAAGGGGCTGTATGGGTGGTAGTGCTCTCCCTAGAAAAATTTGTTACAATCACGTAATATTAACACTGGGGGAAGAAACTACATCCATGCTTACATTTCATAAGGCAAGAACTTATAGCTAGCTACCTAAGAAATTCTACCTAGACTGGTGTGGCCTGACACTTCGAGTAAAATTGTAAGTGGTCAGGTGATGTTAGCATGTGCTACCCATCACTTAGGAATGTAAGCTGCCTGGGCACAACGTGCTACTACCCGATTACATGCTTAGCTGGTCTTTCATAATTGCTGTCAAGGGAGTGACAACAAGTACAATGTACAGCTTGCTGGAGGGATACAGCTGCTCTTCTCGTAGCCAATAGGCAAGACCGTGAATACGTCACATCCTCATACTACGCCAGCTACAACCTGTAGTTGCGTATCCCACTTCTTGGGCGGTCTTCGTAGTGGCACTCTCAACTCCACTATCCAAGACAGCAGCGGCCATAGCATTTCTTTATTACATTCCACATCCAATTAATTAAGACTATAAGGCAATCCAATTGGTGCTGCAACTATAATTGCAGTGGTGACTGGTAGTTTTTGAACTGAACTGTTTTCCACAATTGTGCATGCTTGACTGAGGAATGCAAGATTCTATGTAAGAAATTTTAGCTGGCATGAAAACCGAAAACAAACTATTTTTAGTGCTTCGTAATTCTCTAGTAATATTTAAATTCTGATGGAATTGTGAATAATACCAGTCTTGTCACATCCAATGCCAGTGCCATACTGTTTGGCTTCAACTACCTATCCATTGCGTGCATGCATCTTGTGCAGCTGTTTAGCTACACAACACATAGATTTTTTTACCTATATTCAATCCAGGAATATTCACGAGGGATATGGAGGTGATCATCACTGTATAACGTACTGATGCTAACGTACTGGAAATCACAGTAAATCCATGTGTGATGTTGTATATCAACAGTCTTATCATTGGACATCTGTTATCTTTCACAGTGCTTTTGAAGCTCCCGACCCACCATATCGTCTGATTGCTGATAGTGTCAGCAATTTTGTTGCTGAAGTACATAGTCTCAAGTTAGGTGTTAATCTTAATTGTAGCTTTAGTGTAGATTTTAGAGTAGATGTATTTAATTTTCTTTTTAGTGGTAAAGGTAGTGTGCCACCCAGTGGGCGAGGTAGCTTTTTTGAATTAGCTGATTTTAGCAATGTATACTTTCCAGCTGGTTGGTATGTAGTGTACGATAAGTTAGGTGATGGATGTAAAGTAGTGTTTCCAGTTAGGTTAGAGTCTAAGATTAGGTATTCTAGTCCAGTATACAGTAGTACTCATACCAAAAACTTTCACTGAGATGATTTATGTATCCTCAGTTAAGGCAAGATGCTAGCATCCTGTTATCATTATCAATGCTGAATTCCAAACATATGATCATTAACAAAGTAGTACTGTTGTTACAGCACATACTTATCTACTTAAACTACTTACCACAAGATTACCTGTACATTGCCATAGCATTATGCTGGCTATTGTGAATGTGTGTTGGCAAAGCTTTGGTGTACATTTATATACTCACCTGCATGATTATTTTCAGTACTGTTTCGGCCTTGTTAGGCCTCGTCAGCAGAGTTTAACACAACAGAACCACAAAAGTTAAAAATCAGTGATTTGTTGTTGCATAACCCTGGATAGTACTGTTTTCTTGCAACCCTAGATGTGTTAACGTTTTGTGTGTGTGTAAGTTTGTATGTGTGTGTAGGTGTGGGTGCATGTGTCTCTGTGTGTGCGTGCGTGCGTGTGCAGTGTGTGTACGCGTCATGTGTGTGTGTATGTATGCGTGTGTGCACATGTGTGCGTGCGTGTGTGCTGTGTGTGTGCGTGTGTGTGTGCTGTGTGTTGTGTGTGTGTGGTGTGTGTGTGCATGTCTGTGTATGCATGTCTGCAGTGTGTGTGTACATGTCGTGTGTGCGCGTGTGTGTGCTGTGTGTGTGTTGTGTGTGTGCATGTCTGTGTATGCATGTCTGCAGTGTGTGTACATGTGTGTGCGTGTGTGTGCTGTGTGTGCGTGCTGTGTGCGTGTGTGTGTGCTGTGTGTGTGTGTGTGTGTGCAAGTGAGGGAGAGAGACAAAATGATCACAAAATACACATGCTTTCAATTCTGTGTGGTGTGTATATGTATGTAATGCCAAAGCATGAATAAGCAGATAAATTATGGTGAACTCTTTAGCACAGTGGTGGCTTTTAGAAAAGCCTTTTATGAAGGAGATTGATGGCAAAAATCTCATTCTTCTGGGTGCTGTCTCTTGTTTCTCCTAGCTTCCTGGATCCCTCCTCCATTCCAGTATTCATCTTTCTGCTTTTGGTATGGCCGCTTTCGCTCACAACTGGGAAACCCTCTGATACCATTCTGCAGCATCTCCAGTGTAGCTTCACACTGGATGATTTCCCCAGCAGCATCATGTTTGTTGCTGGAGAAGTAGTGCCGCTTCGAGTTGTCATTGTTCTTTTCCACGCCTATAAACAGCAAGCCATTTGACATAAACACAACCAAAACTGCCGATCAGATGTTTTACTTACCCTGTCCAGAAAATTGCTTAGTGTTTCCGAAGACTCTCAGCATCTTTGGCACATGAAACACCATGATGTGCATGCTGACAATGAAAAATACCTGTTTATGGAATCGGTCAATCTCAGTTGGAGTGGGATTCCAGCTTGTCATGATGTTGTATAGCACTACAAAATCCTAAGATGTAAATGGGTAGCCTGTAAGTAATAATTAAATAACATTATTATGGCTACACTTACCCTCTACAGGGTGGCTACTTTTGTGGAGATGCTATCTGGCAGTAACACACTCATCTTCTCTGGCAGCATCTTCAGAACTTGCAGCTTGTGCTTGCCTGTGAGGGCTGTCCAATCATAGCTGCCGGGGATTGGTTTTCCAGTTTGTTCCCGTTTCTGCCATATCTGGAAACTGACCCCACAGGATCGAATGGCTCGTTCCAGCTGCCACAGATTGTTGGCGTCTTCTCCTCGATGGTCTCGGCTAGCATGGTCCCTGCTGTCGGCATATAGGATGAGGTTTCTGAGCAGCACATCCCCAACATGTAGCATCAAGTGGAGCTCATCCACAACAATGTGGTCCAGCTCAATGTTGAGTAATGGGGGGTGAATGCAGCCCAGATGTTTGCTACAATGCCGTGTGGAGTGTTGGCTGTCAGACTTCAGTGAGGAGAGGGATCTTGCTTCTCTTGACAGTACACCTCCTCATCCACGGACATGTTCCACCTTTTAGCAACATGATAGTTGTAGATTAATTTTCAATATACACAATGACTTCAGATGTATATACCTGTCATTTGCCAAGATCTTGCACCATAGACAGGCATATGTGGAATGTGCTTCATTCAGCCCCATGACCAACAGCAGGAACTATAAACAGAAATGGAAAGGAGCTTGGCATATATTGACCTACTAATGGTAACTTAATAACTGAGTTACACACACCTTGTAATCCCCTCCAAGTACAATACGCAGCCGCCGCCTGCCTTCCACATTGATGTAGGGGTCAGCAATGAGATTATTCATGTCCTCCAGCACAACAGCAAGGGAATGAATGACAGCGTGGAGGTTGTGCCTGTGACTGATGGAGCATACCGGCCCCGTGAAGGCCACTCTGTCCACCATCATTGCCCATGAGGTACCATAAATTGCTTAGTGACTGTGCATATTATGTAACAGGTAGATACATTGTAGAGTTGGACAGATCTGCATGTAGCACAAAAAATTTTCATAATGAAATTAAACAATATACAATGTATATTGTGTGTTTAATCTAAAAATTTCATTATACATGTTGCTCTAGCTGTGTGAGTTCATGGTAGAACTGATCGGACACCCCAAAGCGGTCCAGCAAATAGAGTCTGCATAGCACAGAACTCATCTGGGATCCTGGTGGTGGTTGTGGGTTGTTGTGAGTGATGAGACGTGCATTCTCCAAAATGGACAGAGATCTGTTCTCCTGAAGTTGCAGTGTGGGTGGTAAGTTGGTCAGGGACCAGACCGAATAACTGCAAACCACAGAGCTGCCTCAGCCACACTGCAGAAGTGGCTCAGCTTTCGTCTCCTGTGCCGCTCTGATGACTCCTCCACCATCTTCCCATGGTTCATCAATGCAGCCCTTTTAATTGCCATCTTCTCCATTGCTTGCCTTAAGGTGGTGATCTCCTCTTGCCTGTCTGCCATCTCCACCAGTGTGTCTGCCAGTTCAACCCGAAGGCTGACAATCTCCTCCAACAAAGGCTGTGGTGCAACTGTTCTGCCACGATACACAGGCACACTTCTCCAACAGAACTTCTCTCCTTCCTGAGGTGGTAGTGGCAACCTGGCTTCTCAGTCTGCCAGCACGGCAGGCTATATTGTCAGCCACCTGGCAACAATCTGGTCTAATTGCTACAGCCTTGTCAACTATGCTGTCGTTGAGTAGTGGGATATAATCTCTTGGCTTCTGGGCTATTCGATGCCACTGAAACAATAGCTGGTTAGGCACACTCAGACTAAAGATAGCTTCATCAGCTTGCAAATCCTTTCTAGTGGTTCTGAGAGCCAGCTCTTTCTTCTCTCCCTTCACTTCCAAGTCGTCTTCCTCTCTTGGGTGTTTACGAGGTCGACCTCGGGCCCATTTCTGCTTTGCAGGCTCACTAGAGGTTGTAGAGCTCTCTGCCATTTTGCATGCAAAACTGAACCACTGTCTAAAGAGAAATCTATTCCACCAGTAGGATGCTCCATGACTGTAAACTACAACTTACAAGTTTAACATCAATTGGCTGACTGGCTCGGGCTGGCTAGCTCAATTTAAATTTCCTTTCTCAGTCACCTACCCTCAACGCTACATTAGTTTCTGTATTATAGCACCACATTATCATCACCTTACCTGATTTGAGGACAATCTAGCCCGCCGGCAAGCCAGGAGAAGCACAGGACTGCACTTTTCACTGCTGTGTTCACGTATTTCTATGATGTAATTTGCCTGTCATGACCAAAAATTTGGATAAAGAGTCGATAATAATTGACTGGCTCTTTTCCCGTCATGTCTTGAATGACTCCAACATTTTCCGTGAACACTGGAAGTCCATTTCTATTTGTGTTCATCTTTCTGCTGCACACTAATCCACCTACTCATTGTGTCAGTGACAACAATCTGCAAGTTTCTGATGTCACTTTTGTCTTTGGGTGCTATATCAAGTACTATGTGAAGTGTTACTCCATTAAAACAGTTAACCCACGTGTCAAACAGGGGGTGACTAACCGGTTGTACAGAAGGGTGGTGTGGCTGAATACGCCTGGATGGACAGAAAGGTGGTGATGGCGAGCAATACACAACCGTTAGTGATTGGGTCTGTCCTTCGGCAACAGAAAGACCACTCTCGTACTCCCATTCCCTGTCCTGAATCATCATTCTGTACAATAAGTACATGGGTGGTGTCGATCGAGGTGATCTTTCACTTTTTGTTTGATGTTGCAATTACAAACTCGTATATTCTGCAGAAGGGTTTCTGCTCAAACAGCACCTTCAAGAACATCAAGGACTATGGGCTCAAGTTGGCAATGCAGCTGATTAGGAGTATGTACTCACCTGAAGACCACCGAGTTTGTTATAGGCAACTTGTTACCAAGGCGAAGAGTGATCCCAGTACTGACCAAGAGAGCAGTAGGCACAATGTCTCCCCTCTTGTGTTTCACATCCTCAGAATCATGGGTAATTCTCACTGGAAAGCTCGCTGACGGCTGCAGCCCTTTGTGGTCATAACACGACCGCGGTTTTCGGTCCGGGAGGCTGTCTTTTCACCCAATCCCATGTGGTCACCCTAATTGGTCATGTAACTTCCAGTGCAACTTGCACTACTTACTGTCAAGTCGGGCAAGTATTAAACTGGTCCACTATCGTTCTTGCCTACTTCAGTCTCACAATGGAACCTAGGCTAGGCTCTTGCCGCATGGAACTAGCTAGATAACTTTTTTCAACGTTACTACACCACGTCATACGTACTAGCACTGTGAATGCCTCCTCACTCAAAGCAAGCCTTTGGCGGGGGGGGGAGTGGTCCCACTCTTTCTGCAGTAGGCCACAGGTCAAGAGTTCAAAGGGATCAAAAGCTCTCTTTTCACCCCATCCCATGTGGATCACGTGATAGGCCTGCAGCAGCTGAACAACTTAACCAGGTAAAGAACTTATGCAGGCTACTTTAGTGAAGGAATATTCAAGCGAGTTGGGGGTGGGGCTCAATGGGTGGAGTTATGATAACATTAAGTAGGGTGGGCGAACCAACGTACTGACTCTCGCAGACTCGCTGCTAGGGTAGCCGAACAAAACTATATCAACAGATTTACTCTAAAGTCTCAAAGTTCAACAGGGGGTGACTAACCGGTTGTTCAGAAGGGTGGTGTGGCTGAATACGCCTGGATGGACAGAAAGGTGGTGATGGTGATGGCGAGCAATACACAACCATTAGTGATTGGGTCTGTCCTTCGGCAACAGAAAGACCACTCTCGTACTCCCATTCCCTGTCCTGAATCATCATTCTGTACAATAAGTACATGGGTGGTGTCGATCGAGGTGATCTTTCACTTTTTGTTTGATGTTGCAATTACAAACTCGTATATTCTGCAGAAGGGTTTCTGCTCAAACAGCACCTTCAAGAACACCAAGGACTATGTGCTCAAGTTGGCAATGCAGCTGATTAGGAGTACTGCAGCCGTCAGCGAGCTTTCCAGTGAGAATCACCCGCGATTCTGAGGATGTGAAACACAAGAGGGGAGACATTGTACCTACTGAAAGGACACCAGTCACACTCGCAAGGACAGCTACTAATGAGATATGGTAAAATAGTAAGACCCGACAATGTATCAGCTGCTGCAGGCCTATCACGTGATCCGCATAGGATGGGGTGAAAAGACAGCTTTTGGTCCCTTTGAACTCTTGTCCTGTGGCCTACTGCAGAAAGAGTGGGACCACTCCACCCCCCCCCCCCCCCCCCCCCCCCCCCCCCCCCCTCCCTGCTTAAGGCTTGCTTTGAGTGAGGAGGCATTCACAGTGCTAGGAATATTCAAGCGAGTTGGGGGTGGGGCTCAATGGGCGGAGTTATGATAACATTAAGGAGGGTGGTCAAACCAACGTACTGACTCTCGCAGACTCGCTGCTAGGGTAGCCGAACAAAACTATGTCAAAGTTCACTAAACTACACAACTTTGTTATGAAGGTACAGGTTCAGTTGCTTCAGTGAACAGGATCGCGCTGTATGTAGTTGACATGTTACACGTTCCGTCACCATCTTGTGGTCCTGCGGGTGCAGTTTCATGTCACCTCGATTAACGTTGTGATTGGTTCAAAATAGCACCGCATATTTCCTCCAAGATTACAAACAGCTGCGTTCCACGGAATAAAATGGATTATGCCTTTACCGTTGGATCTGAAAGGCCATGCTGACCAGCTGGATTACTGGCAGAGACACCCTGAGGTGCCCTGTTCAGGTCCACAAGAACTATTGACCAAACTCTACCCAGTAATTTCGATTCAGCAGAATCCTGTCTATTTAGGAGCAGCAGTCCTTGAGCAAGAAGGTTTTACTACTTCTGTTCTGGACAAAGTAGTTGACAATCCTTCAGGGAACACTGGCAGCTTTCCCAAGTTCCTCCAACAAGGAGGTTCTATTCTGAGCTGCACTCCCACCTAAAGCAGGATAGTAAACGTGAAATAGGAGCCATCTACGTAAAGATTGATCCACAGCTAAAAGCATACTGAGCAGACAATCCATACTGAGTGATAGACAAGAGGGACAAACGAAAGGACAGGTTCCTGTGAGTCTAATGTCACTAAAGTTAAATACTGCAGTAACACCAGGTAAAAGCAACAAGGTCCTATGAAATGGCTGGGATGCAAGAATTTTGGATGGCAGTTATTCCATACTGCAGGAGGCAGTGTAAATGCATCAAGGCTGTTATACAGTGTACTACTCTGTGTCTGTGTGGAGCTAAAAGACCAAGAAAAAGGTGTTAATGACACAATGGTGCAACGAAGCTTTACAAGGAAATTGATAAACTGAGGGAGAAAAACAAAGCGCTGACTGAGAAAATTACCTCTTTAGGAGCTACACAGACCACTATGAAACTTCTACTTTCTCAAGTCAGTTCTCTGTCCAAGAATTGCCAAGCATGCAAAAGAAGATGCAACCAGAAAGGCCTGTTAGTGGATGAAAGTGACAGCAGTGTTTAGAGGCAGCCATCACATCACACTTGTGATACCAGTTCATTACCTCATGCAGCTAGTTTGTGGTGATCAACTGTAAGAGTGATATGCAATGATTTGGTGTATGTTAACATAGAACCTATAGTCACATTACTATACACTGTATTTATCTCACTTCATCATTCATTGATTAATTGATGCTTATTATAATGTTGATACATCTCATGATGTTGATACATACTATTATGGGAGTACAGGCTAATATATTATATTATATATTGTATACAAATTTATGTGTTAAGTGTGTATACACATAGGATGAAAAAATAGCAAAAAGCTAGTGCAAAGTAACCTATAAATATTCAAAGTTCTCAATAAGGGCTTTAAAAGTAGACAAGAGATGCATGCCTCCCAATATCTTTGTCCCCCTTACCTACCTATTCAGTTATGAACCTGAGATCACACCACAACTTGCAGCTATATCAGCTATTTGCACACACCAGCAGTTATTTACACTTATGTGTCCCTAACGCCATGTCACTTTGGAATCAGTTACCTCAAAACGTTCATCACTGCATGTGTGACCATCAGACTGTTCAGGCATTTGTACTACACTAAGCTTTATAGCTGCTCTTCTCAGAGAATGTTGATGTCGGTCAATTTCAAACCATTTCACCCTTGTCCATCCAATCCATGAATATTGCTGTCACATCTGGGACTCTTTTCTGAGTAAAGACATTGAGCTGCTTGAATCAGTGCAAAAATTCAGTCAAAGTATGGACAAAATGGTGGCAAGAACCCTATGCTTAATTTCCTGAAGCTACCACTGCTGAAGGAGTTGCATTTACTAGTGTTTAAAGTGAGAAAGTTATTCTGAGTCCACCAACTGATTTTGTCAATGTCTGACTGCAGGTCATATAGGTCTAGATTGTTCTCCACAGGTTTATAAAGAAGCATGTCATCAGCATACAGTATTAGTCGGGATGTCGTTTTGTAGCTAGCTCTCAAGTACCACGCACACACCACTACATCAGCAAATTGAGGTCCGCCCACCATACCGTCACATGACCATACTTTGAGGGGTGATGATTAGGACGATCGATGGCTACTGCCACTATTGCTATCCTTTTGTTGCTATTGACTCGTCACACTTGTTAGGGTGCTAGGCATATACCCCAGCCAGCAACAGACAGTGAGTTGTCTCACCCAGTTTTGTAAGCACCCAGTTGCTTTCGTCATAATTTGACACATCATGCTGTAGGACTATTCACTCAATATTTTTCTGAGTGGAAGACTTACCCTTCCATTGTGTCACTGCTAGCTTTGGGGCACAACATACGTGTGAGGTACACAGTTATCAATAACGACCCCCTAAATGGTATTATCAGAACTAGTTGGGTTGGGCCAGACCTATGTGCCTGGGTCTAGCTGCACGACTAGGTATGTATGATATATCAAGAACCCGGTAATTTATTTGTATAGTTTTTATCCATATATCAGTTCCAAAAAATGGATTTGCATGTGAAAGTTGGTTACTTTCCACAGCCAATAGACAGACCATTAAGGTGGCAGGGAACCCTGTGTTTTCAAGGTCAACAAACCTGGAATCCAAGCTGAAAGAATTCTTAAGATAAGCTTAGATCGACTTAAAAAACAAAAACAAAAGTTTAGTAGAGTGCTGTAGTGTCAGTAGCTGCGACAAACATGAGTCTAGCCTGATTTTGAGAGTAGCTCTGAACAAAAGCTGACATAGATTGGTTTGAGATACATTGGTGGCTAGGACGCTACCGACAGTGAGCATGTAGATGCAATTTTGGGCTCATGAATATATTAATGAGCTACTAAAACCCTTTTTAAAATTAGGCAAAGAAAAACCCTAACCCTGAAACTAGGAGTAACCCTGGTCCTGACTGTAACCCATGTTTATGTTTTCATTAACCTCCGCCGAAAGACTTCACCGCCACCTTAATAGTGTTTCTTTATAATTAGCCTCTCATGGCTGAAGTGCAGGTTGAAATTTCTGCGTCTTTCACTGAGGGATAAACACTCAGTATTTGTGCCAAGGTAGTGCTTTACTTTTGGTGTGCGCACATGGGTGCTTTTAAACCCTAATGCATATAATGTATTTTACTCTGTGTAGGCAAATAGTTCAAGTGATTTTGGCTGTGTTTGACCCGTCACGTTCAAACCAGAGGAGAAAGAGATGTTTGAAACGTCGGGTATACATCAACAAGGTAACCTTTCGTTAATGGTGTTGAGTTTTCCTAGTTTAAGTAATCTCTATTTACAGGGTCCTTGTTCATTTCTATGCAGGATGTGTGAGGAACCTTGGAGGTTAGGCCTATTCACATAATATTATGAAAGTGTGATGGAAACGGAATGGTTCACATTAATTCATGCAGGATGCCCTAGGCTAATTAGGTATGACTATGGAACTGAAAATTGTATCTTAGCATCTTCTCAGATGGCTCTGAGACATGGTCACCCTGACCCATTCTCTGGTGTACAGTCTTTTCAATTTGGGGAAAGCACAGCCAATACAGTGAGTTATGCAGTGTGCTTCCTATTTTGTACCTGTTATGGTTAATGTACTGCTTTCTGATTAATTTTCTCAGAGAATTGAGACCTGGTGGGCCATGCTGAAGAGGTTTTGACTGGCATAGTGGTTGGAAAAGCTCGATGTCAGTCATTATACCGTAGGCATTGTGCTATTATGTGAATGCCAATGAAAACCACTTACAGGAGCTGGTGGATAAAGGACTGTATGACAGTGAAAACATTACACACAGGTATGCTTACAAATCCTGTAGCAGTCGTGCTATACTGTGATACTATAACAAATTACAATGTGTTTACTGAATACTAGTCACATCAACTAAATATGCAAACACATTGTGAACAGTTACGTATCTCAGACTGTGAGCATTGCCTGGTACAGAGTTTTCAACTGTGCTTCAACCTGTGGGAGCAGAGTATGCCATAAAATACATTGATCAAAGTAAGTTTGTTTATAAAGGCCAACCTCAGACATGGGTAGTCTACAAGATCGTGGTTTCAGCATAGTGATTATAAGTGATCTCAAGTCATCATAATTTAACACTTCACATTCTTCATAGAAAGCTGCTTGAAAGCCATCACTGTCGCAACAGCACTTCATGCATGGTCAACCTGTATCACAAAATAAGCTTATGCTACAAGGTATAGAATCACGATATTGTACGTTCTTCACATGTACAGATAACATCTGCTGTAAAATGTTATTGCGTAATTACCTGTCCCCTCCCCCATAAACGTAATTATCATCTCTGTACTGAAGTTTTACCCATGTAAAGTTACACACCGACTTCCTGTCAGTGCGATCCCTTGTGTATGCCTTAAGGCCCGAGAAGACTTCTAAAATCACCTAGACAATGGATCATAACATGCATGCAGTTTATCATGGCTACTATTATATACAGTAATAAAACTGCTTTCTCACCACACCAAGACTGTATACATCCAACTTTGGGCTGATCTCGGTCTAGCTTGATAAGTGCTGTAAATGTGTAAAGAGTGACTGATGGCACAATCCAACAAATATAGCATGTTGAAATGTAAGAAGGATGCAGTCAGATATACAGGCCTTCCACCCAAAACCTGTATCATTGCTTTAGCAAGCCCAAAATTACCAACTTTTGCAACTTTATGTTTGTCAAGGAGGATATCTGAACTGCAGAGTGAAGCAGAAAAGAAGTTATTAGGATTCATAACCTTTTCACATCAGAATGTGTCACACTTGCCTTGATCCAATCTCTTCATGAAGGTATGCTAATCCTTGTGCACTTTCCCACAAGATCCTTACATTCTCTTTTAAATCAATGATGTCACACAACTGCAATGACATACCGGTAGTGCAGATTATTATTGCATGCCTGTCATGGCATATGACATTACATCTACTGTAATGTTACCAGAGACTCACAGTGTGCATGTGATCATAGAGAGACCCCTCTTCCATATACATATGGAGAAATATTTGCAGAAAACGCTGATTTCACACTCAATTAGTTATTACTAACATCTTTGTACGTGATAATTGCCTTCCACTTTTTTTGGTAAATTATTGTTGTATACGCATTCCGTCTTCCGGATTTGTTTGTAAATTATTGTTGCATACGTACCCATCAATGGCTGTCGTGTGTAGACTGTATAAAAAGAGACACCTGAGCGCGATGTGTATGCAAACTTTCCAAGCGAGCTATCAAGCAAGCCATGGCCTACAACCTCAGGACCTGCTGCGAAAAGAGCTATAAGGACATTGCAACCCACGCCTGCCGAGAGCTGAGCGAACCTGGCACGATCCCGAACAGCTCTATCCCCTGGAGGTGCTGGAGAGGGATGGAGCCCGTTTGAAGGTACCACTACATGGGGTACAGCTCCACTCACGATGAATGGAGGGACATTGAAGATATTGTAACCCCCGAAAGTGAAGAGCAGCAACGGAGATGTGTGCTCCAAATGGAAGCTTACCATCCCTTAGACATGCACCGGTAAGTTCATACTACTTTCAAAGGGAGGGCCAAGTTCAGGCTGCTTGCATGTTTCAACTCTTTGTAGACCATCAACCTATAAGACGTAAATTTCTTTGCTCTACACACAGGGAACTTGAATATCAAATCAAACTGGCCCTGAATTCTGGTACCAGACAAGTCGTTGCTGTTCGGATTGAGATTCCCTTTGACCCCCTTGTGTTTGCAGGTGGCCTGCAACAGGCAGGAGTATTTGTGCGGGAATATAGGGGGCACTCAGTCTATACGATAGGAGCCTATGGTGCTCTATCCCCTCTTCTTGGACAAAGATGGCACATAAGGGGACTAAATCGTAACGACTTTTGTTATGTGAACTTAGAGACTGTTCTATTCCATTTACACCACCGGAAATACCTGGAAGAAGTTGACCTTGGGAGTGGAGAAGCTACAAATGAGCCTACAGGGAGCACCTTAGTGTTCAAGTTTGTAAGAATGGATGGAACTAAAGCACAGTGGGATTCTATACTTAGTATTGCTTGACTTTTGTTTACATGATGTAACTTATACTTTGTAATTGTACATGTAGATGTTGTATGATAATGATAAAGAAGTACATGTAAAGATACAGGAAGATATGCCACAGTTTGAGCACTGGACGTCGTGATGTTTGGGCCTCTTTACATCACTGTCATTGAAGTACTCGAGCCTGTTTTGCTTTTGCATTATCTGGGTAAGTGCCTGCTCACCCTTGTGTGAACTACTGCGGAAGTAGTCTTTAGTCATAGTGTCGTTATACTTCTCCAGCCCTTGCTGAGTGAAGTAGATTAAGCATCCATGAATGTGCATAAACTCACCAACATGACAGATCATCACGTGTCTGTAGGGTGTGACTTCTTTTGTTTGGTAAACTTCCAGGAATTTCATTCCCCACTCTCTTGACATAGACTCATACTTTTGAATGACGTCTTCTGTTATATCCTTCGGACGTGCTGACAGTAGTTCATTGATCTTCAAAAATCTATTCCACAAATCTTGCACACAGGTTCTGTGTCAGCAGAAAGCGTGGGACGGAGGGGAGGTGGGTGGGGTCAGCCACAGGGTGACATGCACATGGTGACTGCTAGGCTTGGCTGCAAAACCGCCGTGGTTGGGACTGGGTGGGCCAATGCTTGCACTGGCTGCATGGACAGGCTTGGCAGACCCAAGTCCACTTCCAAAACGAATCCTCTACAAAGTGCATTAAAGACATGTATAGGCTAAAACTAGTGTGGCTGAAGATACTGAGTTGGCCAGTTTGGGCTCTCAAAAGGCTGTAATGAGATTCATGACCAGTCCGAACGTGCAATTGCTTCTTAATGAGATTCATAGTGATTCATTGCCCACTTGAAGCAGGTTACAACCCAGGTAGCATCAGAGAAAAAGCTTAGGGCTCAAATGCACAGCCCTTAACTCGACACTGTCCAGTTGTAGTTGTCAACACAGCCCTCATGAATATCATTGAATGCTGGTTTTTGTGTTTACTAACTTCACTTTTCAAAGTCGGTTTGTGCTGTAGCCTTCACAAAGGACTTCATTGCCTCCAAAAGGGAAATTATTTCCTTGGTGTTCACAGAGCAGTGGTGTGATCACAAGCACGCCTTGACAGCAAAATGAATATGTTGAGATGTTACGAGAGGACGACAGGAAGAAGGAACCAGGCTGAAAGTGATGATATAGCTGCTGTTAATGATGTAGTTGTAGCTGTTGGTATTTCTGGACCATCGGATATGGATGGGGTCCAAAATAATCCAGACCCAAGCTCAGCTTGAAGTCTGGTAATCGGAGCGATCCTGTGAGATTGGAGCTGCTGTTTGACAAGATACTGTTCGAAGGTGGTTTGATAAAAAACCAAACGGAAAGCCTTTGTGAGTATTTCATGGCCATGAAAGCTACACTATCAAATGCTGTGGAGACTTGCCATAAGGTTATTTGGAAAGCCGGTAGTAGTAGTTTATATTTGTGAATTTGCTACGTTCATGTATGATTGTGATGTCCAGCAAAATACACTTATGAAACCTGAAACTTGCTGCATTCCTTTGTTTGATGAGGTTGGCATATTGTGAGTCCTTTTCTGCTGTTGGTAGGCATCCGTGTGTACTACCAAAATCGTATTCTAATTTCCAAATGCTCTGCTGAAGCTCTCCCCTGTGCTTCAGTGCACAAGTTCCAAAAGGACTGACCCCTTTTCAGGGCATGGTCGAGTTGATGGAGCTCCAATGACTCTGGATTTAATTGGCGACGAGTTTGAGGACTTTTTGCCTTCTTCAGTTGTTTATCTAACTGTTGTTTAAACACTATCACTTCAGCTGACAGCCATTATAAGGGGTGAACCACAATAGTTTGATCATCTTCTCCACTCTCATCACTGGACATTACTTTAAGCTTCATCACACCCATCCATTTCTCCCACTTTTGTAATTTCCCTTCGCAGCCATGCCTGTCCACTCATTGTACTTCTACAATTTGGTTATCTTACCCTCACTACTGGACACAAAGCTGTGAAGTTCTTGTGAAATTTCAGTACCAGAATAAAAGCAAGATCAAAGTCAGTCCATAGCACTTTGATTGACTACACTCATGAAAACTTTGATTTTCAAAGGCTACCTATCCCATTAATAGTGCAACATCCATCAAATTTAATGGATATTTCATAAGCATGGAACCACCCATGAATTTACAAGCTTCATTGAAAACCCAATGATATATCAATGAAAACTTCAAAACGTGGAATTCACCCATGAATTTACAAGCTTCAGTGACAACCCAATGAAATATCAATGAAAACTTCAAAACATGATATTATGATCATGATCATGATATGTGATAATATGTAAGATCACAGTAAGCATCACATAATATCTTTTGTTTCTTGATTCTCTTTCCTCGGTAAGTGCTTTCCAGGTCTGCCTTGGATGGAATGGTAAAAAAGCATCACACTCTTCATCAGAATCCGCTTCCACATGTGTCCAAAACTTAGAGTCCTACATATTATGCAGAAGACAACAAAAGGTGACCTAGTTTGTACTGAATAGGGTGAGCCTGAGCAAAAAAGTCAATTTAGGTACTTAAATTATTACAAACAGCAAGTTAGAGCAGATTTAAACGGCAAAATAATGCAATGTCCACCAACGTTGTGATTGTGTACATCCTTGTAATGTCCACCTAAACTAAAGTCAATGCATAATAACCCGATCGATACTTATTAAATCCAGTTTAAAAATAACATAAAAGACACTAACCTTTTGAAGCGAAGACTCACTGGAGGATGTTGGCTTCGCAGGCAAAGTCAGTTTGCCACCTTTCTTGGACGCCAACAAAAGGGAGACCTTCTTCCAAGAAAGGTGGCATACAGACTTCGCCTACAAAAGGGAGACCCTCCTCCAAGAAAGGTGGCAAACTGACTTCGCCTGCACAAATGAAACCATCTTCAAGCAAATGGAGTTCACCTGTACAAAGGCCACCATCTCCACCAAAGCAGGCATACAGACCTCACCTACAAAAGGGAGACCTTCCTAAAGTCTGTGCTGACTCTGAATACTCCAGTTCACCTTGCTCATTAACTGTAATATTACCCTGCTATATAATTTGAGTCTCAATCATTATAAACATTGTGTATGTACAGGTACATACCTTATTGATTTCAGCCCATGCCAATGAGTTACGCTGTACGGTGTATTGCCGCTTAGCTTCATCCTCAGATAGTTGTTCACTATCTGAACTGTCATCACTTCTTTCCTGTGTGAAACAAAAAATTAAAAATAGACTTATACCATGTCATTGTAGAGCAAATTAGTTCACGTGTGAAGTATTCAAGTGTAATTCATACATACATATATACACTGCACAAGTGATTTTTTTCTCGCACATGGCACCCAACGAAACAGCAAGGCCACACATAGGGAAGTTAATTTTTTAGCTGTGGGCAAGCTATGAAGATGTGGCAAGAACAATTGGATAGGCAAAGGTTACTACTTAACTAATACCAGAAGATATGGTGAGCAATTATGATTGCAAATCATACCCCACACTATCATTTCATATTCTTCAGCGTGCTAGATGCACAAAGATTTTCTTTAGTATGCAACAAAGGCCAGATACACAACTCTGTAACATGGTATTCTTAACACAGCAATGCAAAGATGGTTATTGTAAGCTTACTGTTGGCACATGTACATCTGCAACTTTCAGGTATGACAGTTTCCACTGGAACACATCATGCTTCTAATTTGAACAGACAATCAGTAGCGTGTAGATCAATAAAAGCAAAAGCCTCTTCATACCTGGAGTTCCTGAAAGGTCATTTTATTTCCAACTTCCTTAGGAAGATTGACTTCACCAGCATCCTTTGATCTGTTTTGCAACAACAGTACTTGTCCATACATGTCACTCTCTATATTCACAGAAATAGACAAGACCTGGTAATGAAATGGGACAAAATCACTGTCTCCTTCCCGGATGCTTTGAATCCCCTGAGCCCTAAACATAAAGTCTATTGCAGCAGCTCCCGTCATCCATCAACCTCTGTAAACTTTGTATAAGTGACATACTTTTAACAGGCTCATGCAATGTAATGGCGATGGGTACATGCATCCATCGCCACAATATTAGGCCGTGACCCGTTGGACCCAGGTCGAGTGACTGCCCAATTGCTCTCAGACCACTTTGAATGATATATGTACACTCAGCTTAGTGTGCCTATAAGGTGTGTTTATGACAGTAGTAAGGTTATCCTTGAAGAAAAAAGGAAAGAACACACACGCACGCTCGCATGCACGCACACACACACACACACACACACACACACACACACACACACACACACACACACACACACACACACACACACAAACATGCAGCTTGAGCCAGAGTGAATACCTTTGTTCAAAAACATTCCTTTGCCCAGCACTTGTCCACTTGCACTTGCTTCAATGACTACCACACTCCTACAAAATTTATAACCTACAATTAATGCACGGGAGACCAAAAGTTACTTCAATTATTGTTTAACTCACCCAGGTTGCACTGCTGAGTGGAATATGGCTACAGGATTGTCTTGCTGGTCACAAGGAGTAAACAAGCTCCTTGCAGTAGATTGGCATCCCTTTCTACCATATCTGTAATTGTGCTTACCGTTTAACCGATGATACAAAGAACATCGATCTCAATACCTATATGTTATAAGATATAAGTATTAGTGAAGCTCACCTCCTTGGAGCAGGGGGTTTGATGTTTTTCCTTCGCAGGTACGCTCGTCAATTCATCAAACAGCACCCAAGTAAGATCTTAAGCTTGGTGGGGTCAGCCTTCAATTGTGGACATAGGGTATATGCCTATTTGGTTTGAGAATGCTCATTTTATCCCAATACACTTAACATTGAGGAGGTATTGTAAATGCTCCAATAATTCAACCTAATTTGTCCAAATCAGTAAGACCATAGGAGGGAGGATGTCAGATACAATAGTTATATCACGTCTACGAGGGATGTATCTGGTTTAAATTGTGATGCCCGATGGTGCTATCGATTTAATTAAGCTGTTTTGTGTCACCAGTTGCTAAGCAAATGACGTCAAACACGGTTGTTGCCATGCGTGACATCATGCAAGTGTGTTTTGTTGGCTTCTCAATTCAAATTGAGTGAACTGCTGTGGCTGAATCTGCAGCGTTATTTACTCACTGCCGGTTCAGCTTTCAGCGATGTCATCCTAGTCGAAGAACACAAGCAAGTATATAACTACGTTTTTTTGGCTCAAACGAATCAAAATCACTTTTTACAGAGCACAAATGCATGTATGCATAAGCCGACCTAGCTACGTCGGGCGTTAAACAATGTTGCGTGTAGTCTAAAGCATTGCTGCTCTTTGTGCGAGGCTTAGAAACGAGTACGTAGTCGAGACGACAAAGTGCTCAAAAGTGCATTTATAGTGCTACCAACAAACGTGAATTGAGTGCTGTACAAGGAGTACGCGAGCCGCTTTTTTTCTTTGTCTTGCTCCTTTGGCATAGATTCTGTGTCATATAGCTAAGCTTCATGCATCCTGCACTGTCCAAGCACAAGCAAAATTACGTTGGGTTAATTGTAAAATTCACACCCAGTTAAAGCACGCTTCACACCTGTTTAAAGCACTCTTCACACTTTAAAGCACTCTTCACATCTGTTTAAAGCACAGTTCTCAGGCAAGGCGGGATCTTGCTTCCTTAAAGTGTGCGGCTTCTTTGATCCGCGCATGCAAGTTGACACAAGTAATAGTTATATCACGTCTACGAGGGATAAACCCGGTTCAAATTGCGACGCCCAAGGGCGGAGCGATTTAAACCGGATACATCCCGAGTAGGCGTGGTATAAGTGTTTTGTGTCACCGGTTGCTAAGCAAACGACGTCAAACACAGTTGTTGCTATGCGTGACGTCATGCAAACAATCTAGCTAGCTGCCATGGCTAAATCTGTAGCGTTATTTACTCACTACTGGGCCTTTCAGCAATGCCAAATTCGATCATCCTAAATCGAAGAACGCAAGCAGGAATAAAGAACTGTAAGTTATTTTTGGGAGCAAAATCACTTTTTTATGCAGCTTACCTGTATGTAAGCGTGAGTACCTAGGTGGGGCGTATATTGTGTGTAGTTCTAGCGTATTTAAAGCGTTGCTGCTCTGTGCGAGGCTTAGAAAAGAGTAGTCGAAACGAAAGTGTTCGATTGTCCGCTGTGTAGCGCTACCAACAAATTTGCATATGCCTCGATTGATCGCTGTTGTAGGAGTACGCAAGTCCCTTTTTTCTGTTTGTCTTGCTGCTTCATGCAGTGTCATATAGCTATGTTTCATATATTGTGGACTGTCCATGTACAAGCAACTCCCAGTGCAACAGTCGTTTGTCCTAAGTACGTGACATACTGTATATATTCAAACATTATTATAGCAAAGATAGCAACAAAGCTTACTGTTTCACGGAAGTGTTTCAATGTGTCAGGTGAAATCTCTTCCAACAGTGGAGCTGAGTCCCATATTCCGACTGCCTTTGCAGCCTCACGAATAATGGTCTAAACAGACAAAATCAATAGTAACTAAATTCCCAGCAAGTCACCTGCCTCAATGCAGTCTTTTAGAATGGCATACTCCATGTATACAGTGCTCTAATAATAGTGCACAGAAAGTCAACATTGGTAGTGCAACCCTGCCCATAACATGTACTTGTCTAAACAACCTCTGAACCTTCAACCATTATTGCTTAGTGCTAAGCCATAATTATCGAAACATGCACAAACACGTATCAAGAACCATGCAAGAACTTACATGGCAATAAGTGTGAGCAAATGGAGATTTGCTATTTCGAGGCTTGGTTTGGAATAGTTCATCAGACGAATATCTGCAAGCATTCTCGCTAGTATCCGTACTGTAACCGCTAGCGCTAGCGATGTTGTAAACATTAGGTGGCGGTGGCGAAAAAACCGGGCTACTTCCAGAGCTGCTTCTAGATGGAGTAGATACCTGTGGCACTTGAGCAGCTTCAGCAATCTTTTGCAACAGTGGAAGTAGCGTCAAAGCTTGCTGCTGAGAAATGCCTACTTCCATCTTGCTGTTTTGAAATTGATCCACACGTGCATGTCATGTGTAGCGCACGCGGTAGTTTAATTGGGGCGAGCGTGAGCGAGCCCCTACCTAGTGATGTCAATGTGGACTTTGTCTGTCTGTCTGTTATGGATCGACCGGCGTACGGCGTGGCAACGGCGCATGCGTTTCATTTTTTCCACGTGGCAGTGTATGTTACTATGGTTACTCTCTTTCGTCAGAGCATAGATAATACAGTACTCATCTCAGAGGTACTTAGAAAGCCTAGCTCCAAGTGAGTATTTGTGATCCATCGACATTCTAAATGGATAGTGAAGAGAATCAACGCAAGCAGGAAAGACTTCAAAGAAGGCGCGAGCGAGAGCGACAAGCAAGAGCTCGAGAAACAGCTGAAGAGAGAGGTCAGGCTCCAAAGAAGGCGCGATCGAGAGCGCCAAGCAACAGCTGAAGAGAGAGAAGTCAGGCTCCAAAGAAGACGCGAGCGAGAGCGCCAAGCAAGTGCTCGAGAAACAGCTGAAGAGAGAGAAGTCAGGCTCCAAAGAATGCGCGAGCGAGAGCGCCAAGCAAGTGCTCGATAAACAGCTGAAGAGAGAGAAGTCAGGCTCCAAAGAATGCGCGAGCGAGAGCGCCAAGCAAGAGCTCGAGAAACAGTTGAAGAGAGCGAAGCCAGGCTGAACAGACGCAGAGAAAGATACAGGGCACGCAAAGAGCAGGTAACATACTCTGATGGCGTGGCTAGCATGCGCTTTAGATAACGTTTACCCTTTTTTTTCGTGTAGGAAGTCGGGAAAGTAGACAGGCACAAATGGATGCCAATAGGGCAGCCCAGCAGCTCAGAAGAGACAGTGAGACTCCTGAGATAACACAGACACGCCTCCAGTGGGATGCTGCTTACCACCAAAGCAGTAGAGCCTCTGGCAAGTAACAGACTGTTTCAAGTCAGGTTTGTTTCAAATTACAGCTAAATATTTACCACATAGAGACTCCTGAGGTCAGACAGGCACGTCGCCAGCAGGATGCTGCTTACCACCAAAGCAGTAGAGCCTCTGGTAAGTAACAGACTGTTTCAAGTCAGGTTTGTTTCAAATTACAGCTAAATATTTACCACGCAGAGACTCCTGAGGTCAGACAGGCACGTTGCCAGCAGGATGCTGCTGCTCACCAAAGCAACAGAGCCTGTGGTAAGTGATATATGTAGATTGTATAGTAAATTAGCTAAAAATTTATGAGTGCAAGTGATTGTACAAATTATGCAGAGACTCCTGAGGCCAGACATTCACGCCTGCAACTAGATAGACAAGGGCATCGTCAGCAGAGAGACATGAACCTTGATGTACCTCTCTTTGAACAACCTGTAGTTCACTCCAAGATGTTAAACTTTCACTCTAAGCTAGCATCTTTGGAATTCTACATATGCACTTCATGCTTAGAGCAGTTCCCTAATCTGGCAATGTCAGCAAACAGCACAGAATGTGCTCGCTGTGGTCGGGACAAGCGAATCCCTAAGCTGTATTCAGCAGCCAACAATATGATTCCTGGACCAGTTCCACCACAATTACAGGTAATACCCCCTGAAAATTACTCACAAAGTATGCATTATTTAGCATTAGCTTAGTTATTACATTCTTACATCTCTTGTACAATATAGGGGCTTACACAAGTTGAAGCTATGTGGGTGTGTTGAAGGCTACAGACTACTGGATGCGGTTTGAGTGGCAACACAGAGGCAGTCCACATGTGCATGGAGTGGCATGGCTGCCAAATGCCCCTGATGTTGAGCAGCTTGTGAAGTCAACTGACATCATTGAGTCAGTCAAGGAAGACATCATCCAGTATGGCAACAAAATTGTCACCACTATCAACCCTGCTGTTGCTCCCAATGGCAGCTGTAACAAGTCGTACTTAGATGATGGAGATTGCCATGAAGACCTCTGTCAGCTCATTGCAACATGCCAGAGACACACCCGCTGCTCTGAAGCTTACTGCCTGCGAACACGTCATGGTAAACAAGCATGTCGATTTGGCTACCCCAAGCCATTACAACCTGAGACAGCCATCGTCACAGAAGATGAGCCAACTCTATTGACAGCCCGTAACGATGGGATGATTAACAGCTTCAACCCTATTCAGTTATCAGCATGGCGTGCAAATGTGACATCCAATTCATTGTCTCCAGACGTCGAGTAATTGACTACTGCACCAAGTACGTCACCAAGAGTGAACCAAGGTCTGAGTCCCTCAAAGATACCTTTACCAAGATTGTGAGAAGTCTCAAGGATGGCAACCGATCTCTCAAGGCTGTTCAGAAACTCTTGATCCACACTGTAGGAGACCGAGGTTACTCAGCTCAAGAGACATGCCACATCCTTTTACAGCTACCAATGTACAAGGCATCTCGTGATTTCATTGTGCTTACCTTGGATGGTTCAAGAGCAGTTGAAGAACATATTCAGCATGATGGCCGTGCAACAGCTCTGTCCATTCTTGATCACTATCTTGCCCGACCATTAACTCACACCTTCAACAACATGACCCTCCTGACATTTGCACAACAGTACACCATGCCAAAGGAGCTAGGTACACAGCCTAACAAGAGAAGCAAGAAAGTGATCATTATTACATGACCATACTGTCCACCTGATCCTGCAGGGCCCAAGTATGAGCAGTATTGTCAACAATCACTCATGAAGTACAAAAGTTTTCGTCAAGTCACTGACCTGCTAGCAGGTCATGAGACATACAAGGAGGCTTATGCTGAGTTTCTTCAAGCTGGAAACGTCCCTCCTTCACTTGAAGACATTTTTCGTCTGCAGCAGCATCACCTACAGGAGAACACTGATGCTGATGAGGTATGTGTTAGACACATTTTACTTGTATCCTACTCTAGTACCTTCAACCACGTGTGCTTTATTTAGAAAAATTAATTCAAAATTTTACTGTTGTTTTCTAGGAGAGAGATCAGCAACAGCACTCTCAAAGCAGACCACAAAGAGCACAGGAAGAGTGGATGCTCATATGTCAGCAAACAGCTGATCTTCAGCCTGACAGCAGTTCTCAAGAGGACTTTGACTGGACTGCAGCTGCACAATCCTACCCCAATCTGGAGGAGGTGCCTACCTTCATTACTAGAAACAGGCAACACGCAGCACCACGCACTTTCACAACATCTGCAAGTCCAAACAATCTTCAGGGATGTTAACTAGAGGTGTAAACCACAGTTAAAGGCCATTGAGGCTGATTGTCACAGGGACAGCGGGCACAGGGAAATCATATCTCAGACTGCTGCTAGGCAATACTGTGAAGGTTGCTGCTCCAACAGGTGTACCATCCTTTATCATTGATGGAACCACTGTGCACTCACTGCTTTATCTTCCCACAAGAGGTGAATTCAAGCAGTTGGAGGGGGATCATCTCCAACAGCTCCAACAGGCACTGTCCACCACTAGATACATTATCATAGACGAGATGTCTATGGTGGGAAGAAAGATGTTTGGACAAATAGACCGCCATCTCCGCCAAGCCTTTCCCCATCATGCCCAAGAGGTGTTCGGTGGATGCTCATTGCTGCTGTTTGGGGATTTTTGTCAACTTCCACCAGTGATGGATTTACCCCTCTATACCACTGACACCCGCACAGAGCTCTCTGATCAGGGAAGAACAGCATACCTACAGTTTGACAGAGCATTCACCCTTACGCAAGTGATGCGACAAGCTAGTGATGACCCACAGCAAATGCAATTCAGAGACATTCTTCTCCACCTGAGAAATGCACAAGTAACCAAACAAGACTGGGGGAAACTGATGAAGCAAACACCAACTAATGTGCAAGACCTCACACCTTTTGCCAATGCCCTTCATCTCTATCCCACAGTTGAGGCAGTAGTAGAGCACAATGTAACCAAACTCAAGAACTCTAGTCAGCCTATTGCCACCATCAAAGCAGTTCATACTGGAGCCAATGCTGCTAAAGCTTCATCTGATGATGCAAGTGGTTTGGAAGCTGTTGTATGTCTAGCCAAATCTGCCCGTCTTATGCTCACCAGCAACCCCTGGGTTGACAGAGATTAACTTTAAGACTTACAACTTACACCACTTGTAGCTCATAAAATTTCCTTTCGTTTGATATAATTAACAAGTATATCCCATAAAGTTCGGGTCAAAGGTCATCATTAGTGCACTTTGACCTTTGCTTTCTCAAAAACGAATATTTTAATTCTGATTAATTTTTTTCCTAATGTTTTGGTCCTTCTCTCCAAGTGGTATTAAAATGGTTTTGGGACTGACATGGGATTGGGAGATATGTGACAGAATGTAATGGCAGTTAGGGAGATGTACTGTCAAGCATTCCTATAGTTACCTGATGGTGGTTCATTTTGATTGGTATGGTGGTGGATACCTTTGTAAACATGACACGACAAAATATCCATGATTCCATGGTTGGTATGTGATGTCCAAGTGATGGTTGCTATGGTTACTAGGTCAGTTATCTCCTCTAGAGAGCAGGCATGGTTCCCTGTGTTGTACTATGGTTCGAACAGGTTTGGAAGAGTTGAACCACCCCGAACTCATGAGAAATTATCCTATGATCCTTGTTCCCTCTGGAGCTGAATGGTTAATAGAGGTTCGGTAGGGTTGTACCACTCCGAACTCATGTCAAGCTCCACCGCAGGCCTGGGGTCCTGTGTTGTACTATGGTTCGAACATGTTCAGAAGAGTTCAACCACCCCGAACTCATGAGAAATTATCCTATGATCCTTGTTCCCTCTGGAGCTCAGTGGTTCAAGGAGGTTCGGTTGGGTTGAACCACCCTGAACTCATGAGAAATTACCCTATGGTCCTTGTTCCCTGTGGTTTGAGGAGGTCATACACCTTCCCTGTAACAAAGTGGCTCGAGCAGGTTCGGTACGGTTGAACCATCCTGAACTCATGTCAAACTCCGCCGCAGGCATGGTTACCTGTGTTGTACTATGGTTCGAACAGGTTCGGAAGAGTTGAACCACCCTGAACTCATGAGAAATTATCCTATGATCCTTGTTCCCTCTGGAGCTCAGTGGTTCGAGGAAGTTCGGTAAGGCCCAACTTCCCGAACTCATGTGAAACTCCGCCTGGTTCCCTGTGTTCTTCCATGGTTCGAAAGGGTTGAACCACGCCAAACTCATGTCAAGCTCCACCACAGGCCTGGTTTCCTGTGTTGTACTATGGTTCGAACAGGTTCGGAAGAGTTGAACCACCCCGAACTCATGTCAAGCTCCCTTTCCGAACCCCTTTGAACCACTGTACTACAGATGGAAAACTCTTTTGGCCATGGCGGGCAGTGAGCACGAATAGGAAAACAGCGGGGCATAAAAGTGGCAATGCGATCCAAGGCAACTAGCTAGGGAAGTTTGAACTTGCTAATAAGTTACGTGCAGGACAATGGGGGTGGACTCTCGTGCGGAAATTACCTTATGGTCAGTGTCTCCTTCTGAGTTAGATGGTAACGTGGAAAGAAGTGTTTTGGCATGCTGGTATCGACGAGGGGAGCGATGCGGCCAAAACGTGAGTTGTTGTTACTGCTGTTCCTTATGCACCCTTGGTTTTCTGTTTACTCTTAAACCTTTTGTTTTCTATGTAGAATCCTTAGTCACGATAGTGATTGTATACTGCTACATCTCCACCTGGAAGAGAACGTCAGTATTCAGGAAGTGTTCAAAATTGTATGTGATTCTGACGATACCTTCACGAAGGTAGAGACTGCTGTGACCAAACTACGTGAAGGTGCAATCACCAAACGTGCTCGGTGGGAGGAAAGCATGCCTAGTCCCTCAGATTATCGGAAGGACCCAGGAAGACTATTGATCCTAGACCATCCTTCTTCTGGTTCTCGTTCTCCTGGTTCTCGTTCTGGTCTACACGTGAGCCTTCAGGTGGAAGCTTTTGGCCATTTCATTGACCAAATGAATATGGAGGATGATGAAATTGAACCCGTGTTCTACAAGGTGGCAACGAGCCTGATGAAGACGATGAGTATGACTTTCCGTCTGGAGGACCAACGTAGAGCTGCATTTAAAAAAGAAATGACGAACCTCTTTCCTTCATTGGATGCAGTAGTGGGTGAACATTACAACAGTGATTTAACACTGCAAGTTAAAATAAACCAAAACTGTGTTGTCACTAATGTGGCATACCATGCCTCCATTCCAAGCTGCCCCAAACACCTGTAAGAAATGGCACCCTACCACAGTAACTAATAGCATTGGCGCACGGTCACGTACTTGGTCTTTTTGCATATGCACAAAATATGACTGGTTCTGTGCAACCAGCTCTGAAGAAATGCCTAATAATTCATTCTTAAGCTCCACGATCCTTTGTGCTCACCAGTTTCTCTCCTGTTTGTACCTCGCGACCCCAATCATGCAGTTTCAAAGCCGGCACATGTTCTCGCTGCTTTGCATTCTACAGTAGAAAAACTAAAAGAATATTATTCACACCCCCTGATGGAGAGAACCATTCTCAACAAAGGTCCGTACTTCAATCTTAATGGTCTTGAATACAAGAAGCAGATGGAGGTTAAGTGGTTGTTCGAAGCCCAATTTAATGGGGAAGATGTTGTAGTAAAGTTTTTCTGCTCACACTATGGCACTGATGTCCATGTACATGGGGATTTACGTGTCCAAAACATCCTCGTTGTCGACGACTCAATTAGCATTTTGGATTTTGATTGGGCTGGAAAGGAGGGAGAGGTGAGATATCCCCAGGAATTGAATACATCAGACCCTCACTACTTGGCTATACTGCTTTACAGCATATATGGCAGTCCAGACCTCCGACCCCCCTACCAGAGAGCTACTAACCTACACCAGTCTCATAATAAGGGATGCACTCAGGGCTGGTGGAGACGGACTCCTGACATACGACCGGCTCTTTAGGGAACATGCAGCACTTGTCATGGGTGAATTTTTCTAACGAAAATCTCATATATCCCCATTTACGGCATGAGATGCCCTGGGCAAGCACTTGTCACTTTCACACTCAGACTCATAACACTAATTTCCACCTTAATAAACATTGATGTACAAATTATTTCCACGTGCTAAGAATTAAAAGTACAGTTTATATAACTCAGGGCTTGAGTTTTATTTTCTGGCATATGACCTCCTCAAACCACAGGGAACAAGGACCATAGGGTAATTTCTCATGAGTTCGGGGTGGTTCAACCCTACCGAACCTCCTTGAACCACTGAGCTCCAGAGGGAACAAGGATCATAGGATAATTTCTCATGAGTTCGGGGTGGTTCAACTCTTCCGAACCTGTTCGAACCATAGTACAACACGGAACCATGCCTACGGAGGAGCTTGACATGAGTTCGGGAAGGTTCAACCCTACCGAACCTCCTTGAACCACTGAGCTCCAGAGGGAACAAGGATCATAGGATAATTTCTCATGAGTTCGGGGTGGTTCAACTCTTCCGAACCTGTTCGAACCGTAGTACAACACAGGAAACCAGGCCTGATCCTTGTTCCCTCTGGAGCTCAGTGGTTTGAGGAGGTTTGGTAGGGTTGAACCACCTCGAACTCATGTCAACCTGCCTGGATCCATGTGTTGTACTATGGTTCGAACTGGTTCGCAAGAGTTGAACCACCCCGAACTCGTGAGAAATTATCCTATGATCCTTGTTTCCTCTGGAGCTCAGTAGTCCGAGGAAGTTCGGTAGGGTTGAATCACCCCGAACACGTCAAGCTCCACCACAGGCCTGGTTCCCTGTGTTGTGCTATGGTTCGAACAGGTTCGGAAGAGTTCAACCACCCAGAACTCAAGAGAAATTACCCAACGATCCTTGTTCCCTCGGGAGCTCAGTGGTTCGAGGACGTTCGGTAAGGCACAACTTCCCGAACTCATGTGAAACTCCACCTGGTTCCCTATGTTCTTCTATGGTTCAAAAGGATTGAACCACCCCGAACTCATGTCAAGCTCCACCACAGGCCTGGTTTCCTGTGTTGTACTATGGTTCGAACAGGTTCGGAAGAGTTGAACCACCCCGAACTCATGAGAAATTACCCAACGATCCTTGTTCACTCGGGAGCTCAGTGGTTTGAGGAGGTTCGGTAAGGCCCAACTTCCCGAACTCATGTGAAACTCCGCCTGGTTCCCTATGTTCTTCTATGGTTCGAAACGGTTGGACCACCCCGAACTCATGTCAAGCTCCACCGCAGGCCTGGTTTCCTGTGTCGTACTATGGTTCAAACAGGTTCGGAAGAGTTGAACCACCCCGAACTCATGAGAAATTATCCTATGCACCTTGCTCCCTATGGGGCTCAGTGGTTCAGGGTAGTTTGACATGAGTTCGGGGTGGTTCAACCAGCTCGAATCACCGTTTCACTGAGGGAATCTGGTCTACAGAGTAGTTTGACATGAGTTCGGGGTGATTCACACCTTCGAACCAGCTCGAACCACCGTTTGACTGAGGGAACCAGGTGTACAGTGTAGTTTGACATGAGTTCGGGGTGCTTCAACCTCTTCGAACCTACTCAAACCGCCGTTGGGAGTAGAATCATCTATGATCCTCGTTCCACACTATCAGTGACGTCATGCAGATTTGAAACAGCCTTCCAGTCCTGATCTGTAACCTTCACGTAAGCTCTTTTGCAGGAAATATCTACTTAGTCTGCAGTCCCCAAAATGATGTGAACCCACCTACTGGAGTTTGCTAAAGTTTCATTAGTAAAAATTTGTATGTGGATAGCACTTAGGTAAATGGTATGATGCCCTTGCAACCAGTGTACTAGCCTACTGCGGTGATCATATTTACTCAGTCAACACTCCAATTGGAAAGAAAATTTCTTCGATCAAACGCCGCCCTCGAATAGTAGCCTCCCATTTTCAAAGCTCTGAGTGAAATAAATGCCGCCCTTGAATAGTAGCCGCGGCTAGTATACGAGTCTGGCACGTGACTAAACCATGCCATCGCAAAAAATTTATTATGCTGATTTTTTTATATAGATATATCTAGAGACACAAGGTACTAGCTAACAGTCCTCTAGTACAGTTTCGTTGGCCTCCAGCTCCTCGTCTTCACTCACAGTGAAGGGATCTGCATCATCGTCTGAATCGCGGCGCCCCGAGAGAAGGCTGGCAGTCTCGGTGGTGATGTCTTCACGTGCTCCAGCAGCCACTCCACCCTCCTTGAGGCAGTGGATGTCACTGTCGCCAGAGCTATCAACATCGACAGAAATCCCACAGACTCGGAAAGACTTCAATATGATGTCTGTTGATAGGCCGTCCCAGCACTCTTTCACCCACTGCAGGCACAATGCTTTGCTGGGAGCCCGCATGTTTCCAGCAGCCGTATATGACTTTTATTGTATCCACACGTGTTTTATAAAACTGGATGTAGCCGCCGAACTATCGGTTGTGTTATGGCAAGTACTACTGATTACGAAGAAGCAGTCTACCTTCACGGCGGTGTCATTTGGGGACACCACATCTACAAGTCAGTGTGGACGCTGGTTTTGGGAGAGGTACTATCTGTATCTATCGAGGAAGGAAACAGTCACGATCGCTTCGCTGTATGCATGAAGAGAGAGAAGCTGAAGGTCGGCCTCGTTCCAAGAGAGATATCACGCAAAGTGTGGTACTTTTAGAGGCACGGGGGACAGTGTACGTGTGAAGTCACAGGGCGAAGAAAGCGAGGGAATGGACTGGAAGTGCCATGTGTGTATCGCTTTGTAGCAGAACAACGGCTTATCAAAAAACTCAAAACTTTGCTGCAGCCTTCAGACCACTCGGAGTCATACCCGTTCTAGTCTTTTTGGAGCTTACGCTCACACAAGATTTCACAATGGCCAAGCTAGCTATTTTAACATGAAGGTACTTGTATTTGCAGAACCTGGGCATATGCAACTATTTAAAACCACTCAGTTATGATCAAAAGTATTGTCCCTTCAGTGGCAGCAGCAACGTTACCCACAACTTGCAGCTCTTGAGCCTTGTACGAAGACTAAGGTATGTACACCATTCACAGGCTACAATTTGGTAGCTACACATTTCTGGTAGCAGATTATCAATCCAGCACAGCTATATTGAGCTACAAATCACTTTAGACAGTTTGGTGAAGTACGCAATTAGCTACTGGCTCGCTAGAATAGTTACACTTACCTAGGTACAAATTAAGCGACAGGAAGCTTTTAAAATGTAACTCTGTGGAGAGCTATGTTCAACTTTTCTGATGCTTTATTTTTAGATAAACAAAGCCACCCAACTTCTTTCTATTTACTGGGCTGTCTCCATCTAGGAGCTAAGAACACATATCCAATGCCTTTGCCACCTTTTTGCGTGTCTACCTTCTTGCTACATTTCAGTAAGACATCTGTATGCAAGGTAGCTCTTCCCCTTGGAACATCAGCACAACCCAGGCCATACATGCCAAACCCTTACTGTAGTACGTAAATACTACGGTACATTCTACACAGAAACTACCCCAAAAAATGAGTTTAGCGCCCCAACTTACCTTTTTTGTGAAGCACACGACAGCTGCTTTTCACAGAACGCTTGTTTGCTGTGGGTACCATCTTTGGCTTTTCTTGTTGACAACGAGATGTAGCCTTGGAACTGTCTTCATACGTATGAAGCCTGAGATCCGCTGTACGTCTGTATCTAGCCTTGTGTCTCTCCTCATAGGTGTTGAGAAGAAAACATGGCCAATAGTCACTTTCGCGATCGAGTCGATTGACGACCTACATGGCCTCTCACGCTTACTACGCTCTGCCCTCGAGGGGCTTCCGAACAAAACCTTGCATATTACTAGGAGAGGCCCCACTCTAACCACAGACCAGATACAAAGCTTGTTGCTAAAAGCCTACGGCTGTAATAAAGCTCAAGTACAACCATGACACTTATAAGCGTCTATCACATAATCGGCTAAATCTGATTTCCTGTTCCCATGTGTACAAGCCACACACACACACACACACACACGTACACATACACGCACCCACACACACATGCGTGCTGATCAACTGGATTTGAATCTGTTCCACAATTGTAGCTAGGATTCCAACATGTACGTACGTACCTTAACCGATTATACGCTAATTTCACTGGAATGTAAGTAACCTCAAACGCGGGAGATTTTGGTGTCACGTGAGGTCTACATTATAAAAATATATAATTATCTAAATTTTTAAGCATCTGAGATGTGAAATATTGTGTGTAACGTCTTTGGCTTTTCTCGTTGACAGCAAGGTGCAATCCCAGAACTGTTGATATATATGTGGAGCCTAATGTCCACTCCACCTTCGGACTTAGCGTTGTGTCTCTGCTCAGAAGAAAACATAGCAAACAAGTCACTTTTGCGATCAAGCCGATTGACCAACATCATGGTTTCAGGCATTCACTGTGCTCCGTCCCTTGATGGCTTCTAGACCAAACCCCACATATTACTAGGGAATGCCCCAATCTAACCACAGACGGGATATCAAAGCTGTTGCTAATAGCCTACGGATGTGATAAGGCTCACCTGCAGCTGTGACGCGTATAATCGGTTAACTAGTGTTGCTAAAGCTGTACCTTGCAAGCTTTCCTTCATTTGTGGATATACTTTATCCATAGGCCTTACTTGTAACTTGTAAGCAAAAATATGTTGTGTACGATGGTCTTTATCTCATGTCGATAGCTTGCATTTGACCTAAATACTGTCAAAAGTTAGACTTGACGGTGGAAGGCACGCAACTGTAAACATGCAAACGCAGATGCACGCAGATGAGCGCAGACACAACCTCAAGACGCGTCCAGACGCTAGACGTTTGTTCAAGGACTTTCGGGATGCACTATACTTCAGCTCAGACAACTAAGCCGAGAGCTTGTAATGCGATTGTCAGCCTCATAGCATAGATTTACAAGTATCAGAAACTAAGTTGCCATGTTTGCTGCCAACACATTCAGCTAAAATTGTCTTCACTCTCACTCTCTTTAATGGCAACACTATAGTCTAGCAATGGCCTGGCAGTCATGCTCATTCTCACTGACAGAAAGCAGAACAGTGACGAAATTTGCTTCAGGTAAGCACCTGGCATGACCACTAATACATAGCAGGGATTCCCCCTGCTAAGCTCATGGATTGAGAGTGAAGTGAAGATGTTGCATGATTGTGTGAGATGGGACTTGACAGTAGTAGGCTAGAAAGATGCTGCATCATCCTGGGGTGAGCCTGAGTGAGTATTAGTTTCATCTAAATGCCCACATGTAGGTGAAGAAACTCACCAGGCCATACTGAGCATACTTGTTCAATAGCCAATTGCTAAGGTAAGTTCATTTGACAATTCACAACGGTACTTGTTTCCAACTTGATACTAACAGCCCTGACAAAGAGCTTCTTAGCTTCATGCAGTAATATACTGTATAGCAAGTTATTTTCGTGGGTGGAAATTTTCGTGAAAAGCTGGAAGAGGCCCTCAGAATTAAATTTTGTGGTTTTAAATTTCATGGAACTCAGTACACTGCACGTGATGCGGTTTCGACAAGGAAAGCTTAGCCGGAAAGAGTCTAGAGATGGAGCGCTTCAGTGTCGAGTCTTGCGTGGGAGGCTACCACGTCTACAAAGCACAAACTCCGTTGGTGCTCGCATACCTGAACGAGAGGTACTGGCCCTGTGTTTTGGTCGTGCTTCTGCCTTGTTCACTTCCTCCATCACCTGATGCAGGACAGCTTGAGAAAGGCGACCCAACGGATCAAGGGCACTGTCAAACAGGGCACAAGTAGCGAACAAGAGCTATAAAAAATGTTGCCCAGTCCGAACATTAGCACGTGTAGACAGAGCTGCAGTGTGAGTGGAAAATTTTGTGGGTGGAAAATTTCGTGACACCAGGGTCAACCATGAAAATAATGAAAATTAGCACCCCATGGAATAACCTGCTATACGATACTTGGCTACCTTGTCACATATATGATGTAACAGTCACAGTCAGTGTGCATCACAAACGTGCAAGAAATGCAGTTTCAAGGGCTAGCTTTTACAGGAACATTGTCAGTGCTAGGGGTGGGACAATTAATCGATTATCGTAATCAATTTCTCAGAATTTCCGATTATCGAGTTACAGTGTTCCAAACCGATAAATCACGGTATACGCATATGCAGAAGACTACAAGCCACAAGACTTTCAGTAGTGAGTATAGTGTTGTTCCAGTTGCGTCAAACTGAATGGCTGACAAGGAGGTGCCAAAGGGTGGAATTAAGTGGGTGGAACTTCCTGGTTTCATTAACTAATACTTCTGCTGATTTTAATCAATTATATCAATTGATTTGGAACTGCTGATAATCGATTTCAGAATTTCAGCCAATTCCCAGCCCTAGAATTTACCGAAGAAAGCATGTGCACTAGCAATGGAATGCTATGTCTAAAAAAGGTTGATTCGTGTAGTTTAATTCATGCTGAATATATTCTTCAAATTTAAATTTGTTTCTGAGATATGAGCAAATACATTGAGCAACTTCATCTTCATGGGAAGTTTATGCCTGGGTGCACTGTGTACAAGAGTTAATTTTCCTATGTTTACTGATGAACTGGTCAATCAGATTGCAGGTATGGACATGTAGTTTTCTATTTAATGCCCATATCAAGCAAAGTGTAAACAATAGCACTGGGGTGGGCTACTAATAGATTAATTCAGTACGCGAATTGTGACAGCAAAGAGAGCTAGAGAAGATGGCAAGTCAAGTCATCGTACCCTAGATGTACTGCCTAGTGAGTGTTGGTCGTGGCCATATTTACAAACGAGTATGGACCCCTGTAGTGCAGAAAGCTATCTGTAGATAAATCTTGAGGCTAGTCTGGCTACGCTCGACTAGCTAAGAACGTTGCTCAACCTTACATGCCAACTCTGTCGTTGATACGTGGACTACTTCCAGTACCTGTGGCCTTACATATCTACAGCTCCAGTAGCAGTCCCTGGTTCGTTTGAGAACTTGTTGCACATGCATGCAGTATCGGCAAAGAACAAAGCATTCCAGCTGTAAAGTTATTTCCGGTGCGAGTCTGTGAGTCCGCAAGTCTGCAGAATACATGAGCCCTTCAAATTCCTGTTGTACAAGTGACTCCAAGGATACTTTATCACTACGTGGATTGGAAACTAAGTACTTTAGGTAATATACACACGTGACACTAACCTTGTTGCGCAGTGTAACAGAGATTTACGGAAACCAGCTCCCCCCAACGGACACTTTGAGACGTCGCTGCAACTTGCGTGAGCCATCCAGAGAACTGATTTTGCGTGCAAAGAGACTACCGTTTCGGTACTTGATATCGCAGTGGCATTTGTCGTGATTTGGTTTTTCGTTACTACCTTGATGCAGCGAATAAAGCTTTTTATGTGTATATATATTTTTGTGTTAGATTTGTGAGACCCACGAGCAGTTAACCATGTTGTGGTGCATACAGTTATGTTATACATACAACTGTGTAACCAACTAAGTTTCGTAAAGGCTATGTCACGGAAATAGTTTTACGAGGTGAATGTTGAGTCCGCTGAGCTGGGAACTTTGTGTTAGGTCGGAGAGCTGTTGGATGCAAGTTCAATCAAATGTTATGCCCCATTTAATTAACAATGCCCTAAACTGTGTAACAGTGCACTTTTGTTGTGAATATTATATGCTTGGAAAAAATCGGTAGTTATCCAACAGCCATTAGCCATGTTTGCAAGAATACGTTAGTGAAACGGAATTCCGTTTTACTACCGCAACAAGGATAGCGTCATCAATTTTCCGGGAGTTTCCAATCCACGTTGTACCATGGTTGATAATTCTGACCAATCAGATTGCTTTATATCAGGTTAATAAATCTCATACCAACCTCGTCTGCCAACTTATTCACCTCTTCTGCTAACTTATTCACCTGTACCAGAGGGCACAGTTTTCAAAGCAATCACATTTACTTTGAGCTTGTATACAGCAAGCCAATGTGAGTATACAGTAAGCTAAGATTGTATACAGAAGTAAACATTAAACAACTGAGATGTTTACACTGTTGTTGCACTGTGAAAATACAAAAATTAGTCACTGTTCTGCATGAAAAGTGATGGCACTGCATGCATTCTGGAAGGTCCCGAGTGAAGCACGCTGGGTTGTCTCGTTCCCAGACGACGCACATGGGGAGGTGCTTGATAAGGTAATGGAGCAGAGTTCATTGAAGATCACGGCGTCTGCCGAGCACCAACTGCACACTTGTGAACATGGTGAACGAGCTCGACGACCTCATACAGAGCGCAGTTACCTGAGCTGCAGACTGTTGACTAACCCCTGGCCCTGTGTCAAGAAAACAACAGCGAACAAGCTACAATCACTCACTCGAGAACGTGCTCAGTTTCCTGTGCCGAGTAACGAATGACAGAATGAAGTTTCCAGGAGTTCCGCATTTCTGTCACCTTCAGAGAGCTTTGTAGTACTGCAAAAATTATTGTATTAAGCGCATGACAAACTGTCCGCTTTTTATACCCTTCTACTACATATGCGCGTTGCTATGCCCCATGGTACAAGTTGGTTATATAACTCGGTTTCGGTCTCTACGTAGAGACCTCCACCTCGTTGTATAACCTATACTAGTAATAAAGTGTCCTTGGTTTCGGTTGTAACTAGAGTTTCCCAGTAGCCATTATGCCACTGACTGGCAGTCATTAGGTGGTAAGACAAACTTGCATAGGTGTGCAGGATTGGATGTTATACCACAAATATACGTATAACTGTATAACGTCATTTCTGACTGAGTAAACAGACATTAGACAACCAATATTTTTCTGCTATACGGTTAAGTCCCTAGCCCAGACTAACACAATTAGTTATATGCATTTTCTGCACTCCTAATCTGCTTGACTTGTGCAAGCCCACTTCTATATGGCTTTGTTGGATGTTGCTTAACAACCAAATCTTTGAACATGAATAACACTGGAAAGCTAGAGGCACAGAGGGGGGACACTGCTGGTGAGATAGGCCCCACCTGATATGAAGTGCTACTATGTTGGGGTGGGGGGGCTACTACTGTATGTGGTAAGGTAGTACGAGTAGAACTAATTGCAACGTGTCTTAACTATATCTGCTGTAAAATGGAATAATGGCAAGTGACTTATGATTACTAAGGATGAGAAACGTGATAAGGGATGCAGAGGGCTTTCCACTCCAAATTTGCTGGTGCATTGGGTGTGAAAATTTGACAACCTTGCCTCAACCCAACTTGGCACTTGTCTGATGTAATAAGTCCCCCAAGGAAACCCTTGTGAATGTTGCCCCTAGCAACCTGGTGCTGGAGGAAAGAATCAGGTGACACAAGCCTAAACCCTGGGGCTTGCTGAAATGTTAACTTGGTCGCTTACCTGGCAAACTGACAGGTAGGTACAAAACCTGGACTCTGGACGTGATTATGGACTGGACTATGGATTGGATAGTGTTCTAGCTCTGCTACAGTGATCTTTGCAATGCGCTCCTAAGGTGGAAAGCGATTAATCCAATTTGTGGGCAATTTGCATGAATGATTGTATAAACAGCACAATGGCTTCAAGAAAGCGGGGTAGTCTGACCACAAGAAATCCAAAAAGCATGGATTCAAGTATTTCAGTTTATAAGAAACACAGTTTGGATTCAAGTTTTCAGTTTCAGCTAGTTCATCATCTGGTCGTAAGGAAACGGTAGTCTCCGTGGGACCTCTACAGTTGGCACTCTACCGGGTTCGATCCTTATGATAAGCTGTGTGAGTGTGTGTGTGTGTGCATGTGTGTGCACATCATAGGCTATGTAAAAAAAAGAAAAGGCTAGTGTTCTACATATCCCTTCAGTATGGCCTTTGAAAGTTCAGTTAACCCTTTAATAAAATTCTCATTCAACGTAGCAACATAGCCCATGAACTTTTGTATCCTTTGAAAGAATGAGCGCTTTTGTAAAGCTGTTTAAATGGTGCCCTCGCATGCAGCTAGGTCCGTAATTGGCCCCGCCTCATTTTAGTAGACCATGGGAAGTACTTAGCGCAGTGTATCACCATATACTAGGAAGCTGGTGAGAAAAGCAGCACGGTGGGTAGCTCTTCAGGCAGCAAGTCTGGCATTGCTGGCCATTTGAATGGTATGACTAAAAAGGCTCATGCTACTTTCGTTCTAAGCTTACCTGAAGTAGCACTCCAGCTAAGAGTCCCTGTTGGTTCCCTCTCTCCGTCAGCCAAGTAAAAATCAACACCTTTACCACTGTAGTTATAGGATGTGGGGATACTTGTCTACCACCTAGAGTAGTACAGCAGATTGCAAAAGTCTTGCAACAAGCAAACTGAACAGTGGAAAACCACAATTGATTTACTATGCTTGAACAGAGAGGAAGGGCATGCTGAGGCGGGAAAGATAATCAGATTCATACGCAGTAACTCAATTATGGTTTTCCACTGTTCAGCTTGCTTGTTGCAAGACTTGTGCAATCTGCTGTATCAATCTCTTGCCTCCCCGTCCAGGGAGAAAGAAGCAGCAGAAATTACTGCAGTATCAGTGTTAAAGGGTTAATCAAACCACCAGGTCAAGCAGAAAACTGTAACTGAACCATTAGGTCTACTAAGGCCTGGGTCAGCTTGGGTTAGCCTGGAGGTGAGTGCACCACCAAATATTACAGTGCAGGCGATATGACATGATTGTCATGTGTCGGGCGGCTATTTTTTTAAATTATCGGTAATTAAATGCCGCGAGCGGAAATTGCTCTGTTGTTTGGATGTTCTTCAATAAATGGTGCTAGTTGTTTGCCGTACAAACGTAGTACGTGCCAAGTGCGGTTTCCTGGTGTAATACTCGCTCACAATTCTTGTCCAATGCTTGTAGCTCGAATAGTCAGCATTGAAACCCCACCCACAAGCTATAGCGAGCATATAGTGCCTATTTTTTTACCGCAGATAGTATGTTTAGAGGCTGTGGCGTCTTATTTCATAACTGGAGAGATGTACTGCAAAATGTAGACATCAAGAAAATTAACTGAGAATGAAAACTAGATGTCGGGTCTTCGTATAGCTTACAAAACAAGAAAACACTCAGCAACAGGCTGAGACCCAAGTTATTAAGTACAACCCCCTTGTAAGCAACTAAGATGGTAGTCGCGTGCCCAGACCCCACCCAGCTCACGCGAGGAGAAGGGGTCTGGTGTCACAAGTCCAAATCCTTGGGCTAGCTCCAGAAGCTTGGAGCGGTCAATCAAATTGCAGAGCAGCGTTTATTGGAATAATGCGGAAGCGAGAAGAAGTACTTCAATCATACCGCTCAAAGCGTGTTATGAGATTCATTATCCAACACTGAGCAATTTGTAATTCTACACTAACAATTACAAGGCTTCAACACTTCCGAAAGCCCAAGGATTCAGGCTTGTGACACCAGACCCTTTCCTCGTGAGAGGGTTGGGTCTGGGCACAAGACTACTAAGATGGAGGGTACCTTTGGACTCACACCCACCAGTCCTACTAAGTAGGACATCTAGCTTAACCTCATCCCCAGGCCCTGCCCCAAAAATTGGGTAATGGGGCTGGTCACACTTGCAAAATTCCTTTTGTATGAGCCGAGTCAGCATATTGTGTAACAGTAGCCTCGCTCCCAGGCTCTCCCGGCTAAGGTCGGGAAGAGCCTGGTACACTTTATCATGTGCGTGACGTCAAGGGTAGACGCGAGGTAGACACGACTTAATTGCACGTGGGCATGCACGGAAGCCCGCCCACATAGTTCGAACTCGTGATCGAGGCAAGTACACGCGTAGCTACAATGGCACAAAAACCGCTGGGTACAGCAGCCGTAAATCGCAAGGTAGACCGGTGTAGTAGATTCTCAGAGCATCAGACACGGCACAAGAAATTTCGTGATTTGTTGTGTGTTGTAAGCTAGCGTCGTTGTTGTTTGAGTGGTTGCCACAGCCTCAAGAAATCGACTAGTTCTACGTGGACAACTATATAATGCTGACTGCAAAGACGAAGGTAATACACTAAAGCCATATTCACCCAAAAAGAAGACTGTAGTAGTCTTGAAAACGCTTGTGCTGGAACGTGTGTGGGCCCCCAGCTTAGTCCACCCCCACGCAATTAAGTCGTGTCTACCCTTGACGTCACGCACGTGTTAAAATGTACCAGCCTCTCCCCCTCCTTAGCGGGGAGAGCCTGGGAACGAGGCTAGTGCAACAGCACATGCCTTGTGTGAGATCACGGTTAGTGCCAATGGCGTTACAGAATAAGTGAACAGATCTTGGCAAGAAGCGACTAGAAGCTCAATCGTGAGACAAGAGTAGTAGCCTATCAAGCGCAAATGCACTTTAAGTTTCTAAATCTAAATTTTAAGGCCTACAAAAAGTCTTGTACCCTCATTCCCCTTCTTAATCAGTTTTGGAACAAGGCTACTACTAAGTTCACGTGGTAAAGAATGTGGTAATTGGTCATGAACTAACGTGATTCGTCTACTCCAACCGAAGACTGCTGACACAGCATATTCTGGAATTTATTTGGCATGTGTGACCAGGCCCTTTTCCTAATTTTTTTGGCAGGGCCTGGGGACAAGGCTACATCGAGCTATGTGGTCCTACATTTTAAGATGGAGTCAATGTAGTCTCAGAACCAGACCCTCACACGCGGAGGAGGAGGAGGAGGGTCTGGTAAACTTGCATACATACAAATTTGAAGTCCCCGGAATTTCGGTGGGATGAATCTGATTGGTTGATGACGGTGTAACTACATTTCTGCCCACGAAGGCACGTGTTCGTGTAATAACAACATGGCAAATTTGATTGACGGACCAGCGATTGATACAAGAATCGTAGCGACCATCGTTCAACAAGCTTAGATATTCTCCAGCGAATCTCGAGCAGCTGGAAAGCTGTTATGAAAGGGATAGAAGTCTTCGGTTTCACTACCTGGGCAGTGGAACTGTGAAAGTCTCTCAGAACTGTAGTGTTGGCTAACGAAATTTGCGTGACTTGTGTCCATTGCCGTGAATGCCTCGGCTACATCAAGCATGAGCACCTTCAGAGGGCTTACAATAACTACGATGGACTTACGTCTGCCTCCGTGACTTCCATGCGCCAAAATTCGCCGATGAACATAAATCTACTGGTCTGCTAAGGTGTGATGAGTAAAGCTAAGTGGCTTGCGGTAAGGAAGCCCAGTACAGGTGAGATAATTGCCAAATCAGCCAATCAGATTGTGCCGCCGAAATTCCGCGGAGGTACAAAAATTTTGTACTATATTCACCAGACCCCCCTTTCCTCTTGGAGGGTTGAAGGGGGGTCTGGGGACGAGACTAAGTGAAACCATGAGCTAGCAGGGGAATCCGTGCTATGTATGAGCGGTCATGCCAGTCGCGTACCTGAAGCCAGCGTACATCCTGCTGTCTGTCACTCACAGTCTGCCTTGTCACACGATCGTCAGAGTTAAAGTAAGATGCTGTAGGATGCACATCCACCATATCTACATATGGGAAATAAAATAAAAGGTTCATGCCATAGTCAGATGACTCAGTCTGCTATCAAGACCTGCTTTGTGCAATATCTAAACTGGTGTTATAGAATATTTGGCATCCCTGGAAATTTGTATCCCCATATGTAATATTCTAGGATATTTTGTACCCGGTATGAAATATCCTTACGATATACAATATCCCCAAATGTACCCTCTAGTTAACTAAAAACTTTTTGCTAAGCTGGGAACTATAACTAAAATATCCAAGAACATACAAGAAACCATAACTATACTAAAACAGAAAACAGCCTATTTTCACTGATAACTGTAACTAAATACCTTTTAGTAAAGGGTTTCAGAGTTTTAGTAATTGAAACTACAGCAGATTGCAAAAGTCTTGCAACAAGCAAGCTGAACAGTGGAAAAGCATAATTGATTTACCGCATATGAATCTGATTATCTTTCCCGCCTCAGCATGCCCTTCCTCTCTGTTCAAGCATCAATTGTGGTTTTCCACTGTTCAGCTTGCTTGTTGTAAGACTTTTGCAATCTGCTGTATTAGAAACTGGGAAACTACAACTAAACTAAACCAAAAGTAAAGCACAAAACCTATACTAAAACAACACTGGAACTTCAATCAAGCGCATTAGTGTGAATAAAATATGCAACAGAATGTTCACTTACGATGTAGTAGCACATGAACCCCCCAAAAGTTAATATGACCAGTAGTGCGACAACTGCCATGGTTATAGCCAGTTTGTCGAGAAACCCCTGTGAAAAAAGGAAAGAAAACTTATACACAGTACAGTTACTGTTACCAATTGAAAATGAAAACATACAGTACAGCTACAGCAACATCAAAATGGTTGCATGAATGTCTTAGGCACATGGCCATCTTATACAGTACAGCTACTGTTACCAATCGTTTCAGTTTGCACTTACAATGTCCACCGTATTCATGTTCACTCGGTGCTTCCGAGGGACGTCGCTTCTCAGAGAAGTCGCTTCGGATACGTCTCAAGGTCTTGCGCAGCTTGAAGATTTGCAAGTTGAGAACTTTTGGGAAGTCGCTTCGGGGACGTCGCTTCACTGAACTCGCTCTTTGTGGATACTTGACTCATCCATCGGCGGCGTGGCCGTTGAAACGGTTACGTCATACTGCGCTATACGCGCGCGCTAGCCGCTGCACACTGTGCGCGCGCAGCCGGAGATCCAAAGTACTTTTCACAGCACTCGCTAGCCCTATTAGTAGCCATTCCAGATACTAACCAAAACTACTGCACTTAAAGAAAAAATCACTGAAGCTAGCTCACTTTTTTGTAGTCTATTTTAGTAACAGATCCTTATTCTAGAGTGATAGACCTTCACAACAAGCTTGGTCCGGTGAGATTTCGTCCAGCGGTTGCTTAGATAATGATCGTCAAACTTTTTCTCCAATTATCCGCATATGCATTTCAATATAAAAATGGGCGTGCTCAAATTTATGAAAAGTTGAATTCAAGCAATGGCACCGAAGTTCAGTAAAGAATTATAAGTCAACAATCGCGTGAAACGAACAAGTAAGTCGTACCTAGGGGTATTTTGTATTGCTGATTTTGAATCTGGTATTATTTTTATGCTAGCTACAACGTAAAGGTCAGGTATTAGTCGTTTTAGGCATATCCGGGGAGAGTACAACAATGTAACACCAATATTCAGAATCAGCAGGCAAAATTACCCTTGTTGGGAATGTTAAGCATAAATTATCTCTAACGGAAAAGTGCGGGAGGTAGTGAACCATTTTTTGTACAATTACTGTTGCTCTAAGTTTTAAATATAACACCAATGTGTTCTCTATCCGAGGTTAACTCCTTCACTACTCTTGTACACTTGCAGGATAATGGCTACAATGGCTGAGTACGCTGGCGAGTATTGTATGAACCTTGGACTAACTATTGATGAGTTTTATCGGGCAAGCACACATCCACCAACAATGAAAATTGCTAATATCAAGAAGGGACCTATATATGAACTAAGTCAAATTCGAAAAAGTAGAGGCACTTCGTGGATAAAGTTTTATGAATCTGTAAAATATGTATGTGACTCATCATTCACGACTCCTTTTAATAGCTTCAAAGTGATGGTTGGTAGATTGGACAAGAAAAGATGTGAGTTGCTTCGCAACAAAAAAAAGCACGAACTTCAAGCTCTGTTTGATGAGCCTTTCTGTGGTGTGCATATTGTTCCGCCTACCCCTACCGAAGACACTGCTCTTTCCAAGGAAAAGGCTAAAGTAGAGGAACTATCTGCTAAACTACAAACACTTAGTATTAGAAACGTAAATAAACGAATAAAAAGGCGAGATGTCAAGTTGGCACAATCCCAAGCTCAAGTCAAGGAAATGGAAAGAGAACAAAAAGCTCAAGATAAGACTGTAAAGAAACTTGAGACTAGGTTGCAATGTGCACAAAGTTCAGTTCACTGTCTTCGCCAGAGAATTTATCAATCAAAACACAAAAATGAAGATGGAGTTGATTCCATGTCTCAGGAAAATAGTGAACTTCGTGCTCAGTTGGATGATATTGAAGAAGCATTTTCATCAAAGGTTGCTGAGCTAGAAGAGAGAAGGAGGCGTATATGCCACAAATGGAGAGAACCTGATGGCTCAGAACTCTTGTATTATGGGAAGATTTTAAGTCTGGTTCCAGGAACTACATGACTGGTTTAACGTGATATACGATGGTGAGGATACAGTACTGTCACTGAACCTATTTATTGACATTGAGAGAGGGGATTTAAATTTTGTACCATATCTGTGTCCCTTGGGATGTGTTTTATGGTGGTTTTGATAAGTAGTTGCTAATGAAGTGATAGTGTAAACAATACTCTACTGGTGCCACAGTTTACATAGCAAAGTAGTGCACAGACTTTCAATGACTTGCCATACTTAAAAAATTCCTATCTCAGGAACTGAATGAGATATTTGTTTAATTCTTGAAGCATATGGTAGAGCAAGAGTTATAAAATTTTTTGGTGTCAAAAAATAGAATATTATCAACAAAAGAAATTTTCATTTGGTATCACTACTATTAGTCGAATGTACTAGGGGGGTGCAGTGCATTGTGGGGCGAGCGTGAGGGAGTTGTATGGTGCATTAGTGTTCCATAACACTATCTTTTCCCACTTGCATACATCTCATTCCCAAGTCTTCCCCACCTCCAACTGTAGCTTGTAAAAGTACAGGCAAGGAACACCTGGGGAAGAGGCTATGTAGGATGTCAAATGTATGCTGGTGTTCGTGTCATTAGTGTGAAATGGTAGCTACTGCTGCAGGCAACAAGGTCTCAAAGCATTTGGAGGCGGCTTGAAGAGTTGCAAGTTGAGGATGAAGGTTCAACATCTTGGTACGAACTATTAACAACACCCTAAATTAACCCCCCTCTCACCCAACCAATCAGATTAGAGCTTTGAAATTCACTTCGGTACTGTAGCGCAGCCCAAGTAGATGTTTATATATTTATATAAAGCATAACCGCACGGAATTGGAAAAGAAAATGGTGACTACTGGAGTGCAGGTGGTAGCTGCATCCCTTTGTATAATAATACTAAAGACAAGAGATACATAAATAGCAACAATAATAGGTTAAGGCTAGGTAATGACATAACAGTACGGTAAAGCTTCGAGGGTCGTCGATATGGCACAATCGTAGCAATGGAGCTATACTACTCTGAGATTTCATGGGCACACAGACCAGAAACAGGAAGTTGATTTTTTTTTTTGTTGCCTTCAAATGCGAGGTCACTGAAATGTGGCCTCATTCCAGGAAGTAAGTCTATATAGGCTAGTAGTGCCCCCCTGGGGGCCCTTTCACACCCTGCATAGCCTCATTTCCAGACCCTGCCCAGCTCTGCAACTATATATACAAAAGACTTAAAAAAAACATTACAGGTGTAAACATCTTTTAAGTCTTATAAAATTATAGTGCCATTATTTTCGCCCGCAACGTGTAATGACGTAATGCATGCGGTAGTTCTCTTAGCCCTGCCCGATGCTGCCAGTCATATTTCTTGTAAATTTGCGAACTTACGGCTTTGTTCAAGTACCTCAAGCGAGAGGTTGGGGTATTGGGTGGGGGAGCGCCAACACTGCTACACACATTGTAGCTCCCATTTGTTGAGGCAAGGCTCGCATAGTTGTGTAAATTGTGTCTTCTCCTAATGCGTGGGGATCGTTGAGGGAGGGGGGGGTGATGGCCACTTGTTCTGGATTATGCTGGGGGTGGGGCTGAATAGTTTGATGGATCCAGATAGGGATTCTTCATGCTGGGGGCTAGTGCTATGGGAAGAGGTTAGACTGTTAGTGGGGCTAAGTGGAGGGGGAGGTGGCTGGTCCTGGGTGGAATCAGGGGTAGGGGCATGGACTGGGCTTGCAGTGGATGTGGGGCTAAACAGTAAGGGGGAAGGGCTATGGTTAACAGATTCTATACTACTTATACGGGGCATGCACAGGGTTACCGAGAGTACCAGCCTAAATTGGCTGTTCGGTGTCTCTTGTATGCTGCTGATGCTGTCATCCTGCGTCTGGGGGGGCTCTGACAGTATCTCCGGGGACGTAATCGGTTCCTCAGTATAGATCTCCCTGGACCGAAGTGCGTATCTCAGGCGAGTAGTATAGTGCAGTAGTTTCAAAAATGACGTCATACTGCGGCGCTGCGGTATAGGCTTATTGATGAGGACAGTAGGAGGGGGTTGGCAAAACTTTATGACTAAGTAGATAGCTAGGTATCACATATGCCAACAGCCAGGACAGCTACTATCAGTGTGTCTACACATGCATGGACTAAGCTTTACACTCAAGTCATGAGCTGAATTTCTGGTGTTTATTGCAGTGTCATGGCCCTTACCTGGAGCGACCTCAACGTGGTCGAAGTTTATAGGCTAGCATGTGAAAGGCCTAAAGGGACAGAACCAAATGATAAGATAAACCAACTGTACAAACATGACAACCCAGTAGGTCACTTTTAGATTTCCTTTATATCTGGTACCTGTCTGTCTCTTTGTAAGGTCACCCCATTTTCATCATGCTCAGGTCTATTTAAGTCACTTTTTTTACTTCGGTGAGTTCTGTTTGTCGTTTTGCCTTCAAATACAAACAAAAAACAAAAAATAATAAGGGAGGTATACTCCAGGGAACGAACCCTGGAGGGACAACAAAACGGGAGCAATGGCAGTAGGTGTAGGGAGGCTATGGGATGATATTTAGTCCGTAGGGTTCTATTGTTCTTAAGGCCTTGATCCAAGCACTTTCTCTCTTCTTCAGACTTCTTTGATCTTCTGTGCTTTCAACTGTCTGGACTTGGACGTCAGAGGGGATGTGGTGGTTCTGTTGGACATGTCTATACAGGCGAGTTTGTACCCAGTTAGCTGGTCTTTTGGTGAACATTTCTCTCAAATGGTTTCTGAATCTATTGTGTAAGGGTTGTGTGGTCATTCCTGCATATTGGACTTTACATCTAGTGCATGTTATTACATAGATGACATTCCTTGTTTTACAGCTGATGGTGTTTGTAATCTTGAGGTTGTGGTATGTACCTTTGGAGGTGCTCTTAATATAAGGTTTGGTATCGAGGGCTCTGCATGTCAAGCAGTTATTACTGCATCTTTTGATTAGTGGGGGTGCATTCAGGGCAGGCAGGGGTTCACAAAGGAGAGTGAGGTCTCGGTCAATTTTATATACGATCTTTGAGTCCTCTAGTCTTGCTCGGGTAAGCTGTTTTCTGATGCTCTTATGGGTTCTAAAGGCTACCGTGGGTCTATTTTGGAAAAGTCTAGAAAGTAGCGGGGATTTCTCGATGAGGTGCCAGTGTTTAACAAGCAATCTTCTGAGGCGGTGTGTTGGTAAATGCGGTGAATATGTAGTAGTGAAAGTTAGGTGTTCATCTCCAGCGTGTGGTTTGCTTGCTAGCGTTTTTAGTCTGTCAGGGAATTTAATCCCTCTAATGCTCTGGTCTATGGTCTCTTGCCTATATCCTCTTTTTTTCATATTTTCGACATGCTTCTCTCTGTGCGTTTGGAATGTAGCTTCGTTTGAGTTCGTTCGGAGGTATCTAAGTAGTTCACCTTTGATGATACCCCGGCCCATTCCAGGGGGGTGGGCAGATGAGGCATGTACATACTGTTGGGTATTGGTGGGCTTGATATGGGTTTTGATATCCAGGATGCCTTCCTTGGCAAATTTCTCCCCTTTGTATAAGCATAGGTCAAAGAACGTGATTTCGTCTGTTGAAAACTCGGCAGTAAAATTAATGCGCGGGTGTAGGTTGTTGATGCTTTTGATGAACTGTTCCAGGCTTTCTTTCGTGTCAGTCCACACTAAAAATATATCATCTATGTATCTCTTCCAATGTATGGGGGAGGGGTTTGTTTCAGAAAGGATTCTGGATTTCAGAAGTAAGCTGAAATCTTTTCAGTTGGACCATCACAACCTGAGACTATGGGCCTAGCTGAGGGTGGGTTTTTATGTATCTTTTTTAGGAAGTACATTTCCTGTGTCCTCACCATTCATGGAGGTAGGAGGTACTAAGCAGTGGGTTTATCTATGTGTCCCTCTTGGTACATGGATCTAACAGCTTGGGTTACTTCTTCGGCTACTTGTTTAGTCTGGTCTTCCTGAAGCTCATTGTACGTATCTCTATCTGAAAGATGCTGTAAACCAGTTTCAATGTATTCCTGTCTATCTTGTATTACAACAGTGGATCCTTTGTCTGCCTTTTTGATGATAATGTCTTTCCTTTTTCTAAGTTTTCTGAGGGCTATTCGTTGGCGTTGGCTTAGATTGTTTCTAGTCCTATGTGGTTTCAACTTGGTAGCTTCTATCTTGAGGGCATATATATAGTCTTCTAGGCAATTATTCGTTGATGGGGGGGGTATGTAATTGCTTTGGGGTTTAAATTTCCTTTTCTTTGTCCTGTTTTGCTGAAACTCATATTTAAGCCTAAGGGTACGGGCAAATTTGTTTATGTCTTTCTGAATGGCAGATGGGTGTGGTATGGGTGGGGTTGGGACAAAACCTAAACCTTTGCTGAGTATCGAAGTCTCCTCTTTGGTGAGGGTGCAGGAGGGCTGAATAGTTTGATGGATCCAGATAGGGATTCTTCATGCTGGGGGCTAGTGCTATGGGAAGAGGTTAGACTGTTAGTGGGGCTAAGTGGAGGGGGAGGTGGCTGGTCCTGGGTGGAATCAGGGGTAGGGGCATGGACTGGGCTTGCGGTGGGTGTAGGGCTAAACAGTAAGGGGGAAGGGCTATGGTTAACAGATTCTATACTACTTATACGGGGCATGCACGGGGTTACTGAGAGTACCAGCCTAAATTGGCTGTTCGGTGTCTCTTGTATGCTGCTGATGCTGTCATCCTGCGTCTGGGGGGGCTCTCCGCGGGGATAACTTGTTGGTAGCTCCGCCCCCTGATACTTCCGGATTTATAGGGTCAGAAGTCACTATCTACTCCAATTAGATGACATTAACTACGTTCATGTGAGCGCAAGCTTCATCAACTAGCCACGTGGTGATCACTGGTCTCGCTTTGATCTTGTCTGGTTGTCAAGTTCTCCACAGATATGTGATAATGTGAGCAAATTTTTAATAAAACACTCATACTCTAAATGCACTTTTTTTGTATGTAGACTGTCATGGCATCAGTAAAAGCAACAAGGAAGCAGTGGGCTCCTGAGAGCATGCAAGAAACTTGTAAAGCTGTGAAAGATGAAAACATGAGCCTTCGTGAAGCTGCTAGAAAGTACAGTGTTCCTGTTGAGACTTTACGCAGACATACTGCTGGCCTTGTGAGCCGTCCTGGTCCACCTACTGTTCTCACCAATGAAGAGGAGACTCGTTTGGCAGAATATTGTGTTGCTATGGCTGATATGGGGGTTGGTTTAACTCAAGAAGGTGTGATAGCCATGGCGTTTGCTATTGCAGACAAAACTGCTTGGAGCCACTCTTTTAAACAAGGCTATGCTGGGAGAGGAAGGTACGAAGGCTTTATGGTAAGGCAAGCCACTCCGACTACAGTAGCCAAGTTATCTTCGGTTATGATGCGTCCTGGGTTCTTGGCCATGTACTGACGGCATGCCTTGGAGAATGGATTTGAACGATTTGAAAACCCCTACATCCAAGAGCTGTAATATATGGGAAGTGTGAGAGGGCAAGCATAGAAGATGTATTTCCTTAGACTGCGCATACTTAATCACGTCAATAGTGATATGTGAGCCATGTCCATCCAGCACCAATAGCACTGGTCTCAAAGGGGGAATCATCTCAGCAAACATCTTAAACCATTCATAGAATAGTTCTTTCGTGATCCAACCATTGTCACTCACATGAAACACTGTGTTCGGATAGGCTCCTTCTCTTAGTTTTTCAGGTACAAGTCGCTTCCTTGCATATATCATAAACGGAGGGAACACTTGTCCGCTAGCAGATACACAAGCTAAGATCTAATGTGTCTTTCCTTTATCTGCTGAAGTTATCGATGGCACATTGTGTCGTCCAATTTGAGCAATTACTTTGGATGGCTTGTGAACTATAGTAACCCCAGTTTCATCTGCGTTGAAGATTTGACTTGGTTTAGCAATTAGGTTCAGCCGCCCATAGATTGCACCAAGCTTGGCAAAGGAATCGTTAATTGTTTCCTTGTTTGAAGAAACAGCACATGCGTAGGATAATGCCTGAGGTATGCGCAGTGTAAGTGATGCATTTGCACAGTCTCATACCCCATTGGATATTCTTGTTGGTTTTAAGAAATCTGGCATGAACAAAGGTATGCAGAGGGTTATGATGTGCCAGACCCAACCTACCTAGCATGGAAAAGCGTGAACTATCCTAGCCCAGAGAGTGTTGTGAGTACAACAAGAGCTATGAGTTCTCCAGGATCGTCAGCATCAGCTATTGCTGGTACATGTATGTCTACTGTTCACCTACCTCACCTAGCATCACTTCATCAGTCTCTAGTGATTTAGGAACTTACATTCTTTTCATGTGCATACCCTTCTTGTACTACAGCATGTACCCATTACTATGCATTGTCAAGGTGACACATTGCTTTTCACACATGCATCTATTGGACCGCTCCCGGGATACACCCTGTAGATGGCTATTTTGTCTCCGTATTCCCTTGCTTCGACCCGACTCTACCTCACTCTTCCACACTCTACCCCGACTCTACCTCACTCTACCACACTCTACCCTGGCTCGACCCGACTCTACCTCACTCTACCACACTCTACCATGGCTCGAGCCGACTCTACCTCAATCTACCACACTCTACCCCGGCTCGACCCTACTCTACCTCACTCTACCATTCTTGTAGAACAGCAGGATCTGTGATTTCAGTAGCTTCGTGATTCACAGCTTTTTTCCTTTGACTTGTTTCAGGTGGTGGAGGTTGAGGCAGTGTCAGTAATTCACTCAATACCTCTTCTGAACTTTGGTTTGTCTTCACAGAAGATGAAGACCTGAGTATGCTGGAGATTTGCATTGAAAGATAAACAACTTGCTGCAGCTGAAACTAAGAAGGAGAAAGAAGAAAAGAAGTTGGAGAGGGAACGAAAAGCAAATGAGAGAAAGCTGTTGAAGATAGTGAAGGTAATGGACAGTGTTCAAATTGTGGAATGTGTTTTGGTGATGAGCAGGATGAAGACAAGTTCTGGGTATGTTGTGACAAATGCAACATGTGGTTTTGTTTTGATTGCCACAACTTTACCACTAAAGACACTTTTCCTGATGAGTTCTATTGCTTGAAATGTGTGTAAGATCTTTCTTTTCTTCTTATGATGTAATAGAGTCACTGTTTGTGTTCGTAAGCTGTAATTTTTAACTGTCTCATAACTCATGTGCTGTCCCATATGCATTGAAATCAGCATAAGTTGGCACCTGAATGCAGCGCCTTACCTATGTGGTGTTCATAACCTTGCCCACTACTATATACGGGATCAGAAGGGACCGTGCCAGCTGTGTGTGTGGTCAACTCGGCATTCCGCTTGTGCACTAGTCTCGTTCCCAGACCAATGATCGTGGTAATTGGCCTGGGAACGAGACTACATGTGTGCATGCATACAAAATTAGAAAATTGCATCCTTCACAATGGACAGCAACCACAGCATTGTGAATGGCTTTTATTGACCAGGGTGAATTTGAAGCTATGAAGACGTTGAGTGGTCGTAGAGATCCATGCCGTGATAAGCATCAGTTTTGTGCTAAAATGACAGTCCAGCCTAGTTACCCACTATTTACGCAAATCAGGCCACTGGCTATGGCTATACTTGTAACTTACCAGCACTTCGAAATGGTGCCGATTTCCCGCTTGTTACCTACAACCCCGACAGATTCAGCCAATTTGTAGTTATTTGAAGGTAGTTCCTGAGGGTAAATCCCTTATTTAGTAGTAATTTTTGAGGCCACACCTTTTCACTTACATAACTATCCAAGAAAAGGAGGAAGGGGCGGTACTTCTTCATGAGCGATCGTGATTTGGCAAAAGGCTGTCGAACACGAAGCTTTTCCTCAGATGGAGGAAGGAAACGGCCTCCAGTTTTAAATTAAGACAGAAGTACTGCTTGGCTTCGCTTCTTCGCGCGCTAAGGGCCAGAATGTAACGCAGGCATATAAATACGCCGTTCGCACTCACTGGAAGTAAACATTGGACGTATATATACGCTGTTTGCGTTCAAAGGGTTAAACCGTTTGTGAGATATCGTTATTGAACATAGTGGTCGTAACAAGAAAAGAGCACCCTCTGAGCTTTCTGTGGATGCCAGACACGGGGTTGCACTTCTTGTTCCTAGAAGAAAAAGTGTAAAGAGGAACAGTGAGTAATTGATAGAAATTTTATAAGAATAAATTTTTGAATCAAAGGGTTTTAATTAATTGGAGATCACCTGAAGGATGGCGTCCTTTTCCTCGTGTGTGGTAGCAAAAGTGCCCTTTTTCTCATTCTCTGGTAGAGTGAGGTAGAGTCGGATCGAGCAAGGGTAGATTGTGGTACAGTGAGGTAGAGTCGAGGTAGAGTGTGGTAGAGTGAGGTACATACGGGTCGATCCAGGGTAGAGTGTGGCAGATTGAGGTAGAGTCAGGTCGAGCCAGGGTAGAGTGAGGTAGAGTGAGGTAGAGTCGGGTCGAGCCAGGGTGATTACACTTTCTTGTCAGACACTCACCATTCAAAATTGTTTCTGCGTGGTCATCACCATCCTCATCCTGATGAAGACGATCAAAGTATTATTGTTGAAATGGTACAAAGAGAATTTTGAGCAAGGAATGAATCATAGACAGTTACGAACCACTGCTACCATATGGCTCTCAAATCACCGAAGTCGCTCTTCATCCCAGCATGACCAACTATTGTGACACCTGCAAAAACCTGAAGAAGCTGTCCAGAAACTTGGCTGTGAAGAATCACCTGCAACAATCTGGCAATACTTCTGAAGCTGACTAGAGGCCTGGAGGAAGAAAGGAAACAGCTAGACAAAAATCTTACTGAGCACTGATATATGACAGTGTGGTGCTCTAATTATGCACAACTCTCCAAAAAATTATAATTGCATTGGTCAGCAGTTGCTAGGTTTACTCTCCAAATATTTATATGACAATGCTAGTGCCTCATCAGTAATTTTTCACTTGTATTGCCTTCCTTAGCATGTACACTACAGTTTGATTCATGTTACTTTGGTAAAACTCCATAAGCACATGTTATGTACAAATATTGGAGTGGTATGTACTACGTCTCTTCCGCTTGTTCACTGCTCCCCTCGGCCTTCCACGACCTCTTGAAGTACTTGGTGGCTGCAATGCTGGCATTGTAGTGGCAGAAACATCCAGACCAGGGATACGTCAGATGGACTTAGTCTTCTTACTAAACCACAGATTTCTGACTGTGTCAAATGATGGCTGATGCCACAGTGAGTGGCAATCCCGCTGGGCAGTCTGGCATAAAGCTGGCTCATGGAGACAGTCTGGGCACATTCTTTGAGTTCAGCTAGTCTTCCCCTGCAGCTTGCAGTACTGGCACCTTTGCTTACATGAGTGAAGTTTGCTTCCATGTCGGACTCTGCAGCTGGAAACAGGTGGACGACCACGTGTAATGTGCTGTTGTTTCTCTTGGCCGTATTTCTGGATGATTTGCAAGACTAGAGCATCCCGGAAGTCATTTTCGGTTACAGTCTTTGACCCGGCATAGACAGCAGGATAGTTGTATAGAATGTGTGAATTCACAACCGCAACGTTGATCAGATGGTACAGTAGAGTTTTCCTGTATCTCACAGTCTTACGAAGTATGGTATGATATAACAATTGATCGGATTTTTCTACGCCACCCATAAACATATTGTATTTATCAATGGCAATAGGCCTGGGAATAGAAACCTCCTCCTTTCTCCCAGTATCACAATTGAAAATCTTTCGAGGTACACTGTGTTCTGAGTGACCAGGGTATGCCGTAGATATCACCTTGACCACACGAACGTCCTTCCAACAAACATATACAATGGGCAAGTTGTTTGGTCGATGGTAGTAACCACTCCCACGGTGGAATGATTTCTGCTCTAGGAACGTCTTCAGTTGGACGACAGCATCAGGGATACCGCGGCGATTGATACGCAATGTGCCGGTAGCACGTATCCCTACCTCCATAAGACCCAAGGCTGGAGTAAAAGTTATCAACGAATAGTTCATATCCTTGAAATGAGAATGGCTCCAGAAGTTTCACTACCACATTGTGCGAAAGGCCATAATCTGAGTATTGCTCAGACTTACCCATGTAAATATTAAAATCAATGGTATAGCCACTCATATCTGCAACAACCCACACTTTGAACCCCCATTTTGTGAGCTTGTCTTTCATGTATTGTATCATATGGCATCTTGCCTTTGACTTAACCATGCGTTCGTCCACTGACAAATGCTGGAGAGGCTGGTAGCATGCAAGACATTTAGCCTTGATGTGGTTCAATAAAGGAAGTAATTTCTTGAGCCTATCTGATGATAAAGCCTGCCCTTCTTCTGGGGACACTACATGTAAAAAGCACCCCAGAAGCTAAGAACGCTGGCATGTCAACAACTCACTCAGCCGGACAATCACTTGGGCTCTAGCAGAACTCCAGGCTTTGATTCCGCACCCGATGGATTCCAAGCAGGGTCAGGGCACCGAAAAATGCCATTAACTCTTCTTTGGTCAATGGCTGCCTGGAGAAGAGATCATATCGCTTCTTCTTTTCTGTCTTCTTTGACTCTGCATATGCCAGTATGTATGTATTCGCTCCATGGCCACATTGTCAAAAAATAACTCAAATAGAGAAAGAGCAGACACCTCCATGCCCTCTGGTAAATGAGGACCTTGGTCACGTATTGGGCCAAACCCATCCCTGACCTGGATAGCAAACCAGTACTTGTGTTGTCCTTTCTGGACCTTGAGTCAGTACAAAGTATTTTAGCATAAACCCTTTATAGCTGTATGAGGCATGTCAGGGTTTCCTTCCACAAGATCTTCATCAAACTTTAAGGGGGCATCTGAGAACTCTTCATGGGCTGTTTCCTGAGCCCTGGTCATTGTAGATGAAATAATTTCCTTCATGTCAGGTCACTGTGGCATGTACATGTACCAATTGAGAAGGCACTAAAGGCTGTGCATACAGAATTGTTTCGCAATCGTTCACCATCCCATGCCTGATATACTACACCATCCAACTTGTAGTGAGTGAACACTGGAAATGTCTAGTTTAAAACAGAATGTCAAGTTACGGTACATGTATATATCACCTAAACCTGTAAGTCTTCATGTCGTGTTTCTAATGAATACAAGTCACAAAAAAGTTTTCTGAATGAAAACAAGTGCATGTAGGGATGGAACCCTCAAAAACCAACCAAACTAGATGGGGATGACACCACAACAATTTCACACTATCCCTACTACATCTTGTGCCATTTTGCCAACTATGCTTTGTGTTTGTTAGTTGTGTTCATAGGAGGGTTATGGAAGGCAGTGGGATGGGCAGTGAGTGCTGGGTGTGGAGTGCATGTTGATGTGCATGGGGGGTGAGTTATGTTGTGGGTGGCTGTGATGTAGTTGCTATGCTGAGAATGGCAGGTATGGTCTGTCTTGAATTAGTCTTGCAAGCCAGACCCTTTCTGCACAGCACCGATCGCTTTCAGTATGCGGCACACAGAGGGAAGAAGTTTGATGTTTGGATTTACAATTTCACTTCAAAGCATTTATGACGATTCTTAGTACCTTCTTCTGCGTGCTGACACTGAAAGCGATCTGCACTGTGGAAAGGGTCTGGCTTGTGAGACTAGTGTTGAATGCAGAAACTGTTGAGTGCATGAGCTGGGTCTGTTGGAGTAAGTTATGTTGTGAAATTTTATTGCTGCTGAACATGGCAGATATGGATTGTCTTTATGTAAAAGGCTGTGGAGTGAGCAGGAACAAGTCACAAAAAAGTTTTCTGAATGAAAACAAGTGCATGTAGGGATGGAACCCTCAAAAACCAACCAAACTAGATGGGAATGACACCACAACAATTTCACACCATCCCTACATCTTGTGCCATTTTGCCAAATATGCACACCAGTAAACTCTCTAGCCTATTCACACCCACTAAATGAATTCTAGCTGTAGTTAGCACTGCTCTGTTTTTTTTTGTATTGCTTTTTAGGAATGGTAAGAGAGAAGTGACATGGGAGGGTAGGCCGAGGGGAAGATGCATGGTGTGTACAGTATGATAGTAGAAACAGCTAAGAATAGTCATAAATTCAAACGCTTATAGACTGTCACCAGAGTATTGAGTCGTAAGACCCCATTACAGAACTGTTTGATGGTGAGTAGCTATAGTCTAAATGGGTTTGAAACGAACGCATAGGGGTCTGTGGAGCTGAACAACCGCCAGTTCTGTGGCCACCTCTAGTGCAGAAATTTGGAATGAAGCCATGCACTGTTGACTCGGTGCTACTAGAGTTTGAGTATACCAAGCTACCAATAGGCTGCCACTTGCTTCGTTGGAGGAATATGAAGACTCAGGCACCAACACAAAAGGAGGATGTTAAGAAGACACCAGCCAAAGTGCTACCATCAACTTGCAGTAAACATTGTATGTGTACTATATGCATGTAAATGACTATAACAAGCAAATTTGAAATGTGAAAGTTGACAATAAAACTTGAAATTGAATATCAGTGGCTAGTGTTCTAAGTCATATGAAGTACTTGATGGTTAAAACACTAGCTGGCATAGTACAAGGCATTAGCATTTTATTTTTGTGCTCAGCATGTCTACATGCAATGATCATATATTCTTTACACTCTTTTTTTATATTCTGAATGACATACATATAGAGTAGAGTTGAATGATACTCAGTTTGAATGTCCTGTCTGAGGTTGGTTTGGCTCCCTACCCTGCTGGAAATTCTGTACATGAAACATGCATGTTTCAACGTATTCCATGCATGAAAGGGAGAACCATGCATGTATCATGCATGGAAGGGAGAACCATGCACGCTCCATGCATGGAAGGGGGAGGCTCATGCATGTATCATGCATGGAAGGGAGAACCATGCACGCTCCATGCATGGAATGGTAGACCTGTGCATGTGTCATGCATGGATCATGCATGACACATGCATCCATGCATGATACATGCATTGAAGTGACCCCTGATACTGTAAACAATAATTTTGGCTCCAAAAATTCTAAAGCAGCTGCAACGTACAGCTGCTCAAATATTTTCAAATTTCTGTGAAGTTTGCATGGAAGAGTAGCTGTGTGGCTATAACTGTGAGTTAGTCCAACTTAGCTTAATTTGCTGCTGGCCCCAAGTCAAGCTATAGCTACTGACATACCTGAGGGTTATATATAGCTGCCTATATAGCCAGAGATAGGGTGAGTCCAAGCTTTTTAGTTGTAGTCTTTTCAGGTAGCTGCATGTAACTATAGACACTTGTAGTTTAATGCTGCACCCTTTACTGAAAAGGAAGCTTATCTTAGGCTACTTAGCTGTAGACAGTAGAGTGCTTTTCTAGTTCTGAAGTCAAATTTAGCTACCATTTCAAAGCTGTGGACTGACAAACATTGCCGAAAGTACACTGTCAAATATCTGGAGCAAGGCTACAATGTTGGTGAAGTCCAAAGATGTTTTGAATGCCCCATGGCTATGTGATGAAAAGGCTAGGTTGGTGAAAGGTAACTCCTCTCCTCACCCACATGTTGTAACCAGTCTTCTATACAAGAAACTTGAACACAGCAGAATGCTTTTTCAACAGCCAGACCTAGTCTCGGTCCCAGACCCAAAACCAACCCCAGCACCACATGAGGTCTGGGGACGAGACTACGGCCAGACCATGCATGCATGGCTCATGCATGGTACATTCATGGTGATGGCATTCATGTAGCATGCATGATTCATACATGTCACATGCATGAAAAACGTCCCAATTTCTCACATGTTCCATGCATGTTCCATGCATGGAACATGAAACATGCATGCACATTGTATATGGGACATGCATGAAACATGCATGGTGAAGCACGCATGAAATTTGCTGTGACATGCATGAAACATGCATGTTTCTTGCGTAGTTTTTCCAGCAGGGTAGGTTTAAAAAAACCAAGGCAATTTAACTTTTGGTTTGGTTTAAAACTAGCTATAGCACTGGAAACCTGGACGTTAACATCAAGGTACATGCTTGTAGCTATAAGAATTTACAGTGAGTTCGACAACGTGCATCTTGTCCATGGTTGTTGTAATTGTGTACCACGTGCACGCAGGTGCACTTTTATTAATAAGCCCAGGCACCTTATTGTCACTTCTTTCATGTACAAACGAAGTGAAGCCTAAGCATCCCTGCCCCTCCCACAAAAGTGTCCTTGGGGGATTCCCTCCAGTCGTGCTGCTGAAGGGTCAAAGGACATCTAACTACACAGAGTAGTGTCCGGCCCATTGAAGTCACGAACTGCAGTACAAAGACCAGACCTACAGGTGTTGTAGAGTGTCTTGTTTTTAGAGATCAGTCTTGGTCAGACATAACTGAAGAATATAATATCCATGACAGCAACAAACAGTAGCCTCTCGTTCCATGCAGGCCTTCCCTGGTTACAGTTTTGATCACCCAGCCAGGCCTTCCCCCTGATTTTGCATGAAGTAAGCAATCAAAAAATGGATGGTGGTGAAGGCTTTGGGAACAAGGCTGAACAAACAGTTCAAACTCATGTGTATTCACACTTTCCATACATGTGTAAAACCTAGCCTCGTTCCTAGGTTTTTGTTGTATGACACCCCACAGCTCATTGTCACAGTACACCTGACATGTTTGGTTGCTAAGCAACAGATGAGTGCATGACTAACAACCTCATGTACTTATTTCCATATAATTGTAACAACGTACCACTCCAGTTACTCCGCTTATAAGTACATTTAGTGAGTAATGGCTCTACATCTTGTACACTCTCCCTCTGGGTGATACGGGATCACTGAACAGCTGAACTGGTCGGCGTGCCTACTTCTCTGACCTTTGCACTGTAGCCACTTTGCAGGTGTGCATTAAATGGAAGGATGTCCAGTAAATCAAGAAAGGAGACAACGGCAAAAGGCACTTCAATACCAGAAGAAGCTGAAGATAGAATTAAGTGAATGCCATGTGAACCTTGAGAAGCAGATAAAGTTGTGCTCGAGTCTGCAACGGTGGGTTGAAGTAAATATTAAGTAATATTGCTTGTGTCACTCTACTATCTATGGTTACGGCACTGCAGACACAACATACACAGGTTTTGTAAATTTACCTTTTGAGTGGCCTTTCCATTGGTTTACTCAGAACCAGATCTTTTCTAGCGCAGGAACTTTTGTATGTGGTAAGCGAGAACATGATCGGTGGGGTTTTGATCGTTTTCTGCATCTCACAGCTTTTGTAGATGAGACAGCTCTGTTATCGTGAGCTCTTAGTGACCGCCTAGCAACGACATCGCTCGCATGCACACTCAAGGTTTAAAGTTCATTTGCGACTGACCGGTAGGTATGCGCAAAGTTTAGTCGATGTCAAATGTGTATCGTGAATTCAGAGTAATGTCCCTTTCGTTAGTGGACAAGCGGGCGACGAAGGGGAACACATGGACGAAGCGAGCGAGGACCATCTGAGACCCTAGTTTGGAGGGGAGCATACACAGCCTCACACCGCCATATCACAGATTTTTTATCTGGATTAACACATGTAGGCGTGCATGCGCATGTGCTAATGCGGGGCATGACCGAGGGATCGCCTATTGCTCTTGGCGCTGTGGTTTCTCAGCTGTGCGTGTGTTTGAGTTTCACTGAAGCTGTCGGTATGCACACAGAGCTCTATGACTGCTCAAATTTTTGCTAAAAGGCTAACTACAGAGGTGAAAGCAGGAATAAGTTCTGCCCAAGGACTAACTCTTGAGTGGGGCAAATGCTGCAGTCCATCTCTCATACATACCATTGAGGGGCATGCTGATGCACTAGGAGCTCCAAAGGAATACATTTTCTTCCCTTTGCTCACCGTTGTTGCTTCATTTATGGGAGTTAATGCGTGAATGTGTGTTAATCCAGAATGGTCAGAGCCAGCTATTCTCTGGACAGTTGTGGCAGCTAGAAAGGGAGAAAAGAAAACTGCTGCACTGAAAAAATTTGTCAGTATTGTGGAGGTAAGCAAGCTATCTCTATATTATATTATAGTTATTATTGCCAGCATAATTGTCAGTTTAGCAAGTAGCAGTCAGTAGCTTTAGTGGCACTTTATGGTCTGTGGGATACCACATGTCCCTCTGGCCTGGAATCAATGCTTAGCCTGGAAGCTTTACACAACGTGATGCTTGCAAACAACCAAATCCTTGGTGTTTATGATGAAAGTCCACTATGTATGGACAACTGGATGCATACAAGCAGTCCAGCTTACGAAATTTCAAAATCGAGACGAAGACACAACCAAAATGTACTGTATGGCGTTTAACATGTGCCTCTATAATGGAAATTAGGATTTTGCATTCTGCTGTACCTGCTTGTCATACCTGCTTGTCATACAAATCACTCAGACGAGACTTTATAGATGGCTTTTTTCTTTCTACAACAGCTTGTTCAACACACTGGAGGTTACACTGGGATGAAGCATGCCAGTTGGGTGCACCACGGGAAGCACCAGTTGCATTCTTCCAATCGCAGAAGGGAGAAGTAATAAACACACTGTTGAAATGAGTTTTACTAAACAAGAAGCAGGGAGCACAAAACACACCGTCTGCTGATGCAGAGTATCGTATCCACTGCAATTGCTTAGCCCACTTTGGCTGAAATCTTCTCTTCTGGGTGTTCAAAGGGTAGTTCGTGCACTGAGAAGGTTGGTTTGTAAGAATCTGGTACTTTTGCCTTTCAGATAATTTCTCACAAGAAATGGTAGCCGAGTCATCAAGCAGAAGAGAGGTTGGTGGTGTCAGTTGACTATGGCTTGTACCTTCTGTTGGTGTGCAACTGGTGAATCAGGTGAAGAATCTGGTGAAGGCTGTGGGAGATTATGTGAAGCTTCACTGTCACTCCTTCCACGCTTTGTAAAAAAGTCGATCAAAGGTGACACTGCTGGTCTCTTCCCAGCCATGAGGTCTCTATAGTGTATGGGGTGCTGTTTGTACCAAAACTAAGCAAAAAGTCTTCATTTATAAATCAGTGGCGGATCTAGAAATTTAGAAAGGGGGGTTAAGTCACCGGCGCACAAAGTGCGCTGCAAAATTTTGTGGGTTGCCACGCCAACTTTCGGTCACGTGAACGCATTCATACAATAAAATAAAATATAGCTGGAAGGCCGAACCGAGGGGTCCGTCACAAAAGAAATCTCGTACACTGTCCGACAGTGTTGTTTTTAGTTAACTATAACTTTAACTAAATACAAAATTTAGTTAACCAAAACTCCACTGTGAAATCCAGAAATCCACTGTGAAATCCGAAATCCACGTGAAATCCAGCACCCACCTAACAAACTGTGTGTAAATGAGGGGTCCCGTTTATAAATGAGGGGTCCCATTTAAGTAAAGGAAGGCTCCAATTTATAAAGGTTCACATGCACACCCTCCATTTATAAAAGGGACCACTCATAAATGGGAGCCTTCATTTATTTACCCCGGGAGTAATGCGCCTATCAATATTCTGCCCCACTAACCCCCCCCCCCCCGTACGGGCAGATTGCGGGCAATATAGGGGCTTTGACCGAAGGAGACTGCCCCTATAGTCGGGCATTTGATTATTTCTGAAGACATTTTGAATACGGCAATGGTCTCCGTATACTGCACAGTTACACTGCGTGTGTCAAATCCCCAGTAATCCCCCACCTTGTGCAAGGGGATTTGATTATAGGGTATGTCCCGTACATTGGGGCAATTGATATTTAAATTAGTCAAATCCCCACCTTGCCCCACTATAGCCTGTACAGGGGGTAGTGGCCCACAAATAGTTTACAGACAGTTGTGTTAAATTTACTGAACTTTGTGTGCATAGAATGCTTGGAATATCCTGCCAGACCCTTTATCGCCGAGTGGATGAGTATGGAATTCCATGGAGAGACACTAGGAGATTTCATCTACAGAACTAGATGAATTGATACGTGGGCACTTGTTGGGCCTGGGAATCCGAGTACCTCATTCTAACGTAAGGTCATCCATTCACCATGTTGACCATGAGAACACACTGCTAAGGTGTTCACAGGTTGTGAAACGCCGCCAGTACTCAGTAGAATGCATAAATTCAATATGGCACATAGATGGCCATCATAAACATATTAGGTGGAGGTTCGTAGTGCATGCTGGTGTAGTGGGTACGAAGTGCTGCACACTTTCCTGCTATCTATAAGTCTGAACAGAAATGACATTGTATAAGCTCTATAGCTACATAGCCTACGCGCACTGTTAAAATGAGTCATTTTAACAATTTGTTATTTTGGCAATATTAGGGCTTACTGATTGTAAAATATTGATTTGTAAAAGTGGCAGGCAATTTCTACTTGTTTTAACTTTAATACATTGAAACAATCGATAGATTTAGAAATAAATGTAATAGTTGAAGCTGCGTGCAGTTTACAAAACGCCGTAGTTTTTACTATAAGTCATGCAAGAATCCGTATCAGTACTACAAGTCACACGAATATCCGCACCAGGTACTACAAGTCACGTGCGATACAGCTTACCGCATCTTCTGCCTTCTACATACTCCTGAAGAGAAAACCTCAAGACTACTTTTGCACTTCTGAAAAGAGCTGATATATACTGGTAAGGATGATGTTCAACTTCAAGAGAAACCATCAGTCTTCGGAGTCTGAATAAACACATGGGTGCTTTGTATATTTCTGCTTTTGTACCATGTTGTGCCACCTGACCACACCCTTTCCACAATCTGGTAAGACTTGGTGAATACATAACGAACGATAATTTAGGAGTGTAATAGTAGTATACAAGAACTATGTATTGCAGGAGGCACAGAGAATGCAAAATAGAGGCACAATCAAGTACCAGTAAAACAACTCCATGAGATCTTTTGTGAGGTGAGCGATCAATGCTGCGTTGAAATGACAACAGTGTGTCTGGTTCATCCAATGAGGCGTCCTTCCTACACACTGTTACAAGAAGGCTACCACTTGGCATCCATATGATAGACAGGATGATGAAGCTGGCAAAAGGTGGCAGACTCACTGGCAAAAAACAACCATTCTGCCAGGAAGACGCAAGTTCAGACACTGTGTGCTGCTGGTGTTACAGACTCAGCGGTACTAGAATGTGAAGACAAGGGAAGAGGTGTACTCAAGCGTGTGACGACAGAGTTCCCTCCTGTGCATACTGCAGTAACACTTGACGCGAAGAAAGCAAGTGTGGTCACTGCATTGTGATTGCAAATGCGGTGTGAAGACTTAACAAGAGAAATGAGTGAGCTTAAAGAACTTAATCGGCCGAGCTACATTAGGACAACTACCACCAAAGTCAGTCACATTCCCTACTCCAATTGTCAGTCAAAACCGCGCATGACCACGGGTTTCGGTCCCTTTGAATTGGATGTTACTGGTCAGTTGAAGCAACAATGGGTGGGGAAGCCTGGTTTTGACTGACGATTGGAGTAGCTGTATGTGTTTGATATGTAAGTCTTGGTTAGTTTTCACTACAAAGTCACACCATTGTTGTCACAGTAAAGTTGGCATTACTGCTATGTTTTGTTGTCCTCTTCATCTTAGGAATGCTTCACTACTGACTGCAACTCACCTCCTTTATTATGTTTCTCAGCTAATTAATTAAGAGGTCATGGTTTCACAAAGTGGGAAATTCAAGGTAAAGGACAAACCAGCGGACTCTACCCATAATAGAGGGAGACTGCCTATTACATTTTATCAAGTGCGTGACTCAAGGGTAGACATGATGTAGACACAACTTAATTGTGCAGGGGTACACACAGAGGTGTGCCCATGTGGCTCAGAGCTCATGATCGCAGGAGGTGTCACTGACAACTAATTTCACTGTATCATCAGCTTGTGATTGGCTCCTTCTGAGATTCAGTAGCAACTGGCTGAATACCTCTGTTAATGGTGGTAGATGTTGTGTTTGCAGTAGTGCTGACAACAGCTGTGTGTGGCTGTAGTTGACGCCCTAGCCTTTTGGTATGAAGTGGGGAGAGTATTGCCAGTTGGAAGCAGAAAGTTGTTCTGACATCATCCATACAATCAGACCAACATGGTGTTTCACTACTAACTGAATCTGTTCTGGTTGTCGTGTCGCAGTGCTTCCATTACTTAGTGATGACACAGGATTTACATGTAACTGTACCTCATTGAATCTCTCTCAGTCTCTACGGATGGTACAAACCCATTCTCAACAGAAAAGGTTGCATATTCCATGTGGCCTACAACGCTTGAAATACTGGACCTCCCACATCAGATTAGAAAACTTCCAGGATCAATACTGTTAGCTGGCATAATTCGAGGAAGATCAGAACCGCAAAACCTGGACCCATACATAGCTACACTTACAATTATGAGACATGCAACACTATTTAGGCACAAATCCAGGGGGGTAATACTATTATGGGGACTACCGTTACTGGGCATACTATCCTTGGCCAATGAGGATGCTACAAGATTGCTATAGAAACTGAAAGGACAAAAACAAATTCCTTTGTGATCCATTTGCATTGTACATGTGACATGTTGACTCACTATGTTGTTCAGTAGCTCTAAACGGCTGCCACCCATCCCAGTGCACTATGTGTAACATTGCCAGCTAGAATCTGGAGCTCACACCGCATAGGTAAGCCGCCGTACCAAACTTTTAGAAACCAGTCTCCTGATTTTTGATCACATGACGACTGACCAGCTGCAGCACAGAAAACTAACTGAAAATGGGACAACTGACCATCATAGCTTTACGGTTCACAAAAGCTGTGAGTAGCTAATTTTTTTTGTGTAGCATAATAAACCTTGCCCACTACTTTGGGAAGAGACTATGACAGCCATGCATGTGGTCAACTAGCGATTTCACTTGTGCACTAGTCTCGTTGCCAGCCAATGACCGTGGTATTTGGTCTGGGAATGAGACTACGTGTGCATATGCGTACAAAATTACAAAATGGCGTCCTTCGCAATGGACAGCAACTACAGTGTTGTGAATGGCTTATATTGACTAGGGTGAATTTGAAGTTACAAAGACACTGAGTGGTCATAGAGCTCCGCACTGTGATAAGCATCAGTTTCGCGCTAAAATGATGGTGACTACTTGAACATAGTAAATGTGCTTTTAGTGTATTTGTGGTGAAGTTATACGACTTTTGCTTAAGTGTTGTGTATATTGCAGATCCGCGCCATCCCTACATAGAGAGCAGCGGTCCAATAATTGGATTTTAAAGCAAGAACAGGAAGTGCCCGGGAGGCTTCATTCCAACGTGTAATTAGCATGCCGCTTACTTCCTGCCTTTTCTAAGAGCCAGCTCTCTCCAGCCATGCTAGATTCAAGCCGAACTTGCACCCGTTTTTATAGAATGGTACCTGTACTTTGCATGAATCCACTTTTGTTCGGCGTCGGGTGAAGCTAGGCGGCATACGAGCGGCTTCTATCAACGTTGTCATGTGCAACTCGATCGACACCCCCGCACTAAAATTTGGAACATTTTGTTTCGCCTGGACCATTCTGGACGATCTATATATCGGCGGATAGCCCGAAGAAAACTACACAAAATATGTGAAAATGGGCCGTTTCCACTGTAAAGGTCTTGCACTACCCAAGCGACAAAAAGCCAGCAATTTACTTTACAATGGAAGCACTACAAAACTTATTTACACGTATTTTTTTTAATTGCTGGTTAGTCCCATCAGGTAGGATATTTGAGGTATCACCTCCTCTAGTCTTTTATTGTGAGCTGCTTTAATACGGGAAGGGTAGCATCCTCTGTCTGAGAGGTGTGTTAGGTACCAAAGGTGCCAAGTTGGTAGATGTCGGAGGCAGCTCAAAGGTGGCACAATCAGGTGACGGTGCGAAAGAGAGGAATAGACGAGATTGCCAGCAGAGTTAGTAGGCAATGAATGGAGAAAGATTAAGCTTCACACTCAAATCATGAGCACACCAATCTGTGAGCCATCTGTGGTGTGAGGGTTGCATTCACTTGGGTGATATGATTCAAGGCCCCGACTGCATACTTGGTTCATCGATCCGCTTTGAAATGCAGCATAAATAACTTCCAACAACGAATCAATCTCTCCCCATCACCTTCATGGGTGGCATCAAGTTTGCAGGCCAAACCCTACAAATTTAGTCTCACAAGCCACACCCTTGTGCCCAACTTTCGTCATGTGTTCAGTAATCTCTATGGACATTATCCTTTATTTGTTTTTATTAGTCATCACCAGGATAACAAGTTCTTCCCTCAATATTACAACTCATGGAGGGTCGTGGACAATGGCTACTAAGTGTCAAGATGTTTTTTACACATTACTCATAGCTACCTTTGTAGTACGTGTAAAAAACATCGATGTGCCAGCGGTGTTGGTGCTCCCCCACTCGACACACAGTTTCGGGGCACTCTCTATCACAACATTGTTGAGCCACCTGCGTTCGGTGCACTCCATGGACCCTCACTTCCATGTAACATGTGGCATTGATGGATGCGTCAACACATTAAAGACTTTTCCAGCGTTGTATTCCCGTATATATCGTCATATCCAGGAGGCATCAACCAATACGAGTGTAGACGATCAGTGTGATGTATATAACAATGGGTGTGAAGAGCTAAAAGGTACTTCTACAGCTGTCAATACCATAGGCCATTGAACTGGACTCACGGAAAATGCATCAAAATCAAGAAGAATAACTTGCCAGGACCTTCTGTTGCATTCTTGGCTTGGCTTGGATGCACCTTTCTCAAGCTCCTCTGTCGCAAAACTCTCATCTGCTACTGAACTGTACACACGACCGTCATTGTAGTTACTACACTAATCTTGTGTGCTCAAACTTGGCTGTATGCATGCCAGATGATTAATATGTAGCTTAAGTTGAATACGCTACACGGGTCCTTAATTGGTTGGATTGTGCAACTTGTAAGGCTGGTCAGCCTGTTCAGCAATGTCATCAAAACCGTACACATCCGTATACTAAAACTTGCACTGCCATCTTGGAGTACAGTTTTATACATGGCAGTACATGTGGTATTGATTGAAAACAAATGGGCTTCACAGAAATATATATAGTCTTTTAACTTATAGAGCGGTGGTATTTAATACACACTTGAAGCTTTCTAAGTGTCTCTTTGCATCCGCCAAGATCACTATGGAAGCTATACATCTCATTTTAATTCAACATGGCAGGTGTTTTCTGTAGCTATTTTAAAAGCTACATCATGTGAAATGAAATGAGTAATGAACAGGTCTGCAGAGGGTAAACTAGGCCCCTGACTACAGCCTTGAAAGTTGCACAAATCATGCAAGGGAAGCTGAGGTACTTAAGTTCTAGATAAGAAAGCGCGATCTTGTATTACTGAGTGTCATACAGTCTCAGTCCCTGGCTGCATGGAATGAAGGCAGCAAAGTTACAATTGCATTCACAGAAATAGAGGGTTTGAGAACCAACGTCGATCTGGTGCACTTTTTATCCTTAAGATGAAGGAGCATAGACAGACATCACAGCTAGCTATTGACGATATGGTTGAAGGATGCAGAGGGCTGTTTGCACAAGCTGTCAGTCGGGTGCATGCTGGTGTGCGAGCCAAGCTCACCACAGTGGGGATAGAAATTGAAGGATTAGACATCAGATATTAACTTCCACCTACCAACAACAACACCATGAGTTGTCATGTTGTGCAAAGTTTGTAGATATTGTATACTAGAAGATATTCTCTTGCCTTGCGTGCAAGTTCTATTAATTGAACGGAAAAATTTCGCACCTTCGCAATGAGCTTCCGAATTGCTACCAACGGTAAAATGTGAAGTAGCAAACAAAATGGAAGTGGTTTCTTTATAACCACTGCCACGACAATAAGAAAATTGAATACAGTACACCTCAGTTGGTGCTTGTTGGCAAACATTAGCGTAAAGTATGTTTTTCCCGACAAATTTTTCACGTTTTAACGAGCACAAACAAAAACTTAATGAACTACCAACTGCGATATTCGAAATCCTTGGCCCAGACCACCCCAAGAACGACTGTGTTTAGCAGCACTATTAATAGTTTGTGGACCAGTACGTATGAAAAACAAACCCACATTGCAGTAATACTAACAAGGGGACACATGCCTGCAAAGTAGACTGAAACATTCACTATAACACAACTATGGCATTATTTTTTGACCCATGCATAAATCTTCATGAGTGTTGACCTTCATGCTTATGCCCACTCATTCGAGATGCAACTGTAGTTGCAGAACATGTTATTTATTCACACTGCATAACTTTTGTGCCTGGATAATCATCTGAAGTACACAGCAGAGCTCACTCGAGCAATAGTGTTGTACTGGTAGTTAGGTGTGGCTTAGTTTGAACAGTGTTTGATTTGTTGTCTTGTACTCGTGTCCCTCCTATGAGGACTTCAACAATGTATCCAGTGCCACTCGTGATGTCAGGAGAGCCATCAGGGATGGTGCCTGCGTTGCTAGCTGGGCTGCGCTCATTTCTCCTTCAAGACTGCTACCTCTACCACCCTCACTCCCTCACTCTGAGGCAAGCCCACCAGAGCACTCCCCCCTGGGAGTGTACCTAGAGGGAATGAATTCCCATTTCATCATCCGATTGTACGTCCTCTTTGGAATCGAACCTAAGCCCTCCCCTAGCCAGATCTTTCAAGTTGGGCCTGTATCAAAGTGCAAATAAGAACTTAAGTCCGGGGGGGGGGGGGGGGGGGGTAGTGTCTGGGTGTGCACAGTAGTATGGTTAGCTAGGGAAGGGGGGTAGCAGTGTGAGTATTTAGGGGGCTTAGGGGAGGGAGGAGGCCTCCTCCCTTTGGGCATAAACAGAAGAGAAACACCCTAATCCACACTGCAAGCAAGCCTTACCATTCCCAGTTGCCTTTTATGGCAGACTGTTTCCCACAGGCTCCATGATGACCCTCCTCTAGGTAAACTGTTAACCACAAATTGCTTGGGAACACCCACGCCTTACACTAATTTCTAACTGCTACATGAGAACCCTGGTACCCCCTAGTGCTATGGGACCATGCCCAACACACCTACCAGGTACAAGCTACACCTACCCTCTGTGGCCTGTCCAATGGTGCCACAGAGTGCTTATCACTGTAAGATGCTCCACCTAACTCCACCCACCACCCGTAGACACCACCCCCCCCCGAATGTGACCTACTTGTAGGTGACCCGCTGTCATGACTGGAGGTTGTCAACAGTAGAGTGTAGGGTTTGGTTGCTGGGGCCATTGTTGAGTGGTACTCTTGATGGGATGCAGCAATAGGCCATATTATTCACACCAGTACCAGCAAGACGCTTCACATGGCGATCACACTTGGGCAATGGGGCTCAGCAGTAGCGCATTATTGCTGAGGGTAGTGTGTAGGGTAACTCAGCCCTTGGGCTCCAGCAATACGACCTAATGCTGACCCCGTGAGTCTTATTGCGGGGAAGGCCGGGTTGTGGTGACTGGTGGTTGTCAGTAATGACCTACTGTTGATGACCACCAATCACCGTAACCTGGACATTCCAGCAATATGCTGGGTACACTGGCTCATATATATAGCCCCAGTACGGTTGGCACCACCAGCCACTTAGAGCATTATGACCTATTGCTGGACCCACTGACTCCCAGCTCCACAATTATGACTAAACACACCAACTGACAACTCAACCGTATGACCTACTGTTGATGACCCCTCATCACCGTAACCTGGACATTCCAGCAATATGACCTATTGCTGGGTACACTGGCTCGTATATATCCCCAGTACTGCTGATACCACCAGCCACTGAGCAATATGACCTATTGCTCAACCCACTGACTCCCAGCTCCACAATTATGACTAAACACACAGACTCTGACAACTCAACTGTATGACCTACTGTTGATGACTCCTCATCACCGTAACCTGGACATTCCAGCAATATGACCTATTGCTGGGTACACTGGTTCACATGTAGCCCACTGATACCACCAGCCACTGTCAGCAATATGACCTACTCCTCAACCCCCTGACTCCTAACTCCACCATTACCACTAAACACACCACCTCTGTCAATCCCACAGTATCGCCTATTGTTGATTGCACATTAGACCACGACATCCAAGCAGTATGACCTATTGCTGGCTCGAGCTGGACTATCGCCTGCTGCTGCGAGCACGCAAATCTAGGGGTCCCTATCTCCAAGACTACCTGGCACCCACGACCCGCATACAGCCCCCAGCTCACCTTCGGTTTCGGTCGTTGGGAGTGTCTCTTCCCGCGACCCCGGGGATAGACGTGCCAGCAGCCTCTCCATCACTCTGCCCTCGAGCTGTTTGAGTTGACAGTCCACCGTTTTCCTCGTCACCCTCGAGCCCTCCCGCTCGACGTTCGTCACAATGCATTGTTAATAGTACAAACTACATTTGTTATTTCACAGCACTGACCGTCACAACAGCGGATACTTTGTCAAGAATGCAGGTGCTTGTAACTATAGCAGTGGGCAGCAGTGGACACTTGCCACAACAGCAGATTAGAAAACTGAATTCTTTGTTTCTATAGTATAGCTATAGTAATCACTGATGATCTTCTGCACTTAGTTATCTTTTGTCATGTGACTCCATACATACATACATGCAGGTATACGCAGAGGATTGAGGTAGGACGTAAAAAATCAAATCTCGGAGCTGTTCAAGGTGTTTGCTAATAGCTGTAGTTTTGTTGTGACACAGAAGCTGATCCCCGAGCAAAACTCAACATGCAGGATAGCAGACAACACTGCTCAATTGCCTCAGGAATGTAACTTATTGCATGCTTAATTACAATTCTGAGCCAATTAAGTGTTTGTTTTTTTTTCTCCTGTCCTGCTGAGTTTGCTCGGGGGATCAGGCTAGGATCAGTTTGGCCAGCTCCAAGATTTGATTCGTTATGTATGGGAGCATGTAATGTCCAACTGGCATGCAGGTTTCAAAACAAAAGCATCTTCTTAAGTGGTATTTTCAACATGTGAACGCAAAGTGATGTACAATTCTACTGAAGAGTGGTAAATCATCATCTTGGCACCCAGTGAGCAGAAATGCAGATTGGCGATAAACCTGACCACCACTTTTAAGCCATCTGGGCCTGTAAAAGCATACACACAAAATAATTGACTTAGTAGCACTGTGCATAAGTGACCATACATGTGGGACCTCACAAGGTCGTACTGATTAGTATCCAAATTAGCACTAGGGTCTATGAGACATCTTTTCTTGCAAGTGGTAAAGCTGTGAGTAGTGTGTGCTAAAGAAGAATAACGAGGAAGAAAACCCTGTTACCATGGTGATGGCTACCAAGCTATATTACAATATCGAGTTACATACACTAAATGGCACAGACCATGGTACTTATGTTCTAAGCTATGCATTGTGGCAAGGTGTAGAGCACTGCAGCAAAAATTGTTTATAGGAAGCCCAGTAGGGTATCAAGTAATTATTGTCACTAGTCCATTAAAGCTCACTGCATTCTGTAATTAAGCTGAAGCTTCCAGCTTCCTTATTGGGGCGAGCCTGAGCGAGCCCCACACTAGCAGGACTGCATTGCAAGATGTGTGTGTATGTTTGCGGCCATATACTGTAAATTTTAAATGCGCATGAATATTTCCCAAAAATCGAATGTCCTCATGCAGGTAGCCTCAATAGGTGAAGGGCAATGCTGGGCTACTGCCAGAGTGCAGGATCGGCAACCATGGTGGAGACGCCTCAAGTTGAAGCATGTACGGTACCTTACTTCTTGTTTGTCATGGCAGCTACAGACCGTACAAATTATACACGCCGGTTTGTGACCATTTGAGCTAGGTAAGGCCCGTGCATAAACGGCACTCATATACACTACACTACAGCACATCCCATACCTCCACAGCACTTTTGATGGCAACAGCACTTCATTACAACACCGACTTGTGTCTCTCAAAAGGCTTTGTGTGGTGTTTTTAGCTCTTACACAACTCAGATACAGATACACAATAGTAGCATGGCTATCTTCTGCCCAGCAAGTTGGCTGGCAGCCTTTGTTTATCATCTCACCTCTACATGGCTTCAATTAGCACCAATTAGCACCCGTCATAGGTCTTAGACACACAGTGTTCATGCACCAGCTTTACTTCACTCTACACGTGTACTAGCCTCGTTCCCAGGCTCTCTCCTCAAAACAGGGGGAGGAGAGAGCCTGGTAACATTCGTGAGAAAAGCTGTCGACTTCCGGTACGTCATCATTCATGTGATCAACGTAGGATGCTCCCACTTTAGTAATAATTGTCATGTGATTTAATAAGTTGTCATGCAGTGTCGGTACTATACCTGGTAGCAGTGCCAGCTATATACAATTTTGCACATGTAAACTTGGAAGTTGCAAAGTATGGTGAGCAAGTCGGTCCCGCAAACCAACTACAGCAAACTTTGATCATGGACTCTCTGGACTTGCGCCTCTTCCGCACATCCCAAAAATGTTTTTCACCAACCTTCGAGGTGTAGTCTACGCTTATAAGTTCATTTACGAGTTGACAATTTTATGCTGAGCGGACAAAATGTCACATGTAAACGTGGTTTTGTTCTGCAATCTGATTGGTACCGCCAGAGCAAGGCGACGGAAGTCGACAACTTTTCCCGCGGATGTTACCAGGCTCTCTCCTCCCCCTCATTTTTTGAGGAGAGAGCCTGGGGACGAGGCTACATGTGTACATGTAATGGCTATGCTTACTGTTAGAAGCTGGATTTGTGCACCTAACTCCGATTCCCAGGTTTAGACTGTTCACTTTCACTGCCCTTGAGTTGGCAGTACCAATCAAATTTCAGAATGCATCACATGACAACTGTAAATCTCAATTCCATCATAAAGAATCACATTATAACACTCAGAGCATGCTTTCAAACAGTGATTTTGTTTCAACTCCTGCTGACTTGTGTGTAACTACTACAGCACCTTGGACAAAGCGGTTTTCTTTAACTCAAATAGCTTACCTAGCAGTGATCAGTTACTTAGACTAGGAATACGCATGCACAGAGTATGCCTCGCGGAGAATATCTGGAAATATGCAAGTAGATATCCATTGTAACCATGTATAGCATGTAGGTGCTAGGTGCTGGGGACGAGGTATAGCGGTGAAGATGGCAAAGCGGTCGTCTGAAGAGTTTCAGGATGTTGTGTGAGTCTCCAAACGCAAAGATACATGCTGTGGTGGAGTCATTATCGCCGATGAAGAACGTTTGTCCTACCTGTCTCCACTAGACTCTCCCTGTATACGTTGCTTCTTCCTCAATCTGTCAGACTCTTTCTCCTTTGCCTTACTCTCTTCTGATGCAGTGTCCCTTTGTTTCTGTTTTCGCTTTCTAGCATGATCACGCTTGGACTGCTCCTGCCACATTTTGGCTCTCGCACAATCTTTTCACACGTCGATTGCCTCCTGGTTGGACCAGTACCATGTGGCTAGTAGTCTGGGGACGAGACCACAGAAACTGCGCCCACGCAATTAAAGTGTGACGGATATATATATACATACACTCGCGCAAACTAGTCCAGCCTAGTTACATACTGTTTACATGAATCAGGCCACAGGATACCCCTAGGGCTTGCTTAGCAACATTTGACACTTTGACCTCAGAGTGGTAATGCTAATTGTGTAACAGCTGTCGTGGTTAATTAACGGTGACATAAAATTCCTGCCCGTTCACAAAGAGTTAAAGCTAATTCAAGAGGAGCCTTTTGATAATACTTAAGACAAGACAATCCAGCTGACATCCCGTCCAGAGGCTCTGCACCACTTGAGCTGTCTGAATTGTGAGGATTTTAGCACACTTGATTGATTGTTGCAGGTGACTGCACAAGTGCTCAAGTTTTGTCGCATTCTTCAACGCAATCTTTTACCTGAGACAACCGATACTTCCGAAGCTGATGAGACAGCTAGAGCTGAAATGCTGTGGATAATCGAATCGCAGGCACTTTTGCTGAGAGATAAGAATTTCGATAACTGGAAGAAGCAGTTCGGGTTGTTCCTTGATGACAGTGGAATCTGTAGGTGTAGACGAAGCATTGCAAATGCTGACGTCCCCTATTCAACCAAGTACCCCATATTTCTTCACAAAGATCATCATTTGACGAGGTTGTTTGTGTTTAATGCACATCAGAGAGTTTATCACAATGGGGTAAGGGAAACACTGACAGAACTATGGTCACAATTTCGGATTTTGAAGGGGAGAAGCACTGTGAAGCAGATCTTACATCACTGCACAACTTGTAGGAGATTTGAGGGAAAGTCCTACCATGCGCCGCCACCTCCACCACTACCGACCTACCGAGTTCAGGAAGCACCACAGAAGTGGACTTTGCATGGCCACTGTACGTGTGGAGCCCCGATGGAGCTCAGAGTAAGGTCTGGATTTGTCTGTACACATGTTGTGTGGTGAGAGCAGTGCACTTAGATCTTGTGCCAGATATGCCTGCCCCGACTTTCCTCCGCAGTTTCAAGCGATTCACAGCCAGACGAGGGCTTCTCAGTCGTGTGATCTCAGATAACGGGAAGGCGTTTAAGGCGGCCGCTTAGACAATCCAGGCTGTTTTGGGCCACAAGGACGTCAAGAGATACTTCTCTGGACTTGGCGTGAAGTGGGTGTTCAACATACCCAAGGCCCCATGGTGGGGAGGAATCTTTGAAAGGATGGTCAGGTCTACGAAGCGGTGCCTGAGAAAGATTGTGGGACAAGCTAAGCTTTCCTATGATGAACTGCTTTCGGCCCTCACGGAAGGTCAACTCTCGACCGCTTACATACATCTCTGCGGATGACTTCGAGGAGCCGCTGACGCCATCACACCTTTTGATCGGCCAACAAGTTATGAGCTTACCTGATCCTGTCCCCAGTGATGACAGTGACGAAGAAGTGACAGCCAACCTACTCAGCCGACGATCCAAGCATCTAAATTTCACTTTGAACAGATTCTGGAAACGTGAATATTTGTTAGAGTTGAGAGGCTCATCGTCACAACAAGGGAACTAATGCTGCTGTTGTAGAGATCGGAGACATAGTTGTTGTTCACAGTGACAAACAGCCGAGAGGCTTTTGGAAACTTGCACGAGTCGAATGTACAATCATGGGCCGAGATGGCAAGATAAGAGGAACTGCAGTCCGAGTTACAAACCGTCAAGGACAACCAGCCATGCTGCACCGTCTGATACAGTGCCTTTATCCACTGGAGATCAGTCTCCATGCAGGAAAAAGCTGAGTTGCCGCCGAATTTACTAGAGGATAATCCTGATGATGACTCTGGAGACCCGGATGGAGTGGCTGTCCAACGGTCGAAACGAGCTGCAGCACGCGAGGCGCGAGACAGAATCCTCGCTCAATCTCTTGGTGAGAACTAAACTCAATCATTTACTAATTTTGTCAATCATTAATTTTAGTGATTTCTGTTACTCACCTGAAGTACTTCACCAATTTGTGCTAATCACTTGGTTGGAACGGAGTCAGTTTACTGATTTTGTCTTAGACCATTTGACCACGTTGTGGTCAGGTGGGGAGGTAGCCTCGTTCCCAGGCCCGTCGAAAAATCGGAGAAAAGGGCCTGGTATCCACTGTTCGCGCATGCACTTAATTAGTATGTAAAGCTCACGTGAAATTGTGCAAGGGTGTGTCAAATGACAGCCAATATCATGTGGTTATGAACTATGACGTTACATATGTTGGCTTTTATATTATATCGCCAAAGAGGTGAGCGCTGCTCTCCTAGCCTTTTGCCCAGGCCTTCTGACCCCAGCGCTTATCGTTGAACTGCGCTATCGACCCAGGAACATCTTCACACTACAAATGTAAGCGTAACACGAATTATAACTCGCCAAAACCATTAGGAGCCAGCATAAATGCTTCATAGATGCTTTCTTTTCGTATTTTAGCGCCGTCGCTTCGCCTCAAAGTCGCAGGAAGGCATACAGCACGGCAGAATCCAGGCCTTACAGGGCTTGCACACAAATAGCCATTGTCAGCAGTATACGATTAAATATACGGCAAATACACGTACATGAGGTCACATCACACGGAGGTAACACGGTATTATCCGGAATTCCCGGAATGTCGGGAAATTAAGCGCATGCGCAAACAGTGGATACCAGGCCCTTTTCTCCGATTTTTCGAACGGGCTCCGATATTTCGAACGGGCCTGAACTGGGCCTGGGAAAGAGGCTAGTGGGGAGGATGTTACGTTATTTACTTATTTGTATGACGATCATGTACCAGTCATGATTACATAATGAGTTATTGTAATGATATGTGCGTGCATGTGACTGGGTTAACAATTGATAACATTTTGTTGAAGTGAGTGTGTGAAGGTATCCAGTTTGATCGTTATTAGCTAGCCAGGCTATCTACGAACGGCATGAATTGAACTCTTACAATAAATAATTATGTACTGTCAGCTATGATTGCTTACGTAAACAATTGGCGCTTGTATGCATTTCACAGGTTTCCAACTAGTAACCTTTAATTAGAATGCCTAGGGTATGGCAGCTGCCTCATGACATGCAATAATAGTTAGAAACAGCCTGGGGGCATCTGCTAACAAACCTAAGTCCCTCATTGTATGTAGCTACTTTGCGTACGCAAAGCAGGGGAAAGAAGTTAACTTGTCAGCAAAACAAATCACACACTCATGCCGGCACATTGGGTATTAGGGCCCTTTTAATAAAAACACGTAAACAGCGATACAATACACATACGTATTATAAAACAAGCAATATAATAGTGACAGTCCCGTGTAGAAATCGAAGATTATTCTGTCGCGTATTTCGATCGCATCACGTGTTTGAAGCGCCGTATTGCTGAACTTCCGTTAAGGGTGGGGCTCATAAGCGCCTCGTAGATGTAACGAGTCTACGAAGCGCGTATTAGCCCAGCCCTAAGGGAAGTTCAGCGATACAGTGCTTTGAACGCAGCAATGCGATCGAAATACGCAACGGAATAATCTTCAATTTCTACACGGGACTGCCACATATATAACATTATTGTAGTCTCGGAAAAGAACACCCTCCAATTTCCTGTATAGGGTCAAAGGTCACTTAAATAAGCACCCACTCTGGAGCGAGCTTCGAGTGGCTAATCAGAGCGCACTCATGGAGTGCTGAGAAGCACAGGATCAAGCACTATATGCATCTGAGGTAAGAAAACTTTGTGATATACTTTACCGAAGTGTGGCTTTGTGCCATAGGTGACTGATGGGGTCGCGCTTGCTAGCTACACCACGCTCATGGTGGTGTTTTGAAGTTCAGAACATGAGCTTCCAAGGCTCGCAGCTCCATTTGTATGTTATTGTTTGTCCAATACTTCAGCAAATTTGTGGGCAATGAGTTGCTGTAAGCATACATGAGCGCTCTTTCATGGTTAAATGCAGGAACTCTTAAAAGAGCGCCCACCCCCATCTTTGACAGGCTTGTAAGGTACTCCGCCCATGGGCGCTCTTTCATGAGACTACGGTGTATATATATTGCTGTTTACGTGTTTCTATTGTGAAAGGGGGCCCTCATACCTAATATGTGCCAAGCACGAGTGTGTGGTTCGTTTTGCATGTACATATATATATATATATATATATATATGTAATATATAAACCATGGTAAGGAGGTGTATATGGCGAATATACTACCTGAGACCAAGGTCAGAGGAAGGGTGTAGTAGATATACCCCGAGCCGCAGGCAAGGGGTATATCATATGACTGAGGTCGAGGGTAGTATGATTCGCGATATGCACCTCATTACCCATGGTTCATATAATATATATACTATACTGCGCGGGCAGATTACGTAAGCGGTTCCATTTCCGGTATTGCAATTTGAATTTTGAATCGACAAGGTTAGCGTCGTCGTGCGTTGCTGCTGTTTTTTGACTGGAAACGGATGAGTTTCAGTACGCTTAGGCCACCAAAAGACCCCCGAAACATCTCTGGAGTCAAGACAGAGTCTGAGCCATGATGAAGGGGCTTTTGCTCGTGTCGACTTGAAACCAAGATGCTGCTGGCACTCAGCCATGATGTCGATGGACAGCTAGCTTGCTACCTAGCTGCTCTCGGAAGCTGGCAATCATGAAACAATGGTTCGAGCTGGCAGTAGAACACCCAGCCTCACACTTCAGCTGGCAGTGGTGGCAACGACTCGTCGAATACAAACTGGTCCTAGCGCTATCCCTAATCAACAGCCTGGCGAGTGAAATTATCGTTGGCATTTGTCAGGGTAGTGCCGGCTAGCTGCCAGGGAGCAGTAGCGTCTGTCCAGCCGTGCGTGGTTCAACACACCAAGTAAGCACTGTATCGCTGCACGAATAACCTGGAAAATTTGTGCAACGCTTTGGTTGTTGTGCTAGTACTGAGTACGGGGGCTCTGTAGTGCTGGCAATGGCTCTCCTATAGTAAGGACTGTGGGAAATTGGCCATTCCATTGTAAAAACAAAAAAAAAAATCCATTTCTCTGTGCTGCAGTTGTAAATTGCCAAATATACACCCCTTGTAGTGGTATGTCATTTGTGTATTCTAATGAAATTAGTTATGATCTTTGTACCTCACGGAAGTGTGTGTGTTATTAAAATAGTTTTGTGTTGGATGTGCTGTACATAGGTATGAAATCAGTCTGTGCATTTGTGTTGCCGTTGATAAAAACTGTTTACTAACTTGAGACTCGTACACCCTGACTCAGCAATATACTCCCTGCGGTCACGAAATATACACCCCTGACTCAGCAATATACTCCCAGCGGTCGCAGCTGTGCAGTGTATATGCCATATATGACGCCAATGCTGGAAGACACATTGAACGTAAGAAGCTATGACAGACGGTAGGGAGTGACAAACCTGTCATCTAGTAAAGCACTGATAAAGTGTTAGCAAGTCATTAAAGTGCTTGCTCCTTCATGTTCAACTTGTTTACACTACCCCAGTTAGAAACTTAGTGTTCCACAAGGGCACAACCACAAAGGGAAGAGGGTACATAACTCTGTAAATAGTAAAACACAAATTCCAATATTTCAAACCTTGTGACACATCCCAGTGTACTTTGAAAATCAGTAAATTTGTTAGCTCTTCACTGGTTGGAGGTGGTTGTATGTGAAGTCTATGTGGTAAGTACTTACCTATGGAGGACCCCAGAATAATTATGCTGATGGAACTAACACTTTGCCTTCTGAAGGCAATTGTGAAGACTTCTAGGTGCATTCAAGTAACACTCAAATTAGTATGAGATAGACAAAACAACTAACACTCTAAATCATATGAAAACGGTGCAAAATGACTGTACGAGATAGGCGTATTTTGGGAGATTCTTGCATGTTAGTTCCATCAGCATATTCTGGGGCCCTACCTATGGCACATAGGATGGACAGAGCATTATTATGGCCAGCTGTACTTGGACGGCGCATGCCAAAGGAGGTTGACACTACATGCTTCCATACATAAGAGATGAAATCTAAGAGCTGGTCAGAGAAAGCTGTTAGTTGTATTATGACAAACAGAAACTGATCCCTGCCTGATTCCTGAGCAAAACTCAAGAGGATAGCAGAAAAACGAGTTTTATGTAGTGTGCTCAATTGGCCTCTGCCCCAACACCATCACGCCCCTTCAGTGAAGGCATCTAGCTTGTGTGGAGTGGCTTGTTCTGCATGCAATATTTCATATTACAGTACACTTAAAAACAGTATATCTGGCAGCTGCATTTGTATTTTGCCATTTACACTGCACCCTACCTGTGTGAGTTACATACCCTCTCACTGCCTTTGGTGGCTCAATGAGCCCTTGCGTTTGATTTAGTGAGTTGTGTAAACTCAGATTAGTGAGGTCCCACAATATATCTCAGGGTTAACTGAATGTGTGTTTATAATTGCAGTGCCTCCCTTCCAGGCATTCACCACTGGCCCGACCCTGAAAGGGTAGAAACAACTATGTTAAAAGAAATGTGCCGAGTATAGAACTTGCCACAGTACTGCAAACATACATGTAAATGTATACTGTAATGGTATTTACTTTAGCATCAGTGCTGGAAAGTGGATGAGATAATGAAATTTAGGAGTCATCCACTCTTCAGGATAATAGCACTTAAACATCTGATGATGTTGGTCAATCAAGGCCTCTAAGTATGCAGCTGAGGAAGGTGATGTCATGTGAGCAGTGCACAACTGCAAAATGTCTAAAAGTAAAAGGTAGCACTCCCAAAGTGGCTCATGATCTGGAACTTTATCACCAATCATGAGAGGTAGGTTGCCAAAATCCAAGTCTGAGCAGCTGCATGGAGATAATTAAAATCCCAAACGGTGACCTATGTAATCTGTTACCTATATAGGTAGCACTGCCACAGGGTAATATGAACAACATTCTTGTGTTGCGTAGGCAATACATTACAAACCATAAGCTCCGAAAATATCCTTTCCCTTTTTGCACACTACTACATGTACATATGAGGAAAAAGTGGGAAGGGGGCATTTGCTTGAATATTCAATGGCCGACTTGCATGATGACGTCACATACGAGGGCTGGGGTAAAAGTTCGGCAGCTGGCCATAGAGAATGTATGGGGAATTCCAAACGCGTGTTGAGAAGATCCGTCAGTTTGCTATGCGGAAAGACTGATCGTCTCCATGTGCTACTATTTGCTACCCAAAGAGTTGGTGTATTCATAAGCGAGTCCGGTGGCTGTATTGCCGCACGGCAAGTGGCGTTAATTGACTGGAAAGGTGCCGACGGTTCAGCTGATGATGTCCCCCATTGTGCTATTTCTGGAAAACGGCTAAGACCTCTGTCTTGAAACTGTTTGTAAGCCAGATTTACAGCTGAATTTGTATGATTTAGTAAGTTGCAGCTGCTGGGATGTTGTTGTACTTCATGTGGGTATGCAGCTTTTTCTTGGAGAGAGTAACCAGAGAGTAGACTCTCTTCCCCTCCATACACTTTCACAGGGCCAAAAATTGATGCTCTCCTTAGATGCCGACTAAGGCGACCATGAACTGTGCTGTGTGCAGATCCAAGAGACAATCCTCGAAGAGTTCTTCTGTCCAAGAAAGAGCACAGCTGAACTTGCACAATCACTGTTAAACTGTTGTTCTGTATGTACAATTTTAGTCATTATATCTCTAAAATATGGCATGGCAAAGTGTGGCTGAACTATGGTTAAATCATGGGGAGTGCATGTATATGTGGGTGGGGCAGTGGGTTCTGCGCCTTCTACAGGATCTATTCAAGCAAGGTAAGTTACGCTGATGCTGACTAACTTGAGGTGGCAGATGTAACGATTATAATTGGGACTCTTGAGCACCGTGCATAGGCCGAAATTTTGCTCAACGTCTGAAGCGCCTAGAAACTATTCAGGTGATAGAATATTCTGCTGTGGTCAATGCATGGAAAAAGAGCGCGAACGGCTACTTTTGATCACAAGTTATAACGGTGTTTATCAGGAGGACTACAAAATCCCCATACATTCTCTATGGCACGCCGTTGAAGTTTTACCCCAGCCCTCCTATGTGACGTAATCATGCAAGTCGGCCATTAGTCTCATGCATGTGCCTCCCCCCACCCCCCCGCACCTCTCCCTGTTCCTTGCGATCTTATGTGCAAGGTTGATAATTACAATGACTGCTGCAGGTTTCTAGAAGAACTGCAGTTCCGCTAACGTGTACTACAGGAAATCAGCAGCATTGAAGAAACTTGCATCGTCAGTGATGACAGGAGATAACCCAGCATAAGCTCGCACTATAAGCAATGAAAACCTTGTCGGTGGGCAGTGAATAAAGCTATATAGTGATTTTATGTGTGTTTGCAAACATACTTGACAACAAAGCTAAACCAAAACCTCACTAAAGGCATGCCCAGAAGACGCTCGCTACAGGGTGTTTACACAAAGGAAAAATACCTATGCAAGAAATTGGAGGTTAAAGACACAGGAGTTTGCTCAAGGGGGTCATATTTTCAGGAGCTTATGATATTACATTTTATGAAACTGCTTTACCTGACTGATGAAATGATCCATCAGCACAAGAAAGTACATTGGGATTGATGGGGCAAGGTTTATCCTTCGCTTCTTCTGGGCTGTAGGGAAAACAGCGTATTCTCTCATTTAGAGTGTAAAGCAAAAAGAGTTTCTTTATGTTGACGAACACATTCAACATCAATCGCATTTCCTTCGGAACAACTCCTTCCAGCAGCACATGCATCACATCTTGGGGAAGCTGTGAGTTTGCTACATGGAAGTATGGTATTGAATTCAGGGGGCTTTCGAAAGAGATTCCATATGTTGTTGACATCTCACTACCCAGTGGTCCTTGCAGGAGATAACAGTGGTAGTCATAGCTTGCAGGATCTCTTGTTGTGAACTCCCGAGCTCTGAACTGGTATAGGAATAAAAGCATAATTAGAATACATTTTTGGCTGTGTATGAATCCCTTCTGGTGGGGGTAGTAGTAAAACCCAGAACAAAACGAATTACATCTGTGTACATGACTGTATGTAAAACCCCATACTATGCCCTACAAGTTATACAAATCGTCCCAGTGGGCAGGGAGTCGAGTGTGTGGCCATGTGGTAACTAAGCATGTTAGTCTACAACTTTTCATTTAACCTGTCCTCATGCTGCTTGTTTCGCTGCTGGAAGGATAGGGTCCACAGTAAATTCCAAATTACTTGAGGTAAGTTAAAAAAAAAGCCTTCCTACCAATATCATTCACTGAATCATTGAACTGTTTCTGCTCGCAGTTGAACATCTAGTGCATGGCTGTGTGCTATGATGCTCAGCACCTTATCCCACCCTGAATGTGATTACTACCGTCTTAGAGAGGACTGTGTCTTTACTAGCCTCTAAGAAAACAGTGTTGAAAAGAGCCACAAAATACGGTGTACATGAAATTAAAAGTTTGCAATGCTGTGGCACAAAAGAGGGTAGCTACATTACAGGTGCATGTGTTAACTCTTTGCATGCAACAGGCACATTTATGTGCCCACGTAATGCTTCTGCACTACGCGACAGGCACATTTATGTGCCCTCTGATGTTGTACAATCTTACGAGGAAAATACCAAAGCCAAGCAAGCTTTTGGGGTAAATCCCTTCCTGTTGAGTAGTAATAAGTGTAGACCACACCTTTCCACTTACATCACCCGCAGGGAAGGCAGGAAGGGGCGGTGCTAGTTCGTGATCGTTCATGAATTACAAGAAGGCAGTCAAACGCAAAGCTTTTTCTTGAACACAGGGAACAAGTGGCTTCTAGGTTTCACAAAAGGCAGGAGCACTAACCTAAAGTAACTTGGAAATAGACTCGGGCTGTCAGAGCTGTACATAAAAAATGAGAAAATTGGCACCGTTTCAAATTGCTGGTAAGCTACGAGGTACACCTACAGATAATGGCTTCAAACAGGTACAAATTGCTTACCTAGCTGTGATCAGCAACTTGGAAAAACTAGTCCAGCTTAGTTACACGCTATTTATGCAAATCAGACCACTGGCAAACCCTAGGGCTTGCTGAGCAACGCTTGTCACTTTGACCTCAGACCAATAAATTTAATTTCCGCGTTAATAAATGCATGCATCACTACAAGAGAGACATAATTGGGGCGAGCCTGAGCGAGCCCCACACTAGCGAGTCGAACAGAGGATTTTTCATATATATGTATATGTGACCCGCTGAGCGAAAACCCGGCACTTTGCGCAAATATTGAATTTGAGTTAGAGGCAATTTTATCCGTACAGGTCGTTTCCCAGCTAAAGTCAGATTAATACACCAACGTGGCACAGGGGGCTTGGACTGTATCATACTGAATTATGAAGCCCGGCTCTGCTACTATAAAGACGATATAAGCTCGAACTCACAGGCAGGCTAGTGAAATACGGGAAAGCGTTGCTATGGACAGCTTCTACGTGTTTTTCAAAAATGCGATTTTACCAGCTTCCAGTCCGTATATGGTTGTCTTTCTGTCCATAGACACAATGTAAGTCCCCGCTTTTATAACCGCTGTCTTTCCCAACTGTCTTTGCCGACCGTTCTAAGCTGCTTTTTTCAAGAACCCGTAACACGATAGTATACGGAGACATTAAAATTTACCGTAGCAACGTAAAAACATTGCGTTTCCTCAAAAAGTTGCGTTCCGCATCCGCTACACATTTCGCTCTGTAGCTCGGGAACCAAGCAACCGATCGGTTCCATTTTTTCCCTGCCACACAATTACACATTGGTATACCGATTTCCAGTCTTATCTCGATTTTTATATAAAATGCGCAATGTGCCAGGTTTTCGCTCAGCGGGTCACATCTGTCGTATGTATTCTGTATGTCTATTTGAATTGAAATTTAATGCAACCGCGCACCACATATGAACAAGTAACTTTTCGATCTGCAAACTACTTTTACTTTCCAGCACAAGCAGTGCTGGTGAAGATCTTAGGAGAAGTAGCTAGAGCGTGACCGTTTTAACTACTGTACGACAGCTGCTGCTGCAGAACACACAAGGCCGCAAATATTGTCCAAGTTGAATAGCTGACGGTGTATTTATGACGCCTCACCTAGGGTGTAAGAACTAAGCATGACAAGCCAGGTGCTAATTAAGTTTAGTTTTGGATTCAGCTGACTGGTGCTAAGATGCTTGTCAGGTATCAATTGTGTAGGTGTTATGTGTAATCTGAGTACCTACTAGCAGTGAGTTTGTTAGAAACAATTTTTAGTGTCAGTCTATGCACCAGTCCAGTCCATAGTGTTGCGAGCCAAGCTCTGGTGGGAGGAGTAAGAGGGAGAAAATACGTCTGGACACTCTGGCCAGCTTTCCGTGCCACAAAGGAATGTAATAATTGTGTTCAATGGCTGCAGGTCATGCACATGGTATGCAAATTAAAACATTTATCCGGCTAGGTGTTACTGTTTTGTGTAGCTTGTGCCCACACTGGAAAACTGTCGTGACAGAGAGTGCATTCAGAACGATCCCACTAGTACACGTCGATAAGAGTTGTACGCTGTCTGTAATATCACCTACTGGAAGAGCGGCCATAGCTACAGCTTCTGGCGACTTTAGAACTCAAGAGCAAGTTGTCCGTTGTTCTTGCACTCGCGAGGTCCCCGTCATGCCTGTAGAGTATAAACCCCAAAGCTAAGTATCGTAGAATGCCATTGTAAACAAGAAGTATATGTGGCAGTCCCGAATAGAAATCGAATATTATTCCATCACGTATTTCGAGCGCATCACCAAGTTTGATGCGTTATAGCGCTGAGCTTCCGCTAAGGGCGGGGCTCATACACGCTTCACAGACGCATCAGATATTCATGCATTTACACGTCGCGTATGAGCCCCGCCCTTAGCAGAAGCTCAGCGCTATAGCACGTCAAACTTAGTGATGCGCTCGAAATACGCGGCGGAATAATATTCAATTTCTATCCAGGACTGCCACATACGGATTGGTACATGTGCTTAATTTTGAACGAACCAATCAGATTTGAACCTCGTGTACATTAGTGTGGATGTCCAAGGAAAGCTGGCCAGAGTGTCCAGACATATTTTTCTCTCCCTCTCGCTCCTCCCACCGGAAATGAAAAATATGGCTGGCTCACGAGGCTGTCCAGTCCAGTGATTGTAGAGGATACTCCACCCCTACAACTTCCTGTAAACAAACCTAGGTGTGGGATTTGTTTTGGTGGGGGTTGTACAATCTTCACAGGAATAAACTATTCTCCTACACATTACAACACCACTGTAGAAGAGCTATGTGGGTGACATTTCTATATGTAACAGGCTATAACTTTTACTAGACTACCTTTGTATTGATTAAAGTAGTTGTAGCCAGGCAGTCACGACATTTCCGAAGAGCAAACCCAATGCCACTTTTGAATCCTCCAATCTGGTGTGCTCCTAATGTGTCTGCCAGAAACAGTAGGACGGTTCCTTGAATAGGTACTGTCTCACCTCGGACACAAACAGTTGTACCCTGCATCATGTGTGATAAGTATAACAGGTATGAAACATTTACATGTGCAAAGGGAAATAGTGTGTGGAAGCTAATGACACTAGTTGTTTCACCAACCTTTGCCAGCAACTTGACATCCTCAATGAATGGTTTCAAAACCTTCTCAAAACCATACATCTTTAGATTCGAAGTTGTCACACATGCTATAAGTTGAATAGTTCTCAGCAGTGATCGCAGTCTTGGGTCAAGGTTCCCAAATGTATAGTAGAATAATGCTATAGAGAGTCAAGAATAACAATAATACACTGACTGTTAATGTCTTAGAAAGGTGATTTCATACCTAACTTGTGAACACCATGGTGTGCTCCAAGGGGATTGCAAACTTCCACTTCGTCAAAGTATGCAATGATTTGAAGAGCTTTCGGATTTTGTGAGAATAGTGGGATAGATCGATAAAGTGATGCATCACAAAAGTCTCCAATGAAGTTGTCATTTCGGAAGTGAGTCTTTGATAGCTACAGTAGGGAAAGAATATTATTGTTAAGGGTGGTCTGAAAAAATTGAGGGTGCGCGCGGCCGGTTGTTAGGGGTTGTATCTCGGCAATAAAAAGGCTTATAAACGACAACACTTTTCATCGTAAGACAAACAGAAGCATGTGCTTTGCCATTTTCACAGGCTAGCAGCGTATAATGCCTGGCTTTTTAGGGCGTATTTCATGTTCTGTTGTGGTCAAGTTCACGCCCCTAGGATGTCGCAAAACAACCTATAGTTTAATTCCAGTTACTGAAAAGCCTTTGATATATATAAAGTTAAAACAGTGTATTGCTTGCTCGCTCGCCCCATAATGTTCTACATTCGCCTAGGTTTGATGACCCCAATCCACTTACTGGAAGCCTCGGGTGTGCCTGCGTTTACATTGCAGCAAGGAGGCTGGATTACTGTACACAAGAGGCGGTTCTTTCTCAAAGGGCAGCTAGTGCGGTTTACATAACTTTGTAAAACTAGGTCTGTGTTCAGTGTCAGATCACAGCACACAGGTGGCGTGACATGTAGCTGAACAAAGCTGTCACTGTACTCTCCACGAAAATGCTTAACAGCTTAGAGGAGATGGTTGCAGAGAGGCTGAAAGCAGACAGCGGCAGAGACCCTCCTCTGATCCATCACTGATGGATGGCAAACCCCATCTGCTATTTCTCTAAGTCTAAGATGCCTCAAGTAAGACTATGTATGACAAGCCAGGCTGTGTTAGACTTAGCCTACAGTTAGCCAGAGCATTGTATGGTACCACCCCATGACAAGCTAGTCTCTGTACACAACTAGCTGCCCTTGTATACATACATACAGTAGATACTCACGCTCCAGCTACCTATCCTGGATGTCGCTGCAAACACAACTTCTAGGCTATCCAAGTTCAAGGTAAGTGCGCACGCTCCGGCTGCTTTTTCTGACTGTCTTTCATAAGCGTCATCTTTCAAAGTCACCTTGGCTGCCAAGTTGTACAAAAATCTTACTTACGGACCGCACGCGGCCCGCGGCTATCACAGTGTCAAAACATTACGGAATGACGTACAACAGATAATAATAATAATCGATGAAAAATCTCCATTCAACTCACTAGTGTGGGGCTCGCTCACGCTTGCCCAACAATTGCCCAGACTGTACGCTAGTTATACATTTTAAGACTAACTTTTTACTCAAGGCAAATTATATACTTGCATGGATTTTGAGCTGAAGTAGAGACAATGAAGGGCAGGAATGATTAATGACAGACGTCGTAACAGCAGTACAAACAATCCACACAGACATTACATATGAGCCACAAGAGCTGGGCAAAGCCCAGGAAACAATCCCTGTATGCAGGAAATATTCCTTATTACATGAGCTAGCATGCAATAACCATGACATGCATGCTAACAAGTGTAATAAAAAGTTTATTATCCATTACCACAACAGCGTCGTGTCTCTTCTGACACAAAGTACTGAGTAACTTGTCGTTCGAATGCACTGGTTCTAGTAGACCTTTATCCATTGTTACATGATTATGACATCTGGGGGGAAACAGTAGGCATTAATTGGAATACGAAGTGATGGCGGCAAAGCGAACAGAGCGCGAAAACGTCAGTTCTCTGGAGCCCAGCGGCTGGAGACGAGGACAAAACCCGCGGAAACTGTTGCTAGTTTATGTTTATGTAGTTGAGTTTATATTTTTATGATAGGGTACTGAGAATGAAATTGCGCGATTTGTTAGACTGAGTGTTAGTTTTGTGGATTTAGTTTGCTAAATCTGTTTGATGTGTTTCAACTTTGTACCGTGTATGTAACTTTGAACAAGATCTCAACATTATAGAGCACTGAATTGAACACTTAAGCTCCATCCCATGCCTTGGTATCAGATTTGCAGCATACCTGAATGTTCTAGCAGGAGTGATAGGGAAGAGTTTCATGGGGTAAAATTTCATCGCCTGCCTCAAGACCCTGTTCTGAGATACAAGTTTATTCCACCCTCCCCTGGTTACTTAGTTTCTAGTAGTAAGTTATGAATTTGTTATTGTCCACTGCATCTTGCTGGCATATGAATATGTGACAAGTCACAAAAAGTTTTCCGAATGAAAACAAGCACATGTATAGGGATGGAACCTTCAAAAACCAGCCGAACAAGATGGGAACGACACCGCAACACATTCACACCATCCCTACATCTTGTGCCATTTTGCCAACTATGCATAACACAAAACTCTCTACACACTCACTAAATGAACACAGTACTCAGCACTGCTCACTCCACAGCCTTCCACATAAAAGACAATCCACGGAACGTGGGACGATCTGACCACACCCCTACCGGTTGATGCGACATCTTCGGAACGTCTCTTACGGTTTTGTTGGTATTTTGTACAGTAGGAGGCTGGTTCTTCTTCACAGCAACCATTTAGAGGGCAGACAGGACTGTAGAGAACCATCTCGTTCACACAGGTACTCGACTACGCACGTAATGACGTCATCAATTTCCATCTTAGTTCATTTTTTCGCAGTTTTTATTTTCGCGGAAGCAGGTCTGTCCGCGAAAATTGCGAAAATTTGCACCCAGCGAAAATTTCCCGCTATACGGTATACCTGCCATGCTCAGTAGCAGCTACATTTCATCCACCCACAACATAACACACTCTCCATGCACATCAACTTGCACTACACACCCAGCAATACCCACCCCACTGCCTTCCACAACCCTCCTATGCACACCATTAACTAACAAACACAAAACATAGTTGGCAAAATGGCACAAGATGTAGGGATGGTGTGACTTGTTCCTGTTGCTTTTGAAATAGTAAGAGAGAAGAGAGGTGGGAAAGGAAGGCGAGGGGAAGATGCATGGTCTGTAAAGTATGAAAGCATAGAACTGTGGTGTTCACAAAGAACAAACAATCATAAACTTCCAAGTGAAATTGCAAATATATTTATGGTGTTTAGAAGCCCAAGCAAAGCCTCATAAAACCCAAGTGAGATGCTTATAAATTCCATAGATCCTAACGCTGTGGTGTCAAACCGATAGATACTCACTGTAAAACTGTTGCTGTAATGGTGGCTTACAACTCAATACTACATGTATGTGAGCTCTGTGGGGACGAACTCTGTAGACAGTTTTTCAGTGAACCCAATAGTAGTCCACATGAAGTGAGCATGAGCTGAACAACTGCCAGTTTCTGCTGCCGCCTCCTTTAGTGTGGGTGGTTTTGAATGAAGCCATCATTGACTCGATGATACCAGCTGCAATAGAGAAATTCGAGGACCAAGCTACCAATAGGCTGGTAATTGCTGCATTGGAGGACTATGAAGACTCAGGCACAACACAAAAGGTAAGAAGGCACCAGCCCAAATGCTACCTTCAACTAAACATTGTATGTGTACTGTATGTATTTTTGTTGTAAATGCAAATTTTAAATGTGAAAGTTGAAAATAAAAATTGAATGGAAGTAGAAACTGCTGCACTTGCAAACTACATGTGCTTAGTATGGGAGTCCTCACATTATGACACATACACTTTCATTTACAGCAGCTCAAGCAATACATACCTTCTCCTGGAAACATGCCACATCCCCTCTCTATGTTTTGCGTTATACTATACACCTGACTTTGGCTGTTGCCCATCTTTCACGGTAAGCTGGATCTAAACACGTGCTCAGTTGAGCTTCTGGGGGGGGGGGGCGTACTTGCTATGAATAATCTTATTCTAGCAAAATGGCATATTTGCACTAAGCATTAACATTGGAGTGCTTGAGAATCATTGAAGAACAGTTCGAGTTCTACGATAATAAGTATAGTGAGTGCAATACCCAGTGATTGATGTCGTTTTTTCGCATTTGAATCGTTGAAATAGCTTCAGCCGTGATCGTGCTATCGTGGTGGAAGGGAGGGAGAAGAAGAAAGTCAGAAGATAGACAATTTGCCCGTTTTAGCGACTTGCTAGTCTGCTCAGGGGAGTTAAGGACTGGGTCCACATGAAAACAGCAAAAATGATGCAGGATTTCAACTGCTATTAAAACTTAGATGCAAACTCTTGCTTCTATTCATAATTAAAGTTGTTTACCTTTGTACATTACACAAGAAGATAATTAGCCCCGCCCACTTCGTTGTTTACATGTTGTGGCGGCCAACGCCCACCTGGTTCAGCAATATAAATCCGGAATTTTTCCCACGGATAAATGCCGACCTCATCGTCGTGGTAAGTTACTCTGTTGATAAAACAGCAAAAATGATGCAGGATTTTCAACTGCTATTGTAACTTAGATGCAATGGTAAGTTACTCGGTTGGTACTCTTAGTACACCAGTTGGCAAACGAGTTTGACTTGTGCAACGGTCGTAAAGCCCTAACTTCCTGTCAAAAACAGCTACATCCGGTTGCTATTAGCGACGATATCTCGGTGACGTTAGGTGGGCGACTTTTGCCAACTCGAATACAAGTACAAGTCAACAGGACAAGTATCTCACCTTTGACAAGACCTACATCCGACAGGTGGACAAATTCCGCCTGGGCTTGCTTCCGGTTTTGTCTTCTCCCAGCCGGCCATTTCACCGCAAAGAGGCATAATTACATTCTTGTCACATGATTCGCGCGTGAATGGGCAGTGGAGCCAAGGTATAAGAAGTGAGTTGGTTCTTCGGCTTGCTGATGATTTAGCTAGCTTGGATGCACACTTCAACACCTATTCCAAACAGTAACAAGGGCATCATATGACAGCTTGACTGGCTGTGATTTATATATGCACTAAATTATAAATAACAAACTCCAGCTACTGCACAAATTATCTAATACACAAAGGCTCCAAGTTGATGCTGAAAACCCCGACACCCACTAGTAAGTCTAACAGCTATACAGTTCATGAGTTGCTTATGCTAACATAACCACAACTGTGAATAATTACTTGCAGCTGTGAATAATCTCATGACAGTTTTGATAAGAGGTGCCGCCATTTTTTTCCGGGGTCATCCCTACATATGGCGTACTACCATACGCATGATAATCATGATAATAATTTCAGTCTGATTGGGCATTGCAAGCATTTTCATAAGTCTTTGTACTCGTTTACTATCTGGTTCTGATGGCCATACTTGTGTAAAAAGTATAGGAACCAACACGAGTGAAGAAGCTGGAAGTGACTAAGCCAAAGTACGGGAAGGTGCCGCAACACACCCACCCTAGTGACTTCCAACCCATTGACCCTAAACTTGGCAGAGTCAATATAAGACAAGTCATGTCCCTTTGGGACGACTTACAAAGAAACTGTACTTTTTACTTTTAAAGATGCCTTTGACACACCTCTGCCATTTATGTGTGGCTATACTTGTAACTTACCAGCAGTTCGAAACGGCGCCAATTTTCTGACTTGTTACCATGTGAGGGGAATCCACACATGGAACGGAGGTCAGTGTGATTTCCATCCCCAAGTTGTTTGTGCATGTGGCAACTGTGATGAGGAACTACAACATTACCTAGGCAACACATTACCTTAAAAATTTTATATCTTTTTGTTACAGAGCTGTTGCCTGGGTAACAGGTTACTGTGAATACGTATGCATATAGTGACGTCTATCCCTCCCTGCCTCAGTGCGGAAGTGGTGGCATCGGATGGTCCACAAACCAAGGTATTTTTCTAGATTTTGTTCTCACGAGGAAAGGGTCTGGTGTCACAAGCCTGAATCCTTGGGCTTGCGGAACTGTTGAAGCCTTGTAATTGTTAGTGTAATGAATATCATAACACAACTTGTGACACCAGACCCCTTCTCCTCGCGTGAGCTGGGTGGGGTCTGGGCACGAGACTACCATTCGCATGCCATCATATTCCAAATAATGCCTACTGTTTCCCCCCCCCCCCCCCCCCCCCCCAGACATCATAATTTTGTAATAAAGCACATTATGGTTGCTAGGATACCGTGTAGCCCTGGCCCATGCAATATTGTGTGATTTGCACAGCACAGGAATAGCTGTTGTAGAAATATCAACTGCATAATAGACAGTATTAACTCACAAGCTACAACAGCTGACTCACACAGCCATCATTCATTTGGGCATCAGCTCAAAGCATACTTTCACTTTCAGTGAGTTTGAGTTTGTGGGATGAGGCCATTCCATGCACGCTCTATTCCACCATACAGTTGTAGATAATAAAGCACTGAAACGGACAAGAAAATTTACGGGCGAACTCGGGCAAAACGCTGATGACATCACATTGAATCCTCGTTGGTGTTTCGGTTAGAAGGCGGTGCCCACTAACCGGTGTACGATCATTTATCTCCCGCACGTTTATCTCCTGCGCGTGTCATTGCACTAGAAGTTCTTGTGCATTTACTGATATACCACGGTATCTACAATACAGTGGCGGATCTAGGGTTTTGAAAAGGGGGGTTCCAGTCTGCACTTGATCGCTATATTTGGCGAAGCGTAATAAAGTGCGTGAAGCGCGCCTGTTAGGGGGGGTCTGGGGGCATGCCCCCCAGGAAAGTTTTCGATTTCAGACCTTCTGAGATCGTTTCTGGCGCCGTTTTGGGGTGAAATAGTTACTTGGACGACCTACTGCCAAATCTAGTCATTGTGTTTGAAGCCATTAAACTCTCGCAGAATTTAAAGGCGTGGCTCCGCTTCGCTCTGCAGAGGCTGCTAAGCAGCCGTGAGGAGTGGGGAAAAAAAAGAAAATTTTAGCTACCAGAAAGCGCTCTCATACTGATAGCATCTCACCATCCATGCAGAGGGAGCACTGTATGAATAAAACTAAAACGAGATTGACGTGTGGGCCGTAGTGTACGTAGTTACGTTTGCGCAGACTTACTAAGTATACGCAAACTAATACACTACTAGCGGCCAAAGGGGGGTGCATTTACCCCCCTAAATCCGCCACTGGAATATTCTGGTAGAAAATTGTAGGTCAATGTAATGCTGACAATACAATAGAGCTGCAGTAATTGTGTGCACTTTTCTCTAGCTTTCTGAACAGATGCCTGCAGCTCATGCAGAGGACATATCAATCTATCTTAGTCATCTTCAGGCCTGCTGATAATTTTCAGGACTCGTGAATATCCCTCCATCGCAATAGCAGTCTGCCAGAAACCACTCGACATTCGGGGAAAGAGGAAACGCACATAACCACCGCTCTTGCACAGTACGCCAATGCAGTGTGCGTCAGATCTAGCCTCGTTCCCAGGCGCGGAGGAGGGGGAGAAAGAGCGCCGGGTACATACTGTTTGCGCATGCGTGTAATTATAGCAAAGGCCACGTGGTAGAATTAGGGGTGTGTACTAATATGACGATCAACGGTTCATGTGAATAGCATAAACTGTCACACAAAAATACCTCAGCTTTTGTTCTTAGGACGCTATAAACATCGCTGCTACATGTTTTGCCTAGTTTTATACTGTTGGATACAAAGATAAATGTCTGGTAGGCAGTGGTAGGAATCGACTTACCAGAAACGGTGGATAATCGCATAAAGGTACGTTTCCTCGGAATTCCGTGGCAATTAAGCGCATGCGCAAACAGTGTGTACCAGGCACTCTTTCTCCTCCCCCTCCTCCGCACCTGGGAACGAGGCTACGTCAGATCATGTGACCGAAACGAGGATTCGACGTAAAATTATTGCCATTTCTAATACCTGTTCATAGCTCTAATTCCACATTTTACAGTAAGGCACATTCTACAGGTGAATCCCGCCAAAATCTGCTACCACACAGCTGCTTCTTTACCAGCAATGAAATGGTGGATGGATATTTTGGGATCAGCACATTAATCATTTATCAGTATACATAACTACTAGCCTCATTCTTAGGCTCTTGTGCAGAAGCCTGGGAAGGAAGGTATATAGGAGTATTAATTGTGATTGAGCAATGACTAACAGAGATGTCACACATTTATCTTTTTTTTTAGCAATCATCACATGTAGGTCCTGTAGGAGCCCTTAGATGATTTGTTGTACTTTTAGCTAGCTAGTCTCATAGGTCCAACTTTGGACCGGCTGCATTTTTTGCAGGGGACATTAAAATTTGACTGACGGACACACATTGAATTTATTATGCTAGCTTTAAATATGGCACACTTACCACCAAGTTGAAGTGTTCTTTGTAGTACTTCATCTGCAAATACTCAGTTTCGAGCCCTTTGAAAGGACTGTCAGCCACAAAACAACAACTAATATCTGGAATACATCCTCCATCAGCAGTAGCAAGTGTGTCCTCGACTGACCGATGCAATTGCTCACACTTCAACCTCATCATTTCATCAACTGCGGCAACGGTAAAGTTCACTGCAGATTGCGTCAGCCGATACTTTTCTTTTAAGGAAAGTAAGAAACGTGCTGCTGTTTCATTCAGCTTGCTGCCATGTTGAATTTGTGTACTTTCGTCTAAGTCTTGTCCCTCATCGCAATTCTCTGGATCCCCTAAGTCCATGCGAATCACATCACCGGTCAGATCCTCAGAGTCGGACTCAGTTTGCACTCCTGCCTCTTGTTCCGCATTAAGCTCTTCTAATCCACCAGAATGCTTCCTATACACATGAGACTTAAACGTTTTAAACGTAGATCCAGTAGTAAAAGAATGGGGACAGCCACCTATCCCACATGGGTGCACGAAATTCACTTCAAAAGAATGAGCTTCAAACGCATGCTTTACAAGGGATAGATTATTAGAACAGCAAAAACTACATTTCTTGCAGTAGAACGGCATCACTTTAATAGTCTGAGAGTCTGGCCTGCCGAGAATCTAGTTCGATCAGGATCGCACGTCGACGTTTCCACAGCTGAACCTAGACCACTGACACTGTACATCCAGATCATCCTGCTAAGATGCATGGTCATCTCAGACTGTCCTCCGGAACGAGGCGCGCGCTGCGGTGTATTTTGGACGAGGCCGCAGGGCGCGCGCAAAATGGTTGGTAAGGTCGCTAGATTTGAGCCGCAGCATATGGTGATATCTAGAAAAAGAAGGCCTACTTATCCTGGAGTTTTATACCTCGGAGATACACCCCTAGAACAGGTAGAATGCTTCAAATATCTTGGCGTGATTCTTGCTAGTGACTTATCCTTTTCTCAACACATAGACTTTGTCTGCTCAAAAGCCAGAAAGATTCTTGGTCTCCTGTATCGAAGATTTTACAGTAATGCCAGCAAAGACACCTTGCTCCAATTGTACCTCTCACTGGTTAGACCTCACCTTGAATATGCTAGTCCAGTGTGGAACCCATACATGCAAAAACACATTAAACAGCTGAAGGATGTGGAAAAATTTGCATTACGTATGGCAACCAGATCTTGGGACAGTGGTTACCAGGACCTTTTGTCATTGACGGATATTATTGCCCTGGAACCCAGAAGAGCTCAGGCCAGCCTGTGCATGTTGTTCAAAATTGTTCACGGTTTATGCTTCTTCCCACCCAATATGATCACCACAAGGCCAAATCACAGTCAGCGTACAAACAGGCAACTACTGATGCAACAACCATTTGCTGGTACTAACGCATATTTTCACTCATTTGTGCCACATACTGTTCATGCGTGGAACTTGCTTCCTGAGTCTGTTGTTAACTTACCTCTGCAGCATTTTAAGAGTAACATTGTTAATTATAGTTCTTTATAATCCTGTACATAATATACTTATAGCTCACTGCTCCTGGTCCTTTTGTCTTATTTGTAGTGCTGTGTTCGTTTTTGTGTTGTCCCCCTTTAACAGGGTGCACTCCTTATTAGCGTATGGCTATTTTGTGCATCCATTGCCTTTTGCATAAAGTTTTATTTAAAAAAAAAGAAAAAAAAAAAAAAGCTCCCGTCGTCGACCCGCTGGCACGCATGGCGCATGGCGCATATCGCGCGCAGCGCAGTTCAGGTTTGCGTGCGCATAGGTACACGTGCGTTTGAGCAAGTTTGGACTTGCAGCGCAGCACAAAGTTGAAACCAACACAACTCCAAAACCACGAACAGCCCGTGTCAGAGTCAGTGAGTGCTAAACGGCGTACTTGACTTGAAAGACTGGCGTATGCAATTCCTAGCTGTTGACTTAGCAGTATGGACTCATTTGAGAGCAAGACGGCTTTTGAAGTTGGGGAGTGGTTGCAACGCGAAGGCTTCAGTGAAGATGTTGTTACCGCTTTTGCGGGTAGGTTGGAGCAAACATAATTTGTAATTGTTTAAAGTTGTAGATCTACCGGTAATCTTTGTAGCTGAGCTTTCAACTTCTGTCTACGGTTCAAGTTCGGTCAGTTCACTAGCAGTTGTATAATTGTGTTTAAAGTGGTGGTGGATGCGCGCTTCACGATTTAGTCTGATTGCACCTAAGAAGGTGTTGAAATTTGCCTCATAAATGCCATCATTTTTTCACTCGAGAGTATCTATTTATTTCAACAGCTATATCTTCAAAGCATAGTAGCTGCCAGTGTTTGTCAGTAGCTAGTTGTCCTTGCTATTCTTGCAGGCTAAACAATCGGCACACAGCCAAAGACAACAACCTATGAGCCCACCATGCAGCGCTGGTAGCAGCTATGGATTTAGCCCCCCTCCAATGTCAATTTCACGCAAGGTATTCTGATTATCAAGGATTGATTAGTGTAAGCTTGAGCGAGTAGCTGGACTGCATTGCTAAAGTGTGTGTATGGTTGCTTGCTTGAGTAGGCCAACCACTTGCCGAGAATCTTAAATGAGCTGAGCATGTAGGGCGTCATGATAAAGCATCCACAAATCAGCATATATTTCCTAAGAATGTCTATACTTCAAGTGCTGTAACACAACTCTCGCTGACTGCCAACTGTATATTGAATAGTCTCGTGCCCAGACAACTTTTCGCCGAGTGGGAAAGTAGTCTGGTGAACTGCCCATATCGTTTTGGTTCCAATATTTTGAAACTACTGTGACGTCACGTCAACTGGATTGTAAATTCAAAAGCGCTCTAGTAAACAGCAAACTCCTAGACAGCCTACTCGTGCTCCTTTTGATAGATACAATAGCCCAGTCTACTCACGGCAGCTAGGGTTGCCCGATCAATGTCCATTTCGCTAGTAGATCATTGGCACGCAATGTGGAATGCAATCTTCGATGACGTCAAGCGTTAAATTAGAAAAGAACAATGCGCCAGCATTCCAGCGCACTTGAACAAAAACGGAATAGGCAGTTCACCAGACCCTTTTTTCCGGCGGGCGTGCGCGAAAAATGCGGTCTGGGAACGAGACTATATATTGAAATGGCTATGACCAAGGGCGCACGAGAATGGAGTACTAAAAATAGTAACATGTATGGCGTAGACATAAGCTGTTGTTGCTAAGCAGTTACATGCTCTTACTCAAACTGCCCGTTCTTATGCAATCTTGCTATGACCAATTGAACAATGATTTTGGGAGGAGGAGACTTTTACTTAGCGTAAACTGTAGCTTGATCAGCATGCACATTGTAGTTGGTCAGATTCTAGAATACTGTGTATCTAGCAACCTTGTTCAGGTTGTAATGTCCCTGGAGCATGGGCACTTATTACATCATGTTCACCATAAATGTTGATGAAAAGAACAGCAAAAATGCTTGAGGAGACTTAGTGTTGACACAGTGCACTGTGCATGGCAAGTTACCTCCACTCTGGAGGAAGTAGTTAAGTGTTAGTGCTCAATTGCTCAGGAATACAATCATAGATATACATGTATGACAAAATATCTACGATGTAATTAATCACCTACAAATCACGTGATACACAAAGCTTCCTCAAGTCTGAAAGTAGGTATGTGTACATACAGTGCATGTAAGATAGAAAAGGATGCCTGTTCATGGAAAGGACAGTGGCGGACATTAATATAGGTTGCTTCCAAGTAACCTGTGTATGAATGAGACAACCCTTTATGCTGTAGCATCATTTTAACCTGAATGGTTCACAGTTGCTGTCATGGCTACTTTGTCTGCATATGTTCTCTGTTGAGGGTTGCAACACTTTAGCTGCAACACAGAACTCTCTTGGGGTTGCCTGGTTGATTGTCATAGTTGTTTATTCTCTTTCGCAGAGTGCTTATGGCTCGGGAGATGAAACGGAATATCCCCAGTCACCATTTTCCCACGACACTACAAGATCAAGCACTTCAGGGACCACCACTGTCAGTAGGAGGTCTGGAGGCAAGGTAGTACAATCCAATTAAAATCCAATTAAAATCCACTGAATAGGATAGACATCTAGATGCAGAGGTGCTTATCTGATAAAGTTTGGCTTCATAGGGAGTACATGCTGACCTCAGTCCTCCCTACACTTTTGTTCATGTGCTAGAACATTGTGGGGCGAGCGTGTGAGCAAGCAATGCACTACAGCATTGACTGTTATGTAACTAAGCCTTTACCAATGGAGTATCAGATCACAGCACACAGGCCATTCATGCATGGCATGTAGCTAAAATGAGGTTGTAATCTACTGTCTACAAAAGTGCTCAATAGCTTAGAAAAATTGTCATGGTTGGCAGAGAAGAACTTTTCTTTGGGTAGTACCACACAACAGAGCCATTTGTCCTACCAGCATGCAGCTACTCTGCATGGTTGTTGCTGTTATAGGCTAAGTCAGAACACAGTCTGGTATGCATAGTCCTTCAAGACCTGAGGCGTTTTTGAGAAATAGTAGAGGGAAGCCGCCACGCATCAGCTATGGAGCAAAATGTCTGCCGCCTACTGCATTTGGTAAGCTGCATGAGCCTTTCTACACAACTGTTAGCCCTTGTACACTTACTGAGTAAGTGTTACACTCCAGCTGCCTATCCCGAATGTCGTCGCCAAAACACAACTGCTATCTCTCGTACAATAGGTGCGCACACTCCGGCTGTCATTCCTGCCTATCTTTCATAACTGTCGTCATTCAAGCTCACCCTAGCTAGCTTGCTTGCTGCCAGAGCATCAAGTTGTAGGAAAATCTTACTTACACTCCGCATGTGGCCCGCGGCTATCACGTTAAATTACAGCGTCAAGAATATACGGAACGACGTACGACAGAAATAATAATATATGAAAAATTGCAATAGAACTCACTGGAGAGGGGCTCGCTCACGCTCGCCCCAATTACCTAGAAAACATGTGAAATTGTTGCTTATAACCATCTCTGTTTTATGTTGGTGTCACCTAGGGATGGGATACTTATGCACCAGGTCGTAATACCGCTGTTGTAGCAATCTGGCTAGTCTCATTCCTAGGCCCGAAGATAAGAGGAGGAGAAAGGGCCTGGTTTCAGCCATTCGTGCATGTGCTTAATTATCTATGATTTAACCCTCTGAACGCGGTGACCATATATATATGCTCACGATAAGTTCGTGCGCTTTCCGCGCGAAGCTAAGAAGCTTAACGAGATTTGAGGGTAGGTCCCTCCATGTTAAGTGCTAATGAGGCTAGGCCACACCTTTTGACTGACATCATCAGCTAGAAAGACAGGAAGAGGCGATACTTATTCGCGGGGTATCGTCAATGACCCGAGGGCTGCCAAACACAAAGCTTTTTCTCGCCCAGAGGGAGCAAGCGTTCTCCACATTTGACTTCAGGTAGGAGTAATAGCTTCAAATAACTTGTAAATCGGCTGATTTTACCGTGGCTGGGGGGGGTATCAGGTGAGAAAATCGGCACTGTTTCCAACCGCTCGAAGCTGCAATGTATAGTCAGCACAAAATGGCTTCAAACAAGTAGAAATGACTTACTATGCACTTATCAGTCATTTAGATAAACTTTCCAGCCTATTTGCACCCTATCTATACAAATCAAGTCACTAGAACAGCCAAAGACTTGTTAGCATGCTTGTCACTAAAACCGTTCGAGTCAATAACGTTGATATGGTACAACTTCCGCGTTAATAAACTGTCATGAATAAGATCACATCCGTGTTCAAAGGGTTAAACACCTGTCCTTCAGTGGGAGGGTACTAATGATGCCTTCAAAGTTACATGGTTGATTGCATGATGTCACTATTTACCATATCAAAGCTTAGCTAGCTAGGATAGCCTCGTTCCCAGGCCTTCCGACTCCAGTTTTTGATCGCTTGCAGTATGCAAAATGGAGGGAGAGGGCCTGGTGAATCTTACCACGTGATCCGTGACACTGGTGTCACAGGGCGTCACATGTCGTCACGCTTATATGTATAGCCATGCTAGGGAGAAGAACGATCTTGTGTTCTGTACTAGCTACGAAGACGAGACAGACGCCAACAGAGAACAACATCAAGTGTACACAACATATCTGAGCTAGAAGGGTTGCCGAATGTCATGTGTGAAATCTCTGCAGTGGCACAACTTAGCTAGCGTGGCGAAAAAAGAAGCCGTTTTAGGATTTGCAAAAGCTTGCAGCGGAACAATCCTTCAGCGGTTCTGCTTCAGACTCGGTTATGTGCTAAGTTGGGAGTTGGATAGGGACTGCACATTACTAAAAGGAAGGACTCAAGAGTTTGATTGAAAGGCTATGCAACTGTCAGGTGTGGGTAGCACCATAAAACTAAGTTTGTCTCATCAGGAAGTAGAACTTGTTAGGTAAGCTTTGAGTGCTCACATTTGTTGACTATGAGTGTGTTGTGAAGATGTTAGATTGTGGAGCTGCAAAGTAGTGTTCTCTTTTTAGTATACGCAGGAGATTCCGAATTTTTGGCAGTTACATCTTCCTCCTCCTCAACAATAAAAATGTCATCATGCACTCTTGTGTGAATGTACACAATGAGTTTGTGTCAGTCTGAATACCTAATTACCATCACATTCTAGCAAGAAACCTCTAGCAAAAATCCTCTTCCCAGTCCAGGGGAGGGAGGGTGACGGAGGGAGGAGGGGGAGAGGTACGGGGAGGGAGGAGAGGAGAGCGGAGGAAAGAAATTCATACATGGCTATGGGTGCTGTTATGGGCTTGCATCTGCCGAAAGTAAACAGATTTGACCCCCGAATGTTACCAGACTCTTTCCTCTATGAAAAAGCTATGAGAGCCTGGGAATGAAGCTAAGATATAATATTGTTTATGTATCTGTCTTTAGAAAACTTCGCCTGGACTTGGGAAGCCTGACTCCTCATCTCCTGTGTTTGTTGGCAAGTCGAAGGTGAAGTGACAGCTGATTAAGTAATACAGTAAAACCTCTCTTATTCCAGGCCCAGGGAGTGCCTGTAACTGAGAAAAGTGTATGTTGTGTAGAGTCATGTACCCAACAAGTGTCCTTAAAATATAAAGTAAGGCCATTCAAATTTAATTTCCTGTTTGTGGTTCTAACAAATGATTAACCCTTTAGGGCCGATAGCACCAAAAGGTGCGCAATAATCTACGTACGTTACCTGACGATAGCACCAAAAGGTGCGCACAAACATCCCGAGGCTACATCTTTGCCCAGAGACAATCGAGCACAAGAACAAACACTACACTGATTCTCGCGACTGTCTAGTTCCATATTTCGCTACGGACAAATAGATAAAATGACCTCTCGAGGTCAAACAAAGCGGAACTTCCCGGGCATGCGCACGCGATTATCAATGAAACCGCAGCAGATTACTGACAGTTGAGGAAGTCTGTTAGTGGCGTGTTTGCGTGGGTGTACGGGGGCAGTATGGCTACAATTAGTCCAGGAGCAGTTGTGAGGTACTTCAGCGGTGATAGCAGTGCTCTCCCTGAGTACTTCTTCGAGGGCAGTGATGATGAACTGAGCATGGGAGATCCTGAGTCGGAGCCGGACATGGATGACGAGGCACCACTGCTTGGAGCACAGGATGACAGCATGGATGTAGATGAAGGTACATCGACAAAACTATTTAAATTCACACAATAAATCCACACATAACATAAATTGTACAATACTATGTCCTTGGTGCTTCAGGGGTAGGTGCATTGAATACTGGTCGGAATACGGGTGAAGATGATTCAGGACAGAGGATGTCTGCAGAATCAATGGGAGAAGAAAGTGAGGAGGAGTACACAGGAGAGATGGAGAGAATTACAAGGGGGAGGGGAAGAGGACGAGGGAGAGGATGTGCAAAGAGAAGGGGGAGAGGGAGAGGAAGGAGAGGAAGAGGGAGAGGAAGGAGAGGAAGAGGGAGAGGAAGAGGACAAGGAAGAACACCACTTGCTATGCATCAATCTGGCCAGGACGAAGGTTAGCACAGGAGCAGAAATTTATTACTGATACTCCAGTAACAACTGCATGTAAATATTACAACATTTCCATAGGGTGGAGTACTCACTTGTCAGATGTGGCTATTTCTCCCTTCACTGGCCCCACACCTGGTCCTGCAATTCCTGTCAGCTGCGACCCACTGGAGCTGTTCTCTGCTTTCTTCGATGACACTCTAATTGGCCAAATTGTCACAGAAACAAATAAGTATGCCAAGCTGTGCCTGGAGAGTGAAGGAAAGCAGTCAACCTGGAGCTCAACAGAGGAGGAGATACGTGCCTACCTAGGCTTTCACATCTTGATGGGGCTCAACCATAAGCCTGAAATTAGGGACTACTGGTCCCGTGACCAGTTCCTGCACTATGCCCCAATTGCATCACGTATCTCACGGGATCGATTTGAGGAGATCTCCCGCTATCTCCACTTTGTGAGCAATGACGCCCTCCCTAAGAGAGATGAACCTGGTTACCATAGGCTTCAAAAGGTCATGCCTGTGCTAACGCACCTGAAGCAGAAGTTCCTGGCTGCCTACAATCCTCACCAGCAGAATGCCATAGACGAGGCCATGATCCCCTTCAAAGGTACAGACGGAGCATCTGTGCAGAAGTTGCTGTGTAAGGGGAAAAAAAGTGTACAAACGTAATGTGCGTGTCCTAAAACAATTCAAGTACAAACTAAATAATCATACAAATGTCCATGTCTTGTTTCAGGGAGGTCAACAATGAAGCAGTACGTCCCACTAAAACCCACAAAGCGTGGAGTTAAAGTGTGGGTTCGTGCTGATTCAGTCACTGGCTACTTTTGTGATTTCAATGCCTATGTGGGACGGGAGACGAGTGGCACAGAGGTGGGTCTGGGGGAGAGGGTGGTAAGCCAGCTGTGCAAGGACATAGAAGGCTACAACTACCATGTCTACTGTGACAACTTTTTTACTTCTGTGTCCCTCTTTGAGTCACTTCTGGAGCACCACGTCTATGCATGTGGCACAGTTCGGAGGGATCGCAAAGGGTTCCCTAATGCCCTCAAGCACATCCAGCTGTCACAGAGAGGGGAATACCAAACCATGCAGCGTAATGAGCTGGTTGCGACTGTGTGGAGAGACAAGAAGGATGTTGTGACACTCTCCACGCAAAGCAGTCCGACCACAAAGCATCAAGTGCTAAGAAGGCAAAAGGATGGCACGAGAGTAAGTGTTTCTTGCCCTGAAGCCATCCAAAAGTACAACTGCTACATGGGAGGAGTGGACAAGGGAGACCAGCTGCGCAAATACTACCATGTTCGGCTCAAGTGTCAAAAGAACTATAAATATATTTTTTGGTTTGTGTTTGACACAGCCATTACAAATGCCTTCATTTTGTCACATTACAGCGTGAGTACAGTCTCACAGACGCACCTGCTTCTGAAGAATTTCAGACTCCGACTAGCAGAGCGGCTGATTGGGAACTATTGTAGCCGGAGGCGAGCTGGTCGACCGCATTCCTCCTCAGTTCCCTCACATCCACCACCACTCCTACCCACGGGTCGATTAGCCCCACATTTGCCATCCCACCAAACAGGGTTGAGGAAGCAGTGTGTGTACTGCAGCCAGTATCGCGTCCCTTGTCAGCGGAAAATGACAGTATGGTTCTGTGCTGCCTATGATGGTCATCCTCCACTCTGTTTGACTGGGAGGGGAGGAGACAGTGATTGTTATAGGCTGTGGCACCAAAATATCTAGACACTGATACATAAACACATTATATGCCAGTGACATGTTGACTATTTACCACTATTGTATCCTGTTCTTTTCATATTATTAGCCTTTACCCTCCTCACACTCTTCAACTGTTTCTACTTCACTTCCCTCCTTTCCCATGCTCCCTACTTTCTTCCCTCCCGCTACCAAGTAGTCCTATTTTCTTTCCGTATTTATCCGTTTATCTCTCCCGCTATAGTGTCCCTCAACGCCATATTTAACATATTACCTTCTACCAATACTACTAACTATAGCTTGTTTGTAAAGTAAATAGAGTGCTTCACGCTTTACCACTCATAAGAGATAGACTCAGCCCTCGCCGCCCATGGACTAGGGCTATGAACACAAAATACAACACTTACATGTGTATTATCCAGTGTATCACGTTCTCCAGTAGCGCTCACGCGTTGAAAGCCGTTTCTTTTCCGCAATTCAACTTCTTTTATGACTGGGAAATCGCTGGAAATCTTTCTTGAAACGTCCCGAGCGTCTTCGTGCTGGTTACACTCTCGAACACACGCCGACCCTGTGAACCGGCTACCTCGTGGAATTAATTTCGTCAAAGCGCATGCGTAATAGTTTCGAATTATCGGCCCGAAAGGGTTAAAAGTTGACCAGGTAGCTAAACCAAGTCTTTAAATAAAATGGTGTCCCAAACGCAGTTGTACTAGCAAAAAGCATGCACACACTAAGTGTATATACATGCCAGGCAGGATGTAATGCCCCTCGGAAAGGTCAATGCTTGAGTGAAGCCGAGGAATTACTGAGGCCAAAGGCCAAGGTACTTATAAAGCTGAACAAAAGCACTGCCCTTTCCCAAGGGATTAATGAGTCTTATATCCCGCTTGGCAGGAATGTATACTATGCTTAGGCTAATCTGTTCTGATAAAGCTGTATAATACCAACAAGAAGCAAATACGAGCGAGAATGAGCAAGAAACACTGCACAGCAAGGAAAACAGCCGCTACGCACAGCAAATTTCCAAGTTCAGAAACCATTACCACTAGCTACACGGAAACAAACGAATCAGCTACACCATCCTGAGTCTACCACCCTAACTGGATTCAACACTGCGAGCTGAAAGTTGACCAGGCTCTTACTTATCCTCGTACCCAGGCTCCTCCCCAGAAGAACAGGAAGAGAGCCTGGAAGATCTGATCACCAGTCTACACGCAGGCCTCAGGATTTCCATCAGTCTACACGTAGACCTCGAAATTTATTCCAATAGATGTAATCAGATGTAATCGGATGTAATCATATACTTATTGATTTTATATACAGTTTTCCCTATAGAAAAGTGTGCAATTATTTTCAGATTGCACACTTTCTGAGGCAGTAATAGCACACTTATTCAACCAATCAGAAGCGCGCACGTTTCAAATCTGACGAATCACGTTACTGCTTATAATTATTCCTCATGACTCGCCCTAGCAACAATAATTCGAAGATGGCTACAGTTGTCACAGTTGTCGCTGTTTGCTGTCGCTGTAAAGGTACCTAGGTGCTAGAAACGCTGTAAAAACGGACGAAAATGCACCGAAATACGGCATACAAGTGGTGGTGTGTTGGAAAAGTCAAACTTATAGTCAAATGCCGCTCCGTGTTACCGGGGCATAGCTAGTTACTCATGACTTGAACAGAACTGCCGTGCTCCCCTCGTGTGCTACTCTAAACCTGGGTGACATTTCACTGTCTCGTTTCTCATCTTATGCCTACTGTTATGAGCTTTGTGGCTAGCAAAGGCGATACCGTTCAGCTCACCCGTTCGAGGCGTGGCTTACTCGCTTGTTTTGCGCAGCGCAGTGTTCAAAGACTTGAAGTACATGATTAATAGGCCATCACATGGATTCTCGTACAATTTGGGAATAATTACACTCACAACAGGCATAAATTGCACTCGCTATCGCTCGTGCAATTACTTTGCCCGTTGCCCGTGCAATTATTCCCAAATTGCACTCAATTCCATGTGATTACCTATACTAATGGGATGTAACAGATGTAATCAGTATTCAGCATGCAACCACAGTGTTTACACAACCTGCACTCAGTGGCTTCACCATCCACTCAAACCAACCAAAACTGAGCCCTGTTTCTGAAAGCTCAACTCACGTTTTCAAGCTGCATGTGGAGAATAGCAGCTTACAAAGGTCTGTTTGCCTCAAAACACCACAAAAACACACAGAAATGTCCATGATCCCAACTGTTTGAAAAGTGAGCAGATCATGTGACTGCAAAACCATTCTAAGAACTTGGGCTTTCAGGATTCTTGTACTTCCGTCTGCCCTCTACTGGTTAGAGCTCTTCAGTGATAATAGTGCATGGCTGTTTGCCAAGGAATTGAAATAAAGGCTACTTAAGCTAGCTAACTACGCTAGTTTATTGGGTTGAGCCTGAGCGAGCCCCACACTAGCGGGACTGCATTGCGGAAGTGTGTTTGTAACGTGATTGCGGCCATATACCGTAAATTTTAATCCTTCAACACCGATAGTGCACTTTTGGTAACAATTTAATAGTGATAATTTCTACTGCTTCTTTCTCCCTGGACGTGAGGTGAGAGAGATTGATACTACTCTAGGTGGGAGGTAAGTATCCCCACATCCTATAACTACAATGGTAAAGGCGGGCTATGTTGCTAAGCAGCACGGCGGGTAGCTCTTCTGGCAGCAACGAGTCCGCCATTGTGGCTTACGCTACCTTCGTTCTAAACTTATCTAAAATAGCGCTTCAGTTACGAGTCCCTGTTGGTCCCCTCTCTCCGTCAACCAAGTAAAAATCAGTGAACTTTTGTATCCTTTGAAAGAGTGAACGCTTTTGTACAGCTGTTCGAATGGCATCCTCGCACGTGGCTAGGTCAGTAATTGGCCCCGCTTCATTCATCCCCACCCTTTCCTGTTTAGATAACTGCACATTCGGGATTGCTGATAACTGTGAGGGAAATCCCCCAAGTTTTAGTTGACCACGGAAAGCACTTAGTGCAGTATATCACCGTATACTAGGAAGCTGGTGAGAAACGTTGAATGAGAATTTTATTTTCGGTATTAAAGGGTTATAAATGCGCATTTAAATATTTCCCGAAAATTGAACGTCCTCGTGCACTTAGTAGGTAGCCGCAATAGGTGAAGGGCAATGCTGGGCTACTGCCAGAGTGCAGCGTTGGCAACTGTAGCGGAGACAGCTCAAGTTTAAGCACGCACGGCACCTTCTTGTTTGTCACAGCAGCTACGGACCGACCATCAACGACAGGCTGCTTGCAGACCGTACAAACTATACTAGGCACGCCGGGTTGAGATCACTTCAGGTAAGGGTCGTGCATAAACGGCACTCATAAACGCTAGCGAATTCACCTCATCATTTCAGCGTGAAGCTTTGTCTATTCATGTGCATGTAGCCATAGTAGCTGCTTGCTCAGGCTTGCCCCCACAATGTTCTACATTTCTATATAGTATACAGTAACTAGGATTACGCATGCGCAGCGTATGCCCGTGCAGAAGAATATCCGGAAATATGCAAGTAGATAGCCGTTGTAACCACGTGTAAGCGTGTATCGGTGCTATATAGGTGCTAGTGCTGAGGACAAGGTATAGTAGTGAAGATGGCAAAGCGGTCGTCTGAAGAGTTTCAGGAAGTGAGCGAAGTGTCATGTGAGTCTCCAATCTGTCATATGACTGGAAAACAAAAGTAGGTTTCCATAACTTTCTTTCGGCTTAGCACACGTCCAAATTTAGAGAGAACATGTAGCTCATTAACAGGAATTGCCACACCCACTCTGGTAACCACGTGACCAATTATGATGTCACTATTTCCAAAACGGACCTAAAAATACATCGCCAAAATACCATTTCTTTTCCTTTAGATGTTAGTTTAAAAATGGTATGAGGCAAAAGTGAATGGTTGATATCACCAAGATCCTGCGTGGGGATCAAAACCATTCTGTACAAAACAAATTATGGCCAATAACATCATTTTTTTTGGTGTGCACTAATTAGAAAGTCACTGTTATCTCCAAAAGCAAATGATTCAAATTTTCCCATCCAAGATTCTTAGTGAAGAGGATGTACTTTATCACATTAGCAGCAAAAAAAATTGGTGGCTAAGAAGGTACTAGAAATGGTTTTTGGCTGAAATTCGCTTGCATGGCCTCACTGGCTCCAATATAAAAGTCACGTGATCACTATAGTGGGCGTGGCCTCAATTTCATTAGTTCTAGTGCACTGAAAAGTTTGGTGGCCAATGTGATCATACTTTTCGCTCCTTTCACTCTGCAGTGCTTCGTTTGGTTTTCCTGACGCTTTAGTTCTTGGGAAAAAAAGCATTAAATAATTGCCATCACGCAAAGTTAATTTATTTCCGGGTTTGAGGTTGATTGCATTCCATTCAATTTCGCATGTATTGGGTTAAATGCAAAATTTGAATAACTCAGAGAAAGGCTTTATAAACCTATAGATAAGCTTTTCAGAAGCGCAATATGTTACCGTTTACAGAGGACGCTTACCTCTTCCGTTTTGCAGGTAGTGTCTTAGGCTTTACTCACTGATAAAGTGTAGCTCCAAAACTGTCTTGATATTTATGAAGCTCAAGGGCCGCTGTACCTTCGTAGCTAGAGTTGTGCTTCCACTTAAAGGCATTGAGAAGAAAACATGGTCAATAAGTCGTTTTTACCATCGAGGAGATCGACGACCACGCTGGCTTCTGGACCAACCCGTTTGTATTAGTAGGGGAAGCCCCAACCTAACCACAGACCGGATACAAAGCATTCACACAGGGCTGTGATAACGCTTAGCCGTACCTTGACGTCTTTAGATGTCATTCGTCATTAACGCATGTAAAATTTTGACGGATATACCTGTCTTTCGCGTATAAAGGGTTAAGGCACTGTTAATGAGCTGCCCATGCCTTAATGCTGCTGAGTGCAAACGATGGGAAGCTGGACGAGGGCCTGGGAATGAGGCTACCATTTTGGCTCTCACACAATCTTTTTCACACATCGATCACCGCCTGGTTGGACATGTGGTTAAGTCAGTCATAAGTAAGCACATGTGCAAGCACCAGAAACCAGGTCATTTCTCCTCCTCTTCAGGTTGTTTGAATCCGAAAATTATAAGCGACACTTTAGTGTAGAATTTTGTGATTTCAATTACATTGTGAATGCAGCACCTTTACGGCATATATTTCTAATGTATTTTCTATAGGAAGCGAGCAGCAAGATTCCAGATCCATTTCCCATACCAGTTTTTCGTCAGTCCACGATGAAAAACTTCGCCAAGAATTTGCTGACGCATGACGATCGAACATACATTGTTCGTACCCTCTCTACAATGCTGATGACATACGTGCAGCGACCGAGCATGGCTGATTGTGCTGTTGTGGCGAAGTCGCTAGTACATCAGCACATTTTTTTGAAAGATGGGGACTCTGAGGAAGGCTATGTAAGTTTCTGTTATGCATGTTTTATGATGTTGCCTTCAGTGTGAGACTGTGCACCAATTGTTACTTGTTAGCACCCATGACAATGGCATCAAACAGGTACAAATCGCTTACCTAGCGGCGATCAGCAATTTAGATAAACTAGTCCAGCCTTGTTACATGCTACCTTTGCAAATCAGGCCGCTGGCAAGGCTTAGGGCTTGCTAAGCAACGCTTGACCTTAGCGGTGAGGTGCATATAATTTCCACATGCAAAGTGTTAAAAACATGCAACCTGTAGGTGTATATCGTAGCTTACCAGCAATTTGAAATGGCGCTGATTTTCTCATTTGTTACGTACAGCTCTGACGGACTAAGCCCTTTTCCAAGTTATTTGAAGCTAGTACTCCAGCCTTATGTAAAATTTGGAAACCACTTGCTCCCATGTCGAAGAAAAGGCTTCACTTTGACAGCCCCTCTCATAATTCATGAACGAGCACGAACTAGCACCGCCCCTTCCACCTTCCCTGTGGGTGATGTAAGTGGAAAGGTGTGGTCTACACTTATTACTACTCAACAGGAAGGGATTTACCCCAAAAGCTTGCTTGGTTTCGCTAATTGCTACGTAAACTCTCCCGTGCCAATATATTGGCGCATCGCACTATGCGTGTACAGCTTGTGCGCCAATATATTGGCGCTTCGTCGCATCCTAAGTGTTGAGTGTAAGTACTTGTGTATGGTGTCTTTAACCCTTGAAAGACTAGTGAGATGATTCATGATCGTGGGTGCAAAGCTTAGTCCATGGTTGTGTAGCTGCCCTGGTTGTTGGCACATGTGATATACCTAGCTATCTCTGGTGATGACTTATCTATTGTGTCATCATGTTTACAGCATACAGTGACAAATGGTACTGTGTGCCATGACAAATACTAGAATCAGTTTATTGCTCACTCAGGCTCACTGAAATCTTGAGCTGAATTTCTGGCATTTATGAGTGCCGTTTATGCATGACTAACCTCAACCACCATCATGGCTACTGCCTGCTGTTGATGATTCGTAGGGGGTCAAACCAAAAGTACATGTAAGTTGCCATGCCCGCTTCAAATACAGTTGTCTTCACTGATGCTGCATTCTGGCAATAGCTCTTCAGTTTCACCTACCAAGTGCACAAGCTCTACTTGAGTCTAAAGTGGGGAAGTGGTGTTTACTCATACGCCCCCCTTTTGCGCACTACTCGAGTCTAAAGTGGGGAAGTGGTGTTTATTCATACGCCCCCCTTTTGCGCACTACTCGAGTCTAAAGTGGGGAAGTGGTGTTTACTCATACGCCCCCTTTTGCGCACTACTTGAGTCTAAAGTGGGGAAGTGGTGTTTACTCATACGCCCCCCTGTTGCGCACTACTTGAGTCTAAAGTGGGGAAGTGGTGTTTACTCATACGCCCCCCTTTTGCGCACTACTTGAGTCTAAAGTGGGGAAGTGGTGTTTACTCATATTGAATTCCACTCTTCCTTGTGCTTTTAGCACTGCTAACTGATAACAATCCAAGTTCACAGAAGCTATTACTCTTACCTGAAGTCAAATATGGAGAACGCTTGTTCCCGTGGGCGAGAAAAAGGTTCGTGTTTGGCAGCCTTCGGGCTCATTGACAATCACCCGCGAATAAGTACCACCTCTTCCTGTCTTTCTAGCCGATGATGTCGGTCAAAAGGTGTGGCCTAGCCTCATTAGCCACCCTCAAATTCCGTTAAGCTTCTTAGCTTTGCGCGGAAAGCGTACAAACTTGTCATGAGCATATACCATAAAATCGTGATATTAAGCACTGGTGCCTATTTGCGAAATTAGCAGCAAGAATGGGTGCCTATTTTCAAGGGGTGCTTATTTTTATGGGGTGCTAATAAACGCATGTAATTTTCTGTTAGCTCGCAGTTGTGTGGGAACGGATTAGCTGTGTATATTTTAGGCCTGGAGGTTCTTTTTCTGCTAATTTCTGTCCAATGTTTATAGCTTTTCTACAACCAGAGATACAGTCAGTAATCGATCAATCATTGCCAACCCCCGCCCACCAACATAAAGTGCCTGGAACCAACGAATCTGTGAGAGTTTTTTTTTGCTAACTCCTGGATGTTTTACCAAGAGGCCTTGCCTAAATTTCGTTTTTTATCCCGTGTCAATAGCTTGCTTACAATTGGAGATAGACACTGGCGAAAAATAGCTGCTACGTTCAAAACAGCCGAATCAGCAAATTCACCTCCGTTTGCACAGAACGGGTGCCTTTTCATGTAGGGTGCCTATTTTTGTAATGGGATGTGGTTGTTATAATCAAAATGGGTGCCCGTATTCATGGGGTGCTTATTTTGTGTGGGTGCTTATTATCCCCATGTATATATATGTGACCCGCTGAGCAAAAACCCGGCACATCACGCATTTTATGAAAATGGAGGTAAGACCGGAAATCGGTATACCAATGTGTAATTGTGCGGCAGGAAAAAATGGAAGCGATTGGTTGCTTGGTTCCTGAGCTACAGTAGATAGTATATAGACGATAGAACAAGTAGCGTGGGGATATAAGCTGTAACTATGGCTAACTACGATCGTCAGGCAAACTTCGATTGCGATTTTGAGGGGAAGTCTCTATAGGACACCGCAGCTAATTATGCTTCGATTGACTTCCTGTTACGCGTAATAACTAACTCCAAGTCCAAAAAGGTGCAGCAATCACGATAAATAGCGGAAGCGAAGTGCGGGCGCATTTGGCTGCTATCGGGTGTAATGGGTTAATGTGGAGGTTGCTCCATTATCAGCATTATCAACTCAACAGTCGAAGTACTGACAAAGTCTTTGTGCCAATGGCTTGATTTGTGTAGACTGGGTGGGTGTAACTAGGCTGGACTAGTTTATATGAATGGCTGATAAGCACCTAGTAAGCCATTTCTACTTGTTTGAAGCCATTTTGCGCTGACTATGCATTAGTAGAGGCGGATTTTTTCACCATATGTGACCCGCTGAGTGAAAACCCGGCACTTCGCGCAAATATTGAATTCGAGTTAGAGGCAATTTTATCCGTACAGGTCGTTTCCTAGCTAAACTCAGATTATTACACCAACATGTCACAGGGGGCTTGGACTGTATCATACCGAATTATGAAGCCCGACTCTGCTACTATAAAGACGATATAAGCTCGAACTCACAGGCAGGCCAGTGAAATACGGAAACGCGTGGTCTGTGATATTGATAGCAGCCTGTAATGCTGAGTTCTTGGCTTGGCACTCCTTACAGTAGTTGATAATCGCTGCACCCCACTTCATAAACTCTTCTTCAAAGTCATCTCTGATTGCGGTGTTTTGTACCACCAGGCCAAACTCATAGGCAGCCTACATAAAGAAAAAAAAAAGAATAACAAATAACACAGCATATGTAACAACACTGTTGCAGGTTTAGTACTTAACTTTGAATCCGAAAGCAATTTCATTCATGACAGTTTATTAACCCTTTAAACCCGACGCACATGCACAGAAATCGATCGCGTGGTTACGAGAGAAGCTAATAAAAAATGGCGATTTTGTGAAGTGTTGATTCATTGCGTTATACCTTGTAAAATAGCTGAGTTCAGGCAATAGCAGGTCTTCTGACTACGTTCTGAGTAAAGCAGAGCGAAATGCGTAGCGGATGCGGAACGCAACTTTTCGAGAAAACGCAATGTTTTTTATGTTGCTACGGTAAATTTTAATGTCTCCGTATACTATCGTGTTACGTAAATTTACACGTGTTCTTGTAAAAAAGCAGCTTGGAAGTCAGCAAAGACAGTTGGGAAAGACAGCGGTTATAAAAGCGGGGGCTTACATTGTGTCTATGGACAGAAAGACAACCGCGTACGGACTGGAAACTGGTAATATCGCGTTTTTGAAAAACGCGTAGAAGCTGTCCATAGCAACTGGAGAATACAGGTATATGCATTTTGCAGTGGCATAATGTTCCAACTGCTTGATACTTGGGACAAGACTGATTGAGCCCCAGCCTAATAAGATAGCATTTTACATTTGCATGTGTATGCTTGTTTGTTTGCTTGGACCTACCACTTACCAAGCGAGCATATTCAAATATTTTGCAATAGTTGAATGTTTATGGCCATGTGCCAGTTTAGAGCTGTGAGAACGAAGACTCTTGTGGCGGCATGAAAGAGTCCTGAGAGTTAAGAAAACTCAAATTGAAGTTCAGTGGAACCCCACTTAACGGACACCCCTCAACAGTGGACACCCACGATATAATGGACAATTCCGAAAGTCACAAACTGCCCTTCCATTCACTTCAATACTTAAGCAACCCGGCAGACATCTTGCTATTCCGTATAATAGATAGTTTTCGCGGTCCCAACTGTATGCAAACAGTACTTAACGACCCTGATTTAGTGGACACTCGTCGACCTTTTCAACAAGATTGTTCACCATCGCTACTGGAGTTAACAACTTGACATTAGATTAGCACTGTTACCTCTCCTTAGCCTTCCCCCGCCAGGGTACAGCAAGGGAAAGCTCTGAAAATGTAGCCACGTTGTGCTCAACAGCCCGATTACGCAGTAACATGCCTACCAGAAATACACCAGAAGCCCCTGAGTTAGGGACACCTTGCTACAAAGGACAAAGTTGTTGGTTTCCAATAGTGTCCATTATAGAGGGGTTCCACTGTATGCATGGCAACCACTAAGCAGTGGTTTGCTACTTGCTCTAGCTTACCCTGTGATAGTTAAATATCTGCCTATAGCTAGTAAACCAAATGCTGTGGTTCACCACACTGCATGTTTCTATTTTTTTCATTCATAGATGCCTTTGTACTGATGGTACTTAAGTGCCTGTCACTGCTGTTTACGAAGTGCAAGATCTCGGATGATGGTGTTCCCTACATCTTCCGAATTGTACCGGTATGTGTGCTTCATTCTCAGAATTAGTTTTATATATAAGCATGCAATCAGCTAAAGAGCTTGATTATTCCCCCATTCCCAGAAGTAATCATCATACAGTTTAGATAAATGCAGTACAGTCACAAACAATATAGGCTCAAGCAATGCAGTTCAAGCCAATTCCGAAAATCTGTTCATATATAGATTGGGAATCAGTATTACCGTATAACTTTTAATGATTCGCACAAACATTTCAATTTTAGCTGTTCAATTTTATTAGAGTACGTAAAATACTGAATATATTTTGAGAAACGGGGGAGGGGGGGGGGGGGGGGTGAGGTGGCGTGAGCGAATAGCTAAAGTGTTTCTATTATCCAGTTGATATTTCTACAACAGTATTTTCCTGTCTCCATGCCGTGCAATATTGAATGGGTGTTATTGCATGGGCTGGGGCCTGCGGTATCCTAGCAATGTTAACCACAATGTGCTTTAATTAGAATTGGTGCATTCAAACGGCAAGTTATTCAGTACTTTGTGTGAGAAGAGACATGACACTGTTGTGGTAATGGATAATACGTATTGTCCTGAGCAAGCGCCCATGGGCGCTTACAGCTCAAGCACCAAAAATTGGGGGTGGGCGCTTACATGGAGGTTGTGCTTGAATGGTTCAACTATCCCCACGCAAGCGCCCATCCCGGATGCGAAGTTAGCTGCCAGGGTGTACCGAATCGACCTGCATCGTCACTTCGCCTGTGCTTCGTCGAAATTGAGGAATGAACTTATAGCATGCTGTACAGCATTCACTGAACGTTAGTCTTGTGTGGCTTCACACAACTAAACCTGCAACATTGGAATTTCGGGTTCAGCTGCACTTTGCCGATGTAATAGCAAGACGTCATTCGCAGGCTATTGCGTGATCAATGTTTGGACACACGTGAACAGAATTCATGCAGCAGTTAGCCTTGTACCCATGCAGGCACCTCCCCAACCTGGGTATGAGACTGTGCAGTGGTATTTACCGAGCTATAAAACAACAATAATGATATGAATACTTGCTACCTCTATTCTTGCCTGAATTTGCAATTGATCAGAGTCTCAGGTACTGGGAATGTCCATCATGCCTTCAGTGAGTGTGACTAGACTGTATGAGTATTCATATCACTACTGTTGTTTTATAGCACGGTAAAGACTGCTGCATAGTCTCGTACCCGGGTTGGGGAGGTGCCTGCATGAGTACGAGGCTCTCAGGCTAACTGCTGCATGGCTTCTGTTCATTTGTGTCCGAACATTGATCACACGATAACCTGCGAATGGTATCTTGCTATTACATCGGCAAAGTGCAACAGAACCCGAAATTTGGAGCTTTGTGAGGGGAAGGATGGGAGTACCTGCCTACCGAATTTGGTAGCTCTACGCTGCTCTCCAGCTTCTATATAGACAAAGTCCGAAAATTGATCGTATCATCTGAAATCTGCAGTTTTCGGATGCTGATTTCGTTAGCCTGTAGTACCGCGAAGCGATACCGCAGCAAGTTCATCTCTGGATTGCTAATAGTACGCAAGTAGGTCTACAAACTGGCACAAGATTGAAATGCAGAAAAACTTTCGTTTACCTGCAACAAGCGTCCGAATATTAGTCCATCCAACAATTGGTCGCATACTCTACTCCGTTTTATACTCCAGTTGTAAACTAGCTACAGACTTCTAGTAAAAAGCAACGAATAGCCTTAGGCTTAGCCTAGCTACGCCTTACCACTGAAGATAAACCTGAACTTTTCAAACTGGAAGTCGCTATCTTCGGTATGTTCTGATACTTGTAGCTTTGCTATTACAACCCTGTTTCCTTTGGAATCTGCAGCAAGGTTAGAGCTTTCTTTTAACTATTTGTAGCTTGTTTCATCTCTTGATAAAGATGGCCTCTTTGTCTGCGATAGTGTCACACGCTTCACTACGTTCAACTTCTGGCTCATAAGTATGCTATCACACTTGAAGTATGCACAATTTAGCTTCCGGTGGCATTAATGAATACAGTTTCCGAAGAAGGAAGTCCGTAATTCACCGATACCTTCGGGAAAAGACTTGCAAATGTAGGTATGTATTCATGACGCGTAAACACGTCATTGGTCATATGGGAACACTAATTTCATGGCACTTAAACACGTCATTGGTTGGCAAAGAGTTACTAGGGTATAGAAATTCTATGGTATTAGTGATTCCCGATCTAGATAGGCTGCGTATAAAACAAGTCAAAGAGAGCTGTGATGAGGAAAGTGTAAAACTACACTTAAGCAACAATGTATTATAAAGTGACAGCATTTAGGAATATTGTGATTACATCCTGAAAATGTGGTTAATTAACTTGATTATGGTACTGTCTTAGGTCCAATTTTGTCACTTAGTATACTTTATGATACCACTTTTCACTGCTTTCTCTCATATGCAGTGAGGTACTCCACCATCAGAGGCCACTGATAAAACGAACAACCAGCCACATATCGTTGTGTTCAGTGACGACAACGAAGACGTGATAAAGCAATATTTTATCGCAGTTGAGCAAGAGCTGATGATGGAAACATCAACATCGTTAGCAGCATTGTTCTTATTTGCTGCTCACTATGTTTTCAACCTCAGTTACCACGCTAAGGTGAAAGAGTGCATGCAGTTCCTTCAGCAGAAAGTTTTCGCCCTGCCATCTCCAAACTTAAGGAGGTCTGCCACGACGGTTGCAGCAATTGCTGGTATCACTCGATACTACAGCGAGGATGGTGACTCTAATGCCTAGCTATCAGTGAAGCTTGTTTGAGACATTGCTGTTTTGAGTTTCGTCGCTTTCACACATTGTATCGTGTACTTGATATTCTTATTGTGCTCATTTGACACAAATACAGTTACAAGTGTATGCTACTGCAGCATGCATAGTCATGTAGACTTAACATAACTTGTGTTACTGTAACAAGTAAAATGTATGTTGCTGTTGCATACATAATTCATGTGTTATTGACATGAAATTTCTCTGCTAAAACAAATACATCATTACTACACACTTTTTTTGTTACTCTAACACAAACTATTTTAACAGTGTAGGTACATTAATTTGTGATTCACTGTCAGACGAAAGGCATACTGTTGGGTTTCCATGCAAATCGGGCTTTGAGATGATGTACAAAAGGAAACTGAGGAGGGAAAAAGCGCGGTGGACTACACTTTCAAGCACTTCCTATCACAAGGCTTCGATCATTGCTAAAATCAGAGTTGTGGCGCATGGGGAGGGCCTTAACGTGGCACGATGGTCCATATACTTGACATTCGGAAAACGGACGATCAACATACCGCTGTAATACTCTTGGGCTACTTAATTTGATGCAACCCTGACAGGTTCGAAAAATCGTTTGTAGGATGAGATTTCAAATTATAGCGCAGCCGACCAAGCGCGCACTAAACTGCTTATTCAGCATAATTTGTCGTCATATGGCGTCAAAACGTCGCGTGATCCCCATGTAGAGGTTGAGCCACTGCTTTTGCTTCCGGCACTTCAAGAACAGTTGAGGTCTGATAGGTCACAGCCGTTCTGCCATGGTGACAACTCAACACCTGCATAAAGACAAGAGTGCTGTGCTATCACACTCATACTTGCAGTGGCAATACACCATGCCCAAAGAATTGGGTTCAGACCCATCCCACAGGAGAAAGGATGTTGTGGTCATTGTGCGTCCTTGTCTCCTGAACCAAACGGCCCCAACTATGACCAGTACTGTCGCCAAAGAATGATTGCACCATGACCAGACCCTTCCTCTCCTTGTGAAGGGTGTGGCTTTTCTGACTACCCCTCCATATAGTAAAATGATTTATAATCGGGGGGCGAGGCTGAGTGAGCGTGCATTGCATGGTGTAGCAGTACACCCCTGTTTCTTCATGGCAGTGACAAGAGGGTGTCTCTAATCGCTGGACTGGAATATGGATGGAAAATGAAATGGCATTGGATCATCAGGTTGGTAGAGGTATTCACGAGTAGAATGTGGTTTTGACTCAGAATTTTTGATAGTTATAGTCTTCGTGGACAAACTTGAATGAGATGGCAGAAATTACTGCTCGATCCTCAGTCTCTTTGCTTCGGTCTTTGTCTGTCAGTGGTACTGTGAGCTATTCCAAGAGTGCCTCAAATGGAGACTTGTTTTATTCATGTTACAAGATAATTTCATATTAGCTCATTAGCTATCCTGTCCACCCATATGCATTTGTTGTCATTTGCATTCAAAAAAAAATGGAGGAATGAGAAACATTACTGATGGCTCACCGTAGCTCCCATGCGGATTCTCTCCTGGTTGTAATGGGCCATGTTGGGGTCCACTAGTCTGCCTTTGACTTGACATTAGTCTCCCAATCCACTTCTCGCTGCTTGTGTGTAAACTTTAACGACCGATCTCACTGTGTTTGCGGTCATTTGTCGCTAGAGCTTCATAGCTGGGAGATATAAGCTGGTTGAGTCAGCCTCGTAAACTTCAAGTTGCTCGCCCAGCGTAGGCATATATATATATATATATATATATGTATGCACGTGGATCGAAGCCAAAATTACCTGTTACTAGTTGTTATACATAATGTCATGCTATGCTACTCTAAAACTAAATACCGTATAATTTCGTACAAAATTCTGTAGTTTCTAAATTTCTAAATCTGCCACTGTTCTGTGCTCAGATTTTGCAGATGCTCCTCCGCAGTGCCACAGAAACACCAGCATCTAATAACAATAACAATAATAATCATGTTCACATATCGTAGCCTAGATATGTTTCTATCCTAGTTCTTTGCTAGTTCTTGCTACTACTGCCGCCATCACTGGGGAAGCAGAGGCATGAAACTGTATGGTACTGTAAAAGCTGCCGTTTTTGTGCTACAGCGGAAGAGATCAGAATGACTGTTTTCTCATCTGAGCTGTACTGCCTAAGTTGATTGTTGCGATCCACCCCTCCCATGAACTTGTACAGATAGATTCGTGGGCAGCAGAAAGTACTGTCGTACCATCCCTTGCCTTCCGTTGTACAGTTGGCTGAGTAGGTTGGTGGAGATCATAACTGGGCGATTGTCTTGCCACAAAGAAACAGTCAGTTGCTTGTGTTGTCTCACTTTGTACTCCCCCCGCTCTCCTAGTCCCTTCTTCTCTCCTATAGAACAGCATGGCCCAAGAACTTGAGGGCCAACAAATGCAGTTTGCGGTCTCGGAACGAAACTATGTGTGTGCATGTTCACATAAGTAGAGAATTGCGTCCTACACAACAGGCAGCTGTGCACACTTTCGAATTTAGCTGTCTTCCATGAGGCTTTTGGGCAACTATATGAGTCTTGCTGATCATAAAACCACACAAAGAGGAAGGCTGGGTGCTTAAATAAGCTTTTAGCATATTTGTGCATATATTGCACGTCCATACCATTCCTACATAGAGAGTCTACCGACTCTCTGATTACACGGTAGAACTCGGAAGTCAGATACAAAGGAACAGGAAAAGTCTGATTTATGGCCATACATAAGTACCTCAAAATGGCTCGACTACTCATAATAATTTGTGGTCTCACAACAAGACTACCTGTGTGCATGCGCACATAATTTGAAAAGATGTAGGGATGGGATGCCAAAAGTATGTAAACAAGGTAAGGATGATGTAAAGTGGAGGTAAATATACAAAGCCCCATCCCTGCATCTTTTTCATACTAGAGTGCAACTGTAGTGTAAAAAGATATCGTTGCAGTGCGTTGGTGAACTTGAATGGTTTTGTGGTAAGTAACTAGCAATGGCGTGTATCTAGTGATAGCGTGTTCGTCATGGAACCAGCACGCTCCTGTAAAGTATGCAAGGCCTAGGGGATACAGCAGTAAATGCCTAGTGGAGCTAGAAACAAAATGCAGAGGCTAAGGGGGGTACATCCTAGAAAATGAATTCTTGGAGGGGGTACAGTTAGGAAAAATGAAAAGGGGGCAACGGCAGTAGGTGTAGAAAGGCTATGGGGTGATGTTTAGTCCACAGGGTTCCATTGTTCTTAAAGCCTTACGGTTTAGTCCCACACCCACCTCAAGCCCAGTCCATGCCCCTGATGTCCGAGTCCAGCTGGGTCCAAACTCGCCTGTATAGGCACTTCCAGAAGAAACACTGCCTCCCCTCTGATGTCCGAGTCCAGCCAGTGGAATGGATAGAAGATCGGAGAAGTCTGAAGAAAAGAGAGAGTGCTTGGTGCAAGGACACTAACAATTCAAGATGGTACTATGGCAGCAGTTTTGTCATATGCAATACCTTTTGAGGTTACGGTCAGATGCATCCTTTGATCAGTTTTACATTGTTAAGGATTCAAAAGACACTACGTTTACCAACTTAAACCTAAAAGAGGCAGGACATGGTTGAAAGTTGCACTTCCAGAAGAAACACCACGTCCCCTCCGATTACATCCCCGGAGATACTGTCAGAGCCAGAGCCCCCCTAGACGCAGAATGACAGGCATCAACAGCATACAAGAGACACCGAACAGCCAATTCAGTAGTATTTTTAATTTTAAGATTGTGGTATGTACTTTTTGAGGTGCTCCTAATGTATGGTTTGGTATCGAGGGCTTTACATGTCAGGCAGTTATTGTTACATTTTTTGATTAGTGGGGGTGCATTTGGGGCAGGTAGGGGGTCACAAAGGAGATCGAAGTGTCGGTTGATTTTGTAAACGATCTGTGAAAGTTAGACGTTCACCTGCATTTTGGGGTTTGTTTGCTAGCGTTTCTTGTCTGTCGGAGAAATTAATCCCTTTAATGCTCCTGTCTATGACCTCTTGTCTGTATCCTCTTTTTTTCATATTTTCGACATGCAGGACAGGGACAGTTTAGGCAGAAGTGCAATGTCAGACTCGATGCGACAAATCTTGAATTTCCTGTACTCTAAGGCATGCTGGAAATGCACGGGACACAAGTGACCTAAATTTCTACTGCACCTTTCCTGGCCTTCAGGTCACTTCAGCCTGAACTGTCCCTGTCCTGCATGACTGACACCCCATGTCCACTGTACATTTTTTTCCTAGCCTTCAGGTCACCCTTGACATTCTCACTAGTTTTACTAGCACAACTGTGGATATTCGATTCACTTTTGTGACCACTGACAGCCATAAGCTTGAAAGCCTGCATGTTTCAAGATGGTAACAAAGGAGGTACGAATGGAGTGGTTGGTGGCAGGGAAGCAGGGGTTGGGGTGTCAGGTGTGGGAGCGCCAACACTGCTACGCACATCTAGCTCCCATTTGTTGAGGCAACAGTTCATCAAGAGCATCAATGACCTACACCCACGCATCAATTTTACCGCAGAATTTTCAACAGGTGAAATCACATTCCTAGACCTATGCTTGTACAAAGGGGAGAGATTTGCCAAGGAGGGCATTCTGGATATCAAAACCCATATCAAGCCTACCAATACCCAACAGTATGTACATGCCTCATCTGCCCAACCCCCTGGAACAGGCCAGGGTATCACTTCAGCCTGCCTGTCCTGCATGACTGACACCCAATGTCCACTGTAACTTTCTGTCACTAATTTACTAATTGTGTACAGCTTGTACATTCCCATCAGTGTTTACCCTACTCACAGCTGTATTTCCTGAAACTGTACACCTGCATTTCTTTCTGTTTGCACTATTTAAACTGCACCAATTGTATCAGAGCTATTTCTTGATCCAAGAAACTCATTACATTGGAGGCAGCGGTGGGATCCGAACCCACACGGGATGGCTACCCCGTTACAGATCCGGGCACCTCGGCCCTACTCGGCTGGAGACGACTTCGCTCTGTGGATTCGTCGATTCGAGGCGTACGCCCGCTCCGTGAAGATCCCCGACGACAAACTGCCAGACGCCCTGCTGGCCCTGCTAGATGACGCCGCGTTCAGAGCGTATGACTTGCTCGGTTTGGACGAGAGTGAAGTGCGAGACTTCAAGCAGCTGACTAAAGCCCTGTCCAAAAGATTTGCACCGTCCACGGGACAGCCGGAGTTGAGGTTTCTGCTGGGACAGCGGCAGCAGGAAGCCGGAGAGACGCTGGACGATTTCGCCGACGCCCTGATACATCTCGCTAATCGGTCGTACCCTACACTGGAGCCAAAACTGAGGATGGAACTGGCCCGTGACCGATTTGTTGCTGGAGTGCGCTGAGAGTGCAGACCATGTGCAACAGAGGGTGGCTGCAGTGGCAACGCAACGACAAGATGACAGCCTCATGGAAGCAGTTCGCCGGAACACGGAGATGCTGGAGCGGCTGTTGGGTCAGATGATGCTGAGTGGCAACACTACGCAGCGACCCCCACTAAGACAACGGGCACCAACGTGCTGGCGTTGTGGACAGAGGGGCCACATCCGACGGGAATGCACTAGTTCGGGAAACGAGCAGCGGCTGGCGCCCTGGGTCGATCGCCAGCCGCGAACTCAGTAAATGACCCATCGCACACCCGTCGAATTGTCAGCACAGCACTGCAGCAAGCGATATTTACTAATGGTAAAGTTGATGGAATCCCCGCCTCACTTTTAGTAGATACTGGCTCAGCTGTCACGATAATCCATCGAAGACTGTGGGAGAGAGGGCGGGGAGCTGCCGGACATAGAAGCACATTGCAACAAGCTGCTGGAGGACCCATTGTAGTTGCCAATGGAGAGTCACTCTCTATCCTTGGACAGACGACAAGTCGCATTCATGTGGCAGGCAAAGAATACACCCATGATGTCCTGGTTGCTGATGACGTGAGTCAAGACTGCCTACTCGGTGCCGACTTTCTAGCATCTCACGAGTTTGTCATTGACTTGGGGTCCCGTATGCTGCGCAGGGGACAGTCATCAACACCACTTCTCCAACCACACAACCCGACAAGGGAAGTGTGCAGGGTGTCCATTGGTGAGCCAGTTGTTCGAGCTGGGGAGGAAAGGTTGTTTTTTGCGAATGTTGACTGTCTTTTCCATGGTTTCCCTACAGCAGGAGTCCTCAACTGAAGGAGCCGAATACTATGAAATTCCACCAGAATCAAACGAGCGCTCAGTAAATCAAGTCAGGGTGGAGCAGTCAGCAGCAGAGCTACTCGAAATCGATGTCACAGACATGGAGGAACATCAGAAAAAGGCTCTAGAAGATCTGGTGCAAGAGTTTTCTGATGTGTTCTCTACTGGCAAACAGGATCTAGGCCGGACTGACTGGGTTTACCACAGCATTTACACCGGAAACCAGGCTCCCATCAAACAGGCCCCTCGCCAATTACCCATTCACTACAAGCAAGAAGTTGGCCAGATGCTGGAAGAAATGCATCGCCAAGGAGTGATTGAGCCCTCCCACTCTCCATGGGCATCCCCAGTTGTGATGGTATGCAAAAAGGATGGGTCTTTACGATTTTGCATCGATTATTGCAAGCTGAATGAAGTGACACGGAAGGACTCCTACCCTTTGCCTAGGGTGGATGATCTCTTGGACTCACTGTCTGGTGCCCAGTGGTTTTCAACACTTGACCTACGGAGCGGCTACTGGCAGGTTGAAGTAGACCCCAGGGATCGTGAAAAGACAGCATTCTCTACTCCTCGAGGGTTGTTCCAGTTCAGAGTAATGCCATTTGGGCTTTGTAATGCACCAAGCACTTTTCAGCGGCTGATGTAACTTGTGCTTGCCGGACTCAGCTGGGAAGTCTGCTTGGCCTACCTTGATGATGTAGTGGTATTTGGCCGCACCTGGGAGGAACACCTTCAACGTCTGAGAATGGTGTTAATGCATTTAAACACATTTATTCTTGATACTGATGCCAGTGAGTCCGGAATAGGTGCAGTTCTCTCGCAGAACCAGGACGGAGTTGAGCGAGTGATTTCATATGGGAGCCGCACTCTGACCAAGTCAGAGAGAAACTACTGTGTCACCCGGAAGGAATTACTGGCCTTGGTGTACTTCCTTCGCCACTTCCACCCTTATCTGCTGGGGCACCCATTCCTTGTAAGGACAGATCATGCTGCTTTGAAATGGATTCAGCAATTTAAAGAGCCAGAAGGGCAGATTGCTAGGTGGCTTGAACAACTGCAGGAATTCAACTTCCAAACGGAGTACCGTGCTGGTAAAAACCACTGCAATGCTGATGCCCTCTCTAGAATCCAATGCAACCAGTGTGGCATGTGCCATCCCAAATCCACTAACCAGAATTTTATGCCATTGAGTAGCCTGTTGTCCTACCCATCTTCAGTGCATGAAGTGGCTCTAACTGAAAACTGTTGGACACCAACTTGGTCCAACCAGGACCTCCAGGAGAAACAAAGAACAGACCCAGTCATTGGCACTGTTATAGCCTGGATGGAAAAGGAGCAACAGCGACCTCCTGAAGCCATGGTTGCTGGCATAGGGAGAGCTGTCCGTTCCCTATGGGCTCAGTGGAACCGACTTGAGATGGTCAATAATCTCCTCTATCGACAATGGGAGGAAACTGACACAGGAATGTCCAAGAAACAATTGGTTGTGCCTCGAGCACTTGTCGCAGAGGTGATCCAGGCTCTTCATAATGAGGCAGGTGGAGGACACCTGGGAATGCACAAGACTCTGGGGAAGGTGCGTGACCGCTTCTACTGGTATGGATTACGAGAAGATGTTGAGAATTTGTGCCGGTGTTGCCAGGACTGTGCTGAGAGCAAAGCACCTTCCTCCACTGCACGAGGTCCACTAATCCCCAGCCAGGTTGGCTTTCCCATGGAACGGGTTGCCCTTGATTTGTTTGGTCCCCTGCCAGTGACGAAACAAGGTAATAAGTACATCATGGTTGTCACTGATTACTTTACTCGATGGGTGGAGGCATACAGTCTTCCCAATCAAGAGGCAGCCACTGTAGCCAGAGTCCTTGTTAATGAGTGGATCTGTCGTTATGGGGCCCCGGACACAATCCATTCAGATCAAGGCAAGAACTTTGACTCTCAACTCTTTAGGGAGACCTGCCAGTTGCTGGGAATACACAAGACCAGAACTACACCGTACCATCCACAATCTGATGGATTAGTAGAAAGATTTAATCAGACTCTCAAGACCCTACTAAGGATTCGAATGAAACAAATTCCTGAGGACATGTGGGATGAAGAACTGCCACTGCTCATGTTGGCATACCGTTCCAGTGTACAGGAAAGCACCCAATTCACTCCCTACCGGTTAATGTTTGGAAGGGAAATGCAATTACCAATAGAGCTAATGTTTGGTGGAAGGCCAACCCCCGGGGAAACACATGGAGATTATGTAACCCACTTACAAGAGCGGCTGGAAGCAGTCTATGGTGTGGTTCGTGAACACTTGCGACAGGCAGCTCGACACCAAAAGCAGTGTTATGACCGGAAGTCTACTGGTGGACGATACCAGGTGGGGGACACAGTCTGGCTCTACTCGCCAGCAGTCTCTAAAGGAAGAGCACCCAACTTTCACCGACCATGGAGGGGGCCATACCAAGTTGTAAAGGTCCTTTCTGATGTCACATATCGTATCCAGTTAATGTCCCCCAGAAACAAACATGATCGTCGATCTCGCTGTCGATTAGTTGTACATTTCAATCGTTTGAAACCTTGCCACCTGCAAGAGAACCACCAACCTGTGACACTCCCGCCAGCCACTGAGATTGCTCCTCCACAAGGACACCCCAATGAGGTTGCACCACAGTCAGAGCATCATGAAGATGAAGAGGATGAAGAGGAGCCGTGGGCTTACTATCAACTAGAATCCTCTCCTATCCTAAACTGATGAACCATTGGAACCATTGGAGTCCTCTGAATCCACATCCCACACTCAAGATGAGTCACAGCAGGACAGCCAACAAACTATAACACTCCAACCAGAAAACACTCGAGGTGGACCAGTTTGGGGTTCCAGACTGCGCAAAAAAGTTCAACCCCCAGACTACTACCAGTCTCAGCCCAAGACGGGCTCAAGCACCCAAAGGGGGGAGTAGTGTCACGAATAATGGATATGTTTACAGGACTTGTCATACTAATTTACTAATTGTGTACAGCTTGTACATTCCCATCAGTGTTTACCCTACTCACAGCTGTATTTCCTAAAACTGTACACCTGCATTTCTTTCTGTTTGCACTATTTAAACTGCATACTCACCAATTGTATCAGAGCTATTTCTTGATCCAAGAAACTCATTACATTGGCTGCCAAGAATTTCATTATACCTTTCGAATGAAAAACACCAGTACATGGCCATTTTGTCTCTGATCACCAAAATTAGGGGCAACCCCTTTTGTCAACCCCCCTGCAACTATTTCTATTAACGACAGTACGTTAGCATCAGTATGCTATACAGTGATTTATATGGTTAGGGTGGGGTTAGGGTTGGGTTAGGGCTGGTATAAATACAGTACAGCATACAGAAAAGGATCGCTGTCACCTTGTGAAGAGTATGGCAAGTTTGACCAAGAAAATGAAAAGGCATGAGTCACGACTTAGTTCGAATTCAACACACTCTAGTATACAGAACTGGTTGTGCTTTGTTGAATATTGAAGTAACTGTGGGCAGCATCACAAAATGTCTTAATACTTCAACAATAAGCTCTCTCTAGTGGAAAAGAGCTAACCAGAGTCAACAAGTTCATTGTGTCTCTTCCTACTGAGGCTGCACACACAGAAGGCGAGAGCCTGGTAGTAACAAACTCAACACACTTATTTGTGGCTCGAACAAAATTACGTAACGTAACTTGTGTTGGTTCCTCTTATCCTCGTTTCCTTTCCCCCCTCCTTTTTAAATCACTTCTACCTCAAGTATTTTTGGTTTCGTAAAATGGTCTGGGGCTCCCTTGTCCACAGAGAGAGATGGCAATCTCAGCTCTTTGTTCCAATGTGGCGAGAAAAGTAGCCTGTGCAACCACAACCCCATCACTTGAAACAGTACTCATAGTTAATTGTTCATGCAAGTCCAAGCATGTAACCAGGTAGTTTGGACTCCAGACCCTACAGTACAGGGTTTAATCCACCTTGTTTTCAACCGTTAAGGCCTAGGCTTCACAGTGAAACATCTTGAAATACCATTACTGAAGCAGACCTACCCTTGTCCCCAGGCAGCCCCCTCAAGGCTATACTGTAAGTGACCAAATTAAAGCAGAGCAGGGGCCTGGGAATGTTCTATGATATAGCAGTCAGCTGCACCTTCCTACTCAGTGTCAGGACACCTCCCAACAGCAAACACTCAGGAATGACCCCTGTGGTGTCTCCTTAGACAGGTTCCACTGTAATTGCCACAAACAGGCTGTAGATACTGATTGTGGTCGGCGTCGGTAAATGACAATGATGGTGCAATGGACATTAGAAGATGAGATGACATTCTGGTTTAGCTCCACCTTGCTGCTGGGTAGCCAAGAAAAATTTTCGTGGTCTATGAAAATCTTTTGACGGCATTAAATCAATTCTACATTCCCAGGTTAAGTGACCTAGCTGGAATGAGATTACACATGCCACATTTTCTTGAACGGCTTGCTGTGTTTGTGGCTATGACGCAGCTGTTGGCAAACTACTTGCATGTGAAAGAAAACTGAACAATGCTATAGGCACATACTGTTGCAGCAAAGACAGACATTTTATCAGACATTGAGTTTGCCATGAGTCACGTGTGGGTATCGAAAGAAGAGGCCATCTCATGCGAAAATGTGTATACAAAATGTGCTGACTGTAATGATAAAATAGCTGTTTGCTGCCATGTTGGCTGTTCCGAAGTGCCGTTAAAATTACTTCCACGTTCGAAGGGTTCACCAAACTACCTTCCAGAAGTTTGTTATGAACACACACCCACACACAGGGGGATAATCGCCACCTGATCAAAAACTCGATGGACCAGTCCATCAAGTTGTGCGACAGGCGGAAGTTCTCCCGACAGGAGGGTGTTGAAGCGCAATGTCGTACAAACCGATAAAATGCTGGTATACGGCATTGACGTAGAAGTATGTACTCATACTCTACCGAGCAGCCGCCTACTGTCACTCGAATATGTACTGTAGCGAAGTTAGTGATACACTTAACTATAGACGAATGCCCTCAGTAGTGACTGGTTGTTGTAAATATCTGGTAGCTTTTTTGTAGGAAATGTTATACAGGCAAGTTTGTGACATACTAATTTTATTCATGAACTTGTACCCATAACCTGGACAAAGATACAGAAAAGTTGATGAAAGTAATGACCACAGAGTCGATGACAAGCCCAAAAACAGTAACTAACCGCCCCATCCATTTGAGCCATAAATGCCCCACCCATTTAAGCCATAAAAATGCCCCATCCATTTAAGCCATAAATGCCCCATCCCCATCTCCCTTTAATTTTTAACTTCTCACTTTACGTATGTGAGGAAAATCAAATACACATGCTTAAAGTACCAGTGCTGGTACTTTAACCCTCCGCACACAATGTCTGCAAGTGCCTACCACACTGAGTTGCAAAACCAAACAAGACTGCGGGGTAAGGTAATATATGTTATGATCATCATCAACATTTATGTCAATGTGATTCTTCACAACAACTGGAGCCCGTTTGCTCCTTTTGTTCGAGAAAAAGCTTACTTTTTGGCTCCCCCACCTGATAATGCTAAGGCACTAAAACAAGTCATTGTCGTCACTGTCATTGACAACAAGCCGTTAACGACAGTATGTTAGCATGCATATGCTATACGTTATTTATACCAGCCCTAACCCAATCCTAACCCCACCCTAACCATATAAATCACTGTACAGCATATGGATGCTAACATACTGTCATTAATGGAAATACATTGACACCCTCCTTATCATCTTCCTCTCTGAGTACCATTTCCTATGGCAGAGCAGATGCTAAGGTTGCTACCACTGATTGTTTATCCCACCCAGCATGTGTGAAACATTAATGGGTGCTAGCTGAGCTTAACTATCAGCTGCTTAGCCTCATGTTGGAATATGTTTTTGAGGAGCAAGAGGAGGACAACAGTGATAGTGCAGATCCCAGTATATAGAAGGTGCTAGGGTCCACATATTGGTTTGAAAGGTCCCATAATCTTTGGAGTGAACTAAATGATGACAGTATTTGCGACCCCACACATGCATGAGAATGTACCATTTTGGCTAGTTTACCATTTGTGTCTTTATGGTCAAAACATGATGTGGTTTGAAAGTAGACCTAACTCCCTGACAGTGTCCACGAACTGGGTGTATGACCGAGGCATTTCAGTACCACCCATGCAGTACATAAAGAGGACAATTTGTGGGGGCTGGTGGTTGTCTGGTTGTTGTAGCTCAGTGGCAGAGCAAGCCAGGTGTGCTGGGTTTAATTCCCGGCGAATGCTGGCCTTTGCTATTTCGCCTCGTAAACTATCAGCTATCACATTGCCTGTCTTCCACAGACTTGGGGGCCCTGAATGCATACAAGCCAAGTCAGTTACTTTACTTTTGGTACTCAAATCACTTTACCTTTCAGTTCACCCTTCACAGTGGCCAGCGCATCTCTCTGTGCAGCATTCCCGGTTAGAACGCACCAGCAAACAAGGTTGCGAAAAACGGTCGCTGCACGCTATATAGCCTCGTACCCAGGCTCCTCCCCTGAGCCTGGGTACAGTAATAGGTATTAACCATGAACATTCATCAGTTACGCCACCTTGTTTACCATGTCCGCAACCGGGGGAAACAAGAAAATGACTATAGTGGCTGAGGTCATCCGGGATGTGCATGTGAATATCATGGAGCCCCAAGACTTATTGTGGTCCAATACCACCACTTTGACATCCCAAGTAGATCAGTACCGTAAAATCGGGATGTAAAGCACAGGTGCCTATTTTCTGGAAACACTGGATTTGGTCAACTGGGAGGGCAGTGCAAGTGTCGTCAACGTACATTTTCCAACAAGAAGGGGGGGGATGGTAGTCTGCGAGTGACCCACACTGATAAATACCTGGACTTCCAGTCCCATCACCCACTCGCTCACAAAGCTGCAGTGGTGCGGACCTTGTTCTCCAGAGCAGACAACATATGTTCTTGCTGGAGAAGGGCACAGAAGAAGAGCATGTTACCCATGCCCTGAAGAGCAATGGATACCTGGCCCAGTTCATCAGAAGCCAGTCCAAGCCCACCAGAAAACCTGACACAGTGAGCAGGCCTAAGGCTACTGTAGTCCTCCCATATGTGCGACACATCTCAGAGACAATACGAAGAATCCTAACGCCACTTGAGATCCGCACCTGTTTCAAGCCACACCAGACACTGAGACAGCTGCTAGTCCACCCAAAAGACCCCATCCCCACCCATGCAGAGACGAGGAGTTGTGTACCAAGTACCTTGTGCATCATGCCCAGAGGTGTACGTTGGCCAGACCGGCCGTACCTTGGAACAATGCCTCAAGGAACACAAAAGGTGCACTGACTTCAGGCCCCGCCATCTCTGCAATTGCTGAACATGCGCTGAACACCAACCATGACATTGACTGGGCAAATGCATCGGTTGTCGGCAGTCACCCGCGCCTTCATCCAAGATGTGCCTTTGAAGCTTGGCACATTAGATCACACAAAAACACCCCATGAACACAGAGCAAGGACTCTTACCCCAGACCTATAACTCCCTCCTATACTCTACATCTTTTTCTGTACTAGTGATTTTAATTAGTCACCATTTCCTGTTTCCGCATGTATAAATTGTCATTTCTAACACCTGTCTGTACCACTGATGATGATCTCTGCATAGTGATCGAAACATGTGGTAATCAATAATTTCCTTGAAAGTGTACCGGCTAGTGTGGCTCCCTAGACAGTGCATCAGCATGCAGGTGTCCACAGCCTGACCCAGCAAGTGGAACTGAAGAGTTGCCTGAAGTGGACTCTGACTCTGAGGAGGACCCTGAAGAAGCAACTGAATTGGAACCTGAACTGGGTCCCTCTGCAGACCAATCCCCCCGTTGCTCAAAGCAACCAACAGCCGCCCACCAGGATTCGTACCGCATACAACCTACCTCCGTCCATTGTGAGAAGAGAACGATCACCGGGGTTAAACAGGGGTCGCCCAATTGGCACACCTAAAACGTTACTGTCTCCTCTTGAACTCCTCCCGAAAAGTCTGAGAGTCTCGAACGGTTCTTGCACGCTCTCCATGATCACTGACGAAGAGGCTCTATCCCTAGCAAGTAGGCTCTGAAATGTTTGGCTGCCCACAGTACACCCAGGGCGTTCTCAGCAGGGGAGAGAGTTTGGCTCGCATATGCGATGGGGTGTAGGCGACCATCTGCCTGCTCTTGCTCCAGAACAGCACCTAGGCCCTGACCACTAGCATCTGTGTGTAACACAAAAGGCTTACTGAAACATAGGTAAGCCAACACAGGTTGGGAGCTAAGAAGCTCCTTGAGCTTCACAAATGCCTGTTGACACTGGGTCGTCCAGACAAATGGAACATCCTGCCTTGTCAGAGAGTGCAATACCTTTGAAAAATTTGGAGGTGGCTGTCTTACAGGTGGACTGTCCCCAGTCTCAATGAAGGACGATGTTGAAGCTGGAGACCAGTTGGTGGAAAGAAAAGACTCAAGTCACAAGGATGCTCTGGATGTGGCAGGTGCCAATCAAATGCACTCTTACTATCCCTCTGACACTGGCACTGCCTCCTTGGGCTTCCACACCAACATCGAGTACCAGGAAGAGTTGGCTTGGTGATTCACTACTCCACAGGAGAAAACAAAGCAACTCATGTTTCGAAAGACCATCCTCGCAGATACACACACACACTTCATCTTCATCTTTAGATAACTGACTCATTTGACTAAAACACCATGGAGTCGTTCCGTATAGCAAAATGCAACACCTATTTGTTTTGTTAGTTTCTCCACCATATTCGAACCACACTAGCAGCTGGATTAGTGTTATCGCTTCTTGTAATGTCATACAAGAATTTGCTAGAATGAAAAGAAAAAGTTTCAGTGGGGGGAAAGTATAGAAAATTGACCTCAACCGAATGCATTTTTTAGGTCAATTTGTATACATAATGTATGCATGCATGGATCCTAGCTTACAAAACACGATTCAGAGCATCAAAACCTCTTTTTTAAATATAATACTGGTCAAAATAATATACTTTCAATAATGAAATCATCTAGCAGAAGTGACTGTCCTGTTCTTCCACCTGAAGGTGAGCTCTGTACGTGCACCAATTTGGGAGTGTGTAACACTATAGCTGCTGCCTCTGACGTGAAAAGCTTTCATCGTGAACAGCTTAGGTTAGTGGTTGCACGCACGGACATGACACGGAATCATTAGTAAACAGGTTATCTCCGTGGAAAGCGGCACAGGCATCCATTACCACACAAACGGAAGTGAATTTGCTGATCCGGCTTTTTTGTAGAACCCTGGAACATGCCTAGCTCGCTTCACATCTATGGGCCTGGACGGGCATACTTACAAGGCCGTCGTGATCACACATGTACCTCAAGCATGCGCATGCACACTGAACCGAGTGGTCTAGTTTGGCCTAGGAACGTGGACGATACTCAGTTTAGTTACTTAACTAGACCTTTCTTTCTCTGCAGAATGGGTCTTATCCTTAAACCTACATTTCAGCCTTCCATGCTAGGTGACTCCATCGTTTTTGACTCCATGCCGGACCAACAGCTAACATCTTATTAAACTGTACGGGTCACTTACTTGAGACTTGGACCATCTGTAGTGGCAATGACGCTTAGCTAGGGTAATGTCAATGTGCAAGGGCGGATGAGACTCTTAGCCTAGTATTTTTTCGGTTAAGGGCTGAATAGTTTGGAGATTGATTGAATTGTTTGAACATAGGTGTGTCCGAAATTTGTCTTTGGAGGGCTCTGCCGTTGACAGCGGTAGGCAGGTTAGCGTCAGTCTCTGCACTCAGACAACACTGCTGTAGAGCTTCATGCTTGTGGTGGCAGACTTGACGGAGGTAGTGTAGGAAAGACAGTACAGCGTCCGAATATACCTATGGTCTGATTATAGAACAATTACTCTACTCACCAGACTGTGATGTAACTAGACCAATACTAGTGCCAATGAATTCATTGGCCCTTCCACTGCACTCTTGCGCTCTACATACAGGCTCTTCAAGTTGCAAAGGTTGATGGCATTTGGAACTATAGGCATGTCAAACTTCGTTAGAAGTGAACCATCATAGATAGGCTGGCTCTCAATTGGTATTCTGTCAACAGCATTGTTGCTTTCACGGGTGGAACAGCTCGTGTTTAGGTCAGTTTCATGAAAGGAGTCCAGGTCTCATGCCCAGACCCCACCCACCCAGCTCTCGTGAGAGGGTTGGGTCTCGGCATGAGACTACACTTGACTAGTCTCGTGCCCAGCCGGATATAACCTACGGAAAATCCGTCTGGTAAGGTAAGGCGCATTTTTCTTGGGCTTTTGCACGTCAGCAGGGTTTGAATGCGGCCGGTGCTGACCATATATGGAAGTTCTCGTCTCTAAATGGCTTCAATTATCACCAATTAGCATCCACACAAGCGCTAGTGTACTAGTGGGCCGCTGGACATGCTACAATTTGATTGGCACGTTCAAATAACTCCGTCGAAATTAGGAATCCAGCCTTACCTTACCAGACGGACTTTCCGTAGGTTTTTCTGGCTGGTCACGAGACCAACACTTGACGTACAAAATGCGAAACTGCAAGGAATGCGGGATGGCATAAGTTCACACCGTTTGAAACGGTTTCGTCATAATTGCATCATTTTGAATGTGTGCCACACCCTCTGTATACTTAGACGAATGGCCATGAATGTGGAAAGCTGTGGAGTGAGCAGTGCTGAGTACGGTGTTCATTTAGTGGGTGTGAATAGGCTAAGTGCATGTAGAGAGTTTCTTGGTGTGCATAGTTGGCAAAATGGCACAAGATGTAGGGATGATGTGAATGTGTTGTGGTGTCATTCCCATCTTGTTTGGCTGGTTTTTGAGGGTGCCATCCCTACATGCGCTTGTTTTCAATTGGAAAACTTTTTTGTGACTTGTTCCTGCTGTTTTTTTAAGTTTGTTGAATCCGTGTCAGCCACTGGCCTCTGAAATCTCTCCCTCTTTGGGCTGTATTAGCAAGCAAGTGTTACACTCAGTAGTAATTAACAGAATTAGCAGCATTCAGTTACCAGTTAGAAAACTACACACTAGATATGTAACATCTAGCAAGGGGTTCTCCCTTATAGTTAATCATACATAGGAAAGGTACATAAAATATTATAACCAATAGAACCATTCTCGACACTTGGGTTCAGGGACATTTTTCAGCCCAAGGAAGTTCCTGGTCCCAGGAGCAGGAAACCAAACTCAAGAATATTGGATTATTTAGAGGTAGCTCACTAAAAACTTCTGAACTTTGATCTGGACATTCTAGATATGGTAATAGTATCGAACGCATGAGTTCAAGACCCAAGGTGAGCTTTACTGATCATATTTACTCAGGCCTAAGCACCCAAAGCCACAAGAAGACCATGAAAAGGAGCTAGAGGACTCAGAGGAGAATCAGTTGTTGATTGATCATTCATCTCCTGAAAGTGACGGTGATGAATCTGATGATTCAATCCCTAGCTGCTCCCTGCTCAGCTTAGAACCCAAACCCAGAAGGATCAGGAGAAACTTAGGTGAATGTTATTGAAGCAGTTAACCTCCAGCTGAATCATCTCATTGATGATGTCATGTGACTGCTTTAACCGAAGTGCAGAATGGTATTCCCGGATTGGTGTTGAAACCAAGGATGCTAGTGGTGCTGAGCTTCAACAGAGACTGAATTTCCTTACGGTGGGTTCCAGCTATATGGTACAACAATTTCTGCCAGTTTCCCGTCTGTTAGTCTACCCAAGATATGAAGCAGGATAACTAAGGTTTAGAGAATTCATAATCCACACAATGACGTTATTTTGTACCCAATCAAAGCAGCTACGGATGCTTCACTGTACAAGGTATAACACGGGCAGGATGTGCACTTGTTAAGAATTAGTGCTAACTGCAAATTCCAAACCCAGTCACACAATTAATAAATTGGCATCCTAGGTGTTCCTACCATCCGCCATGATGAAATCAGCCGAAATGCATCAAGCTGCCGTTCCAACAGTCTCCTCCTCACTCAATAGAACTAAGCCAACATCATGTGCTGGCTAAGGTTCCGACTCTCATTCGCCCTTCTACGATCTGCCATCCTGTGTGTCAGGGGCAGTGAAGACACCATGTTCAACTTTGCGCACATGTTCTCCATACTCCCTTTTTTTGGCCTGTTTGTGACAACGGAAGGCAGCCTGACCCTCCGCAGTGGCAAGGGTGATGTCGATCTCACATCTTGGGCGATGGTAGGATGATCGGCCCCTCTAGTACTATCCACAACCAGAGGTCTTGGATGTGAAGCCACAACATTCTACAACGCTTTAACAACTGATGACGAGTGTACTCATCATGCAACTTTGAACGCATGTTATCAGTTGGCGGAATCCGTTTTGGGACAGGGGGAGGTGGGTGGGTGTCACCCGGAGGGTGACATTGCATGGCGGCAGTCTTGGCTGGCTGTAGAAAAGCCTTGGTCGGCACTGGGTTGGCAGTTGTGTGTCGAGTGGGGGAGCACCAACACCACTGGCACACAACCACCATTTCTCTCCTTTTAAGAGTTCTTCCATCTCAAGGTTCATGACCTCTGCCATGCCCACTCATTAGCAAGCTTACGATGGTCTGGGCTCTCTGACCAGTGAACGTTTTTCTCCCAACTGAAAACTGTCTACAGTTCCAAAAATGGAGCCCCTACAAAGGCAGTGGAGTGGTTTCTACACCCGTTTGTGTATAGCTCAAGTTTCCAGTGCTAACTCGAATCAGAAGTGAAAATACGGGTCATAGAAGGTATCATTAGCTTCAGGAAGACTTCTAGAAAATGGAAGTCAGTGCATAATGGTTAACATCCACGTAGCCATGTACATGCACACGTATGCACACATGGAATCTCGTTATGTACAGACTTGCTCATGAGGAAAAAATTACGGATTTACCCCAAATTTAGATTTTAACCCTCTCCCAGAACTTAGGCCTCCACTTCCCTCCTTCCCCCCTCCCTGATCCTTCAACACTCTTGTATTTGGTGCATAATTAGCAAACCAGCTGTGGTCACAGATCACGAAAATGAAAACGGTAAGCCCGTGTGTGAGCGAGATCAGAAGTTGGTGTATTTGATGTCAACCAACGCTCAGGCGGAGCCAAAGCCCTGACTGGTGTGTTGAGGTGTGGTATTGACAAAAAACAAGCTTCACCCTCAAGGGAGGGGGCAGACATGACACTTCTATCATGAATGGAAGCAAGCCAACACTTTGTGGACACGATACTTGTTGTGTGTTGCCATCATGACTCTTCCATCTCACTGTGGTACCTCCATTTAAATTGTGGACAGCCAGCCGCCAAGCGTCAGAGGCATGAGCACATCACTGGTCGACACTTTTTGTCAGGCTTTCCAAGCGTCCAAACACACAAGTGAAAAATTTTGTTACTTGTTATTGAACCTAAGGGCGTTCCATTAGAAAGGGTCCAGTCAGAGATCAAAAAAATATGGATAAGTAGCTAAGTTTTCTCGCTTGTCATGTGTATCTGCTACACAATGCAGCCAAGAAAGCAGACACAGAGTTTGGTGTCTCACAACAATCCAGGAGGCACACAGTACAACTTTAACATCAACATTAAATAAAACATGTTACATTCTCCTTCTTTTGCCTGAGGGTGGTGCAGGTGACACTAAATTCCAAAGAGTATTATATAAACTCCTGGCATGGTCAAGCCCAAAATGGGTCCCTGAGGAGTTTGTCAAATGTAGCTATGTCTGGTGTATGGTTGGATTACTTTAGCAATTTGTGGACATGAACTTGACATTATCTCAAAAAAGTGGAAAACACCAACTGAGAGTAGTACTGAGTGGAACTAGTGATATCACCTACAGGTAAGCTAAAGCAGCAGTGTGATTAGTAGCTAATTGGGGACGCAACTCTATTAAACTTCAATCTGAACTGAAAAGCAAAGAGTCACCATTTGTCCTGACCAAGTACAAAACGTGCTTAGTGTTGGTTTTCTCGCATCCAGAATGGATGGATACTGCAGTAGGCTGTGGCTTGAATATTGGCTTAGATGTAGAAGTGCTCTATATTCTGGGCAGGCCAATTCCTCTGTTGGAACTCTTGCTTTGGAGCACTGTACATGTACAGTTGTGTAGTTTATCTCTATATAGCAAACAACTGAATGCTGTAGAAGATCCATACTAGCGATAGAAAACTGTGTCAGGGGTAAGGTGCTTACCAAATTGCATGCTAAATATCCAATGACATAATAATTGTTTTTATTCTGACCTACACAATTATCACAGTGAATGTGGCAATGGTTCTCGTGTAGGTAGTGTGTATGGAAATAGTGGTCAAGCATCGAAATAACTGCGTTGGGACCGTGAGTGTTGGCACCATTGGTGCTGATGCTATTATCTTCATCTATCAGATAATTATCTTGTTTCCTGTTGCTATCGCAGCAGATCCCAAATATTTGAATTTGGGTTTTGAAGTAGAGTGGTCCCACTTGTCTTGCATGATGTGGAATATGGACACACTGCGCAAAATAAAAAGTATAGTGGGCATACTCTAATGGTGTATCTCGATTATCTGCTACAGTAGTTGCAGCCTGCTTCATTGATGTAAGATAGTAGTCCCATTCTTCTTGAGCTGCTTCAAGATGGGTAGTGAAGGCAGCAGTAAGTTTCACCTTTTCCTCTTCACGAGTTGCATCCTTTAGCTGGGTTCGAAAGCCCTCGCAAATGCCACATACATCTGTTCGCAGTGTCATAAAGACGATGTCTGCCAAGCACCTCTTCCAGGTCACATGCCAGCTACTACTTACCTGTTTGAAGTCGTCAGTGATGCTGCGCATTTCATTCGGAATTTTGCCGCATGTTATGGCATTCCACAGCCAGCAGCACGGAGTGGAAGAGCAAGCAATTTTTTAGTTGTTTGGTTCTAAGGTCATGCAAGAACAGAAAGCCATCCTTGCATACAAGTCAATCATCAACAATACCCACAGGTAACACGTTTACGTTTTCCAGGCTTTCATTGTCGTGCATGCTGAATAGAATGAGATACTAACCCTACACTTGTACTTGTACTTGCCAATGACTCTTCCTCAAGATTTTCACGTGCAACTATTGAAATACGTTGCTGTAGCTCACATTCGGGTAGAATACCGCGATCTCCTCGCTCCTTGCCTTCGCTCTCCAAATCTTCACCGCTTGCGGACGTTAACAGTGGTTGCTCGCTAAGTCCATAAAATTCATCGTTGCGCAGCTTCTTCCTCTGTTAAACCGAACAATATCTAGTGGCTCATGATGGCAAGTTACTGACAAAATTGCTAGCACGTTGTCCATGGCTCAATTAATAACTCTTTAACCACCGTAGGCTGTTTACTGGAGGTCAGGCTATGGATACCTTCCTTGGTCCGTATTTCCACTTCTGCTTGGAGCCAGCACTACGCCCGTTTGTGCAAGAAAGCAGGCAAATGGCCCACCTGGCGTTGACCAGCGCTTTTGTACAGCCAGCTGCAACAACTGCCATGTACTGTCAGCCTGAGGGGTGCACCCACCCACCTCCCCCTGTCCCACACTTTCTGCTAGCGCAGAACCTATCTTCAAAAACAGACGTTTTGATTTGAATCAATTTTTTACTAAATGTTCTTTGGGGCCTTCTCTTTAAGTGCAGTAAAATTGGTTTTGGGACTGCCATAGGATTCGGAGATACTCGACGGAATGTACTGACAGGGGAGATGTGCAAGTAATCAACCCTATACTTACCCGATAGGGGTGCATTTTGATCAGTATGACCTTCGTAAATGTGACATGACAAAGTAGACATGATTATGTGGCCAATGCATGACGAAGTGGTAGTTGCCATGGTTATAAGGTAATTTGTTGCGATTTCCCTCTAGTATGCAGCTCAACTGTGTGCCTGATGGTGTCATTCATCTGTAGGCCATTTGTGTTTTATTTACATACTGCATGCCATCAAAGAAGGTGGTGAAGGCTTGGGAACATGTGCACTTACCTCATAAGAGCACTGAGTATATGCAATGAAGTCCCACCTCTAAATAAAGGGCTTGAGCAAAAAAATAGTGGACAAGCAGCCATTTTTCTAGAAATCTTTAACTCTTGTTCAGAAGATGTTTAATTGTGTCCCACTCATCACAAAATACCAACATTTCAGATTTAGTTCCAGTACACCTGGCATTGTCTATGTTCGCACCAGCTGCAGTGGATAACAAATCACAGAGGAGGGCAGGTTACGTCTTGTGTTACTGGGGGGAAACAAACGGCCGAATTTGTTCATAGAGATACTTTTTCCTTTCTTCTGTTTGGCCAGGTGGTGGAATTACTGGAGGCAGTCTAGCTTGCTTAACAGTAGCTGCAGTTACTTCTTAAAAATTTTAATTGGTTTGCCAAAAAGTGGACACTATTGAGAGAAGTTCAGAATAAGTCACTTCAGTTTTTGTGCCCAAGTAACAAGCATGTTGGATCAGGGAAAATCTAGGGAATCCAAATGTGAGTACCTAGGAAATCTAGGGGAAAATTTACGCAGTTAGTGGGTAGGCCACTGCGAGTCATTAGAAGAGAGTGCAGAAGAAATGATAAAAAGGCTGAATAGTCTATTCAGTAAGTGTACAGCCCAACATAAAGGCTTAACCCTTTAGGGACGATAGCGGATTTATCCGCACAACTAACGTATCATTTTGTGGCTTCTCACTCGGCAGCGATGTGTGACAAAGAACTGACATTGTTGCTGGACTATCTATGGTCACCCCCTGCTCACAGAAAGATAACATCCAGCATTTCCCTTTGACTCCTGCATGTGATAGCTGTTCAAGTAACACACAGAATTCAACAGTGTCAAAAGCACTGGCAAAATCATAGAAACATGAGTACACGCAGTCACCTTCTGCAGTGAATCTTGAGATTGCTTCCTAAATGCCCTGGTTGAAACATGCTGGAATTTCCTCGATTTCAAAAATCCAGTCGTAAATTGGACGCTTGCCAGCCTTGCCTCCAGCTCTTACTGTCTTCCATTTTTCGACCGTATGTAGATAGGCGACAATCAATTTCTGCATGCAGTAACTGTACTGAAGAGAGTCCAGCATTCATAATGTACACATTAGAGTCTTTACTTGATCACTTGGTACAGTAGCTTCACTGGGTTGATAAATGCAGGTCAGCTCCTGTTTGAGAGTGTTTCAGTTTATAAGTGAGAAACAAAGTTTGGATTCAAGTATTTCACTTTATAAGTGAGAAACAAAGTATGGATTCAAGTTTTCAGTTTCAGTTCATCATCTGGTCGTATGGAAACGGTAGTCTGCGTGGGACGTCTACAGTTGGCACGTTACGAGTGTGAAGCTCATTCGCACTTGAGTTACTACTGTTACGTTATGGGTGTGAAGCTCATTTGCATTTTAAATTACGAGTGTGAGTGTGTTAGGATAAGGGCTTTATACTTTATGCTTTATACATGTGTATCTATGTGGAGATGGATAAAGACGGGGTCTTTTTGACTACAGCTGATCCTCTTGTAGAAGGGGATCTCCATTCAATTCAGTTCGAGTTGACATAATGTGGTTTACACAGTGATAATGTGGTTTCCGCACATGGTCCGTATATTCTTACTAACCGGGTGTCCTCTGCTGCTATACACATTTCTGGGCATGTTGGGTACTCCCCCACGACTGAGTTTATTTCCACCATACCAGTAGAAACCTGTAGGCCACTTTGGAGTTCCACGTCTGACATGTGTAGTATATCAACAGTGGTGAATGTATGGGGATTTTCCAAACCACTTCAGTAGACCAAAAAGACCATGTGGTAGCATAATTGCAAAATGGCAGTTATAGAGCAGAATGAGATCTATGGCGTCGTAAAATTTTGTGATGCTAACGAACATCAAAGGTGAGTATTGTAATTGTTTTGTATTATCTAACTTTGTAGGTAATATATGATCAACCTTCAGTAATGCAAGTCAAGAAGAGCCTGGCAGCAGGGTCACAACCCACCCCCCAGGTCGAGTAAGAGAGAATGATATTATGTAAGTCAGCTCACTATAGGCAGTCAGCTGCAGTGTCATTGTTTTGTCATTTAAGTACTTGGTCATAACCTCTTGATATACACAGGAGACTGTTCCGAGTAGAGAGAGAGAGAGAAATGAGAATACTGAACAGAAAGCATCTTAATTTACAATACTGTTCGCTTGTACTCCACATCATGACAATGTTCTTGTTATTGTTTGGATTCATAGGAAAATGAAGAAGTCTTAGAGTAGGTAGTATTAGAAAGTATAAGTTCAGTGTAGAATTTAGATTTGATGTAGTTCGGTATATTTTTGGTAGTGACCGCGAACACTTTTCAGAAGAGGACTTCCCAGCCCACTTGTTCCCAGCTGGTTGGAGTGTGGTGTATGACAGACTTGGTGATGGTTGCAGCATTTCTATACTCTCTTTCAACTTGCTAACACTATCAAGCACAAGTTCATTTGATGGGTTGGGACTTTCAAAGGACCTGCAGGAAAATGAACATGAAAGTCACTACTGCCTGTGCATCATACATAGCTACAGTGTGACTATAGCCTTGTTCCTATAGGCACTTATTCAAAAAATTGGGGGAACAAGGCTACAATGTATCACACAAGTATATAGATTTTATACAGTCATAATATAATCATTGAACAGGTATTACAAGTCATGGTCAATTAAGAAACTTACCTTTACAACACGAAATCTCACAAGCCTAGACACTGCAAAAACATCACCAGGCAGTTCATCACCCTCGGAATAACTCAGGTGCAAGCGTTTCGTCTTCGTAGGTGATTCGTCGCAGTCATCATAATAGTCAGCGGTAGAACGATTGTTCAGCGCTCTGTAAAATCCACTCTCTCGACTGCACCTCGAACTCACGGCCATCACGGTTTTGATCTATCAAGAACCGAGTGCAAATTAATCTGGGAATCCTCCCCCCCACCCCCACCCCCACCCTATGCCACCAATCCAAATACAATCATGTAGCTGAAGCGGGAAAATTTCAACCATGTGCTCTGAAGTGATTTTGGTAAAGCCAGAAATGTAGTGTTATACAGTCATCATAAACAATTAATAGTAGCAAGTGTCATGTTAAGTAGTAGATAGCTGTAGCTAGAAGTCAAGGATTTTGCCAGATATCTAGAAGTCATTGATGACCAACAAGTTACAGCATCCAAACAACAACGTGCTGGCTGTCAGACACCAGTATGCAACACAGGCAAGAAAATCGATGAACTTTCACCCAGACATGCAAGGAGAAAGCTGGCAACATTCAGAAAGCTATCCATGCAAGCACTCTGGTTTGGAGAATCCTTTGGTCTTGTTCCTGAGTCCCTGAAAGTACGAGTAACACAAACAATACCTCTATGTGAAGGCATCATGCAAAGGAATGCAGACACTACCATGAGTGCTGGTACAGGAGCTGGTGTGCGAAAGATTTCTAGTTTGGAATCAAGGTTGGTTCGTGCTTCTTTAACTGAGTGTGATCGTGGAAGTGATGGATTAACCATTGCTATCTCGTGATAAAAGAGGTTGCTTACTCCAAATCGATCAAGTAAATACAGAATCTGAAGCACATTTTCCTGGTCACTAGCGGCTGTTGTGAGTGAGATGGATGACCTCTCAGACGACTAGGTAGCAATTTGTACCCAATCGCTACTGAGTGGGTACGAGGGTGATGTGGAACCCCTGTTGCAGCTTCCCCGAAGCGACGAGTTCGATGAGCTTATCGCTCAAATTGAATAATCAAGTGTTCCTGAACTCGCCAACGATGCTGACCATTACAGTACAGTGGAGGACGTCAAGCTTCATTCTGGTGTCATTCTCCATTTTAAACTGCTCTGACATTCTCTCCGGCAGTGGTAAGATAATAATGACTTGATTATTATGGTATCATTGCATTGCATCCTTTTTTTTTTTTTTTTAGCATCCTACTAGTATATGTATGTCACCTGCATGAGGAAAAATATATCTCTGCTCATAGTTCTTGCTTCTGATATTGGGACTGAATGCACCTAATTCAAACTACTCCTGCATATGGTGCCATGTTCACAAAGATGTTAGGTGAGTGAAACATATAGTTTCCCTATCTAATATATGCATGTGCACAAGCAGGCAATACTGTTGATATCCTGTGGACTTTCACAGATGGAACATGACATTCCTACTGAACCACTACAAGGATGTGCGTTCCATCCAGTCCTTGAATAGGCATGCCACAACAGAAAAATTTGGTGTGAAGAACCCACCACTGCTGAACATTGCATTGGACCATGTGCTACTTGATGAGCTACACCTACTGCTGCGTATCACAGATGTGTTGCTTCGCAACATCATCATGATGGTGAAATTTGATCGAAATGGCCCATCCACAAATCACCTCCAAAGTCTAGTCAAAGCTGTTAGAGAGTGTGGTATTAGCTTTTCCGTATGGGAAACAAAGGAAGAGAATGCCGCAAGTGGGAAGGTAGGTGGTTATGACTGGACATCACACATACACACACACATGCACGCACGCTCACACGCACATTCGCACACACACACACACATGGACTCACACACATACACACACACACACACACACACACACACACACACACACACACACACACAAAATTTTCATCCTTTCCCCTCTCCCATCCTACGGTACCTCTGTTCCTCATTCCCTTCTTTCTTGTCCATAGCTGGTATCCAGTGAAGTATAATAGCGGAAGTTGAAAGCTATGCAAGAGGGATGATAAAACGATAAAGAGGAGGTGTGGGGGGTAGGACCCTGGGAAATATCCCTTTGAGAAGTCTTGGCAACATTACAAGTAATGTACATGTATTTCAGGGGCATAAATTTGACCTTGAAACATATTCAGAACCATCCTGAGATCTATACGACTGTCATAATGAACCAGCCATGGTGGGTCAATTAAGCTACAGCAGAGGTATAAACATTTGTAAATGCCTTTTAAACTGTTGATCACACAGGACTTTCGAGAACTATATCTGGTTCTATCTTCCTGGAACCCTTCAACTGCACCAGAAGCCTTTCATAGCAAGGACATGACAATGTACGTAAGCCAAAAGTAGCTGGTAGCCAGTGAGGTGGATCTTGTGTCCGTTTTTCCCCTTCAATTGTAGAAAGCTTATGTGTAGTCTGTCTTTCTTGTTACCAGTGACATATTAGTTCTGCATGTTGACATATCAATCAACTATCAGCTGAGCAACATGCATACCTATATTTGTTTCATTTAGGCAAAGGAATGGATCACACACTTCCTATCCCTAAAACACTACAACGGCTACCAGAAGAAGAACATTACACCATACATGCACTGCTTGGTCTACCATGTACCAATAATGATTGAAAGACATGGCAATATCAAGCAGTTCAGTGGGCAAGGTACAATAAAATGATCGAAGTTTGCAGCCCCACCTGTTAAACGTGTTCCTTTCATTCCACAATGCAGGAGTGGAAAAGAACAATGATGACTGCAGACGGAACTACTTTTCAAGTAACAAATGGGATGCTCCAGGTGACATTCTACGAACAGAAGCAAGACTTGAACACTTGTCATCTCAGGGTTACTGCAGGGAGAAACGTGAATACACAAAGCGAAATACACGATACTGGGAAGGTGGTTGAATAGAAGAGAGCCGCACAAAACGTGCACGCTTTGCACCAATTTAATGATCAAGAAACACAATGTCCGTTTTCCATTTACATGCCTTTGCGTTACCGTTTATACCCCCTCTGTGTGCCTACATTGCCGCTGTACTTTTATGATCAATCATCAGATAAAATGATTAAATTCACGAGTGGTCTTCGATACAGATAAACTCACTGTTGTGATGCTATACCCATTACACAACACAAGCTAAAGGACAATGGCCAAACACCACTCTCAAGCTTATATTTTTGCTTTGCATCTGTCGTTTTTTGCTGTTCAGAATTTGCAAAATCCTAGCGAACCAGTAGTATTTTTGCTAGAATTTCAGCGACAAAGTGCCAAATGACATTCCAAGAAGCCGCTTGCGGTTGGCTTGTTTATTCGAGTGTTAACCGCCAGTGCGCGCGCCAGTCAGGTGAGAAGTATTGAAACATAAATTTTGAGGCTAGAGGGTTACAAGACAAAAAACGGAATCGCTAGTATTGTTAGTATAGAAACGAGTGTTACGATTACAGTCATTGTTTGCAAATTTTGCCGCGAAGGTAACTCTGGAGTTTTTAGTAGATAGTGGGCGGTTTTGACCATCTTTCTGGGGGGTTACAACAGAGCACCAGTACTGCTGGCTGTCACAAGGGAGTTGCAAGTTCCGCCTTCCCGTAGAGACCAGTATGTTTAGCATCAAATATACACCCTGCTTGTAGGTACCATAGTCAAGTTTGCTTCACAGTAACTTTAATGAGTGATGAATATGTAAGCAGCTATTGGACACACTGTATCACTGCAGTCTAGAACCAGAGCTGAACTGTGTCCTATTACATACTAGAACCTTCATGCAATTAAAGTTGGGCACAGGTTGCCTCCTCTTAACATGTCAGGGGAGATAACCTTTAGCAGTATTTACTTCACCCTTTTACTGTGCATGCTCATTCTCAATGACTGTGCGGCCAGAAACAGGATGCAGGTAAATGAATCTCATTTAGAGGGCATAAAAATGATTTTTAGTGCAAAAAAGGTCAGTCCAGTAGTCCATTCCAGTAGTCCGTTCCAGTAGTGCTTTTTTTAAGACACTGGATGGGAATCCAACTGACCAGTTCATCTTCAGATGTTATCACGGCTTTCTCAGTTGTTTCGTGTCTCCTAAGGTCAGCAGAGTGTCGACTTGTTGCCCAGAGATGGCAGAGACACCTTGTGTCTTTGGTACGTCTGGGTTGATGCCAAGAGCGCAAAGTTTCTCCATTTAAAGAGGCCACACTAACAACCACACAGACAGCAACCATAGGCAGAGTATGAGTTTACGTGACACTTCCATGCTCATGAACATACACTTGTTCAGACAAACGGCCCACCAGGCATTGACCAGGCTTTCTACAGGCAGCTGCAACGGCCGCCATGCACTATCAGCCAGAGTGGTGCACCCACCCACCTCCCCTGTCCCACCCTTTCTGCTAGTGCAGAACCTATCTTCAATATGGATTGCGCCGACTGATAACATGCGGCCAAATACTAACACCAAAAAGTGTCATAGCTATGGATTATAAGACCAACAACTAAGGCCTCTTAGCATAGTATAACCACGTATCATAAGACTACTCCACTACCCACCTCTCATACTGCTGAGATATTCCCTGTTCGCCTTATTCCCATTTTGCCTACTTTACCATTCGGCTACAATACACGGGCTTTAACTAGAATACACAATTTATCGTTGGTGCTAAGGAGAGGAAGGAGCAGACATGAAGCCCGAACAGAGTTGAATTTGTTAGTGGTGTGTGACAAGCTAGTAGCAGGAGCAGAGGCCGTGGCTGCAACTGCAAGGATGTATGAGTAACTAATTCCAAATATAGCACACCAAAATACTTAATACAAGTGTAACCTACCTACGTGGCTACATCGGAAGTGCGTATCTCAGGGTGCGGGTGCGAGTAGTATAGTGCAATAGTTTCAAAAATGACGTCAATTCTGTGGCGCTGCGGTATAGGTTTATTGATGAGGACAGTAGGAGGGGGTTGGCAAAATTTTATTCACAGGCCCAAGGGTTACAACATGTAAAATGCCTAGAGGAGATACAAAGCAAAATGCAGAGGCTTTGAGGGGGCTTCTGGAAGTGCCTATACAGGCGAGTTTGGACCCAGTTGGGTGGTCTTTTGCTGAACTTTTCTCGCATGTGGGTACTAAATCTATTGTGTAAGGGTTGGGTGGTCAAGTCCAGGGAGATCTATACTGAGGGACCGATTACATCCCCCGAGATACTGTCAGAGCCCCCCCAGACGCAGGATGACAGCATCAACAGCATACAAGAGACACCGAACAGCCAATTTAGGCTGGTACTCTCGGTAACCCCGTGCATGCCCCGTGTAAGTAGTATGGAATCTGTTAACCATAGCTCTTCCCCCTTACTGTTTACTCCCACACCCACCTCAAGCCCAGTCCCCTCACTCCCCCCAGAACCAACCACCTCCCCCCCCCACATAATTTACACAATTATGAAAGCCTAACAAAGATTATGATCACATTAGGTTCACCTTGAAAGGTTCCGGAAATAAAAGTGATAATTTTGCTTACTTTCATGCCTGCAGAATGCAATTCGGAAGGTGCTATCAAGACGGACGTGGAGTTGGGGTGTCGGGTGGGGGAGCGCCAACACTGCTACGCACATCGTAGCTCCCATTTGTTGAGGCAATTGCTTGCTTGCTTGTTGTTGTACATGTACATGGAAATAATCATGCTTATACTCAACTGTTAAAAAAGTAAACTCAGGGCATAAACTTACAGCATGTTCCAGATCATACACACTGTGGTATCCTTGCACGCCGATAGCAATTATAATATTACAACTGTAAAGTCGACTGAGATTATTGACAACCGACAGAACAGAGTTATACATGCACATATATAAAAATCTTAAATGACGTCATACAGGAAATAAGGGAAACCATACACAGCTCAACAGACAATAGAGGCTTTTCTCCAAAGATAATGGCCAGTCCCTCCTTCTCAAGTTGGGAGTACCTCTTCTCAGCTGCTGTTAGCGTTCTGGAGGCATAAGCAACTGTACCATCTTCCATGGTGTGTGATAATACCGCCCCCAAGCCATATTGAGTTGTACATATGGGGTATACTAAAAGTCAGGAATAGAAAAGGCAGCGGCAAGTATAATTGGCAGGCATGAAAATAAAATGCCGCTACACGATCATGAAACGTGGGAGGGTGGTTGCATGCCATGGTCTTCCTTGAGCAGCAATCGGTGCAATGGGAAGTACACACCCAAAGTCAAAATTATTAATCCACAGAAGAGTGCTAGAGAAGCTACAAAACTTGGGGTTGAAGCTAAACAGATCTAAGTGTTTCTTCCTCCGCTCCCAAATTGAATACCTCGGACATGTCATTTCATTGTCCGTTGGAAAATTGATGGGGCGCAAAGGGTAGACGATTGTACCTGTACAAGCCTTTATGTGTGTTCACCGTAACATATTCCTTTGACTCCTCGTACGCCTCTGTATTTAAAAACTGCAGATGGTCGTGTAAGGTTGGACCAGTAATAAGGATGTCATCAATGTATACTGACACTCCTTTAATCCCTTGTAGCAGATTTTGACAGAGAGGGGTTATACCCAACAGCTGAGAAGGTCCGAGCAATCCAAGAAGCTCGAAAGCCACAAAATGTCAGTGAGCTACGATCCTTTTTTGGCATCATAAATTATTACCACCGGTTTTTACCAAATCTCTCAACCGTTTTGGCACCATTGTACCGTCTCCTACAGAAAGATGTTAAATGGATGTGGGGACAGGAGCAGGATGAAGCATTCAGTGCCGCTAAGGAAGCCCTGCAGGATGACTCGTTGCTAGTCCACTACGATGAGTCGAAACCATTGATCCTGGCCTGTGACTAAGGGCAACTGTAGGTACGCTCGCGACAGGTCTAATTTTGAAAAATACTGGCCTCCAACTAAATTCGCTAGCAGTTCATCCACCCTGGGGAGTGGGTAGGAATCTGCAGAACAGGCTCAGTTTACGGTAATCTTATAGTCTCCGCAGATCCTGACTTCCCCGCTCTACTTGACTACAGGGACTATGGGGGCTGTCCATTTCGAAAATTGGACTGGTGAGATAATTCCCATACTTTGTAACTTCTCCAACTCCCGTTCAACCTTGAAAGTGACTCTCTCAATGGGTGAGGTCCACACAACCTCTCGCTAGTAAGTCTGGACCCTCCCCTTCAACCACCTGCACAAACAATGCTAGCTTATTTAAGTACCGTGAAGGCTTGCAAACGCCGTTTTCACCACCATCAGCTGGGAGGAGTGCGTGATCTGGAACCCTCTGACCTCAAATTGAAGTCCTACAGTGGCCAACTCATAAAGGTCTTTGGACAGCTGCCTGTTGTGGTTACTTATGAGCAAGAACAGAGTGAGTGACTTCCACGGTGGTTAAAACGGCATTTTGAAACCTTTCCCACACTTATATAGGCCTGCACCAGTTCCAGAAGAGGTCCATTGTGGTTAGAACGGCGTTTACAAACCTTCACGGTACTTAAATATGCCAGGACGAGATTTACAAGACTACCACGGGTGGTGAAAACGGCATTTGCAAACCTTCACCGTACCTTAAATATGCCAAAACGAGATTCAGAAGACTTCCACGGTGGTTAAAACGGCGTAATATGTGGTCAAATCATGTTTTAGTACAGTGGTATTTTGTAAAGTGTTTCCTGTGTTTGGTACTGTTGAAATAGCCACTTTGATCTTTACATATAATGTCTATGATAGGAATGCAACTATCACGGGAATAAGTAATGCCTAATAATTCGGGTTTCGTGTCATTGTAGCCCAGTTTGTGTACTGCCTACCTCTGCCTGTGATACTATAAGTGCCCCCCCAGACCATCCATGGCACTGCCCCCCCCCCTAGGACCCCTGTAAACAGTCCCTTCTCGCCATATTTGGTTCCCCCTATACTTGACTATTTCAAGTTACAAATGCGAACTACACAGGAGCGAGATAGCTTACTTAAGTAGTTCAAAGTCTTTATGTCACAAAACTATCGTGGAGGGCGTACGACAATAGTCGATAGATGCAACACAGTTTCTCGATCAAATGTTGCACTTGTCATTCCATGTATATTCACTGCCTCTCAAAATGGTGGCATGAACTTAGTATCCAGTATCCCTTGGCAGGTAGTAGAGTCTACAGCAGAGTCTAGAGTGGAGTCTGTACTATGGCAGGAGGATGACAGAGTCATACTGGTGGAGAAGGCATACAGAGGGCGTGCATGTGACGTCACCTGGTAGGCAATTTCTGCATATTTCCAGATACTACCATATACACTGAATGCTTGCAAGCAAGGCTGACAAGTGGACCGGGAAGCATGAGCTGTCTGTGCAGTCAGCCTTATATGCTGGGTTTTCCAGGCGAACTAAACAATGACACTTAGTGTATTCGCTATATGTTCGAAGCTATGGACTCCAGTGGCAGCGTCCTTCAGCTACTCATGTCACACCGTGGATGGTTCCCCCTCAAAAACGGTCCACCCACCCCCCCCCCCCCCCAAGCCCATCTGCAGCAGAATAATTGGTCCCCTGGACCAAATATTGCTGCCATACCTGGTCCCATCCTCGGCATGGTGTTCATTGAGAGTGTCAACAAAAGCTGTCCGGGAATGATGCTTGGTCACCATGTTAGCCCTTGCACCGAATGTATTCATTCTATTTCTGAAGGTACATGGAGTCAACTTTCTCAAAGTACATGTACATGTGAATTGGCTTATGGCTGCATGTTGCTGGACACTTCATTTACGTGGGCTGAATTGAAGGAGTCGCCTGCTCTCCAGTTCTGAAAAAAGGGAAAAAACCAGCTCTGGATAGAATGAAACTGAAACTACTACTAAGTTGTTAACTAAACACCAACACATTTTTTTCTCGAGTGGGCTACATGCTCGAAGGGCCCGCCATTTATATATAGGCGGTGCCGCTTCATGCCATGGTTGCCACTGATCTTGTACTCTATTTAATGCACATGTGTGTAATACATGATGCCATGTATCAGGAAGGAAGTATGTGCCTGATAAATAATATGTGACCAATTGCAAGTGCATTTAAATTTACACTGTAAATACTTGCACATGTACAGATGTGTAAACTATATTAACATAATGTAAACTTGTAACTTGTAAGCGACAACAATTTGGAAATCTGGAGTTCACATCAGTAATATGAATTTGAAACTTAAACCCCAAAATTGTTGCATGAACAGTGCGTAACGAATGTGTAACAACTTATTCACATGAGACGTAAAGTCATGATCAGTTCACTTCTTGAGGACAGTGATGTCATGGAGTCTTCTGAGTTTACGTCGATACTCGCCAGGTGAATTGTATGCAACTGTTCTGAGACCCTATTCAATTATCTTGGGTTTGGTGTGGGGGCCTGCAGGGGAAAAATAGGGAGAATTGAGATAAGAGTAAGCCCCTAAGGAGGGGAATTTAATTGGACAAATGGTCAAATCCCTCACTTTGATGGCCCTTCTCATAATTCACGAACGATCATGAACTAGCACCGCCCTTCCACCTTCCCTGTGGGTGATGTAAGTGGAAAGGTGCGGTCTACTACTCAACAGGAAGGGATTTACCCCAAAAGTTTGCTACTTACCGCATAAACTCTTTCGCGAGGTCGGAGGGCACGTAAAATGTGCCCGTTGCATGCAAAGTGCGTGAAGGCCTGCTTAAGTACCAGGAAGGTTTTGCATAGGGCCACAACCCCTGCTGCTATTCCTAGGAACAGTAAAAGGCAATATCCAAGGGCATACATGCAGCAAGCTGCAGTTCTTGATTGTGACAATGAGGTGCCTGGGCTTAATAAAGGTGCACCTGCGTGCACGTGGTGCAGTTACAATATACGACATCAAGATGCACGTTGTGGAACTCACTGTAAGTTCATATAGCTAAGAACATATCCAGCTGTACCTTGATGTTAATGTTCTACCCATCTGTTCTACTATCCCACTACAGTACAAAGGGCAGCCTTTCATTGAATTTAGGGGCAACTTCTTTCAAACATGTACATGTATGTAGAAGACCTCGAAGTCAATGATTACCTGTTGCCTGTAGTAGATGATATAGTGCCAGTCCAGGCTGCCCAACCCCCAGTAGCCAAAAGGGGTCATCAAAATCAATGTACTTACCTCGCTTGATTTTGCTGATGATACGGTTGTGAGGGGGAGGGGCACAGGACACAAATGGCGTAGGTGAGTGTGACTCCCACTGGCTGTGGCCGTGGCGCCGGTGGTGGTGATGGCGGCGGTGGTGCCGTGAGGGGGGTCTGTGAATCCATGACGGTGATGAAGAAGCGGATGATCTCACCGATGACTGCACCGAGGACAGAGAAGAAGTGGAGGAGGACAGGGACGATGATCTGGATGAGGATGCTCCGCGACTGTGACGTGGCCTGTGCTCACCACTCTCGGTGTCGCTGGACGCCGAGAGGCCGCGCTGGCGGAGGGAACGTGTGGCGCCGTGGCGTCGCTGGTGTTGGGATCGGGAGACGGGGCGACCTGACCGTTTGGCTTCGACGGCGATGTGTTCCAGATGGACGTTGGTGCCCATTTGAGTTAGTGGGAGGGGGGCGTCGGCGATGGTCATCGCTTTCGTCTCCCGACGAATCCACCGCTTCGTCATCGTTGGCTAGTTGGTGCTCGGTCCTCCTAGTTAATGGCGGCTGCTGACCTGTCGTGGTGGCGGCGCGGCCTTGGTGTCGATTAGCGACCGTAGAGGCTGGGGTTTTTGGCGTTAACGGGGTCCGTTGGTTTGCTGAGCGGGACCGGCACTGGCCAGTCAAGGTGGGGGTTGATTGAGCGCTAAGGTGATGGTGTAGCCGCCGGGCCATCGCATCCTTCGAGCCCTTACATGAGAGGTTAGCGTTGGCAAGGCGAAGGTGTATAGCGTCCTTGCGCAGCGCTCGGATGGACGTTAGCGACTCTTTCTAGGGGCGGTGCGCAGGAGCGTGTCATGAACTCGCATCTTCTGGTCTGGCTGCATTAACCTGAGGTAACATTCTGTTAACTCCACTTTAGACCCAGTACCCCCAGAGCTAGCTAAGCTTGACTCTTTGAGTAAGCAACTCATTCAGCGAGCAAAATGTTATCAGACAGTTGTTAGGCTGGGAACATACACTGGTAAAGTACCTGTGTATAATTCCCTTAAAGCCTGTAAGGGTACCATGTTTTTTCTTCCACTGCCATTGAATAAAACACTTGAGACCCTTGACGAGGTACAGCCTACTAGCAATGTGAAGACTGCTCTGCCAAATCCAGAGTTGTTTATCATAGTAAATGGGAAGTCCACAAAAAGTAACACCGTTTGGCGGACCTTAGGGGATGTAAATGCTGTAAAGAGTGCAATACAAACACTGAAACAAACAAATTGTATATGTACATGTTGATGATGCATCTGTTGACAAGGCAGCTACAAAGGTTATAGAAGTTGTGAGGAATGCTAGTAGCACTATGCTGGAGAAGGCAAGTGTAGACGATATCCAAGGATTTCAAGCTTTCACCATCCGAAACTTAGACAACAAATTGTCTACGGATTCTGACACAGTATCGCAAATTGCTCAGTGTCAAGGAAGACCCCATAGACAATCGTCAACAATATCTGGATTCAGGAGAGGATTACATGTCAGATTCCTGATGAGTCCAACCCTGACCGCAGTTCACTTTGCCTTATGACCCAGTACTGTTTGGTGCCGCAGACACTCAGGAAATCCAAACTTGCACCTGGTAATGCTAATGCTGTGGAAAGCTAACATGGACATTCAGTTTGTGGCAGAGTCATCACTTGCTCTTGCCCACTATGTTAGTGGTTATGTTACAAAAGCTGAAAGATGTAACATGCAAGAGATCTGGGAAGAAGTTAGCGAAAGTAAGAGCATTTATGGCCGTCTTTGGAGCTTTGGCATCAGAAGTCTACGCTTTCAAGAATGTGGACTGTATGGGGCCAGTGATCTGTTGCTCGGTGACCACCTCAATGAAAAATCTGACACTGTCAAGTGGATAGATGTTTCAATGCCTCACAAACGAAATAGGCGCCCCATAAACCACAAGGTGTTGCAAGAAATTGCCAAGCATAATCCAGATTGTGAAGAGATCTTTGAGGACAATCTAATAGACACATTCTACCCTCAGAGGCCAGCAAATTTAGAAAATGTCTCTATGACTTTGTGGCTTACTACGATTGGCGTTAATGGAAATAGGAAGTACAGAAAACTCACAAAGCCTCGGCTTCCCAATCATAAGCTGTTTGATCCCGAAAATGAAGCACAGAGGGAAGACTATTATTACTCTCTATTACTTCTCCTTACTCCATTTAGAGAGGGAAGTGGTCTTCTCCTTGCAGAACGAGGACAGCTTGGCTCACCATGCCAAACTAAACAAGATGTTGGAAGCCCAGTCTAACATGGGGAACAAGAAATGGTAAGCAAAAGAGGATGATGACCCACAGTTGATAGGTGAAGCTAAAAATGCCATGAATGAGGTCTTTGACGTGAATGTCAATTCAGGTGATGATCTGTCCTTAAAAGATAGGATCAATATGTTAAACGCAGATCAAAGACGCATGTTTGACAAAATACATAACCATCTCCTTCACCAACAGCAGCACGAAGCCAATGAATGTAGTTGTGAGTTCAAACCACTTCATATGTTTCTCAGTGGTGTTGCAGGGACTGGCAAATCGTTTCTTATTGAAACGATAAAAGCTTTAATCAGCAGTATGTGGCCGTCAGATGATCTAACGTGTGCTATTACAGCACCCACAGGTTTAGCTGCTTTCAATGTAGATGGTAATACCATTCATAGAGTCTTCCAATTGCCCATGAGCATGAAGGTAAATCAGCTACCTATTTGGTCACTACCAAAAGCTTCTCAAAAGGTTATGAGAACCACTCCTCGTAACGTAAAATTCATAATTGTAGATGAGGTTTCAATGGTGTCCAGCCTCAACTTAGCGTACATGCACCTGAGGTTGGAAGAACTTTTTGGCACAAATGAGTGGTTTGGCTCTAAAAATATGCTCTTTGTTGGTGATCTTCTCCAACTACCACCTGTCAATGGAATAATGTCTTTGAGAAGATTACCAAAAAATCCCTGTCATTCAAACTGGGGTGTGCAACATCAGCATCAAATTTGTCAGCTACAGACACGTCTATTACTCTCTGTTCCAGAGTACGCAGGGTTTCATCAGTTGGGCAGCCACGTCTTACACCGTCCAACATTACTGAATATTCTGTCTTTTTTCTGGCGTTCATTAATGGTGAGTTCCTCATAAACAACAGTATCTCTCCAAATGTTAGAGCTTCAGAAATCTGGTCACACTGATACAATACCAGGCATTGGTGTCCCACCTCTTCCAATCCTACCCCATACATGTAGCCATTCGCTATGACCAGCTCTTCCGCCAGGCTGCTGCTAGGGACCCACTGCTCCACTGGGACACCTTTAAGGAGGACTTGCTGGTCTAGTGCTCAACCCGCCGGTCCTTTCGAGCACCAATCTCCTCCCGCCTTGGACCCCCCACCCACAGACCCAACAGTGGGCAGGCTACCATGCCTGCTGGAATGCAGGCTGTTGTACAACTGGAGCCACCACTGAATGTCTGCCCGAGCCTGGCTGTTCAGTGTGACATGGTGATGGAGTCAGGGAGGTCAGAAGATCACTGAGGTTTTATGTAACCAACACTCTCTGCAAAGAGTTGGGCTACCAGGGAAAACAAAGTGACTGGGCACTGTATCCTCCCACTACTGACATACGAAACCATGTGTACAGTGCCAAAAATGCACTAGAATTGAGCAAACTTGACCAAGAAAACACTCGCTTGAAAATTGATCAATGGCAGTCGACAAATTTTGAGGCATCATACTTTTTTCGGGCTTTTGTTTTAATAGATGGAGAGCCAGCTGTCAAAGAAGACAAACAATGACCAAGCCTGACATATTCCCAAACACTGTTAGTGAATCACCAAGAGAAGTGGCAGAAACAACTGCTAGAGCAATATGGCAATACAATGAGTATTGCCATATCGCTGTAGCACTAGCCCTGTTCTTTCTCTGTGTACGAACCAATGTGGGGTATTCGGTGGTTGCTGAATTCATTGTGCAGGAGGAATCAGCTGAAAAGATAGCAGAAGCCCTTGGTGTAATCAAGCAGTGGAACCCCAGCTGGAATCCCTCTTTTTTCATGACCGATTATTCAGAGGCTGAGCTACTAGCAATTGAACAAGTGTTAGCAAAGAGTAACTGAACTGAAGGCCTCACCTCTGTGGAAAAATGGTGTCAGGCAGTGGTTGAGCACAAAGTGGCTTTCTTGTGGAATAAATTGAGAGAAGGACCTGGTCACTTGCAATAATGTGTTGAGTCAGCAGTTGTGTAGACCAATGATGTTTGTCCATTGCCAAAACAAATTTTAGACCTTGTTCCAAGACCATTTGAAAATGGGAATGAGAATAAAAGACTTCATAGGCCACATCATCTCACAGGGTTAGTCTTCAGTCTCTCCTTTTCATATACTTTGTAAAGCCATCATCAACTGCAGCTGGCTACCTTGTGATCTCGTAAGGTATGTAATGTTTGCATAATACACTAACATGAATGTAAGTCACATTTATAAATATTGCACTTCACTGATTTTTGGCACAAACGGCACCCCAATCCTCTGAGGTCATGATGAGAATTGATGGCAGGTAAATTCAACAGCGCATCCATGTATTTGCTCACGATCATCTGGGTAGTACCAAACCTCCTCTTCAATAGAGCTTAGGAAGCTTAAAACACATGAAGTGTGAAGTTAAAGCATGATGGGATATGGGGATGGGGCGTTTATGGCTTAAATGGATGGACATTCGCGTCTGTGCTGTGGCAACTTTCTCGTGGTGAGTATATTAATAGTTTTTGTGTGAGCATGGTCGGCGGGCTTTAAATGGGAGTGTGCTTCTCTTAGTAACGGCAAACTTATCCTAGTAATGGCATCTTTACGCTAGTTATGGCATGTGCTTTGCTATAGTAACGATACGCCTAGCGGTATAGTCGGTTCCGTAAGGCTGAGCTATGGCTAGGGTTGGGCTGGGGCTTGTTCGGTGTTATCTGGGCTCTCTCACACTTGACTTACTACTGTGAGGCTCACACAGTTATGGAACACAACTGTGAGCCTCACAGTGGTAAGTCAAGTGTGAGAGAGCTGAACGCTCGTAATGTTAATTTGAGTGAGCCTCAGACACATAGCGTTTTATAATTCAATCAAGGAGCTGGCAAACGCAAAACCAGAGATTGTTATCCATAGTTCAATCACCATTTTCAATAGGATCAGGGCATCCTCTTCATCTGCATCTGCCGACAACATATGTCAGTAACATACTAGGATTGGGTTTCGTGGATGTGAACTTGGCTCACGTAAAGATGTTTTTGAGTTTTGGAAGGCTCACTTGTGACTAAGTTGCAACAAGAGCGCATAAGAACGGGCGGCTAGAGTAAGAGCGTGTAACTCCAATAGAAGCCCATAGTCCGGGCAAAATTATTGAACCGTACTAAAAATAGAACATCCGGTCACGTGTGCGCTTAGCAACAATGCATAAGGGCTTATGTCAACGCAGCGTGTGCAGTGCGTGTTACTATTTTTAGTACTGGCGGTAAATTCCGCCCGGTTTCGAATTTTACGTAGTTACACGCTCTTACTCTAGCCGCCCGTTCTTATGCGCTCTTGGTTGCAATTTTGCAGCCTGGGTGGGTTGACTGTACAAGCACATTGCCTGAGCGGATACTCTCACTACCCACCACCTCAGCCTCCGGCTCAGTTATATCTAACTAAGGGGCTATCCTATGGTTAACTTTGGAAAATGGGAATAGGGCTGGGGCAAGGAATTATTATTGGAGAGAAATTTCTACATGCACAGTGAGAAGTCTATTAAATGTGAGAAAGGACAATATCACTAATGTTTAGCCTGTATGTTTTATACAAATACCTTTATCTAAGTTCTGTGGTTGACTAGCTCTCTCAGTTTCTTTCTGTTCCAGTGCATCCTAGAGAATGCAGTAAACATTACAAGGTGATATAGTATAGTTCTATGTGATTATACTTGACATGGTTGCCTTCTGTTTGCTACGGGGTAGGAAGCTATCAACATCTATCAATTCTGAGAAAGTCATTAACCCATAATTGGTGTTGTCTCATGATACCATATATAACAACCCCCAAGTTCACCCCATTGACCACCCTCACCCTTTGAACCACTATCACTTCCTGGGCCAAAACAACCTCACAGGCAAAGTATCCCGCAGTGGTCCAGCAACAGAGCTCGGCCTCTGCTTGTAAGACTAGCCTCAGTTTGGGATTGCAGGCTGCTTCTGAGCTGTAAGTACAAGCTCAAAGGCTTTTCTGAGGCAAAGTTGTTTGTGAGAGAAGATAGCCCAGGCCGCCTAATGAACACAAGACTTCCTCAAAGCAGCCTGTGTTCTGAGTGAACAGTTTTTTAGAATCTCGGAAATACAATTTGCTCGCAATCGTGGGTGATTTTAATGTTGATTTTGCTCGTGGTAATGTGCAAGACTCCAACATTCTTGACCATGGAAGAGGCCTCAGCACAGAATAGGAAATGGTCCACCCAGGAATGAGCCATGCTACTGTCGCTCTCATAAGTAAACTCGACTGAGGGAAAATGGACATGGGACTGGTCAATGGTGCAATGGGAACAGTGGTTGCCATTTGCTACAGCAACGGTGGAACTCCACCTCATCTTCCAGTTGCAGTTATGGTGCGGTTTGATTCCTACCAGGGTCCCACTCTCCCTGATAGCACTGTCCCCATCACCCCACTCTGCCGCACCTGGTCTGTATCAGGTGCTTCATGCTCCCGCCTACAGCTCCCTCTCAAGCTAGCCTGGGCTGTCACTATCCACAAGGCTCAGGGCCTCACATTGGATAAGGTGGTTATCAATGTTGGAAAGAAAGAGTTCTCAACAGGACTAACATTCGTTGCCTGTTCTCGAGTGCGTCACATGGAGGACCTTCTGCTTGATCCTCCATTTCCTTTCCAACGTGTGGCAAATCTCTCAAAGAGTCATCGTTTGCAGGAAAGGCTCCTTGAAGATGCAAGACTCCTCCTCCTAGAAAGAAACACACTACCCATGCAATCTCCAACCCCATCCTTCCCACCATAGACTCTCCCACCCCCAGTCCTCCCATCATGGATGCAGGGGGGCTGGGGGTTGGAGAGTCCATGGACCAGTGGCTTGGACTGGTGTGGTACTCTGCAGGGGGCTGGGGGTGGGAGAGTCCATGAGGGAAGGGCTGGAGGTGGGAGATACATGATGGGAAGGCTGGGGGTGGGAGAATTCATGATGGGATAATACCAACTGAGCCACTGGAGCTCTGGCATTGGAGCAGAGGATCTGCAGAGTGGTAGACCACTTCACTCCATCAGTCATCAAACCAATCAGAATAAGATAAGTTATCTGTAACAATACAAATAGTATCACCTATGTAGATTGTAGACTCCTGGCTACATGTCATCTACTCCCACACACTCTCTTTCACCCAGCTATACCCTGTCTACTCCAAGCCCCCCTTTCCTCACCCACATACATGTCATATACTCCTAGCCCCCTGTCTTACTCACATCCTACACGTCATATACTCCACCAATAATATGCATTTAGAGAATGGACATTAGGAAGATGATGGAAGGCTGAGGAGTTGATGACATGTAGTTGGGTGAGTGAGGGGGGCTTGGAGTACAGTATATGTAGGTGGGAGAGGAAGGGGAGCTTGGGGTACATGACATGTACATGTAGGTAGAAGAGGGAGGGGGTTTGAGCAAATGGGACAAATCCATTCTGATCTTTCACTCCAGCTGTGAGCGTAAGTACACCGTAGGCCACATCGACAGCTACCCTCCAAATGGAATCGGCACAGGTCACATTTATCAACTCCACTAGCAATTGCTCCATGGTGTAGGACTGGAATCAAGACATCAGTGTAGCTGGAGTTCCAGTTAATTGTCTCACCACTTTTGCCTTCATATCGTATAAAACATCCAGGGCTGTCCAATACCTTTGTGATGGAACCTAGGTCTACTTGCTCGGCTACAGCAGCTGGTTCAGGTGTAGACTTCTCAACTTGTATCTCAGGTACAACAGTCTCTATGTCTGGACTACCTGACATACCAGCAGCACCAGAGTCTAGCAGGCAAGTCTTCTGCTTATAAGATTCCTCCTGCCTACGAGGCTCCTCCTGCCTGTCAGACTGCTCCTCTGGCGGGTGAGACTCCTTGTGCATATGAGACACCTCCTGCTGGTCAGACTCCTCCAGTTGGCGACACTCCTCCTGCCTGCAAGACTTCTCCTGCTGGCGATACTCCTCACGCTTGTGACCTTCTTCCTGCTTGTGAGAAATAAACCTCAAGAGACGCTCATGACTCCTCCTCTGTCTCGAAGGGGAATAGTTCTTTCTCTTTTTGGGTATACAATTCTTACTAATGCACACCACCTCGGGGCTGGCAAATTCTTGGTGTCTGTGTTTCCAGACAAGTTGCACCAACGTTCTCCGAGCATTCTCTTGAAGTCCACAGTGAAGACAAGCCCTAGGTGAATGCCATCATTATGTTCAAGTCCTCGGTGAAGACACAAGCCCAGGTCAATCCCTGGTGAAGACACAAGCCCAGGTCAATCGCTGGTGAAGACACAAGCCTGAGATGAAGAGTCAACTTGAAGACAAGTCCTAGGTGAACACAAGCCCATGGTGAACACTAAAACATAAAATCTCTAATTAAGGTGACACATTCTTAGTAGAAGTCATTTGAGTGAGCTTCTGTATTACAATATACAGGAATTATGCTACAAGAGCTTAGTATTGCCCACCAGGTGATGCCATAAAATTTTGGAAGTCACCTTACAATTGAGGTTTTAGACATGCTATTTACTTTATATATGTGCACACACATTAGGTGGTGTGGGTTGGGAACCACCTCCCCGTGGTCCACACTGGGATCTCCTAACTATTTAGGTGAAGCCTAATGTCACACTATTTACTATGACCTGACATATATTACCAGGCTTCAATATGTAGTTAGAAGATGCAAAGTGTTCCCAAAATACACCTTTTCATTGATGTGTTAAAATTTAATGAACTTTACATCTGTGATGCTTTGTGTGAGTATGGTCATAATGAATTGATCAAATTTTTTTAATACTAAACCCTTATCAAAATTAAAGTATGAGTATATAGTTACAATAATTATCGACATACAGAATTTGATGTGGCAATGTGCTAAAATGTCCATCCAACAACAATAACCATTTTTCTTCTCCAAGTAAACCAAATGCAACCCACTCCCAGGCCAATAAACCACCCAACTCATTAAATTTTATAACCTGACCTTGATGTGAGCAGAATAAATTATCTTTACATTTACATCAACTAAACGACAGCTTTTGCCTTCTTCTAACTTGTTAACGTCTCCCTCCCACAAGACCAGATGACAACATCCTGATAAATCTGCAACATTCACATCCTGTTTCTTCAATTCTTTACCATCTTTCCTCGTGACCAATACAACATCTTCCACACTTACTACCTTTGCTGTAATATTGATTGGCTGACTGACTGCCAACAAAGCCAATTCACCTATTTTCACATCTTTTGCAGATTTAGCTTCAATGGGCCCAAACTTTCGATGAAAGTAAGAAAGAGAAGCATTCTTCCTACTTTTCTTCAAAGGTGAAACAACCACTGGCACTCCATGCACACATGCCATATCTGTCTCTTCAATTTCTGATACATCCCATTCACTAATCTTCCTCTTCTTGCCTATGTCAGATGCCATTTCATTATACTCCCGAGACTCTGATCATGGATTCGTTAGTTCCAAGCACTTTACACTGGGTTGGCAACAATTGTTGCCGACTGTACTCCTGGTTCTTGAACAGCTATAAACGTTGAACAGATTATCTCTTCTTTCTTCCTCTTCTATGCGCTCCTTTCTCTCCAACACCCATAAACGCTCTACAGCCTGCTTGTTCTCGCAGAACAGCTCTCAATATTTTCGATCAAGGGCTCGGTAATCCCTGTTACGCTTCTCAAGTTGAATATCTCTCTCCTCAATAACTTCTAACCTCTTGACTTTCTTTTGGCACTCCTCCAACTCCCTTTCCCAGTCCACAGCGTCCTTAAACTCCTGCATCCTAAACATCTGCGCATGCGTAAATTACATAATATGAAGATGAGTAGTTTTGGCCACACTAACACCTGGAGTCCAAAACTGCAGCATAGCACTCAAATGGATAATAATCCAGTGTGTTTTGGCGGTTGGGCCCCTCCCCTCTATGTCCACCTCCTTCTGATGTCATTCATGTGATGAATGCTCTCAGCTGTCCCCATTTTTCACCACTTTTCCGCTCCCATGCATTGTTATGAATGGTAACCAAAACTATTAATGGAGGAGGCCTGAGAATCAGGCTAAGTCTATTCATTTAATGAAAACTTGCACTACAATCTTTTGATGGCTGGTTTGGCCCTTGTGAAAGTTATTGACTAGCTTGGAATCTCCCTTTCTAAAAGAAGAAACCTAAAACAACTTTGATCAATTTTGGTCTTGAACTTGTAAAAGCAGAGAAGGTAAAACTAGATAAAACTGCAGGAATAACAAGAAATGTTACATTCTTGTAAATAGAAACCATTTATTGTTCCTATCACTATTTATTGTATCACTACATGTTTGCTACATGTCATGTTTCTACAAAATTTCATGTTTGTGAATAGAATACGTCATGGGTGGAGTTGGGGTGGAGCTTCAGTCTGGATGGAAATCCACGTAAAAACATTGGAAAAGTAACAAAATTTTACATCCAGATAATCGACCTCAAAGCTTTCCATACAAACTTACCTAGCCGGCTGGCCACACTCACAATGACGATTACAAGGCCGGCGCTAGCAATCGCTATAGGTGCCATTACTCAAGTCTGAGTCCAGATGAATCCCGAAGTGAGCTTCCAGAGCTGCTCTATCACTGAGGATGTCGTCAAGAGTGCTGCCACTACTTGTAGATGTCATTCTCAACTTGCACACATTCTCACACACCACAGTCACTGTTGTTATGACCTTGAATAATTCTAAATCTAATATGCGGCTGCTTGCTCATGAGTCCGACCAAGAAGTGCCAGTCAAAAATAATATTTCATTTATACTTCATACTTACTCAACTTTCTTTCACACCAGATGGCACCATGACACCATCCCCACCGAGTACGCCTATCACCTCTCAGACACCATCCTCATCTGCTTCACCCATCATCTCCCCTTCACCAGGTTCACCAGCCACTCCATCCCCACCAGGTATCTGCTTCACCCATCTCCCCTTTGCCAGGTTCACCAGCCACTCCATCCCCACCAGGTACATTGACCATCGTCAGGCAGACAAACAGTCCTGGTGAGTGTTTCATGATATTGTAAACAAACACAATTACATACATCTTACTGGGCACGACAAACATGTTCACAATTATAAGAAACTAATTATGAAGAGGAGCTGTTGCGACGTGGAACATATGCCTGTGGCACATTACGTACAAACAGGTACCCAGATAGCTTCAAGGTCGAGAAAGGGAGAAAAAGCAGCTCAAAGGTGGGGAGAGACGCCAGCTACAAAAGGGTACCATGTTCATTACCTTGTGGTATGATAAGAGGCAAGTTGCGGTTCTCTCCTCCAACTGCAACCCAAATGAGCAGATCACCATGCAGAGACGTGTCAAGACAGCTCCACATGTCAAGGAGGTTGAGATTCCGGGCCCAGTCCACCTTTACAACCACAGCATGGGTGGAGTTGATTTCAACGACTAATATCACCCATCTGGACGTTCAACCTCCACTGTGGTGACAACAGCTTTCTAGATCTTTCCTGGCACTTAAACAAGCGTGAACACACTTCACAAGACCTCCACAGTGCTGAAAACTGCTTGACATCAGCGCAGACTTGTTTCTTCGTGCTTTAGTGGGAATTTTCCTGGGACTTTTCATGGGATTTGTCCTGGAACTCAATGTATTAGTATTTGTTACAACTAGAGTGGTATATAAGGCCGCTATATGCTTTTTTGAACCATTTCCGTATTTAATTATTGCGTTTGGTGCCAAGTCGGCTACTAATAGAATAATTCAGTACGCGACGTGACAGCACAGAGAGCTAGAGAAGATGGGAAGTCGAGTCATCGTGCCCAACATGTACTGCCTAGAGGGTGTTGTTCATGGCCATCATATTTGCAAAGCTTTTGCCTCAAAAGTTGTTCTGCAGAACTGGAAGCTCCTCGGCAACAGAGACTCCCAATTTTGAAACGGCCATGCCTTGACAACCGACGTCAAGTACAAAAATTAATCATGTGCCGGAGGATTGCACACTTAAAGAATATATATTAAAAATGAAGCATTACTAAAATTAATGGGGGCAAACGCCAGCATCAAGATCAATGACACATGGTCTGAACTAGTGTTCTGTGGACTCTAGTGGTAGCAAGTGTACGGAAAATAGCATATAATAATGTAATAAGGTTATTATACCCAATTCTGCACCTTACTTCCTGCTACTGGTGGCTGTTGTTCCTAATCCTTTGCCATGGCAAAAACATTTGCGTTGCTACTTATAAACTTTTGCTCTTTCGCGCATGCAAGTGTTCCTACGATGTCTGCAACACTGCAGTATATACAAATATTTGCCATTATTATAATGTTGCTATTGTTTACTATAACGTACAGCAGAAACTGTTCACCACTGTATCGTTGAACAAGAGTATCCAGCTCTGCCCCCAGTGATGAAGCATAAAAGGCTGATGGGTGGGGCTACTATTTTGTTGCGGTAGTGGCTGTGCTTGCTCGTAACCGTACTGCTGGTTGCAGATGTTGTTCAAGAGAAACCTCAAGAGGTCGGAAACGAATTTGTGCAAGCTGTCGGCTGCTTCCATTTTAGTCGTGGTATCGAAGGAGATGTATCCAAGGTCAGTGGATAAGGAGGCGCTGCGCCAGCTTCCTGTGACAAGGCGTAAGGCATGTTTATGATCTAAAGCTGTTAGGCAGATCAGTTGGAATATACGGCACCGGAAATCCTGTTCACCTGCCCAACCCTTACCCTACCCTGTGTGCTAACTAATCAGAATTTCCAGTGCTGTGTATTCTAATGCCTACCCTAACCCCTAACGCCTACCCTAGCACTAACCCTAACCCTACCCTAACCCAAGCCCTACTCTTGCTCTAACCCTACCCTAACCCTAACCCTTACCCTTGCCCTAACTCTATTAAAAGTGTTGGGAAAACAAATAAAGTGTAATGCATGCAAGTACAAAAATGTTCATTATACTGGCAGTTCTTGAAGGGCTTACTAAAACGTATTTTAGTTTTGGTTTTAGTTAACTAAAACAACACTGGTATGTGGTGTATGTGTGCCTTAGCTGTGGCATCAGCTAGTGCTACCAGGAAGTGAAGACCACAAAAGAAATTGTTTATCTTTGAAAGTGAAGCTTGTTGATCTGATGTGAGGTCATCCCGACATCTGGAAGAATCTCAGCTCTATATGCTTCAAGAAGCTCATTCGAATTTTTTTCAACCATCATGTTTGCAACAGTTGACTTGATCTGGTTCATCTTGTAGAGGGGGTGTTTGAGATCACGGAGCACAGCTTGTAATACCTTATTCTGGGTGTGGTGAACTTCCTCCAGATATCCGACAAGGTGGTGACGAAGATAGATACCAGCCGCATTGTAAAACACAATATTGAATCTGTTCCCTTCGAACTTTGCAATTGGAAATTCTGTAACTCCCTGGGTCTTGAGATAAGTCCTAAACATCACATGGCAGCCATTCTAACACCTGTGAACCGTCATCTCCACTGTGCACTAGCTCATGAAACACCTTATCTTCAACTTGTTCAAGACCTTTACCTTCCAGTAGGTTGGAGTGGCATGGTCTAAGAATTGAATTAATAATGGTTCAAATGTGTTGTTTAGTGTGATGGCTTTAGAAAAGCCAGTTATTGCTGCAGCTGCTAGTACTGCTGTTGACCTAAAATCCTAATGACACACGTACAGGTTACTGATCTTGTACATGAATTAATGCTTTGTATTTGGCATAATTCTGCATGCATGGAGTAGTAATTTCACAGTTAGTTCACACGTCGTTTTCACCACCGTGAAAGTCTTCTGAAACTGGTGCAGCCCTGATTTAGTGCGGGAAAAGTTGCGTTGACCTTGCAAAGTGTGAACTGTGCACATGAATATAATTATGTGGCAAACTTCATTACAGGCTGAATTGAGAAGCCTAACCACTTAATTGTATTCATGTGCACAACTATTTGGTTCATGTTTTGCAAGGTCAACGTAAAACTGCTGAAAGCTTGCATCAAACTTGGTCGGGAACAAAGGCAATGACTTTTTATGGTCACCAAACCTTTGCCTGGTCAATTGTAAGTCAGTTAATGACTGCATCAAAAATTCATAGGTTTTGTAACTTCGTGGCTTTTTATGGTCACCCAACCTTTACCTGGTCAATTTGTAAGCCAATTCATGCTGCAAAAATTCATAGGTTTTGTACATCGTGGCTTTTTATGGTCACCATGGAGCGTGTGCGTGTGTTTAGCTACAGGTGAGAACATTGTGACAATTTGCTGACCACATTAATATTGTTCTTGCAGACCTCACTAGCTGCTCACATGCTCTCCAGTATGCTCTGAAGCACCCTCTGGTGGTGCCTGACACTGGAGCACCGTCACACTCCGCTGGATACACCAGGGACTACCTGAAGGGTGTCTGATTTCTACTGGTTGTGGGAAAAATTCCTGAATTGCAATGTAGCATACATTAAGGTATTTATATGGTCTCTAGAACTGAAGACACTGTTCCCCTTCCATCTTCATGCTGAAATCTCTGTCCATCTCGGTGTGTTTCTATTGCGTGCTTCCTCTGTTTGTAGAGTCTCAAGTTTAGGTTTCTAGAATCTCCCTTGACAAGTTAATTTTTTCTTCATGCAGATAAGTTAGTGCAAATTGTGTTATGACTTCAGATCCTGACTAATGAATTATGCAGGATTAGTTGCCAAATAAACTTTGATTAAACCACTTCCTGGTTGAGAATATATAGTCTTGACCACTGACATTGCCATCTAAGGAGTTCCAACACAGTAGGTTTCATCAAACTGGTGATACACCATTACTGTAGGAAATGGTTACTATACTTTGCAGGTAGAATGTTAGAAGGAAACTGACAGCATAATTGATTAACCAGGTAAACCACAAGTTTACTTCATTCTTGTAACTGTTGACAACCTGCAAAGCGCAGTATTATAGGACATGTATTGATGTGTGTGTTGGATGTTGCTTAGCAACCAAATCTTTGAACTTGAGTAACACGAAGTGGAAAAGGTAGAGGTGATAATGGGTGTGGTAGTGGGTTGCTAGGGTAACATCCAAGAAATAAGTTACATTCCCCAGATGGAACAGCATTCGTCCTTCGGGCTCATGCTACCACGTCTGGGGAATATAACTCTTCTTTACTGTGGTGTGAACCCACTGTACAGCTTGTACCATTATTCAATCTAGTACTGCCTTGATCCCTTGATTTGGTCTCAAAAAGGGCTTTGATCACTTGATTCAATTTTGATCCCAGTTTCAAACGCTTCAACACAGGATATATAAGTGCCCTTACAATCCACTATCTGTTATGTGTGCAAGTGTTCACTTGAAAACTTGACATAGCTACTTGACCAAGGAGTGCTTTTCTAATGTTTTAACCTGTGCTGGAAAAATATCCAATTTCATCCACCTCAAACTTATAATAAACATAGTTAGCAGGCTCACCTCCTAGACACCAGGACTCTCAATACAAGTTGCATTAATGATTTAGCTGAGAAAAACCTGTGTGGAAGACAGTGCAAATACACTTGACAACTGAACAATATGCACATTGCCTGGGTTACGTGCATTTCCCCCCAAGATATGGCTTTCAAAAGTTGAACGCTACCGCAGCTTTTGTCGCTTGTAATCAGGGAAGCGGAGCGTACTGCAAGCGACAATAGAGGACTGGGAACAAGGCCACAAATTGTGAATGCTGAGGTTAGGTTTGGGAAGGAAGCTGTTCAGAGGATGTTTTGCAGTATTTCAGCCTCAACTGGGTCGCCTTATTCGCTTCCTTAACAAGACCACTGCTCAAAGCGTCTCTGGCAGCACAGAAGTACAAGGAGTCAGCAACAGTGCTGCAATATGCACAGTACAGCAGTGTACTTCAGTCTTGCAAACATTGACCCAGCTATGAGATGAAAACTTGAAGCTATACAAGTTGTCTCACATCATCCTGTATCAAGGACAGATTAAGCAGCTAGCAATTAAGCTGACATTAGCCATACCTGGCCTACAAATTAGCCTAGTTCTTAGGCCTTCCACTGACTTGTTGCAATAATCCTCATCCAAATATCCATCCAATCTCATCAGTACATCATCTACACTAAACCTTACCATTGTAATAATTGTTGATAAATCTTCCGTAGTAAGTTAAACAGATCTTTGCCATTGTCAATACAATGGGTTTCATTGTAGCTGCCACAAATTGAGGATGCATGTTCAACTAAGTTGCCATCTCAGGTGTTTCGAACTGGGTCAGCAATGGTCCCTCATCAAGGTATGTGCGTAAGATGGGTTTTTGTGAATAACTCTTCAATGCCCCCAATGGGTTCTTTGATCTCCCCATTATTTAAATCTCCCAGTCCTAATATGGCCCCACCCACTTTGGGGATCACGTGATCTATTGTCCTATGAATTGGGTCGCTAGACGCGTTTGCTGAAAGACGGTGATAGTACAGATGTGCGATGGCTTTCGTGCTTGCAGTGTCTGCTGTTTATCTAGGAAGGGGTTAGGGATGATGACAGTGTATGATTTTCTATGAAGGAGGGTCAGATGTCGTGAAACCTGGCAAAAGGCTACCCTGGCATTTAATATCGCTTTGGAAAACAATGCTGACTCACCTTTTCTTGCAGTATATTAACTAACCTCCTTGGAATCTGGTAGGGCCAGCATGTAGTAAACTCCACTCAAGTTTGTAGCAAATGTACTTCCTCAGTGGGAGGATGATGCCTTTGGCTACATGAAAATAGAAACCACAAGAAAATCTAAAAAGTCATAAGCTAATTCGAGTTGAATTTCTTGGTATCAGGTTTGGTAAAACCACAGTCAAATCGAAATGAGTAGTGAGGTTGACCCATCTGAAATTCATGATGTAGTGATGTGGTAATCGCTTTGGTGGCGTGTTTTTGGTTGTGGAAATGAGACTATTCCATTGGGGCAGCTTGGACAGTAACTGAAAGCATCCTCCAGGCCTCTGCATACAGATGTTACGGAGAGATTCAGCAGCTGAGGAGTGGACTTTGGAACACCTTTAACTTCAGTCATCTGGTTACAGCCAATCCACAAGCTGTTAGATCCCTATTCGTTTCAAGGGAACAGAATCTCTCAGCCATAGACATGCAAGAGTTGTTTGATGTTCAGTACTCACCGCAAGGATCAAACAAACGTTCGCATGAAGAAGCTGTCATCAACTGGTTTAACCTTCTTCAGGACTGTGAAGGTTAGTGTGTGCATCAAACAACTTTGCATCTACTGTCCTACACCGGTTTCAGAATGCAGTGAGTAGGTTTGGGGTACCTGACTGTGTACGTACAGACAAGGGCGGGGAAAATGTGCGTGTTTGGCAGTTTATGATACACATACATGTCAGTCCATCAGCCGTCATAGCTGGTTCCTCTACCCACAATGTGCGTATAAAACGCTTGTGGAGAGACATGTATCGCTGTGTGAGTGGCCACTACTACGAGCTGTTTTACACATTGGAAGAGCAACAGTTGCTCAACCCACTCAATGATACAGACCTCTATTGCCTTCATTACGTGTTTCTTCCTAGAATCAATAAACATCTTGTTGATTTTGCTGAGAGTTGGAACCACCACTCACTATCGTCTGAGCAAAACCACACTCCCTATCAGCTCATGTTACTTGGCTTGAGGTGCAGGTGCTGATTCAGCAACCACACATACTAAAGCATAAATAGGTGGGCATACTTTCAAGAGCACCCTTTGATCTAGCTTCATTCCGGAGATTACAGTATAAGTGTGTAATGATGAATGCAGGGATGGTGTTGTATCAGCTTCACTGTTAGGTAATTTCATTAGTGGATTTCTGGAACAGTAAAAGGCTGTCAGTAGGTCAGCATGAATTAGAATGTGGTTATAAAGGTAAGTAAATTCTTTGTTTTGCAGGCAAAACTCCCTACTTAAGAGGCAGACAGGGATTTTTTTTTTGCAGTGGGGGCATCCCCAGGAAAACCACTGACTAGCCTTACACTAGCTACAACTTAAAAATACTATGGTTCGTGTTTTTCCATTAATTCCCCATGTACCACGATCTTCCATCTAATCAGTTTATGGTTACTGTGAATATGCCACAAACTATTAGGGGCTTCAACTGAGTATGTACGTCTACGTACTGTTTCTCTTTGACGAAGGCATATTGCCTGAGGATCCACTCTATGAAGAGAAGCCCTCAGTCTTGATCTCTGAATTCTTATGCCACGAATGAGGAGATAGTAAGGTCTTCTCCACATGTTCGATCTCTTCGATTTAGTTGGACAAAAATTGCAGCAATATTAGGAATTAGCAGGAGGACACTGTACCGACGACTACAGGAATGGAACCTTCCTCTTGACATCAACTATTCAGTTATATCAGACACTGACCTGGACAGGCTTGTGACAGAAGTTACTGGTCATTATCATCGTCATCATATGTTGTGCCACATTTATATATGTATACAAATGTGGGGTTGCATATATAAATGTGATGTCACATTTCTAAATGTGGGGTGGCGTTTAGAAATGTGGCTTCACATATATAAATATGTCACATTTATAAATATTGCACTTCAGCTTCGTCACTTGAGCGTAGCTCAGGGGGGCTGGCTTGGGGGCTACTTGGTGTACCTGTAGTGGCGAAAGCTTGATGGGGGTGAGGTCTCTTCCTGTGGCACGTGTGTATGTGGGGTTGGGTTCTGTGGTGTGCGGCTTGTTTTCATGGGAAAGCCTATGGGGCGCCGTTTGTGCCAAAAATCAGTGAATATCCTTTGAAAAGGAAATTCAGAAAGACATAAATAAATTTGCCCGTATCCTTAGGCTTAAATATGGGTTTCAGCAAAACAGGCTAAGAAAAGGAAATTCAACCCCCAAAGCAATTACGTACCTCCCCCATCAACGAATAATTAAGACTATATATATGCCCTCAAGATAGAAGCTACCACGTTGAAACCACTTCAGACTAGAAACAATCTAAGCCAACGCCAACGAATAGCCCTCAGAAAACTTAGAAAAAGGAAAGACATTATCATCAAAAAGGCAGACAAAGGATCCACTGTCGTAATACAAGATAGACAGGAAGACATTGAAACAGGTTTAGAGCATCTTTCAGATAGAGATACATACAGTGAGCTTGAGGAAGACCAAACTAAAGAGATAGCTGAAGAAGTAACCCAAGCTGTTAGATCCATGTACCAAGAGGGACACATAGATAAACCCACTACTGAGTACCTCCTACCTCCACGAATGGTGAGGACCACATGCAGGAAGTGTACTTCCTAAAAAAGATACATAAAACCCACACTCGGCTAGGCCCATAGTTTCTGGTTGTGATGGTCCAACTGAAAAGATTTCAGCTTACTTGGACCACCCTGGCGAAGTTACTCCCCTCCTACATAAAAGACACAAATGAATTTGTTACATTCAGAAACAAGGCACAGCCATGGGTACAAAGACGGCACCTGCCTACGCTAACATTTTCATGGGTGCACTGGAATCCAGAATCCTTTCTGAAACAAACCCCTCCCCCACATATTGGAAGAGATACATATATATTTTTAGTGTGGACTGACACAAAAGAAAGCCTACATGCCTCATCTGCCCACCCCCCTGGAACAGGCCGCCGGGGTATCATCAAAGGAGAAATACTTAGATACCTCCGAACAAACTCTAATGAAACTACGTTCCAAACACACAAAGAGAAGCATGTCGAAAATATGAAAAAAAGAGGATACAGACAAGGTCATAGACAAGAGCATTAACCGATTATACGCGACATTTAGCGCGCGCCGCGTTATTACGGTAGCGGAATTAATCGTAACGTGGAAATAGTTTCACAACCGCGTGACAAAAAACTCCGTGTAGCGGCTGAACGATGGAAGATCGCTGGAGGGCAAGTACTACAAAGTTGATGCGCGTTTCCAGGACTACCCACTGGAGCCAAGAACATGAAGCTATGTCCATCGAAGGCGATGGTAGCGCTAAAGGTGAGTTACTTTTGTTCGCGGTAGTAATAACACCCGACCAGTAGCCGTTTCTTCTATCACTAAAGCAAATAGAACAGACATGTATTGGTAGGCCAAGGCAAGGGGAAGTCATAGTTATCTCTATATGATGGTTAAACAAGAATTAAGCTTTGGGGGAGAAGGGAATGAAAGTGTTTACGAAAACAAGTTAATGGCAGAAGATAATAGTTTGTTACTGAAGTCTAGTACAAAAGAATGAAGTGGATATAGCTGCATGGGTAAGTACATGACAAGATAACACTGTGAAAATCTCAGAGTTCCCCCCCTTTGTGCCACTGTAGGAAGCAGTCTCCATGCACATCCCCGTTGTGACACAGCCACACCTCACATTCCCTACAAAACCAGGTGGTGTCTTTACGACAGTGACTCGCTTTGCAGTGAGCACACCTTCCTCTCTTGAAATTTTTCCTGTGCGATTCATCTGGAATCCTGATTGGAAAGTGGCGTAAAGGAAGTGTGGTAATCTGGGATGGCCTGCGACCAGCTCGACAACGACTGCTGTAACCACCCATGAGCTCTCGTGCCAACTGTAGTCGGAACTCCTTCACATTCTTGTGGACATTCTCGGGGCAAAAGCTCTTCTGAAGAATGTGAGCATTGGTGACCGCAGCGTCGAAGAGAAAGTAAAATATGTACCTATAGAACTTTCTACTCTTGCTTCTACAGGCATAGTACCCACGCAGCTGGTCTCCTCTGTCGACCCCTCCCATGTACTTGTTGTACAATAGAACTGCCTCAGGACAGCTGATGGGAGTGCGAGTGTGGTCCTTCTGTCGCCGGAGAACTGACGCTGTTGCAGATGGTTGGGAATTGGTAAACATCACCATGACCACCTTTCTGTCCATCCATGCACACGCACTGACACCTCCTTTCTGGACTACCTGCGAGTCTCCCCTGTTAGGAAGGTTTATGGTGTGTGTGAACATGTGTATTATGTGTACATGTGTATATGCATGTTTGTAAATTATGTGTTTATATGCAGATGTGTGCATGCTAGAAGCTAGTTTTATAAGCTTCATGCTGGACTTTTATTTTCTTTTTAGATATTTCACCTTGTTGGAAGTTTCGCCTGCTTCAGGGTTGGTGGAAAGCCCCTGCGATCCTTTCTTGCGGTTCCACATGCATACACACCATCGGCCAGCAGATCTTGCATAAGCTTCTCGCTGGTGAAGAAATTGTCAAAGAAAGCATGGTGGTGCTTTCCATGCAGTTCAGCTGTAAGTGTCTTCACCACTCTCTCCCCAAGACCATGCTCTACTCTGTTGCCTTCCTTCCCAGTGTAAACCTGGAACTTCTGGAAATAGCCATTGTGGCTATCTGCAAGTACCCACACCTTTATCCCACGCTTGACAGGCTTCATGGGGTTGTACTGTTTGAGACATGACCGTCCCTGGAACTTGATCATTGCCTCATCGATTGCGACTTCGCAGTGTGGTTGGTAGAGCTCTGCGAACTTCTTCCATAGGTGATTGATCACAGGTCGGACTTTCCCCAGCCGATCATAACCTGGAGATCCACGTGATACCAAAGCATCATTGTCGGAAAAGTGAAGGTATCGCGACAGTTCACGATAGCGATCACGTGTGATCCTGTCAGCAATCGGGGCATAATGAAGCAATGGATCTCGTCTCCAGTAGTCATCCAGGGATGGTAGGTGGTTCATGGCCATGAGGATGTGAAATCCTAAGAAAGCCTTCAACTCCTCTACCGTCATCCTGTTCCATTTGCTGAACATCTCATCTCCCATAACCTGTTTGGCGTACTTGTTACTCTCATTTGTGATCTCTTCCATCAGGTCAGAGGAGAAGAAGAGTGTGAAGACGTCCAGTGGGGATGCAGCAATTGGGACAGCAGGACCAACAGGAGAAGTGAAGGGGTTGATGGTGACAGGATGCAAAGTAGAAGACCATGAGGTGGGCTGAGAGGTAGGTTGAACGGGGTTGGTAGAACGAGACGTAGGGTTTGCTACTGTTGTGGGCAGAATGGCAGAATTGGCAGTAATAGTGATGTTGGTAGGAGGAGGGGTCGGAATACAGGGACTTGAGTGATCTGGAAAGCTTTCATCCTCTTCCTCACTTTCCACTGATGATAGGTCACTGAAGTCATCATCACTGCCCTCCATGATGGGTTCGTTGGGGTCATCCAGTTCCTGCTCATCATCAGATCTCTCATCTGAGCTGGCCTCACTCATGTCACCATCACTGACTTCCATCATTGCCAGGACGTCCTCTGCTGTCATTGTGCAGTGTCTCTGAAATATCATACCAGGGCTTGAGTCTAGCTAGATATTAGTGAACAGCCTTTCAGTGCCGATCTGTAGTTTCAGTGACGTACAACGACCGTGTCAGCGCTTATAATGCTGACTACGGACGGCGTGGGCAATAATTCAATTATCAAATCCACACATAGTACGTCACAGGGCACGTGATCAGATCGTCCAGGCTCTCTCCCCGCTCTTCGGCATGGGGAGGAGCCTGGGTACGAGGCTAGTGTTATACTTCATGGAAGGTTACTGCAAGGCAGCTTTGCATAGGCCAACATAGCTAATGTGGTGCACACCCTGAGCTACACCATGCTCATGGTCACGTGTAGTCTCATCCCCAGACCCCCCTTCAACCCTCCAAGAGGAAAGGGGGGTCTGGTGAATATAGTACAAAATTTTTGTACCTGCGCGGAATTTCGGCGGCACAATCTGATTGGCTGATTTGGCAATTATTTCACCTGTACTGGGGTTCCTTACCGCAAACCACTTAGCTTTACTCATCACACCTTTACAGACCTACTTACCACACCTCCAATTTGCTGAAGCCCAGCAAGCGACTTCAAAGGCTTCGCTTTTAGCGGAATCCATAGCAATGGCTAGCCAATGGTGTGAGGCTGTACTATATTCGCCAGACCCTCCTTTCCTCTTTGGAGGAGGGTCTGGGAACGAGACTAGGTCATGTGGTGCCGTTCAGAGTGTTGTGTGCCGTCAGTCCTTGACTTCGAAGCTGCTGGTGGCTCCGTTGTATGTATTGTTTGTCCAATTATTTGCTTCGAGGGCATCGAGTCACTGTAAGTATGACATGGGCACCCTTTTGTGGTTAAATGCGGGAACACTTGAAAGAGCACCCACCCCCCTCTTTGATGTACTTGTAAGGTGCTCTGCACATGGGCGCTCTTTCGCGAGACTACAGTAGTACCGGATTTCCTTATTATCCGCACGAAAGCAACATTTTCTTTGTCTACTGTAAATCCAGGGTGAGCAACCGCCTGAAAGAAGACAACAAATGTTTAATCCTGGCTCATTCTAAACCATTGTCCACAGAATATGCACACTTGACATGGCCAATTTGGTGAGCAGCAGCAGCAGCACTAAACTGCACATGGTGTTATGAATAATGGAGGTTGGTGTGCCAGAGGCATGCAGGTGGGGAAAAGTTATAGTTAACACCCTTTTCAGTGCTGTATGGCATATACTGCAGTTATGCAATACAGCACTGAAAGTGGTGTTTCAATTGGCTTGCAGCCCTCAAGACGGCTTCACTATGAAATACAAACTTGAGGACGACAGTTGTGTGTCACTATCTGTAGCTAGCTTGAAACTGTAATCATAGCTACTAACCATTTAGCCAGTTTCTGGTATATCAGTTGAAACAATTGCTGAGTATGGCAAAGGCCCTGTTGTGCCAAACACTGATGGTAGCCCCATGCCCAGACCTTCCCATCATCAGTTTTTGATCGCTTACAGTATACCTAACCCTCCCTCCATTTGTGCATATTGTAATCATTTGCACATTCCACTTTGGCGTAGACAGAAACAAATCCACATGAAATGTGCCTTGAAAATCTTCTAAGGAAACAAGCTGTCTACAGAGCAACTGAACTGTTGGTTATCGAGGTTCATGTTGGAGGTTTGTGCTGATGAAAACCATTCTTCAAGCTAGCTGCAGACACTGACACACTGCCATCAACCCCCTTGTTTGTGCTACTACTGTTACTAAATATTGGGATAGCCATCTGTTGGGCTGTGCAAGCTGCTCCTTAAATCTTTAGGGCCCGTAATTATTTCACGTGAATCTCACGCGTGACCGAATTAAAACCACGCAGTTGCGTTAGTAAGAGGTGATCGTAGCCTGGAGTGGTTTACTGAACCTGTGGCTACTGGATTCGTGGTAGCGCTACCTGGACTTGTTACCTGGACAATAGAGGAAGTTTTAGTAGTTCGCTGACAAATCCGTGGGGATCATACGAAGAGCAGACTGCCATAAATCCGATGTGAACACTTCGCGACAAACACACGAGGTGGATTGAGTTACACAGACGCAGGAGAAGGCAAGAAACGCATCCACAGTGAAACAGAACGCTGATAAGCAGGGGGAGTTGTACGTGAGGGGGATAGGGAATTGTAGAAGTGAGCAATATTTATGAAAGAATACCCATGTACAGATTTGAATATTTGTAAAAGATACGAAACAAAGTCGAAGTTACATGTTATGCCAAAGTCTAAAACAGTCTGACCCATCTCCGCTCCCTGTTAGGCAAAGTGCTGGTTTGCCTTTACATTCTGAGCAGTACCAAACTGTTTCTCGCCTCCTGCTGTTTGGCCTGTACTCCTGACAGTAAATACAACGCTTTTTGGCCTGATGAAATGGGAGATGCAGAGTGGTGCTGCATAGACGCTGTGGGGCAGGAGGGCCATTGTCTTCAGGAGGCGGTAGTGGTGGTGGTGGATGAGGAACACTCCTTACTGAGGTTGGGCGTCCTGCTCTTTTTCGACTGCAGTATTTGCCAATCAGCTCTTCGGCTAGTGTGAGGCGAAATACTGTCAGGGTTCTAGGAGAGGTGGTTACGGGACTATACTGGGATAAGATATATGCATTTGTAATAACAACGTTGACTAAAAACCAAAATATGTATTTATAGTTCTTCACACACATTGTCCTGATTCGGTAGTAGTGTCGTAGTTGATCACCCAGGTCAACACCTCCCATGAACTTGTTGTACACTACTACCGCATCAGGACATGGTATCGTGATCTTGCTTCCATCCTTCTGTTTTCTCTTTTTGTATGCAATAAGAAAAGTTATAAGAAACAATGGATTATTACTGAAATATCTTGTATTGATCGACCATTTTACAGCATGAGGACAATCCCATGACATCACATGAGTATTACATAACAATATACTATATAGTCTCCTCCTCACTTAGCAGTTCCTATAATTGTTCAATGAGTCTCTCTGGTGCTCGAATTGTCCGAGATGACTGACAACTTACTGGCGGTTCATGTGGCCCAACTGTGCCACACTTCCGAGGTGTCACTGGTTGATCTAGTGGTGTAACCGTGTCACAGTCTGAGGATTCTGATGTGTTCAATGGTTCCTCACCAGTGACCACTGGCACTGGTTCTGACGATACTGGGGTACATCCTGGAGCTTGACGAATTAGGTGATCTACATGCACCTTCCGCTGATGACCACCCTCCAGTTCCACATTGTAGCTCAAGGATCCCATGCATGACTGCACAACGCCTGGCTGCCACTTCTCTGCATTAGGCCTGTAGTCCCGCACCCACACTCTGTCACCTTGAGCAAATACTCGTGGTGTGGAACTCTCTGGCTGTTCAAGACTATCCCTCATTCGGTCCACCATGCTGGGTACTACCATCGAGAGATGTGTGCATGGAATTTGTCCAAATATAATTTCCGCCGGTGTCTTGCCAGTGCTGGTATGTGGAACATTCCGGTATGTTCTAAGGAATGCAGCAAGGGCACTGTTAATGTTGGTCACTCTCACTTGTTTTTTTAGCCACTGCTTGACATATGTTCTTGGCTAATCCATTGGTGGCAGGGTGATAAGGGGGCGACTTCCGGTGAGAAATTCGATTCCTCTTCAGAAAGTTCTCGAATTCCACAGTTGTGAACTGTGGCCCATTGTCTGACACTAGGAGTCTCGGAAACCCATGAGTTGCAAAAACATCCTCAAGAACTTCCATCGTGCGCCCAGCTGTTGTTGACGATGGCATATGTTAAACCTCAGGCCATTTACTAAAGGCATCCACCAAAGTGCTTCTGATTCCATTCCCCAAAGTCAACATGTATTCTCTCCCAGGGGGAATTGGGGTGTTGCCATGGGTGCCGGGGCGCTGTGGCTGGCATGGATGCTGTCAATTTGCACTTGTCACACTTCACAGCTACCACTTCAATGTCTTGGTCCAGCCCAGGCCACCACACAAAACTTCTTGCTAAAGCCTTCATACGGCACACGCCCACATGACCCTCGTGCAGTTCTGCCAACAACTGGTCACGCAGTCGCTTTGGAATGATGACTCGTTGGCCCCACAGTAAGCAGCCATCACGACAACTCAACTCAATCCGTCTCCTGTAGAAGGGAACCAGGTCATCACTGGGCTGTACTGGCCAATGCCCAAGGCGCACTTGTTGGAGTGCTGCTGCTAAGGTGCTATCCCGCTTCGTTGCTCTTGCTATGTCTTCAGCTGACACAGGCAACATGGACACATCCATCTCTTGAATCATGCTTGTCTTCTCGGCGTTGTCTCTAGCTGTTCTGGCTCCCTGGTTTGTATTCAATCCTGTATGAGTATGCACTCAAAATAAGCGCCCACCGCTGCATCCGAGCTGCTGCCAGTGTTGGAACTCCTTGGTTGTGACCTAGGATCTTGCAGAGTGGTCGGTGGTCCGTGACCAGTGTGAAGGGCCTGCCACACAAGTACTGATGAAATTTCTTTACGGCAAATACAATTGCCAATGCTTCTCGTTCAACTTGTGCATAGTTGATTTCTGCTTGAGTCAACACCCGGGAAGCGTATGCCACAGGTTTTTCCTGCCCTCCGATGACGTGCATCAGGCATGCTCCCAGCCCATATGATGACGCATCACAGTGAAGCTTGATTTGGGATTCGACACTGTAGTGGGCCAAGACAGGTGCTTTACTGACTAGCTCTTTTGCCTTTTTGAAGGCATGCTTGTGCTTCTTCCCCCACGACCATCTTGCATTCTTCCTCAGCAAGCTGTACAGTGGGTGTAACACACTGGTTATTGCAGGTAGGAATTTCACATTGTAGGTCATCAAGCCTATGAATGACTTGAGCTCCATCTCGTTTCTTGGACTCTTTGCAGACAGTATATTGTCCACCCTTTCCTTTGTCGGCCTGACTCCTTCTCGTGAGATTGTGTGCCCCAAAAATTCCAGTTCATCCTGGAAGAATTGGCACTTGGACAGCTTCACTCGTAGACCGTACTGTTGCAGGCGTCGAAACACTTGACGAAGATTCTCCTCGTGCTCGCTTCTTGTCTTCCCTGTTACAAGGATGTCATCGATGTAGCATATAGTTCCTTGACACCCTTGCAGCACAATGGACATTGCCTTCTGCCAGATTGCAGGTGCGGAGGCATTTCCAAAGGGTAACCGACGATAGCGAAACAGTCCCAGGAGGTAAGGTCGGCTGCTCTCCTCAACTTCCATATGTTTGTAAGCCCTGGCCAAATCCAGTTTGGAGAATGATTCACCATGTGCAAGTGTTGAGAAGACTTCATCTGGTGTTGGCAATGGAAATGTTTTCATCCGCAGGTGTGGGTTGACCGTTGTTTTGAAGCCCGCACATATCCTTATGCCTCTGTCCTTCTTCTTGACAACCAGTGCATCCACTCCTGTCTTCAGTTCAACTTCTGCCTTGATGCCCCTCAGCAGCCCTAGCCCTTCCTTTGTCACCTCTGGAAACTCATTCATCCATATGGCCGAGTGTAGTGTGTGTACTCGGGGGTCACCAACATCTCCCCGGTTGAGCATCTTGGGCCAGTCGAGGCGGAGCCAGTATAGCCAGTCCCGCCCTAGCAAGGGTAGCTGATTGTCAACCTTCTCCACAATAATGAATTGGCCTTTGACCAGCTGTTAACTGCGAAACACTTCCACAACTATCTCCCCCATCGTTGGCAGTCCGGTGCCATCATACTGGCGCAGGATGACAGACGAAGGCTCCAGCCCGACTTGTTTCAGCTTTGCTTGATATAATGCAGCCGGGATGGTTGACAGTTCAGCTCCAGTCTCCACTTCAAAGTCAATGTTCTTCCCTTTGATTTTCAGTGTCGTTATTAGTTTCCGGTACTTGCTGCCACCCTGTGCTACCTTGTGGACACCTGCCAGTGTGGCACCTAGCTCGTCACTCTCATCCCCAGATCCACTACTTCCGCTGTCAGCTTCCAGCACATGAGTGTTCCTTGATCTGGTCCCAACCTTTGCCTTGCTACTTTTGCAAACCCGGGCTAAGTGTCCAATTTTGTGGCATTTGTGGCAACGCTTGTCCTTATGAGCACATTTTGCTGCCACGTGCTCAGTGCTTCCACATCTGTGGCACTTGAGTTTTTCGGTTCGTCTCATCTGGTGAGTAGGTGCCTCGTCTGCCTCTGTATTTCCTCCTTCGAACTGGAGGTGCTTTGCCTCCTTGGCCACCGCTTCCATTGCCCTCGCTCGCTCCAGCGCCTGGGCAACGGTGAGTTTCTGCACGCACAACAGCTCGCGCTGGATCCGTGGGTCCTTCAGCCCGCACACGAGTTGATCGCGTAGTGCAGTGTCCAGATAACTGCCAAAGTTGCATGTTTTCGCGAGTTTGCGTAGTTCTGCCATATAGTCGGTGACCCCTTCTTCGTCACTTTGCTGGCGCTTGAAAAACTCGAACCGTTCTGCGATTTCCACTGTATCAGGGCAGTAATGTTCAGCCAACATTTCGACTATTGTGTTCAGGTCCAGTTCGCTCAACGGGGTGGGACTCACCAGTGTCTTGAGCTTGGAGTACGCAGTCTGTCCTATCCGTGTTAAAAACAGAGCCTTCTGTTTGGCTTCCTCCACCCCGTGCGCCACACAGTAGAAGTCAAATCGCTCTTTGTAGTCTTCTATCCTTTCAGTTTTGGGGTCAAACGTGTCTGCAGCTCGATGGTCCTCCATGATTCAACGGATCCTCGTCGCCACTGAAATATCTTGTACTGATCGACCATTTTACAGCATGAGGACAATCCCATGACATCACGTCAGTATTACATAACAATATACTATAATTACCAGCTATTCAGTACACATACCTTTGAAAGGAATCATGGCCTCATCGATGCTGTTTTCGGTCATTCGATGCTGTTGTTTTTGCTGTGGATTCGGTCGGTACAGGGACGTGCAGCGCTGCTTCATTGCAGTGATGATAGGCTGCACTTTCTGCACCCTGTTGTACCCTTGCTCCTCCCTTGATGGTAGTTGCGTGTTGTCTGCAAAATGTAAGTACCTGCTGATAGCTTCGAATTGGCTGCGGGAGATCCGAGAAGCAATTGGGGTGTAATGCAGCTTCTCATCTTTTGCCCAGTAATCCCTGATCTCTGGTAGGCAGTTGATCCCCATCAAAATGTGAAATCCAATGTATGCCCTGATCTCATCTGATGTTGTGGACCATGTTGTAGTGGTGTTGACCAAGCATTGCTGGGCATACACGTTTGTTTCCCTGACTATGATATCAATCACCTCATCATCAAAGAACAGGGAGAAAAGGTCTCTGGGATCGCTGGAAATTGGAACAGCGGGTACTGTTTCACCTGAGAAAGGGGCCACAGTGACGAGGAGAGATCCCTGCTCCACCCTAAGTAAATTATAAATTATTCCATGGTTACATAGGTTTGTGGTGCTGCATAGCAGCTACATGAAACTGAAACTGAATGTGTTCACAAATTGCTGTGCTGGGTACAATTATTTTCAAAACTGCTATTTATTGTTTACCTTGTTCCCTATCTCCTTCAGTCAGTATAACACATGATGTTGCCCTTGCTCTTCCTCTCCCAAATGACTGTGTGGCCAGAAACATGATGCAGGTAAATGAATCTCATTTAGAGGGCATAAAAATGATTTTTAGTGCAAAAAAAAAAAAGTCCATTCCAGTAGTCCGTTCCAGTAGTGCTTTTCTTAAGACACTGGATGGGAGTCCAACTGACCAGTTCATCTTCAGGTGTTATCAGGGCTTTCTCAGCTGTTTCGTGGAAGAGCATGTCTCCTAAGGTCAGCAGAGTGTCAACTTGTTGCCCAGAGATGGCAGAGACACCTTGTGTCTTTGGTACGACGTCTGGGTTGATGCCAAGAGCGCGAAGTTGCTCCATTCAAAGAGGCCACACAAACAACCACACAGACAGCAACCATAGGCAGAGTATGAGTTTACGAGACACATGAACATACACTTGTTCAGACAAATGGCCCACCCGGCATTGACCAGGCTTTCTACAGGCAGCTGCAACGGCCGCCATACACTATCAGCCAGAGTGGTGCACCCACCCACCTCCCCTGTCCCACCGTTTCTGCTAGTGTGAGATATTCCCTGTTCGCCTTATTCCCATTTTGCCTACTTTACCATTCGGCTACAATACACAGCCTTTAACTAGAATACACAATTTATCGTTGGTGCTAGGAGAGAAAGAAGCAGACATGAAGCCTGAACAGAGTTGAATTGGTTAGTGGTGTGTGACAAGCTTGTAGCAGGAGCAGAGGCCGTGGCTGCAACTGCAAGGATTTATGAGTAACTAATTCTAAATATAGCACACCAAAATACTTAATACAAGTGTAACCTACCTACGTGGCTACATTCCTCTCCACCAATCGCCTTGTGTGGCGGTTGTGTCCACACAAGTAGGAGAGAGCATGAGAAGAAGACACTTTGATACTCCATTAAATGTACATACTTAAATATCTGAGAAAAGGGCCTAGTATCCACTGTTCGCTTAATTAGTGTGTAAAACTCACGTGAAATTGTACAGGGGTGTGTCAAATGACGGCCAATATCATGTGGTTATGAACTATGATGTTCATATATCGGCTTATATTATATTGCCAAAGAAGCCTTTTGCCCAGGCCTTTTGACCCAGCACTTATCGCTTGAACTGTGCTGTCGACGCAGGACCATCTTCACACTACAAATGTAAGCTATAACTTCGTAAAATGAATTATAACTTGTCAAACCCATAAGCAGCTAGCATAAATGCTTCATAGATGCTTTCTTTTCGAGTTTTAGCGCCATCGCTTCGCCTCAAAGTCACAGGAAGACATACAACACGGCAGAATCCAGGACTTGCACACAAAGTCATTGTCAGTCACATTCTGGACTGAAGAGATAAGAGTAATATTTTGTTGAACTTATGCACGGTCATCATACACATTTCAGAAAGCTCAGCATGTTGTTCTGACCCAAAATTCTACCTTTGCACAGGAGGAGGTTGCTGTCTTTCAAGCAAGCTTCAACAATGAATCTATTTACTGGAAGTCTTTATTAGGCTATGGATACCTTCCTCCGAAGTGTGTACCTCAGGGTGCGGGTGCGAGTAGTATAGTGCAGTAGTTTCAAAAATGACGTCATCTCTGCGGCGCTGCGGTATGGGTTTATTGATGAGGACAGTAGGAGGGGGTTGGCAAAATTTTATTTACTGCTAAGGAGCCCAACGTTTCGCTCATCGGTGATGACCTTTCTCAAGGGTGGTTACAGAGAAATGAAACAGCGTTTATATACAGATTTGTTTAGTAACAGGGTGTGTGGTAACTAGCAATGGCGTGTATCTAGTGATAGCGTGTTTGTCATTTCGCTGAACTTTTCTCGCATGTGGGTACTAAATCTATTGTGTAAGGGTTGGGTGGTCAAGTCCAGGGAGATCTATACCGAGGGACCGATTACATCCCTGGAGATACTGTCAGAGTCCCCCCAGACACAGGATGACAGCATCAACAGCATACAAGAGACACCGAACAGCCAATTCAGGCTGGTACTCTCGGTAACCCCGTGCATGCCCTGTATAAGTAGTATAGAATCTGTTATCCATAGCTCTTCCCCCTTACTGTTTAGTCCCACACCCACCTCAAGCCCAGTCCCCTCACTCCCCCCAGAACCAACCACCTCCCCCTCCACTTAGCCCCACTAACAGCCGAACCTCTTTCCATAACACTAGCCCCCAGCATGAAGAATCCCTATCTGGATCCATTGATCTATTCAGCTCCACCCCCAGCATAATCCAGAACAAATGGCCATCACTCCCCCCCATCCCTCAACGATCACCACGCATTAGGAGAAGACATAATTTTCAACAATTGGGAGCTACGATGTGCGTAGCAGTGTTGGCGCTCCCCCACCCAACACCCCAACTCCACGTCCGTCTTGATAGCACCTTCCGAATTGCATTCTGCAGGCATGAGCCTTTCAAGGTGAACCTAATGTGATCATAATCTTTGATTGCTTTCAACTGTCGTTGACACGATTAGATAGCATATAGACGATAGAACATGTAGCGTGTGGATATAAGCTGTACTGTGGCCAACTATGATCAGCAGGCAAACTTGAACATGATTTTCAGGGGAAGTCCCTATAGGACACAGCAGCTAAGTATGCTTCGATTGACTTCCTGTCACACGTAAAAACTAACTCCAAGTCCAAAAAGGCGCAGCGATCACAATAAATAGCGGAAGCGAAGTGCGGGTGCATTTGGCTGCTATCGGGTGTAATGGTCATTTGTGATTAGAATAGCACGGTATGGCATTTTATGATACCAATAGTAGTCTGAGGGGATTCCAAAGGAACAACTCAAATGCTTCACTTGTAACGAAGGATTATAGCGGGTGATCTAGAGCCCACCTGACAGTATCCATGAGCGAGTTTCATTCCGAACAAGTGAGGGTGCAGTTGTGAAAATCGATTTCACATTTCACTAGGGGCCTCTATGGCAGCACGTATGATTACGTCACTCACGTAGCACTAATTGCTATCCCACGTGCACCACTAACTACTAGCTTCTAACCTCCTCTGGAACAATAATATAATAATTATGTAAGTGGAAAAAGGGAGGGTCATTCACAACATGAGTGGATGCAATGTAGTGTATGTTGTATCACTGCATGTGATAAGATCTCCTAGTCATCCTGCATACCAGGTGCAGTGTACAGTTCCACCCAAACACAATTAGACCCTCCTTTTTGATTTTACGAGGGTCTGGTTCCGAGACTACCATGTTCCTATGCCATTCCCAGTGTCCACTGGTTTAACCTTACTCACACGTGGAAGTGCATACACTTTTTTCCTCCATAGGAAGGAATTTTGGTTTCGGATAGATTTTCCTTCCTATGGTTTGATGAGCTGTCAGATGAAGAGGAGGGGCTGGTAAGTCTCTACACGGTTTGGAACGTCTGAGAACGAGACTAAAATATTATACCTACGCTCTATATTTTGTAGCAGTATGTTTTTGAAAAAATTTGCCACTCCGCATAAGCGCGGCGAATCACTGTGCTCAACTTCACCCAGCACAGCATGGCCTCTTTACTTCCAATTTGGTTCCTACGCCTAAGCAATGTACATTCATATATCGTGAAAGACTTACTAAGATGTCCAACTCATTGGCCAGCGAATCTGTGCTGGACGCATGGCACGAGGGGTCGCCCATTGTCGCTGTAGGCAGAAAAGCCAAGTTAAAAGTAAGGTCGTGTCCGACTGCCGGTGGCAATAAGAGCCACAGAAGAGCTATTGATACCGACTCGGTGGCAATAAGAGCCACTAGTTAGCTATTGACACCGACTTACCTTCCACTTTCTCCCCACCTCCAGGTAACGATTTTAGGCTGCAAGCGAATGGTAGACAAGCCTGGAGCCGTTAGGCTGACTTGCGTAATATTGTAACTTGACTACGTAACTGCATCTGAGTCAGCAAGTATAAGACTATTAGCTACTATAAAATATTGATTTCCGGTAGCAGTTGCATACGTAGCTGTTGACTTTTACATTTCAGATTTGGTACAATGAGCTGTGAAGTTACAAGTGGAGTGCAGACAAGCCATTTAGGCAGAACAGATTTACTGTGTTAATATAAGAATACATCAGCTCAGATCCAGGGTTTCGTTTTGGGGGTTCAGCAGGAAAGGATTTGCATTCACCATTTTTCAGACACTTCAGAAAATGTGGCCGTAAACAATGCTGTTTATAGTTAATGGTTCCAGGATCTAAATTGTCACAGACACTGGAGGCATATGCAAGTGGAAATAACCCACAATCACAGGAATTAGGTTGCTGCTGGACATCAGGAAACGCAAGACTGATGACTTCTTAGTTATACACAACAAGCTTGCAATACTGAGCTTCCTTTGTGCTCAGTGTAATATCACCAGTGCGCATGCTATCAAACATTGGTTTTACCTGCCTGGCGACCAACAGTGGAGATACAAATCCAGTGATTTCTTGCACAGTTCAAAATCTGAACAAAATCACCATTTAGTGATTCAAAATTCAGTGTGTATGACATCTTACAGTGAAGATCCGTCCTCTTTTGGGGTAGCCACAACAGACACATTATTCTCCCAGTAACTGAGAAGCTGTTCAAGTACAGAAAACATTTTCCTAACATTAGGCTTGCAACACCTGCAATCTTCTGCCCTATCTCAAGTGCTTTCTTGTACTTCTGGTTCTGTGATAATGTAGCCTTCAGAGGCTTCTTTTGCAATTTGGATATGTTCAAGTGAATCTGATCAGACTGCAATGACACATCAGGTAGGTCTGACTGCAAAAGATCTTCGCTCCCAGGAACCTGAATCTGATACGATTTCAACCATCTGTCACGTACCATTGTGGTGCAGAAAATGACATGATCTAGCTTTCTTCAAGCTGCAAAAACATGTCGACATGGAAGACCAAGAGTCTTTGAAAAGCTACATGAGCAGCTGTTGAGTCTGTCACCTTTCAGCTTCTCATACTCAGCTTCACTTGCTGCATAAACTAGACTCCTCAGTTTACTTCGAAGCTCTTCTCTGTCAGACTTGGGTATGTCACATTCTGACACCTTGTAAAAATACTTAATAACATGAAACTAGCCAAAAAGAATTTTTGCTTGTGGAAATGCATCACTGAGCACCCTGTGTTCAGTGAAACCTTTGTCCATCACGATCACTTGAAACTGATCACTAGCTGGATTGGCTTCCTTGAACACTTAGAAAACAGTTTCTAGTTGTTCAGCAGTTTCCTGTGTTCAAAAACATAATTTGAGACACCCACACCGCATGCATACACACACACCCACGCACCCACGCACACATACTAGTATACATGCGTGCATATGCACACGCACACACACACACACACACACAAACATTCCTCCTACCTGTAGCTCAAGTAGGTGTACTGCCACTTCTCATCAATTGGCTCCATGACACTGTTCGACTTCTCGCGTCTTCTGTTCGTATCTCAACTGTTTGACTGTTAAAAACTCAGAGAGGATGGTGGTATACATTCTGCAGCTCATTTAGAGCAGCTTCCAGTTCTTTGAAGCTACTAAACTCCTGTCCTTTCTGCATAGTTTCTGAGCATCGCTTTCTAGGGCTAACATTAAGAGCTAACAATGCATGTGACTGTAACGTGACTATAATCTAATCGGATAAACACAGTAAAAACAAACAACACAAAAGTCTCTCGTCACCTCTCAACACGATCAGATGCTTTGTCAGCTTATCCTTAGGCCAGATTTGCCAACGAATCCGTGCTGTGCATGCGCAGTAAGGAACAGTCGACCATGGCGACCCGCCTTCGTCGACGCACCTCTTAATCAGGCTTATCACATGTTGTTCAAAGGCCATGCTCTTCGGAACTTTGGTGGGTGGGGCGTCAGTGCTTATCGATAATTATTGTGCCATCTGACCTTTTAGTCCTTTGTCGCATAAGCCTAGACCCAAGCTGCAACGAGACTAGACTTCATTGTGTTGGTAGCACCACATGTCAGGGTGACAGTATTAGTAACATTAGTCACTACTGTGGCTCTGGGATGAACAGCTGTGGAAATTATCTATAGCAATTTGTCACCAGTGCTATGTGCTCTACACCCCAGACACCAAACACATTTGATCACTCGTAGCGTCCTACGACCTAACCTACATGGTTGTGAGCTGTCCTTCAACCCACAGAGGTGAGTCACTTGTTGTACTGAGCTATAGTGATATTTTGTTTTGAAGTGGCAAATCTCAGACCATAATGAAGTTGTCCATCCTTAACCTTAGTGGCTTAAAATACTGATATATGCCTCTAAGCACACGTATGCGGGAAGGGGGAGGGTACTTGCATGTGTGCATATATGATAATATCTGATTGATGGGATGCATGTTAGGATATTATGAAATCATGGAAGTTATGTCAATGTAGCTGTCTGTATTCACTGACAGCAGTGGAGCATTGAGGTACTTCAGCTGGGTGGATGGGTGAAGAGAATCGTTACAGCTATGAATGATCAGCAGCTAATGGATATGAACTGTCCGATGACAAAATTTTGTGTTTCTACTGTGTTGTGTAGGCAGGGCCGTAGCCACCGGTCCGGTTAGTCCGGTTTCCCATTCCTAGACGTGGTGTTCCAAACACACTGCAAGTTCAAGCTTTTCGTATCGCTCATGATTCCATCACTCATGATTTTGATCTTAGATAGACTGAGCAAGCAAGTGAGCTCAGCATGAGTATAATGCGGCAGCAAAAAAATTATGTCCATAGTCGAGGAGCTGAGTAGTAGATGGATTTTGTCTGCACAGTAAAAACACATTATAATGAATGCTGCTCTACAATGTATAACTGGGCAAGTTACGCGATGATTTAACTCAACCCATATTCTCTCTATAACATGGTTGCATGTCGATGTTGTTTGGGCATATGGGGCAACAGCTCCATTACCACGTCCAACACACAATTTCTCATGAACATAAAGGAAAATTCTTTACCGTGGTCCACGCGTACTTGGTCCCACAGACCAAACTCCAGTACAGCAGTTCTATAAAGTTCATCATAGATGACTAAATTATATTTACAAGGCATAACAGCGGTAACACTTGCTTCAACTTTCTAGAGAAACACACCCACATGCACACACATACACATCCACACACGCAGTATGTACAAGAGACGGGGCTGTGTGCTTTGAAACAAACACTAGCATCGTTTGAAGGTACTGTAGCGCTCTTTTCAGCGGGGCCAATCTCAGGCAAGTTCTGTTACCTTCTGTTGTGGTGCCATTTATGCCACTTGACCTAGAAATGAAGCTGAATAGATGAGCCTATGGTTTGTCTCACCATGTATGAGCACTAGAAGGCAGACAGCACATTCGAGCATGTGAGTTTTGACTATGTAGGTAGCTAGCTAGGTCATAGCTACAGCCTCTGGTATTAAAGGACAAACTCACACATGCGAGGTTTAGGGTTAGGTTAGGGCCCAGATTAGATAAACCTGTGTGACCTCTAATCACAACTGTGATTGCGACCTTAGCCTTAGCGTGCCACGTGGTTAGACTATTCACGCCATGCGAAGGCACTAGTTGCAGTCTTGCAGGACTGCCACTACTCTGTCGGTTGCCAGTTCTTTTATGCCAGTCGAGCTGTGACACAATGACTTACGAAAGTCCATTTGGACTACCAGACTTCCAGTTCATTGATCTTTCCTATGGTGGACGCACTTTACAGATGCGTCCGTCTCAACTCACAACCGCTAACATCGCTTGGGCTTTCAGGCTAATTGCCGACACCATCATACTTGTATCAGAATGGGACACTGTAGCGCTATCATCAAACGTACCGTACCTACCCACCTCATTAAGGAATGCTTGTTGCAATCATTGTCCGTACTATAATTGCCCCCATATTAATAGATGGACACATGTCAACACTGAATAGTACCGACTTACATGGTTGGAACTTCTTGTACCAGCTCTTGCACTTGGTAAAGTAGGTGGTAATGCCTGGGGTTTCCATCTGCTTTCAGTAGATGGAAACTTTCCTTTGTGGCTCGCGGCAGCACCCGACGGAATGTTAGTAGTGGCTTTTTCCCGTTTGACAGTCCAAAAGCCTGAGCATAGCTATCCCTAAAATACGAGGGTAAGCTGCTGTTTACCTACATGATAGTATTTCTCTGTACACTGCCCTTCAAGAGCCAATTAAAATTTAATACTTATTTGTAATGTCCTTCATGCATAGGGGGTTATTTACAGCAACAGGACTAGTCCATAATATTGTTATACGAAGAAAGTGTCAGTGTTTGAGCAGTGCTTTGTGTGATCAATGGATAAAATCAGTCGACATCTGCTCACTCAATAGCAACAATGAAGTTGTGGCCTACTCTGGGTATCCTGTGACAGTGGACGAAAATACAGCTAATGTGTCCTTGCAAGAAAAGCTATCTAGGGATGCATTTTGCACTTGCTATCTACAGTACCATGGAGTACCATAATACTTATACAAAAGTGCGATGGCACTCAGTCATCAGTGCGCATACAAGTAAACAGACCTTGAGTTCCTTCTGTAACAGCAAGGGTGTCACTAAATGTATGCTAAAACCATTGAGGTCAATTAGTACACAACACCTCTCCCCCCATGGGACAGCACACACACAAACACAAAGCACAACTGATAAGATACTGAAATTCATGAGTGCATGAAGCACTTTGATCTAGGCTTTTGGAGGAAATGGTGTGAAGCTGGTCAATTCAATTGATCAGTTTAATGATGAACATTCCTGTGTATATATAGGAATGAAATTTTGGAAAACGGGAAAAATTGTAAAGGCTATCTCGGAAGCAGATTACCTGAAGTTGCAAAGGAGCAGGGTTAGGAATGACCCCAGACCAAGCAAGCCTCCGACCGTGGTCCTTACTGACTCAGATTCAGATGGACCGCTCATTCCTCTTGCAAGGACTCTGGAAAGAAACTCTCATGGACTCTGAAGGAGGATAACCGTGGAGTTCTAGTGCACCTGGTTTGGAAGTCCAGCCAGTATACTTTCCCCAACACTGAATCAGTGGGCTCTAAAAAGAAACGAAGGCAAATTTCTCCTTCCAGACAGAAAAGAAGTTGTCAACGTCTTGGATTACATGTAGCTTTATCAAATTTATTCTCGAGGTCCCTAATTTTGCTGATGACTTCCGTAAACATCTTCTCCACAGTTATTTGCTGCTTCGATTGTATTCAGCAGTGGATCTCCAGTTCCCCTGTGTGTCCCCACTGCAGGAGTCCTATTACTATTGATGCATGCCTTGTTCAGCCACCCTTCAAACCCATCTTTGAGCTTATTGAAGAAGTAGAACTGATATTGCAGCTTGATAGGAGAAATGTTGTATATTCAAAATTGCAATTAGTATGAGTCAGTACCAATAATTTTATGGGAAATGCCATTCACTAACATTAATAAAACACTCCTGTTATGCCTGCATGCCTGCATGCATCTTTATGTGTATGCCCATTGCATGCAAATTATCTTTATTCATGCATACTTTGGAGGATATGTGGGGTCTGTGAGCTGGTGACTTCTGTGCACTGATCAAACTCACCGAGATGACTGACTTTGAAACTATGTTGACAAATGATGTGGAATCAACATACGAGCAGTGCACTTATTCCACTGGAGAGGCAGTGTTTCCACATCTAGAAGTTATACCATATGGTGAGCTGGTCTGCTGTCAAACGTAAAGGATAGAAAGGAAGGAAGGGAGGGAGAGACTAACCCGGACAAGAGGGTAGATTCACTGTCAGAGAGCAACGGTCAATGTGTTCTAGGACCAGTTAAGCTATTAGTGCATATATATGGGTACTTAGGTCATGCTTGACATAGATGGGGTAGTATTGTACAATGCTGTCACTTTTCTCGGATTGGGTTCAGTCACCACCAGCAGTTACTCAGGCGTGACTAAATGGTTTTACGTAATGCGGAGAAGATTATGGAAGTGTAGAAATTTCTGGATGCCCAGTGGGATCTAGTTACTACTGTTGTTGCTCTTGGCTGTAGAAAAAGTAGAGGCCCCAGTACTAGTGGGAACTGCTCCGGGTTTTGCAATCGTTCCGTTGACATATTTTCTCTTCACTTAGGAGGATGTGGGCGTGGTCAAAAATGACGTCATAATTAGATGGAGTTGATGGCAAGTAGGCTGTCAGCAAGTATCAAGATCATAGTATGAATCCAATGTGATTTACACTGCCTCACAGTTTTAAGGAAAGTAGTCAGTCCTTAATGCACCTGAGTAGTGCCAGCCAGGCAAAATCAACAACTGAACATCCAGAAGTTGTGGACCAGTAGACAAGAGCACTTGCTGATCTTGGTAAGTGCTTCCTCAAGTCCAATTATGGCGAGCTCTGCCCTATCTCTCACGTCAGCTTGCTCAATTTCATAGTCCAATTCCTCTTCCTCAACTGACAGATTCCCAAGTTATACGTCCATGACTGTCGTTTGTAGTACACAATGTTCGTGGTAATGGTACTTGACCTCTCACAACAGGGGTGGGATGCTGCTTGCAAGTATGTCAAGTCGGAACCCACTGAGACAGTCTCTTAAGAACAAGATGTTTTATCAAAGTTAGATGAGGAACTGTTACTGTGCCACAGAAGCAGCTTGTATGCACATGTGGCATGAAGGGATGGGGTCAGAAGTCTTGCATTGTAAGCCACATCAAACACATGACCACCTCGGCAACAACTCTCTTTGAAGTGACAGGTTAACCCTGTATCTGACAGAGCAGCCTACCTTCGTACTGTCAGAAGTGAGAAGTAGCCATGTACTGCAACCAGCTTCATGTGTATATGTATGAATTCTGACCACCCATAATTAAGTGGAACAAATAATTCAGCACTATCTCCAGAAAACCCTTCACTATTTCAGTTACAGAATAGCAGATTACACATTGCACTGTCGCACCATGCTAGTCTTCTGTAGAAAGCTGACTTTTCGGCCTTCTTCGATTTTATGGTAGCAGGAACTTGTGTAACTTGGACATTTCTGCTTACGTGGGGGCACTCAGAACCCAAATGAAACGCTCGAAGGTGGTACAATCGGACGGTGACACTGCCAACACAGAGTTAAGTAGGGGACCAGCATAATATGTTCTGCCCCTAGAATGGAGCCAAGTTACAAAAATCTCTGCCTCAAAACACCGCAAAAACACACAGCGCTTGGAGAAGGGCTCTGTCACACAAACGATCAAACACTGGCTTAATGACCTCTCCAACTGCTTTTGGTATAGTACTGTGATGGGCTGGAGGTGTTTCACCCAGAGCAATTGCACGCTGGAATTTGCACAGAGGCTTAAGGCTGCCCAAAACAAAAAAGGAAAGGAGCACAAAGGTATAAAGGAGCACAAAGGTATAAAGCGAAAAGGATATGCTAGAAAGGACTTCTGGTACGGGTTTGTAGGTACAAGGCCTATAGTATGTAAACAATAAGATGACTAACAGAAACACAAGTTTTTGGCTTTAACTGGGCTTGTTACTAGGCCCTACTCTGCAACTCGCAGCATGTAGCTAGTTAAGCAGTAGAGAGCCTTGTATCTTCTCACGTGTGAGTGACTGGAAAGTTTTTTTCCATACTGTGCAAGCACCAATCCGAGAAAAACAGGACATCACTCAAAATAAGTCAATAAGCTTTAACCTGCGGCTACATGTTTTTCCTGTACTAGTGATTCTAATTAGTCCCCACTTCCTGTTTTCCACACATAAATTGTCATTTCTAACACATGTCTGTACCACTGATGATGATCTGCATGGTGATCGAAACGTTTGGTGATCAATACTTCCTTTGAAATGTATTGGCTAGTGTAGTCCTCTAGAATCGAATATATGAGGGAGTTATAAGTTTGGGATAACAGTCCTTGCTCTCTGTTCCTGGGTGTTTCTGTGATCATGATGTGCCAAGCATCCAAGGCACACACTATAAAAACAAAATTGTAACTTAGGAAATTGTTTGGTTATTACAGTTGCATCTTGGATGAAGGCGTGGGTGACTGTCAACAACCAACTGCCTTCTGATGAACTGGGCTGGGTTATCCATTCCTCTTCAGGGCACGGGTAACGTGCTGTTCTTCCATGGCCAAGAAAGAGCTTTCCGCATTCAACTTTCAACATTCAACAGCGATTCGAGTTTTCAATGCTCAACTGCAATTCGACCTTTTAATGTTCAACGCTCAACTTTGATTCCAACTTTCAACTGCTATTTGGCTTTTCAACCCTAAACTGCAATTCCAAGTAAACATTAACTAAATAATATACTTTGTATTAACTATTACCTCAGTTTCTACGGGAAAGGAGCATCCAGATCAGTAGGAAACTTCTACCTCGGGAACGACGATACTCCACAATCGACAAAGAATGCCTAGCGAGCAACTTGCAGTTGGTGAATCCAGGGTGTACCTCCTCGGACGACCATTCAGCATTGAAACTGATCATCGGTCACTCACATGGATGGACAGACTCAAGCACACAAACTGTCGACGTGCTCAATGGAGCCTTGCACTCCAGCCCTTTCAGTTTACTATCAAACACAGAGCTGGAAAAAGACAATGGAAATCCACACGCATTGTCTCGTGCAACAAACTAGCTTGTTTGTTGCTGGAGAAGGGGGAAGGTGTGATGGACTGGACTTTGTATGTAAACAGAAGTGTTTTTAGTTAGTGTTTTAGTTGAAACCACGATACATAAACCACAATACATCATGTCCTACCCGTGGAAAACGCTTCGCGATGAATTGCGGCGAAACGCCAATAAATCGTACTTTCGCGAAAAATCGCAGTAAACGCCGATAAAACGTTCATTCCGTGAGAAAACGGTGGTTTCCGGTAGTCCGTTGAATCCAAAAAAATCACGGAGACGAAAGAATTTGACTGATTTTCTACATCAAAGCCTAGTACCCGTTAAACCCCAGTAAGCCGGGCTGTAGTACCAGCGTGCATTAGCGGCAACCATCACGGTACATTTAACGAGAGCACTGAAATGTGTTGGCAAATCTTGTATTTTGGAGGATATAAGAAAATACAGTTATAAAACGTTACAAATACACACAAATACAATAGTTAAAAAGAAAAACAAAATCTCCTTTCCCCAAAAATCAGTCACTAAGTAACTGGTTAGGAAATATAACTATGTATGTTTGTATTCCATCTGTAGCTATATACACACACTTGCACACAATTGCAGAGGCAGGCACACATTTTAAGCAGCCACAATCATCAATGTATACAACTGTATAACTATTTCTGATTTTGACACGCTTATATTCGACTGAGTAATAAAGCGTGTTCTTGATGATCATATGAATATAATATGAAGTACTTGAGTATATACAAATCTAGGCAGTGCAATAAAATTTTGGTTCTATCAAATTTTGTATGTTTCCATGCGACCACTACCAATGAAGCCATCACCCCAATGTTGTACATGATACAATCAGAATATATATGAAGTAATACATATTCATACATACTAGTAAGATGATTTTATCATCGGGAGGCGAGCCTGAGCGAGCATGCATTGGCAGCATTGCTGATTTAATGTTTTGTCATGGCACACAAACCATGGGATTTGTCACTGTCTGCTGTTCCATGAGCATGGTAAGCAAAACTTCGTGCAGCCATTTCTCCGGTCAAGGAAGCTACTACTGCTACACACACGCTTGGACTAAACTTCACAGTGAAGTCATCAGCTGAATCTCTGGCGCTTATGAGTGTCATTATGCATGGCCTTTACCTGAAGCGAACTCAACTACTGTGCGTGATTTGACGGTACCATCTGTGAGCAGCCTGCCTTTGTCTATCATGGTCCGCAGTTGCATTCAGTAGATCCATGTGCGTGGAGTTAGATAGTGAAGGTTTGAGGACATTAGCTTTTGCGCTTTAGCATGTGTGTAAATGTCGTATCTGTTCGTTCAATCTAAATTTTTGGTATATGGCCTGTTGGACGTATACCAGACATATATACACACACGTGTTGCAATGCAGTCCCGCTAGTGCGGGGCTCGCTCAGGCTCGCCCCAAATAATACTATTTATATTGCCAGCATGTACAAACTCCCATTAGAAGTCAGCATCACCATTATGTAGTTGGACCCATACACAGGTATATCTCTATACTATACGTACCTTAATCCTTTCCCGCGAACACATGGCACAACATGACAAAGAAGGTGAACCTTCATAGTTGCTGCATTGTCTCCTATAAAGGGAAAAGTGACAAAATAATATGTATAGCGTAAGAGTCCATTCAAAATTGACTCTTTGACATCCAAAGTGAGCAAACATTACCATATAGTTCAGCATACTGCGAATAAAATGTCTTCAGGAACTTGTCAGCATTTAACATATCCACTTCTTCAATTTGCATCAGACAGCACAATGTGAATAGCTGCCACTAGGTAGCATAGATGGTTGAAGTATGGCATTGGCAATATGCCATTCAATACTGGAACTGCAAAGTACAGTAGCCATGCACGCAGCTGTGATCCTAAAATTAATATGAAACAAAGGTTTAAGTAGTGGTGAACATAACTAAGTTAAACTGTGTACCTTTCCAGCTGTTAAATTCATGCAGACTTCGTGGAACCCTGGAAATTGTATCTGGCACCTTTATGGACAACAGCCTCTCATCACACAATTTCAGCTATGAAAGGTATCAAATATGTATATACATACATATAAATTCACCAAATCTAAAGGGTGCTACACATATATTTTAAGCTGCATGTACAATTAGTTTGTGGGTGTTATGCATGGAGCACCTCACACCTTCTGTCTGATGCTGTGGTCTTTTCTGCGATTAGCCTTGTCAAACCATAATGACAACAAGTCGAGTGTAACTCCAAGGAACACTACATGGAGCTCATCAATAGCAAATCCCTTAGAAAGATCAATCGGAGGATGAAGACAAAAAACACTGCTGCCTTTAACTCCTTTCACCTGTGAGAAAAAGCGCAATTATGTAGAATACCAGTACTGGCTGTGGACAAATAAGACTCTTGAGACTGCACAATGCTATAGTTCTCTTGTTAATAGCTAACTACCACTACTTACACTAGAACCAGCCCTGGAGTCATGAGCATTCTTCAGCATGCTTTGATGGGTGCGCAGAACCACTGAAGGCTTGTATGGCCAATTACAATGAAGATGAGAAGTAGCACGAGGAACTCCCTCATCTTTGCACCAGTTACATCCCCATCTTCCATTGAACTGTTTCATGTATAACATTATAGCTTGTGCTGGGAGATCAACACATGAGAAAAGCAGCATTACCCGAGCCTTCATGCAGCCATCGGGTGTATCAACATCAATGCCTAGGAGTATGCAGCATACACATGGTAACAAATCCTACACACTAGAGTATGCATTGAGTTACTGACCATCTTTGAAGAGAGCATTCAGGGAGCAAATGAGGGGATACAAGAACATGTTCATGGTGGGTTTTTCTTGAGCATACCACAATCCTGCTAACAGCATATTTTGTTTCGAAAACCTAGGGTTATAAACGGGAGAGAAGTGAAGGGTTGTGTACTTGCAATATGTGTAGGTATTTTAATATGGCAACGAAAAACAACAAATACAATACCTCTGAGAAGGAGGAAGCTCATAGCTACCAAATCCAACCCACATATACTTCAACAAATTATACCTTGTAGAAACACATCTAGGAATGCCAATCTTCACTGACCGGTACCAGGCCATCCATGCGATGCGATGCAGTATCGGAATTGTCCCGCACCCTTTGGATGTTCCGAGCCCGCTCAACTGTAAGTTGGTCCCCTCCGAATAGAATCTTGTACATCTTCTGCTCCGTAATTGTCACTGGCTCGATGCTTCCGTCAACATCTACGATACTGTGATGGACTGTGTCCACCACAGGAACATAGGTGTGGAGAGCCTTCAGGATGTCAGTCATTCCATCATTCTTTTGCTCACTCTTGAACAACACGCCCAAAGGAACCTACAGTATGTCATTACTGAATGAACTTATGTCCTGCAGTAAGTGCACTACATCACCCAGGATTTACGAGTAAGTCAAGAGGCAAATAATAGCACGAAGTAAAACAAAGTACTATACTTGCCTCCAGACAATACTTGGCATTAGTTTAGTTAGACACTGCTATAGCTCATTGTACCTCAACATACCACTTCTGACTTCTTAAGATATTCTCCATGACTGCATGGATTCAGGGGGCGTGATCCTTGATTTCACACTATAAGAATGAAAGTAGTTCAACATTCTGGATTGCCGATCTTTTCTCATTTGACGTGGATTGATCTTTGTATCAAGGTTATCTCCCAGTATTTTATAGCTCAAACGCTGCATGGATGAAATTATGTTGACACCAGCTTAAGAGCCACCAAGTGCTCACTTTGGGGTTCATCTGCGGTTGTTGATATATCCTCCTCATTGCTGATCTGAATGTTGCCATGGGGAGTATCATCAACTTCTGTCCAGTCAATTTCCATGTCACTTGAATCATCACAAAGTGACAGTTCCAATACACCATCTGTGAGTTGACTGACCTCCACACTTGGCTCTTTAGCACTTTCAGACTGGGGATTATCATCCTATCAGAGAAATGGATGTGTAAACGATATCAAAGGACAAAGTTGTCAGTTGATCTGATAACACCTCTGAAGACATTCCCTGAATGAGAGTGCTCTGCCAATTCTTGATAAGCTGGTCATGGTTGGCTCCTAATTGGTCCAGGACATTTAAAGTACTTTTATGAGATACACACATGCCCAAACTTCTCAACCGAGTGTAAACCTGTGAGAAATAAATATATACGGGCGCACAATTTATGTACCATATCAACTCTTACCATCTTGTTAGCACGTCCAGCATAAAGAAGAAGTGAATTGACACACTGAACAGCACATAAGAACTGGTTGTGCTCATGGTGAAGAATGGAGGCAGCAAACCCGATTGACTGCTGTGTGGATGCACTCCTGTGTCACTTCTCTGCTAACAGCTTCAACAATTGCCTTTTTCAACCTGGGTATTGTCAGGGCCTTCTTTGCAATCATGAATTCATGTGTAGTGGTATCAGAGGTGGTGGGACTGGTACTGAATCTGTGATACCAAGTTCTTCAACTTGGTTCTCCTCTCCAACAACTCCCTCAACCTCTCAGTGCAGTTAAGGCTGGCTCAGTTTTTTTTTGGCGAATCTGTACAAGTGTGCACACGCCTCTACGCGTGCCTCTGCGTTTATCTAATTACCTAACCGCTTAATTCGATTACATTTGCAATTAGTGTAGAAGCCTTAGGTGTGGTTCCGTGTTTGCCACGTAGGTCATGTGAAGTAGGCTATGTAACTTACACCAGTACAAGCTGTGGCGTTGCCATAGCTAGCCTCAGCGAGTGTCTCGTGTGTAAATCTAAATGCATGGAGTACAGTGGAAAGGGTGACAAGCACGTGGCGGTAGCTATTTTTTTTAGTGCTACTATCTCTATACTAGCGATGGTACAGAGTCCAATTACTATCTGTAACAAGTCTGACAGCCTGAAGATCGACGAGCTGACCTTTTACCTCTCTCTCAGCTTGATCCAGCACTGAATTTCCTGAAGTGGACCTGAGGGCTCGCTAATAATTCACTGTTGACGTACTCGGGCAGCTTTAGGCATAATTAGATTCAGATGCGAGCCGCACTGAGCCGGCTGGTAGTGAACAGTGTAACTTTGTGCCATTTTGCGGAAGGTAGAATGAAGCTATTTTCAACAATTTCTCAGATGGTAAGCTTTCCAATGGTGCCAAAATTGCTACAATTTACCTGGTGTTTACTATCCGCATTTTGAGAAATAGCTGCAAACGGTGTGCAATAATTGTTGTTTACAATGGGTGGGGTCGTTGCCATGGAAACGGAGTGTTTGTGGTTACTCTTTGGGGTATGTAGGACACAAATATTACCTTTGCTAGACCCAAGAGTGTAGCTGTTAGCAATCAGAACGATTTCAAAACTCCATGGATCCACCCAAAGACGCACGTGTTCTAACAACCATAGCACCTCAGGCATGCCTTAGACCTAAACAGCATAACAATAAGCACCCTTAGTAGCGCAACCTTCGCCTCTACCTTGCCCAAACCCTCAAGGTCCTGGAAACATGGCTTGCACACTGACCACAGCTCGAAGTCGTTTCTGCATCGTCCAAGCTCAGAACACACACCGTCTATAGCAGTAGTAGTGCACTGAGACGTTCTGGAGCCCTCCTTTCCTCTTTGGAGGAGGGTCTGGGAACGAGACTATGCCATCAGGTGATGCCCCGAGATATGGTCTTTCCATGTCCACAAAAAGTCCCGCCTCTTGGATCTGAAGTCCATCATGATTCATGGTTGCACTACTAATGTATGACTGAATGCCATCCATCTCATGTGTGCACCCCCATCTGTAAACACAGATAAGCACTAACTGCATGTTAACTACACAACTAACATACAATTGAGGACTGTCCTCTGGTTTCTGTCTCTTTTGCTCAGGCATCACCTAAACCATCAGTAACATTTAAAAAGTTTATAACAAATTCACTGTCGCATGCGATGTAATTATCATATTATGTGTACTCACCTTTATACAATCAAATACTTTCTCACATTCTTCGAGAAGGTCAGGGTACTCCATATCTAAGGCTGCAGGGTTGTACAACTCCGTAATGGGCAATGGGAACACAGATTGGCTGAGCATAGGAATAAAGGTATCCGCAAAAGGCTGTGTAATCTTTAGTATAGCTGGTTTTCTCTTGGCCTCATTTACTGCCTTATAAAAGGTATCCAGTTCTGTAGGTGAATAGCCTTTGTCAATGGCCTGCCCACCTCCCCTTCTGCAGCCCTCTTGCGGTTGGCTGGTTGTACAAAATTTATATCATGAACAGGGGCAGGGGTAACCTACAGCAAATGAAGAAATATTGCATACTACTTCACTGTAGTTATCAACCAGTAACTGCATTTATAACTTACATTACGTGCAGGAGGAAGCCATGAACACTCTTGAGAAGTACAGGAACCTGTACCAGATTTTTTTTCGTATTTCTGTTGCTCTTACCAAGCATGATAAAATTGCTGCGATATGGGAGCAAGCTTCCCCAAGTCTATATATGCATAAATAAAAAGAAACAGTATGTATAAGGGGATTACAATCAAACTACGTCGGCCTACCCAGCCATGCATGTGCAATGAGCTGCTAGTATCTCTCCCTTTCTCTCGATAACCAACCACCCAAGGTAACAGGGGAGTTGCAGACATCCACTGAGAATGCTTGACCTACAAGAATAAGAGTACATTCATCCATTTTACTTTATGATGCAGTATTACATTTACCTTTCCCATGACCACAAACCGCAAGTCATCAGCACTGGAGAACTGGTAGAGCCTCAAGTTGTGAACCCATCCTGCCTTTATGAAACTATCACCATCAAGCATTCCCTTCCAAGCCTGAAGTATTAATTGCATTGCCATGTATATGTAATAACAATACTCAGTTGCCAATCACGTTTGTTTTTACCTCGATCACTTCACGGGTGTATGGACTAGGAGTCGCTATCATAGAGCATCATGTCACTCCACTGCACATCAGGAACAATCTCTGGCACTTCTGTCCAGTAGCAATCATCAATCGCATATCGATCTGTGTTGAGGCCACTAGAAATCACTTTGCATTCATCTCCATTCAATATTCATAGAACCATCCTCCACAAGACTTGATGTACTTACATTCTCTTCAATTGTCCGGGCTCCGAGTTCTTTATCAGAAATCGACCACTTTTTGTCTGGGTCATGACGATCATCCTTGGAGCACTTACACCAACTGCAGGCATTGCTAACCTTTCTGCTTATGCACGGGGAAGATAGCGAAAGTCAGAATACTTATTGACTTGTAGCAGAATCCACACCTGCAGACGGGGAAAGCAAAAACACATGTCAAAACGGCAGTTCAATGTATCAAACAAACTGCTTAGAGGCCCGACGTTTCGCTCATCTATGGAGAGCTTTTTCAAGGGTATGTACAATGAAATGAAACAGCACTTAAATATAGGTTTGCTTAGTAACAGTGTGTATGATAACTAGCAACGGCGTGTATCTAGTGATAGCGTGTTTGCCATGGCAACAGCATGCTATCGTAAACTATGTAAGGCCTAAGCCGCTGTTTCTGAGTATTCCCTTGACCAATGTCATAATAGACAATTTGCATCTGTTTCTTCGTGTTTCGGATGTATAAGATGCTCAAAACAAGAACAATTACCGGAACTGAGAAACTGAAGGTTTTTAAACATATCGAAATGGCATGGCTCCTTCCCAAGATGGATACAATGGAAGTAGCGAGAATTCAGCACCTATGGACTGAATTATTAGAAATGAACCACCTGCTCTCAAAGTCGCCCAACAATATGAGTACAGCTGATGTTAGTACATTTGAAGACTACATGGAAGTGTGCTGCCCTTTACGCAGCAAGGGCTTGAAAAATACAACGATGTGATGACGAAACAGTATTTTAGAGCTACTTGCCACAGAGACACACAAGCCCTTCGCCAAATACTTGAAAAGCAGAACAGAATTGAATATTTGCGAGATCATGATGCAAAGAAGCCTAAATGCTTTGAGACAAAGTGCTCTAACTGTCATCAACAAGGTCACAAGCGACTTACTTGTTTAGAACCATGCAGCCAGTGTAGTTATACCCCATCTGATTGATGATGATGGATTGCATTTGCCTGCTTGTAACCAGGAGAACTGATGATCATTATTTTACTACTCAAATTGGGCCTTGGTTAGTAGCTGCTCTAGTTTTCCCTCGGTTCCTGCCACTTTAGTTTTGAGCTCAGGAAGAAGTCCAGCTACAAACTGGTTAGCAAGGACTAGCTGTCCCATCTCTTCAGCTTCACGGGTCCCTTGCTGTACAGTCGGGTAGGCCTTGTAAAATCATTGTCGCGAATCTTGCGCATACGCATCAACTGTTTCTCGAGGTTTCTGTTTTCAGTCGTGAAACAAACTACTCTGCACAGCCTGGATTTGTGATTGTTGTACAATCATTTCCTGCAAGACATAGCCACTATTCACGACAGGACAATGCAGGACGAGTTTACCTGTCTCCAGAACTATCTACAGCTAGGCTCCATAGGATGTTTTTGCTCTCTTTGTGAGTTCCACTGCAAGTTTCTGCACCGGTCGATGTGCAATCTTGTGTCAAAAGAAACAGTATATCAAGTGATTGTAATAAAGAGTCAACTAGGATACTCAGGGAAGGAGATGTCCAGGTTTGTGTTCAGGTTTTATGCCATAGACTGGGATTAGACATTTCGTTCCCTTGCTTGCTGGAAGTTGGAGGCAGGACGTAGCTGAGAGAAGGGCATTTTCCTACACCTCAAAACTTCTAGCTCAATGGACTAGCACGATCGATGTTGTTCCAAAATCTATCATGCACTGATGCTGACGTGTTACTCGAGTTGGAAGAGCGCCTACAGAGTCTGCATCACAACCTCAAAGCACAGCTACCTCAAGGGTAAGGTCTAGTTATTCGACCAGCAGTAGTGTCAAGAGCCACAGCAGTCAATTTTGGAGTACCAGTACTACACTGAAACGTTGAGCAGACAGAGGAAAAGGTTGATACACAAGTTCCTATTGCTGGATGGTACATAGAATGCCTTCAAGTAATTTGTCAGCCATAGTCAAGTACTTAAGCTAGTCTAGCCTACCCTACACAAATCACCTCACAGAAGACAAGAGCTGCTTGCTTAACGTGTTCATACCATTGCTGAGGAGTATAAACTGTTTCAATTTCTGAGGTATATTGCTCAATCACCCAAAACTTCAGTCAGTTGGGCCATACGTATGGCCAACCACTAAAAACTTATAATCAATCCTTGACTACATATTGCGGCAGATAAGATCCTGAAAAAACCACATTATGAAATTGCTCTTGTTCTGTCCTGGGCAATTATCAGCGATGTCTGGATATTGATGATGTGCAGTACGCTCATTTAAACGACTCCGAAGAAAAATGGGAATGCCCTGCATGCCAAAACAGTGACTTACCGCCGTTAAACAGCGTACATGCAGTAGACAGCTTTCATTTTGATTTTCAGCAGAATCTGCCCACCCCCAAACTGACTGTTGGTCAGCAGTTCTTGCACGTGGTACCATGACTGAGACTCACCCTCACAGAAAATGGTTTTATCGTCATCTCTCACTTGGATTGCACTTTCCACATGGATATTCTACGGTTTCCATCAACAAAAAGGGCACAAAAACGCTGTAGGAAGGTCCGGTAAAAGGCGCTTCTTCCTCAGTTCATGGCAATTTCCGTATACCGTAGTGTCCCGTTAATACGCCCCCCCCATTTTGTACACTACATCCCGCCTAAAGTGGGGGGGGGCTTATATTCGAGGATGCAATTAGTCTCGACTATAAGCCCCCCCCCAAAAGATTTTACGCAAGTGCTATGTACGCAATTAGGCCACTTCCAACTAACTATGGCGACGACTTTCAGGATCGAGAGTACTGTTCGCGGACATCACGTTTACAAAGCTGCGTGGTCTCCCTACATCGGAGAAGAGCTGCCAGTTCAACGCGAGGTCAATAACATTCACGACGACTACTCTGTAGCTGTCCTCAAGAACGGCAACACTGTCGGTCATGTACCACGGGAAATTTCCAGAGTCTGCTGGTATTTCTTGCACAAGAGTGGCAGCGAGATGACTTGCATCATCAATGGTGACAGAAGACGTTCTGAAGTTGATGGGAAAGGACTCGTGGTTCCGTGCGTGTACATCTTCAGAGGGAAACAAAAAGACCTTGACAGACTGATAAACCTGTTTGCTAAACTAGCAGCTTAAAATTTGGAACATCTAACCGGCTTTTCTAAAAGCTACAAAACTTACAAAAGATTCACCGACTACTATAGTCTTACTGAACGCACTTGCAACGTATAGTAAGCACGTGTAGTTTTGATGTTCCAGAAGACGCTCACCGGGGGGCGTTATAACGAGTCAAACTACCCTGTGCAGGAACTTTGGTGGAAAAGAGGGGGGGGGGGGGGGGCGTATTTTTGAAGGGGGCGTATTAGCGGGACACTACGGTACTAGCACTATACTTCAGCATTCACTGGATTCCAAAAATAAGAGAGTTCTTGGAATTGCTTCCCATGTCATAGCTGTTGATGGTCATCATCCCATACGGTAGTACGCCATATGTAGGGATGACCCCGAAGAAAAATGACGGCCACATTAAAAGTGCACATATGACACGCTCGAAATGTCTACGTTTCCTTAAATGTTTAAGCTCTGTTTTCTCAAAATTAAACGGAAGTGTTTAACTACCCTTGTTGACCGGAGGCCTTCAAATGTTCTAAGTGTCATCACATTAGCAGCTATTATTAACACTGTCACAGTAGCCAGTGGTAGGAATCAGCTTACCGGGAATGGTGGATAACCGCATAAAGATACGTTTCCTCGGTAAACGCACTCATTGGAGGCAACCTGTTCTTTCTTGAGTTATATCTCGAGGTACCTAGCTACCACAGAAGGCCTAGAACAGCGCGATATGAAACTCACTCGAACAGAACACCAACTGGCACATCAATGCGGCGAATTTATGACGTTACAAGTATACGTACGTACACGTACGAACACGGTCGTCACGGAATTCTGTGGCGATTAAGCGCATGCGCAAACAGTGTGTACCAGGCCCTCTTTCTCCTCCCCCTCCGCACCTGGGAACGAGGCTAGCGCTAGCCCTGATGACCAACCAAGAGCGCATGTGCGTCTGTTAACCCTTTAAACCCCATGCTTTAAACGGCGGGTGTCATTTAGAAATACCAAATTATTGCTGACCCATCACGTATAGCCAAGTGGTCTGATAAAAGCTTGTCGAAAGAGTGTAATTGCAGAGGTCGAAGTACACGTATAAATGATGTATAGAAAATGAAAAATAAAACGAGAAGATAAAGGTTACAATGGTTGTGGTGAACGGGTAGTTCTAAATGTCTGTTCCCTATTGTGAGGACACGATTCTGTGGCAATCCGTTTGTAGACCACAGTTGCAATTGGGCCCATCCCTCCAGACGTTGAAAATATTAGTGGTGAAAAGGAGCCATGCTCTACTTCTCTCACTCTCTCCTCATATGCGCGCTTCTTTTCTTGCTCATTTCTCAGTCTGTAGCATTGAACCAGAGTGGTGCCGCGGTGACTCGGTGCGTATGGGTTAAATACCATGACATCAAAAAATGCATTTTGTCGTTCGCGTCCCCAGAAGTTCTCTGCTACAATGTCAAGACGAGCACCATCCTCTCTGTTAGCTGACCTTATGCAATTGACGTCATAACTTAGCAACGCAAAATGCGTTACTAAGGACGCCATTTTGAGTGGCAAAAAGCACATGCACATGTGGGTACTTGACGGTACTGTTTTCATGTTTTGCTGTGTTCATAAGTGCGCATTGGTGTTGACAAGTTGATCGTTCATATTAGTGTGAAAGGAGAAGTTTGAAGTGCATGAATATGGTGAAGAGCTGTAATCGATACAGCGTTTTCAGCTATGTCGGTAGTCCTGACAAGCGAAGAGCAAAGCGACAGTTGGAAAGGTACGAGCAGAGAAATATTAGAATATGCTCAGAAGGGTGACGATGCAGCTGAAGGGATGGATGTAGACCCTACGGCAAACGAAGTATCCACGCAAACACATGCTGTTAGCACAAGGGATTCAACAACAATGACCGATGCACCCCACCCTGTTAGCACAACGACAATGACCGATGTAACATCCCATTACATTGAAGCGCTGGAAGATGAATGTCTACGATCTACTAGTAGGTTGGATAAAAACTGAAATCCTAACCCATGGTCACAGGATGCCTTCAAGGATGATGATCAAAAAGTGAATTTCTACACGGGTCTGGCATCCTTCCAGATTTTAATGATCATTTTCAACTTTGTGTCACCACACGTAAAGCATGGTAGCAGCAAAACGCATGCACTTTCCAAATTCAAGAATTTATTGGCACACTCATGAAGCTTCGTCTAGGATTGTTCGATCAGGATCTGGCTTACAGATTTGGCATGCATCAATCAAGACACTCGTTCACTAACAAGTAGTTCTTTTTATACGGGCGTCTGTAATAACTGGACTGGACTACTGGACTGGATTACTGGACTGGAGTACTGGACTCTCATGGTGATGCATTATGACATCATTGAAATGTATGCATGCGTAGTAGTAGTAGTAGTAGTAGTAGTAGGTTGTGTGTGAAAGATGTCAAAGGTTGGTGGCGTCACAATTTCACGCAACTTCAGAAAATGGATATACAGTCAAATTCTTAATTGGGATTGCTCCCCAGGGTAGTATCACTCCAGGAGACCAAATTCTGGCTGACCATGGTTTCACTATACAAGAACTGTTGGCTTATATTGTGCAGAAGTGAAATTACCACCAGAAAATGGATGTTGACTTTGCTCGCCAGCTTTCCCGAGTCCGAATTCATGTGGAAAGAGTAATTGGTTTTCTCAGGCAAAAATATACAATCTTGGAACCTATTAACATGATTATGTGTCCTGCCAACTCTGATAATATTAGTGTAATCGATAAAATTGTAACTGTGTGTAGTGCACTTTGTAATGAAAACGTTGGGATTTTTGAGTACCCACTTTCCAATCAGCTCTGGTAATATTCCAAATTTATACACTTCTTTTGTCTTTTTATTTTTTGATAATATTGTTTTGCGCTGTACAGCTTTACTCTCACTTTTTCTTTTATTTCAGTGATTTTGTTGTTTGGAGGCCAACTGAAATAGCGGTTATTAGAATTATTCCTAACAAAACGTTTATTGACTCAGCAATTGATCAAGCTACTACATTCTGAAAGTTGAAAACCCCGACATCAAAAAAAGGCACACTGATGCCTGTCACCCCAAAAACTTTGGCCACGATCTGACAGACTGACGGTATATTACAACGCGACGTCGTGATGCAGGACACGAGATAGCGAAAGGCAGAACATGGCAACGTCGAATGCGATTATAATGTTACAGTATATACAGAGCTCTGAAATAAAACAAAGTGACAGTAAAGCTGTACAGCGCAGAACAATGTTATCAAAAAAAAGACGAGAAGTGTGAAGTTGATATAGCTTAACATCAGTTCCAAATGCCTTTAGTTTAGTTAGCTCAGGGTTTAGACTGATTATAGAGTCTGATGGTTTGTCCTTTACCTTGAAATACAAATAAATTTACAATTCAGATTCCACTTCAGGCTGCAGATGAACAAGCCCAATCATTGGGGCTACATCAGTGGTCAGGTTAGCCAGCATCTCTTGCTTTAGGTATTTGATGAACACTCTGTCCACTGGCTTTGCAAGCCGTGTAGCTATCAGTTTTTTTGGGGGCAACTTATTGGAAGATTGGCCTACATAGCTCTGTATATACAGTAAAATTATTATTATAATCGACAGCACTCAAACAATTATCGTGTGTGGGTATATCAACTACACTCAATTAAGTCCTCTCTACCTTCTCTCTACCCTCTACGTCACTCACGTGATAAAGGCCACCATACTGACAGTCGAGCCCTTTCTAGAGCTCGAGAAAGACCGTCAGCCAAGACCAGTTCTTTTCCTGCTGCATGGGAAATGGATAAACTGAATCGTAGCCTCGTTCCCAGGCCCCGCCCAGCTTTCCATTGCTTGCAGTACGGAAAAGCGGGAGAGGGCCTGGAATAATGGAATAGGACAAGCATTGGAGGACTTTGGCATCCAACACGCGCGGTTGCAAAAGCGCCAAGCTCAAGCTGTTGTGTGACAATGCTAAATGATCTGCAGGCAAACTTCGAATGCAATTTCCAGGGAAAGTCCCTATGGGATACCCCGGCTAATTATGCTTTGATTGACTTCCTGTGGCTTATAATAACTAGCTACTAATTAAAAAATGCACAGCAGTAGCGATAAATGGCCAGAAGCTAACTCGGACACTATTGGTTGTCGAAATTCCGGGCACGTATGGGCGCTATCGGGGTTAAAGGGTTAAGCTTTTGACTATGTGCTTCTTCCTACCTATGTCCATCTGGTATCCACTCACATGATGAACAATGCAAGGCCTTTTCTGTTTTTCACACCCTTCTGCTTCCATAAAAAATGGGGGAGGCATGGGAACAAGGCTAGGGATTTTACACACATGATCATGATTAAACTAACATGCCTCCAGTTCTGCATCGTTCATAGCCCTTTCAACTTCCTCTTGTAACGATTGATCTCTTTTTTTCTTCAATGCGTTTTTCATAATCAGATTTCTCGTCATCAGCGTGATTTTCACTAGTAGATGTACCACAAAATTTCCACAAGCAGCCTAAAGGTGTACACATGGGAGTTTTAGCTATGAAATTTCCTTAACCCTTTATACCCGATGCGCATGCGCAGAATGAGGGGTGTGGAGGTAGGGTACAAATGGAGGGTCGCATTGGTAGGGGGACTCCAGGGTCTGGCATCAAAATCACATCTTGGAACTGCAGGGGGATAAGCAGTAGCATTCCATATATTGAAGCTGTTCTGGCAGGAGGTCCAGTTTCTCTGTGAAACCTGGCTGTGGCCTTACGATCTGTTTAGACTGTCAGAGATTGATGCAGAGTTTGAGTCTTGGGGACGGGCAGATGATAGGCTGAGTGAAAGTGCTTGATGTGTATAGGGAGCACCTTGTGATTTTGGAGCAGGTAATAACTACCACTACAACCGTGGACTATGTGCTGATGGACCTTGATGCCGTATCATTGTTGAGATCATGTGAGACACTATCTGAGGCTGATCTGAATACGTCCGACCACCTACCCTTCGCTGTAGATATTATGTGCGGTAGTGTAGGAAGGTTGGAGGAGGGAGATTCGATTGCGAAGATTGACTGGGATGGAGCCAGGAGGAGTGGCAACTTACTGGGGTATATGGCAGAGGTGAAAGAGAGATTGGCACCCTTCTTGAATGGGAGTTACATTGATGTAGTGCAAGTGGATGAAGAGATCAAGCAGGTGGCATGGTTGTTAACGGATGTGGCAAAGAAGACACTTCCTACTGTTGGAGGGAAGGGAAAGAAGAGGAGATGGTTTAGGGATGCTGTCTTGAAATCAGCTTGCACACAGAGTAAAGAGGCAAGAGGGATATGGAAGGATGCAGGCTGCCCAAGTGAGGGTGAGCTTTTTGATCACCGGGTGGAGTCAAGGAGAGCTGTGCGAATGAGGATCAGGGAATGTGCCGCAAGGGAGGAGAGGAGGAGGATACAGAAGAGGGAGAGACTGTTTCGGAGTGGCGCACCCAGCAGGTTCAGGCTACCTCAACGAAGGAAGAAGTCTTGTTTGAAGCTGATGAGGGATGGTGGGATTGTGAGTGACAAGGAAGAGATGTTGAAGATCTGGGCGCAGCATTTTGAGAGTCTGGCAACTTCTGGTGTGAGTGAGCGGGAGGAGTTGAGGAGTCTGGCAGAGAAAATGCAGGAATTGACTGAGGGATCCATGAGTCAAATGAGGGACCTGCTTCGGGAAGCTGGCATACTGCACATTAACCAGACTGCTGATGCCATCTTTGCTACTCAGTTTGGAAGTGTAGGCACTTTCCAAGATGTTCCAAAGCCTTCCTCCAGCTCCCGACACTCTTTTACCAGACATAGTGATTCAACATCATCTGACATCACTCTCATCATCTCCTTCAGGATCCAATTTTCACACCCGTACAAGAGCACAGGCATGACGCATGTCTCAATCACCGACTTGCTTGATGCTGGGTTCAAAACTCCTTTTACAGATGAACTACTGAGTGGAGCAGAGAGTATGGATCTCAGGGATGTAAGGAAGGAAATAAGGAAGATAGACAGTGAAAAGATGCTGGAGGAGTGCGCTGAGAAATCACAGCTTATTGTGGAGGTGGGGTGGTCGAAGCTGTGGGATAGTGTGATGGACCTGGTGCCCAGGCATGTCAGGGGACTGCAGAATCTGAGCAGGATGTTGAGTGCACATTGGAGAGGGAACAGGCCATGCCCACTCTGTGATGAGGAGCTCGAGGGTTTGCTGGCCGAACACATTATGGAGGAGCACCGAGACTGAACTTGGAAATGACATTTGAAATCATGATGGAGAGGCTGAAACTGGTTGACTTTGTGTATTTCATGGCTTGTATGCACATTTGTGAAACTTTTGTACTGTATCTCACTTATGCTCCCTGTTGGGCGATCATACATGAACTTTTGAACTTTTTGAACTTTTGACGTGGCTACGAGAGAAAATATAGAAATAATGGCGATTTTGTACTATGTTGATTCGTTGCGTTATATCTTGTCAACTACCTGAGTTCAACAAGTGGTAATTAGGCTTAGTTTGGAAACAAACCTGATTTACTCAGGAAGCAGTCGTACGAGTGACAGTCATAGGAAGAAGTTGTGTGCATTCTGTGCAATTCACACCAACTCACACCTTTCACTGCTACAATTAGTATAGGAAATTAGTGTTAGAGTATGATATTTTCCTCAACAATCCTTTATAGGTAAAAAATATCCATTTTTCTAAGTCACAGCTATGTTCTACCAACCAAGAGCTTTTAATCCATATAACTATTGTGCTGCTACTGTGTTCCATCTTCCGGCCGTTTATGTAAATACTCCTGCTGCTGGACCCTTACTGAATGATAGGGATTCACTCACACGTTCACCGTTGAGGGCCCGTAACTCGAATTCTACGTAAATTTTCAATTTTTCTAACTCACAGTTGTGTAGCCCTAAGTGTAAGAATTCTTCTAATATCAAATTCGACTTGGCAACTTGCTCCTGGTTTCAGCCGATCAAGATTGAAAAGCAGAGCTTCAGATTCAGTGGAAAGGTGCCCTTTGAACTCATGGGCTATCGCCGGGATGTAGAACTAGTCGTTTTCACGACTCTGGCTATTATAGCCTGCCTGCCATGTTGCTGGGCGAGCGGGGACGAAGGTCAAGATGGAACCCCTGAAGCTGACCCAACAGTTTTGGCATTCTGGATAACGAAGTAAGCCAACTTTTAGTATTAAACAATGACGGATCATAAATTTTAGTATGGCTATAACGGTACATATGTACGATCAGCTGGCCCGCGTTTAACTGTTGGTCCCTGGTTGACAAACTGGAAATCTCTGCAGTGTGTTACTGGTCCTATTCCATATACATGTATTAGCCTTGTACCCAGGCACAGTCGGGGAGGAGGAGCTCCCTCTCTTCCCAGACTGTGCCTGGGTATGAGGCTAATACATGTATTGACTTGAAGACTTGTAGACATCCCTACCTTTCAATTGTGTCTGGAGAAAGCTCTTCATCAGGTTTAGAAAATAGCATGTTTAGCTGCAGCAATTCATGGTTGTATACTTGCCTTCACTCAACAAGGACTCGAAAAACTAAATGATGTCATCGCTAAAAACTTTTTTCGGTCATCATGCCATCGTGAAGAAGCCCTAAAACAGCTTATTGAAAAACAAAACCGCATCAAACATTTAACTGACGAAGGAAGCAAGAGAGCAAGGAATTTACTAGTTCATGCATCACGCAACACTGTAGATGTATAATATAACATTGAAAATAACTTCATTATGCATACGAACAGTCTCTAGTATGACATAGGATAGAATTGCTTTATGATCAGTTTCTGTTTAGTGGTGGGTTGCAGCAAGCAGGGAAGAACTTGAAGAAGTACCGAGGTCATGATATATATGGGATTGAGAAATATGATGATTTACTGCCTATTCTTGGGCCAAGATGGCATATACGTGTCTTCAATGAACAGATGGATTTTAGCTTTACATCGGGATCAGACCGAGTAGAAGAATTCAGGGCCACTTTGATCTGGTAGGCTAGCTCAGTGTGGAGATGGAAGGGTACACTGGAATCTGCAGAAAACCGAGGCCGGAAAGGCGGTCAATAACGCTGGCTACCTATCACTAGCTTCGTAACCAGATTACTCTTGCTTTAATTCTAAGTAGCCATCTTTTCCTTCTTCAAAAGTGAATAGAGTATCGTGAGCGCACGCTTTAATAATGTAGCTATCCATCACTCCCTGTCACCATCTACGCTGTCACTGTGTCAGTGAAGCAGCTGCGTAATTATTATGACATTTCCGGTTTGTAAGCAGTAGCTGCATTCCTTGCGATTAACACCCATTAGCGCAATGATCGCTTTTGACAAAAACTTCTTGATATGGAAATCGGAATAAGCTACAACGGTGGAAAAGCGAGTACTCGCCATCTGTTGAACATGACGGGAAATCCAAGGCAAAACTCCCAGCGAAGGTACGTTTTCACTGTTATTTAGATGGTTAGCTAGAACAAATTCGGCAGAACCAGTAGCACGTGGGAAACCAGGTGTTCAGTGGCAGTACTAAATTTAACTCGTCCCCAGTTAAGTGATTACTGCACCCTGCCCTTCATGCAGTCTGTAAGGTGTTGGATGGTGGTCCGGGCTACGTGCCTTTATCAAGCCACATGACTCAATACCACTATCAGGATGGAATTGGCCACTGTTTGACCTTTTGACCTTTGCCCTGCCCTCACTGGTATTTATATTTCCATTACGCCATCCCCAGTATTAGGGGTACTTGCAAGGGGAGTTTTCCTTAGAGGGGTGGGTCCACCTGGGGCCCCACCCTCTGCCCGGACCCAGTCACACCCATCTTGGGTGGAAAACGATCTGGCAACACCTACAGACTGAATGAACATGAATTATAGAAACAGTGATCACAAGGCTACCAGTGCCAAGGTTAAGTACTACGTGTGCATGTTTAAGAACTACACTCGAGTGAAAAAGAAAAACTGCGGTTATCGGGCTAACTGATGTTCTGATTTATTAGGAGTTGTTGGTGGGAGGGAAGAACACTGACTGCTCAGGACGTAGCTGCACGAAGTCTGCCCTCAATGTGCGCATGCTCCCGTGTGCCACCCGCATCGCATTTTGCCGCATGGCCCAGACCCTGGTTAACCTCGGTTAACCTCAGTGGCGTAATGGAAATATAAATACCAGTGAGGGCAAGGCAAAGGTCAAAAGGTCAAACAATGGCCAATTCCATTTGGCTTGATAAAGGCACGTAGCCCGGACCACCATCCAACAGCTTACTGACTGCATGAAGGGCAGGGTGCAGTAATCACTTAGCTGGGGATGAGTTAAGTAGAGGTTAATCCCATCCCCAGTATTAGGGGTACTTGCAAGGGGAGTTTTCCTTAGAGGGGTGGGTCCACCTGGGGCCCCACCCTCTGCCCAAACGATGTGGCGGTTAGGAGGTGCTACTTGAGCATCCTCCACCAACACCCCCCCCCCCCAAAGGACCCCAATACGATGTGGTACAGATAGAGAGAAGTATCGAATGTCAACAACGTACACAAACTCCATAACCCAATTGCCATGCATCTCCAGCTCCGTTCAGACCCTGGCCAGTGTCCCAGTGAACTGTGCCAACTGATCCCGAGGAGTTCGGAGATAACTGAGGAAGGCAGTGCTGCTCCATCGCCCGAGCATCTGAATCGTGGAATCTTGGATACCAGCTTGGACTGCAGCTGTGGCCGCACCTATCCGAAAGCTATGTCCAGTGTAGTCGCTAAACTGGACCCCTGCTGACTGCAGAGCTGCCTGAACCCTGGCAATAAAGCGCACTTTGGTGAGTGGTCTCCCTCCTTCTGACACAAAGAAAGCCCCCGGGCAGTCACCACGTTGTGCGATGTAGGTAAGGACAGCAGTCACCGGACATAGCTCATCCCTACTACGACCGATGAACACATCAACTCCGTTCCCAAACTGTTCGCATTTCGATCGTTTCAAGTGAAAGCGGACGACCAAAGGATTCTGTACACTGTCCACTGCCACATCATCCCATGCCAGGTGAACTGCTGGGTCGAATGCCACTGCTGACAGAACCATAATCTCTCCTGAGCAGAAAAAAAAAACAAAAAAACAGCTCGTAACTGCCGCCCAAAGCATCAGGGTGTCCATATCCGATGCTCTGGGATTCCAGACTTCCCGAATCTGGCGAACATGATTTGGGGTAATCGGCAGGCGACTTCTGGTAGTGGTGGAGCCTTGCTCGGCACGTACTCGTTTCACACCTGCTTGGAGCAACCCCAGCCGTGGCAAGGAGGAGGACTCACGTGGAGCTGGGTAGCCTCGCACAATTTGGGCATGCCTTTTTCCGGCTAGGTATGTTTTGATTGTGCTAGGTGCTAATCTCTGTTGGCCCAGTGAAGCAACAAAATAACACAACAAGGACTCAGATACTGGAAAAGGATCAACATTATGTTGCATACAAAATCTGCAAAAACGATTCAATCCAGCCTGGTACGACCGATGGGTTGAGCTTGCTAGGCCTTTAAAACAAAAGAACTGAACAGTTGAGTCCAGGTGGGAGAGGTCCAGTCCATCTTGGTGTCCAATAGCAACCGGGGTAGCTGAGGTGGGATTGCTGCGGGTTTGGCATTGGCCTGTGTGACCTTGGAGAGGAAGAGAGGTAGTTTATTGCGGGACAGGAGATCTGCTAAAATGTTATTAACTCCTGGAATATGACTGGCTGACAACTGAAATTGAAAGGATGCCTCCATGAAAAACAAGCATCGCAACAGGTGCATGAGGCCAGAATCTCTGCAGGAGCGTGCTGTAATTGCATGCACTGCTGCTTGATTGTCACACCAGATGTGAACGAGTCGACCTTGCCACTGTGGACCCCATGCTGCACAGGCCAGCATTACGGCCACCAGCTCCAGAAAGGTGATGTGATGCTCCTTAGCTCGTTGCGGCCACTGAAATTGAAACCATTCCATTTTCCACCATGCCCCACAACCCCAGCCGCCGGAGGCATCTGATGCAAACTCCACCCGCTTGCAGTCAGCTGGGGGAAATACATAAATGCCATTCCATGATGAAAGGAAGGTTTGCCACCACCACAGGTTTCCCCCCTCGACACACAACTTCTGAACATGCAGGTACAGATAAAGTCTGTCAGCCTTGCCCCGCAGCATCCTTCAATGGATCCACCCGAAGACGCACGTGTTCTAACAACCATAATACCTCAGGCATACCTTAGACCTAAACAGCATAACAGTGAGCACCAGGCTAGACTTCTCACTGTGCATGAAGGAATATCTCTCCAAAAATAGTTCCTTGTCCCAGCCCCATTCCCATTTTCCCAAGTTAACCATAGGATACCCCCTTGGTGAAGAGATAATTGAGCCGGAGGCTGAGGTGGTGGATAGTGAGAGTATCCGCTCAGGCAATGTGCTTGTACAGTCAACCCACCCAGGCCCGCAACCCCGTCCGCAGGGGATCTCCACCTAGCTACCACAGTGTATTTAACTGCGAGAGGAAGGACAGCTGTAGTCAAAAAGACCCCGTCTTTATCCATCTCCACATAGATACATGTGTATAAAGTATAAAGCCCTTATCCTAACACAGCCCCTGACCCAGCCCGCAGAGAAACCTACAGCATGCACACAGAGAGGTTTTAGTATCTGAGCTTACTGTTGTAACTAGGCCACAAGCAAGCCTTCCACAGCTTAGTCGAATACATCTTTACAACCCCCAACCCCATTCCCATTTTCCAAAGTTAACCATAGGATACCCCCTTGGTGAAGAGATAATTGAGCCGGAGGCTGAGGTGGTGGATAGTGAGCGTATCCGCTCAGGCAATGTGCTTGTACATTCAACCCACCCAGGCCCGCAACCCCGTCTGCAGGGGATCTCCACTTAGCTACCACAGTGTATTTAACTGCGAGAGGAAGGACAGCTGTAGTCAAAAAGACCCCATCTTTATCCATCTCCACATGTGTATAAAGTATAAAGCCCTTATCCTAACACAGCCCCTGACCCAGCCCGTAGAGAAACCTACAGCATGCACACAGAGAGGTTTTAGTATCTGGGCTTACTGTTGTAACTAGGTCACAAGCAAGCCTTCCACAGCTTAGTCGAATACATCTTTACAAACCCCAGCCCCATTCCCATTTCCAAAGTTAACCATAGGATACCCCCTTGGTGAAGAGATAATTGAGCCGGAGACTGAGGTGGTGGATAGTGAGAGTATTCGCTCAGGCAAAGTGCTTGTACAGTCAACCCACCCAGGCCCGCAACCCCATCCGCAGGGGATCTCCACTTAGCTACCACAGTGTATTTAACTGCGAGAGGAAGGACAGCTGTAGTCAAAAAGACCCCGTCTTTATCCATCTCCACATAGATACATGTGTATAAAGTATAAAGCCCTTATCCTAACACAGCCCCTGACCCAGCCCGCAGAGAAACCTACAGCATGCACACAGAGAGGTTTTAGTATCTGAGCTTACTGTTGTAACTAGGCCACAAGCAAGCCTTCCACAGCTTAGTCGAATACATCTTTACAACCCCCAACCCCATTCCCATTTTCCAAAGTTAACCATAGGATACCCCCTTGGTGAAGAGATAATTGAGCCGGAGGCTGAGGTGGTGGATAGTGAGCGTATCCGCTCAGGCAATGTGCTTGTACATTCAACCCACCCAGGCCCGCAACCCCGTCTGCAGGGGATCTCCACTTAGCTACCACAGTGTATTTAACTGCGAGAGGAAGGACAGCTGTAGTCAAAAAGACCCCATCTTTATCCATCTCCACATGTGTATAAAGTATAAAGCCCTTATCCTAACACAGCCCCTGACCCAGCCCGTAGAGAAACCTACAGCATGCACACAGAGAGGTTTTAGTATCTGGGCTTACTGTTGTAACTAGGTCACAAGCAAGCCTTCCACAGCTTAGTCGAATACATCTTTACAAACCCCAGCCCCATTCCCATTTCCAAAGTTAACCATAGGATACCCCCTTGGTGAAGAGATAATTGAGCCGGAGACTGAGGTGGTGGATAGTGAGAGTATTCGCTCAGGCAAAGTGCTTGTACAGTCAACCCACCCAGGCCCGCAACCCCATCCGCAGGGGATCTCCACTTAGCTACCACAGTGTATTTAACTGCGAGAGGAAGGACAGCTGCAGTCAAAAAGACCCCGTCTTTATCCATCTCCACATAGATACACGTGTATAAAGTATAAAGCCCTTATCCTAACACACTCGTAATTTAAAATGCGAATGAGCTTCACACCCATAACGTAACAGTAGTAACTAAAGTGTGAATGAGCTTCACACTCGTAACATAACGATGAGTGAGCCTCACAGTAGTAACTCAAGTGTGAATGAGCTTCACACCCGTAACGCAACTGTGAGTGAGCCTCACAGTAGTAACTCAAGTGTGAGTGAGCCTCACACTTACTACTGTTACGTTATGGGTGTGAAGCTCATTCGCATTTTAAATTATGAGTGTGAGTGTGTTAGGATAAGGGCTTTATACTTTATGACACGTGTATCTATGTGGAGATGGATAAAGACGGGGTCTTTTTGACTACAGCTGTCCTTCCTCTCGCAATTAAATACACTGTGGTAGCTACTCGTAATTTTTAATGCGAATGAGCTTCACACTGTGAGTGAGCCTCGCAGATAACACAGAGAAGCCCTAGCCCTAGCTCAGCCTTATGGAACCGACTACACCCCTAGGCGTACCGTTACTATAGTAAAGCACACGCCATAACAATGCCGTTACTACGATAGATACGCCATTACTAAGAGAAGCACGCTCCCATTTAAAGCCCATCGACCGAGTATTACACACAAACAACTAATAATACTCACCGTGATATAGCCGCCGCAGTACAGACCCGAATAATCTTCGGTACAGGAGCGCCTACCATCGAAGAACAAGCCTCCCAGACGTTCCACCAAAGACGACACGATAGCGAGCCGGAATCCCGTACGTTAACCGTTCGCACATCCACCTAGTTAATATGATAACTCCACCCATTGAGCCCCACTCCCAATTTGTTTAGTAATTTGAATATTTATAGCACTGTGAATGCCCATAGCACTATGTGCCAACCAAAAGCTGGGCTCCTCAAAGCAAACCTTAGGCGGGGAGTGGTCCCGCCCTTTCTGCAGTAGGCCACGGGTCGGGAGTTCAAAGGGACCCAAACCGTGGTCATCCGAGGACCGGAAAGGGTAAAGACTCCGGCCGAGGTATCTCCAATACCTAAAAAGGTGAGACAAGCTGATGGGTCATCCAGCTTCTCATTTGACAGTGGTACACCAAGTGCGGCAGACTTCCAGCATGGTTGAGAGGTTGTACTGGCACTCCTCACTATCTGGTGGGCTGATAGTAATGTAGTCATCAAGGTAGTGATCTACCTCGGTCACCCCACTGCGTCGGAAGCACCACTCCAGGGCATCCGCGATGGTTGTGAAAATCTTCGGGGCAGACCGGAGTCCGCACGGCAGGCACCCATCGATGTAAATGGAATCATGCCACTGAACACCCAGCAATGGGTGTGCACTGAAACAAGGCGATAGGCTGCCTCGATGTCAAGTTTTGCCATCAAAGCACCCCTGCCCATACTCTGGGCTGCTCTGGCCACCTTGGATACTGACGTATACTGCATGGAACATAGGGAGGAATCGATTCCATCATTCACACTAGTGTGTGGGGGAAAGGACAGGTCTGTGATCAATCGCCATTTGTTTGGCTGATGGGCTTTGGGGATGACCCCCATCCGGCTGACCTGAACTCCGGGGATGTCTATGGGGGAGAAGGGGCCAATGATTCGACCTGCTGTGATTTCTTTTGTCAGGTATTGCTCCACCACCTCGGGGTGCTGCTGGGCAGATGGGGTGTTACGACGAGCTGAGACTAGGGCATGATCAGAGTCAAAACCAATTCGAAAGCCCTCCAAGATGCCCCTCAGAATGAAGGCTGCGAACTCCTGATTGGGGTGTCCTGCCATCATCTCCTGCCATGCCCCCCACTTGCACTTAAGAGGAGACTCTACATACAGAAACTTGGCTGTGAGCTGCGGAGACACTGGCCGGCCTTTCTGCAGGTGCAGCAAGTCAGTTGTATAGATGTAAGGGCCTGAGCAAATGACAGGAGCATACCCATTAAGTCTGTCAAATGTAACGTCATAAATGCACCAAACACAATGCACCAAGTTATTGTGCTGAACATAGGTTGGCTTGGCGCAAGCCCCTAGACTCTCGCCCTCCCTGCAGGAGAGGTCGACCTGGGCTGACTTCCAGGTAGCTGGCGGTTGGCACACTCTGCTGCTGGATGCGCACCCCGCCGACACTTGGCGCATACATGTGCATATCGGCAGAACTTGTATTTGCATTGGTTGCCTGCCGGCTTGCCTGCCGGCTTGTTAAACAACCTGCAAATCTCCACTGCTCCGGTGGCGTGGTTACGGTCTTGGTTTTGTTGGCTTCCCCCCCTGCGCTCCTCTGGGGCAAACACACAGTCATGTGTCTTGTGAGTGTCGGGTAGGCAATATCGGCAGCGGGGGATAGACTTTGCCCACCCCGTGAAAGCCTCGTTATACAAGGCTGGGTCTATTGTGGCCCAATCTAAGGACTTCTGATTGGCAGCTTGCCGCCGATAAGCCATGTCATATGGTGCCCAGGCTGTGCCCTCAAAGTTGCGTGATGCACGCGTAATAGTGCGGAGGTAGGCCATAAAGTGAGGAGTTTTGTTCGGATAACGCAATGCCAACACGGCCACCAACGTAGCATAACACTCTGTCCATAAGGCGAAATCAGTTACCAGACCCCTTCTTGGGCGCTGAGATCGACAGCAGCCTTCACTGCTTGGCTCGACCCTCCATGACTCCAGGAGTAGCTCGTACATATCTATAAATTCCAAGTTCCAGATTCTCTTGAGCATCCGAGGTGGGACTGAGGCCCATCCTGGAACAGAGGCATCAGGCACAGCCGTGCTGAGGGGGAGCACTGATGATAATGGCTGGTATGAGGAGGTGGGCAATGTTGCCAACACCCTGCTCATGGCTGGCACCGTAGTCGCAAGACTTGCCACCGAGCTGCCTGATATCACTGGGGTGAAGGCAATGGATGCCATGCTTGGCAGCAATGACGACAACCCTGCAAGGGTGGGCCACATGAAAACAGCGCTAAATACCTTGCAGAGCCAGCAAAAATTGCAAATTATGCAGGGGTACCCGCAAGGGACCGCAGCAATTACCACCACCCCCACCCCCCCTCCCCCGACTGGCACATATTAAACCTGTAATAGCAGCATAGCAAGAAAGAAGGGAGAACATGTGGGGGGGGGGGGGGGGGGGTCCTATCGCAGGAGACTCTAGCCTCGCAAGAGGCCGTGACCGTCCCCGGGCATGCCAAAACATACCACAGCATGCCAAATTTGTAGATGTGGGAACAACCAAGGGAATTCTAACTCACCAGGTTGCGAGGCTGCCGTCATCAGGGTGCCTGAAGCACTGGTTCCTCCACCTGGCACCATTTCCAGGGCGCCGCCCATGTTTCGCAAACCACCGCTGGCAGAGGTAACCGACGTTGACGTAGCGCGGGAGGCGATGAGCCTGTCAATCCACTGGATCTGTTCCGGTGTAAAGGGAACCTCTTCTTCTCCTTCGTTTGTCGCTTCGTTTGTCGTCACTCATGGCGGGGTGAAGACGATGGTGCTGGATTTCTAAAGAACACTGACTGCTCAAGAACACTGACTGCTCAGGACGTAGCTGCATGAGGTCTGCCCTCAATGTGCGCATGCTCCCGTGTGCCGCCCGCCTCGCATTTTGCCGCATGGCCCAGACCCTCGTTAACCTTGGTTAACCTCAGGGGTTAACCTCTACACAACACAATCGAACGGTAAACTTCCAACGCGATTTCCGGGGAAAGTCCCTATAGGACAGCCCAGCTTGTTATGCTTTATTCGACTTCCTGTGGCACGTAATAACTACATGTAACCCGCTGAGCGAAAACCCGGCACATAGCGTATTTTATACGAGATAAGACCGGAAATCGGTATACCAATGTGTAATTGTGCGGCAGAAAAAAAATGGAAGCGATCGGTTGCGAGCTACAGAGATAAATGCGTAGTGGGTGCGGAACGCTTGTATGGACAGCTTGTACGCATTTTTCAAAAAACGCGATTTTACAAGCTTCCAGTCCGTATACGGTTGTCTTTCTGTCCATAGACACAATGTAACCCCCCGCTTTTATAACCGCTGTCTTTCCCAACTGTCTTTGCCGACTTCGAAGCTGCTTTTGTAAAAGTTGACGCGTTCCCGTATTTCACTGGCCTGCCTGTGAGTTCGAGCTTATATAGCAGGCATTCTTTCTCCTCTTCCTCCTCTGCACTTGTGTACGAGGCTAGTCCCCTACATACTATCACCATACACTAAGAATGCCAGCTCAGTACAGGTCGTTTCCCAGCTAAACTCAGATTATTACACCAATGTGTCACAGGGGGCTATGCGTTCCGGTGGCTGGGTACATCAGATAAAGCTCAAGAAAGAATAGGTTGCCTCCACTGAGTGCATTTTTGGAAGAAATGTGGCTTTATGTGGTTATCCACCGATTTCGCTAACTGATTCTGCTCTAGGGGGTGTACTGTTGTTGGGTCCTTTCTTGCAGTTTCTCCTGATATGCCCAGCTTCACAACTCCGACAGGTTACCTGCTTCCGCGATTGAGAAGATCTCCAGAAGTTTCTATTGGTAGGTCTTCTCTGTCTCTGTGACTTCATGCACTCTGTAGCAAACAATTGCTGCATCTTGTTTACACACTGCTGCAACTCCTCCAGGACATCGTAACTCACTCCGGAAGGCGTGGTCCTTCTCTGCGGCCTTGACTGTGTATAGTCACTTTCGTAGTTGAGTTGCGCTGAATGGACTGGTATTGCACATTGCCTGCTTGCCAACTGATAGGACTCTAGCTCTAACGCAGCCTCCAGTGCTTGCTGCAGTGACTTACGAGACTTCTGCCGTATCCTCAGCTTCGTGTCCTCATCAGTCAACGAGTCGATAAACTGATCCTTTGCCAGTAATTCCAACATCGCTGGCACTGCATCCAGGTAGGCCAGTCATGCCAGTCATTCGATATCCTCCATGAGCTCAGCAAGAGACTCCTCTTGCTTTCGGGTTCAGTTCCTGAGCTTCATTCTGTGGAGCTCTGCCGTCCCAAAACAATTCTCTAGGGCTGTCATCAGTGCCATGTGGTCGCTTCGACGATCCACCGGTAGGTTTGACAAAACCGTTGATGCCGCTCCCGTCAGACACACAGCCAGTAGCATGTCAAACAGAGACAGAGGACTCCTACCCCCTGTCAGCTGGTATAAAAACGTATAAAAACAACTGATGCAATTCCACTCCAGTTGGGCTATGCGATGCAAAGATTGCATGAGAGCATCAACCAACAATCTATATGCACTATCACCAACACAATGGATGCTATCACATTCACGTCATATGACGTCAGCTGCAATGGGTCTATCCCAAATGACGCCCGCCATTTAAAACGCAAGGCCTTGAGAACAATAGAACCCTGTGGACTATACATCATCCCATAGCCTTCCCACACCTACTGCCATTGCTATCTTTTTATTTCCCAACTGTACCAGATTTTTCCCTTCCTCGTTAATTATAACGCTTTGCACATGAAAATCTGAGTTTGTCGGAACTGTACGTAATAATTTATCTTAACAGTGAAGTCTAAATAGTTTGAAGGTAGACTACCCCTCAAAGACTTTTAGTTAACAGTAACTGACTTAGTGCTGTGTCTTTGTATTGTGCTCATGACTTAGTTGCTGTGGCAATGGCTCGCTACTACCATTAGTTATTTACTGTGCATACGCATCCATTACGGAAGTAGTTGCATACTTCTAGTCCATAATGCACCGTAAAATATGGTCTGGCATATTCAAGAAAAAGTGGGACTGATCATAAATGCACTGCACACCAATCAGATTGGGTTGAACTTGACACTTCATCCCTTCGATGGTATAAGGTCCTGAAGACACTGTGAACAGTGATCCTCCAAGGTCTACTCCAAATTTTGCCTGTTTCAAAGGGCCCAACGGTGGTGAGGTGACTTATTTCATTTTCATAGTCTTCTGAAAATAGTCTAGGTACGGTTGTGATTTCACCACTTGTTCATCTTGGCCACTTGTAACTAACAATTTCGTGCACTTAATAGCAAAGCTGTTTAAAATGAAATATAATGTGAGCAGGATAAATTATACAAACCCTTCAAATGCAGTAGCCTTTGAAAATGACTGCAAAGCACTTTCTGTTCAATACTCCAAACATCAGATTATGAATGTACACACCTAATTGATACCGATTTTGTCCAATTTGGTCAAACACAGTCAACCTATCAAGTCCAAAAAGCTTGAGACTGGGTTTACAGGTGGGTGTGGCCCCAATGGAATTGCTCATAAGCCACACCTACCATGGAAGATCAATGATTTCCGAGTCAGAAACCTCAACACCAGCCTGGTGTCACCAACCTTCACTTACACAATTGTGTGTACTCATGAACATGCCGTGGCTCTGTAAGGCTGAGCTAAGGCTAGGGTTGGCCTGGGGCTACTCGGTGTTATCTGCAGATCCAGTATAATCAGCAGCAGAATAGCAACCTGTACTGTCCATTAGAACCTATTTGAACCAAGTGAGGCATTTCCCCCTGCCCCGATGGTGATAAGAGCAGCAGGGAGGAAGAGGCATGTCTGGGATTGCATTTTAATAGTTCAACAACTTTCCCTCACTTGGTTTAAATAGGTTTTACACTATTGGCAGAGTGGGAATTGCAGTTCACTCGCAGTTACGCTACAGTTGTGAGGCTCAATATGCTCTCCTGACGGGGCAGTTTAACCAACTTTGGCATCATCATCATCAGCATTGATCCTCACAACTGTAGCGTAACTGCGAGTGAACTGCAATTCACACTCTGCCAATAGTGTAACTGTGAGCCTCATGAGCAAATATGTTAGTATTCTGCTCTTTTGTTCCCGTAAGTTTTGGATCTTGCAATAATATAATTATATCAAAATTTGTACATAACATATACACAAGCTGAAGTTAATTTTGGTCGAATAATTGGCCTTGACACTGTGAATGTTGTTGTCCCACTAGTGCCCTGTACATGGTATTCAAGTTCCCACTTACTATTTTTAGTGATATGTTGTACCTACGGGAAGGAACAAACGAATAGCCTGGAAAGATAACATTGGACCAGACTTGAGTAGGTTTTCCAAACCACACAAAGAAATCATGTGGCATGTACCATGAAACTGCAGCTACCCAAAGAGCTTTCTGCTGCCCATTATTTCGATGTTTAGTAATACACTCAGCAAAGAAACAAATTGATGCCAAGGCAGTCTTATCATCATGTTAGCACAAAATAAGAGATGATCGGGAGGGAGTGTCCATCTAAAATGATTCCTCAAAGTTACCTTCATCCTTTTCTGGTTTCACTGCAGAACAATGGAGATGCATATTCATTGTACATTTTGTTGGTCCATAAATTTGAACAAATCTTTCACACAATTCCAACATAACATGATCTCCTTCCTTGAGCTCATTGGCAGCTCATTAGCAGATATATTTCTGCGACACAACAACCAGCAATCTTTTGCAAACAGCAATCAGCAATTATAATGATTCTATTGCAGGATTCCTTTCAGGCGTAAGGAGAAAAATATATAGTCCAATTTTTCCAGAAGAGATTGATAGACGAACGTAAGTGCTGGCATAGACTCACAGAAAGTCGAGTTTTGAGATGCTAGCCTGTTAGCCTGTAAATAATATCCAGCTGAGTAAATTATGGTGTGCAGACTGTTAGTTTTTACATTGTGGTGTGTCAAATTATGAGCTATTCAGGCATTCACCCCAGTGGATGAACAGATTTCAGTTCCCCCCTTGGCATTTTTACCCCATGGACCAGTGTTCTCACCAGAATTTACAGGCCAAAGGGCACAAATTGTACCTCATGACCACGCCCCTCATCTTGAATATAGTAATTGTCAGTGCCAAATACCTGTTGCATGTGTACCTTGTGAGTACTGCCTCCCAAAGCATTTTCAATGTTCCTCCAAGTTCTATATTCAGACCCCAGACAGTTCTTAAGTTCAAGTTAGGTAAAGTAGCTGTTGAAAATATGTGGGTTTTGAGGTGGACCCAAAGGGCACATTAGAGCCCCCAAAGGGTACAGTGCCCTTTGGAAAAGGCCTAGCGAGAACCCTGCCATGGACACAATTATTTTTGTCAGATTATCTAGCTTGTGCCGGGCTTTGTGGTGTGCACGCTGTCAGTCTGACCTGCGTCGGGCTTTGTGGTGTGCACGCTGTCAGTCTGACCTGCGTCGGGCTTTGTGGTGTGCACGCTGTCAGTCTGACCTGTGCCGGGCTTTGTGGTGTGCACGCTGTCAGTCTGACCTGTGCCGGGCTTTGTGGTGTGCACACTGTCAGTCTGACCTGTGCGGGCTTTGTGGTGTGCACGCTGTCAGTCTGACCAATTTGTAATGTATACCTTTGTATGTATATGTATACCTTTGTATGTATATGTATATTTGAATGATGATTTTACTCTACTTTCAACTGGGTAGAAGTATGATATACACAACACCCTAACTGCCCCCAATCTTCTTACATAGATTTATATCGTCGGAAAACACAGTCCATCAAAGAGAGATAGAAGAAGCAGAAAGCAAAGTGTAAACTGAGATTTGACAAAATTCCACCTCAGCAAATGAGTGAAGGCTCCTCATCTTGAGGAAAAGGACCACCTCAACTCTCAGTAAGTCATGCAAATGACTTTGTGACTAAGACAATATTTGCAATGTGCATGATGTACTACTTTGCAGAAGCTATATGAGGCCTACGATGAAGACAAACAGTTCAGGCCAGATCTGGGGTAGGCTGGTTCATTGTAGTGTTGGCATACTTACACATCATATTTGTGTTTGAATACTGTTGTTTTTGCAGATCCAGAGATGAACACAATAAAAAAAGTGAAAAGGCTTATTGCCGAAGAAGTCAACCTCAGCAAGGAAAATATCCATTCCAAGACATTAGTTGAAAGTACAGCACACACTGCAAGTAGCTTGAATTCTCTATCCTTAAAAGTATACATATGGCTCTTTGTGTTTGCTGTTGTCTCAACATATCTCTATAGAAATATGCACTTCATTGGCATACATGCACTCTCTCTCCAGCTTTACGCCGAGACTCAAAGTAGCGAAGAGGCATTGTAAGTGTAGCTCTACGTGTGCACTTCCTGTATCTGAATAATTGTTCTTGGGCCGCTGGCCTAATGGCTGCTTAGCCGCATCCGTGACGCCAATTGGCATCTACTGTGTATAATCGGTTAAAGTGATGGGCAGAGCTCCAGTCCAGGGCCTCCCTCCAAATACATGACTTCACATTGCTGTGAGAGCATGCACCAAAGGGATAGACATGAATACTTACTACTAGAACGCCACACTGGACGATAAACTCGCATACTGTCAGATTCATCTGGGCTCGATTCCTCTGACATACAGTCCAAGGATTATTGCCGGAACCTCTTATTCTCTTCTCCATCATTGACCATTCGCTCATGTACTTAAACAATGTTGATGTATCTTACTCCACTATAGGAGCCATTCAGCATAACTGATTTGCGGCACGGAAGTAGAAAACCTGGTATGATTCACCATAATATATCATTATACCACAGAACTGAATGCTTTCCTGCAAGAACTGAAGAAGAGGTGCACCTCTCCAATAAAGGCACCCTCATGGGAAAACTCTATTTTTTCTGTTCCATGCAGAGCACCCTTTGAGCTTGGTAATCATTTGCTTTTGACCACAGATACACCAAAGTGATCACTGACTTTCAGGCCTAGTTGTGAGAAGCCCTGTCTTCATCTCTCTCTTAACCCTACTGTAGTGCAAAAGCAATCCAGTTGGTCTTCTCAGTATCATTGGTTGATTGGCTGAAAGTATATCGCTGATCCAAAAGTTGGGGGGGGCACTGCTTGCAGGTGGGCGCACTTTCGCATGACTATGGTACAAATGGTAGTCCACTACGGAGTGTTTGATCAACCTGCAATGGACTACCATCTGCTCTAATTAAGGCACCCTTTTGTACAGTGCAAAATTTTGTTAGGGACACCTAATTGCAGTCTCCCATACGGTCACAGTTTACTTAAATGAGCACTCACCAGTCTCCTTTGAGATGGTGTTGGACACTCAAGTGTCTGTTGGTTCAGAGTGCCCTGACACAGGAGAAAACCCAGCAACAACAGCCTAAAATATGCCAGAGCAGTCTCAGATTCACAGTAGCTACAGGTTTTTGCTCGTAGCAAACAGTCCATAGAGTACGCTTGGCAGGAATGAAAGCACTGGTTTCTACTGCCCTCAAGCTGAAGATTTGGTCAATCACAAGGGAACTATCAAATGAGAAGTAAACTACAACTTGGACATGCAGTGGCGATGCTAACTGACGAACTACAAGCACAAACCACAGACTGGGCACTCTTTGAAGAATGAAAGAGTGCCCACTCCCCTCTTTGGTGAACTTGTAAGGTGCACAGCCCATAGGTGCTCTTTCGAGAGACTACTTCAGCCAGTTAGATTACTGCAGCATTAGATATGTTTGTGTTACAGACTTTCTAACCCACTTCTCTGAGATTGTAATAGAAATCCCCTTGGTATCATCTATGATATGTTGTGTGTTGTATGTCTTAACTTTTGCGCTTATATTCGGTTTCGTATCATTCTCTTCACAGCACATCCTGATTTTGTGCTTGGACAAGAAGAACTCTGAACTCTGAACTAGACTGATTAGTAATCTATTGATATGTAGTAACACCCTTGGATCATTTTCTATGCTTGGGTTTCCTGTAAAAAGTTTTCAATCGCAATAATGAGCACATTATGAGTCATAGTATTACCTTCAGTTTACTCAAAGTACTGCTTGAGAGACCATGGATTACTAATGAGTAAACCTAGAGGACACCTATGGTTTACTTCTTAGTGTACACTTGTTGTTCCTAGTGTAAACAATGGAGTAAATCCACAGTAATCTATCAGTATAGAACATTTTGTTTACTGTAGATTTACTCCCAGTTTACCAGGCATGTAGAACTGCAGTGACATCTCGAACTCAGACTCCATTTTCAACACATCCGACTCCATATTTAACACTTTTAACCCAACATCCGCCTCCGACACATCATGGGTTCGAGGCTACACGTACAACTGAAGACAAGTTGTCAAAATCGGTACACGAGACAAGTTCTGGAGGGGTCGACGGGATTCCTTCAGTAGCTTCAACGCTGCTACTATCACTGAGTCGCTTGATGCTGCTGCTTACACTTCCAAGCTTCCTTTCACATGAACATCAGCAACACATAGCATAATCCAGATAGTGAAGAGATCTTTGAGGACAATCTAATAGACACATTCTACCCTCAGAGGCCAGCAAATTTGGAAAATGTTTGTCTCTATGACTTTGTGGCTTACTACGATTGGCAAGGTAAAGATGATAATGGAAATAGGAAGTAATTAACGATATCCCAAATGTTCAGTCTCTATTCCAACTAGAACAAAATCTTATTGTCTGCCTGATATGCAGTCGTACACGATAATTGTACATTATAGCCCACTATTTCTTTTTCAGTCTACTCTAGACACCCCTCGCTTGAACTCATGTTTATCAACCTGAAACTACGCCATGAAGCACTGATGTGTGGACTTTTCTATCGTCCTCCATCTTCCGATGCATTGGTCCTTCAAACTCTCGAGTCTGCTCTTGAAGAGCTCCCTCCTTCTACTCAAAATTCACTTATGCTACTTGGTGATTTCAATATTGATTATTGCCCGTCAGCCAAAACTACCTATCTCCATTCACTTCACTCTATCGAGGACAAGCTCAGTCTCAAACAGATTGTTACCGTACCAACCAGGCCTGCTTCCTCCACACTTAATTGATCATGTTTACATATCAGAGAAGTTGTCTCACTCACCTTGTGACATTCTACCACCTCTGTCTGGCTCTGATCACTCCACTCTTCTCTTTTCTTTGAGTGGACTCAGGAGTACGCGAAAGAATGTCAAGTGCAAGATCTGGCTCTACTACCAAGCAGACTTTGAGGAGGCAAACTCCATTTTGCGCTGTTTGCATCCCGAATTCTTTTCTTGTGACGATATTAACCACTCATGGTCTCAATGGTTGGACTTTTTCATGACGACCATGTCCAAAACAACCCCAACAAAATTAATGAAATCATCAAACAACATTCCATACTTATCCCACGATCTCACACGTCTCATTCACAAGAAACATCGCCTATTTAACTGGCCAAGAGACTAAACTCCGACCATGCCTGGCTAAAATACAGCAAAGCTAGGAACAAACTCACCTCTGCCCTTAGAGCTGCCAAAGCCCAGTACCTTGAAAATCTCTCCTCCACCATCCGTTCCCCCCGTGACTTCTGTGTATCCTACCACAAATTGTCTCCGGAAAGGGCAATGTATAGCTACTGATCTCAAATACAACTCCCATACTGCTTCCACTTAATCCTGTGTCACCATAGGTCCCATTTTGTGATGGCAAATGTTTGGCCCTGTATAGTCTCCATGGATTACCTCTCAGGCTTAGCACTTTAACTGAAGATTCTTCAATGTTAACTGTATCCAGCTGTGGTGTCAAACTTCAGTAAGTCCTCTCAGGCTTGGAAAGACAGGCTAAAACATTGGACATACACATGCACTTAGGTGGCTTTTCATTCATTCATTCATTATTTATTTACTATACTTTTTTCTTTCCACTTGGGGTGTAATAGGTCGATCTAAGCTTATCTTCAAAGTTCAGACCACCACGAGGAGTTCCACCAGGCCACATCTTAACTTGATTATCAACTGATTATTGGATGCCAGTGCCGACAGGAAATGGGGAAAATCCCCAATTTTATGGACAGTGAACGGATGAAGACTCCCAAAACTGACTGTTTGCTACTAGTTTAACAAGACAGACAACCTTTAACGCCACAGCTGCGCATTTTTGAGTTAGTACATAGTTATTATAAGCTATAAGAAGTCGATCAAAGCATAATTAGCAGGGGTGTCCCATAGGGACTTTCCCCGGAAATTGCGTTCGAAGTTTGGCTGCCGACCGTGTTGAACCTAGCATTGTCACAGAACAGCTTGCATCCTACACACAACTGGTTCTACACAATTGTTTCTAGCTAATCATCTAAACGACGATGAAAACGTACCTTTGCTGGGAGTTTGGCTACGGGAAATGAGTACCCGCTCTTCATCCGTTCTGGCTTAGTCGAACTTCACTAAAAGGGAGTTGGTTCTGAGAAGAACAAGTTGTAATTGACTAGCTAAGTTGTCCACTAGGCCTAGTTAATCAAAGTTGTAGCCAGTACTTGGTTACAATATGCAAAATTCTAGCTGGCTTGCTTGCAATCACTTGAAACCTTCACATCTCAAATAAAAGTAGTGGCCTTAGGAAATGATAATTTTTGCCATTGTGGCATTGAAAAGTGGAAACTTTGAATAGCTCCCCAATCCTACTCCGGTTATGAACACATGTAAACCAGTAATTATCTTCTTTGATTGGGAACTGGATTTAAAATATGGAAAGAAAACTGACTCCACTCTTGTTGTGTACATGGATGAGGTTGAGTGTAATTAAAATGAGGAGTCTGGTTTGCATTAGATAATTATCTTTACCACTACCCATGGGCACTTGCAGCTCAAGCACCAAAAATTGGGGGTGGGCAGTTACACGGAGGAGGTGCTTGAATAGTCCAACTATCCCCGTGCAAGGGGCCTCCCCAGATCCGAACTTAGCTGACAGGTGCTACTGAATTGACCTACGTCGTAGCTTCGCTCGTGCTTCGTTCTTTTAGCCAAATGAGGCCAGAGCGGCAGTGGAGAAAGCTGTATCCTGCTAGAAAACGAACCAACCCGAAGTCTCGTTGCCAGGGTTCGCAGCATCCGTCGCTTGCTGTACGCGAATTTCGTACTGCAAGCGAAGAACGCTGCGGACGAGGCTACAACCGGTGTGTGCAAACCTTCCTGCCGAGTGTAGTGGCACCTGAAACTCATCAGAATGCTCGGAGCTGCAGTGTACGTGAGCTCTGTGAACTTTCGAGTCCGCAGCACTGATCGCTTTCAGCGTGCCCATACTGAAAGGGATCGGCGCTGCGTGGAAAGTGTCTGGCTTGCGAGACCACCAAGCATGGTGGGCAGTTACACGGAGGAGCTTGAAAACCCACAGAACCATGAAAATTGATGGGTGGGCGCTTGCCCGGGACAATCTGGTGTCATAAAATTTTGGGGCCCCCATGAGATTGCCCCCCCCCCCCCCCCCCCCCCCGGCCCCATATTACTGGTAAGATTGGGCCCCCACTGTGAGTCTGGGGCCCCCCTTCCGGTCCGTCATTCGCTTGCAGGTCTACTGCTCCGCCATTAGCTATATGTCAATGCATGTCATAGCTTATCTATAAGGCGTGTAAAGAGTGCCGAAGTACATATCAGTGCCCAACGCAAACGCATAATCTCTTCCACATCTTTGCCTATGTCAACGATGGCAAGTATCCAAGCGAGTTCACAAAGGACAAGAAACGCGCTCTACGAAAGCGAGCGAAGTTTTTTGTAGCGAAAGGCACTTCACTATACTATGTTGGTGGAGGTAAGCTCTCTATATGATGCACTATCCTCCACGACTAGTCTCAGCACTGCTGTGTCTCCTTTACCTGCATGGATGTAGAAACGTAGCATAAATGCAGCCGAGCCTCGAATACAGAACTATATGGAGGAGACGGAGAATGAAGGAAGATTTCCATACAGCGATCCATGACACATCACACTTGGGTGTGAACAGGACGCTAGACATGGTGGCTGGCAAATACTACTGGCCAGGACTAAGCAGCGACATTCGCACCTATGTAAGCTACAGATAGTCATAGTACAGGAAAATGACTCACCCTCACAGACTACTTTTCAAAGTGGGCAGAAGCAGCTGGGCCCTTCCTGATAAAACAGCAGAGGGAGTTGCCAGATTCATTTGCTCTATGGTAAGCTTAAAGTATAAATGGAAGTACAAGTCAGCAAGAATTCCCAACCATTTTTGTTGTGTAGCAACTTATCATCAATTATACCAGATCTGCAGATATGGGAGTCCAGCAGTCCTGATTACCGACCAGGGTCGAGAATTTGTCAATCAGCTGTCATCACAACTCTACTCGATCACAAGCACTGAACACATAATTACCAGTGCTTACCATCCACAGGTAAATCATCACTTTTCTTAGTACGCATACACCATAGCAATACTACCAAGCAATGTAACGTGTGCACTATAATGCAGTCCTTACACCATCGGCAGGAACTTGGGCAAAGGGGTGTATGAACTCAAAAACACAGCTGTGAACATTGTGCGAAAGAAGGCGAACATCAGCAGGCTAAAGGTCAGATCTGGGAAAAGCCGCTGAATGATGAGCACATTTGTTTTGCCCAGAAATTGTTACAATAGATCTGTGCGAGCTGTACCTGAAGTGAGGAAGACAAATCGCCTAACATATCGGAGTGCAGTAGCAGTGATCTACGCTGCTACTAGTGATGTATACTGCTACTAGTAAATACGTATAATAATAATTGCCACTCACATTTGTCACATTGGATCATGTCGTCATACACCTCCGGCATGTCGCAGTCACAGTACAACTCTATCTGTATATACTGCTGCCTGTTCCATGTTGGTCACTGCTGCCTGACCGTGTTCCCATGTTGGTTGGTGTCCCTAGCAAACCAAGCAGCCCTACGAGTTTGATGGAAGTGTCATGGAACAGGCAGCAGTGCCTCTGTTTCATGTTGTCACTTGTACTGTTTTGTCAATACTCTTGTTTCTCGAGTGCTGTACAACAATTTGTCATTTTTCCGTCTATCTTTTGATGGTGTCATTGACTGGCATATAAAGCATGAGTTTTGTGACATGTCAAAAAAGTGAGATATAGTGGATCATCTGCACCAGTATGCTCCTTTGATTGAGAGGACAGAATATCAGGCCAGTACAGATGGTGACACGAATTGCTGTGTCTTCAGTAGTAGGCAACAATGAAATGGCGATTTGTTTGGGGTCAGCTTGTTACATACTCATAGTACTACAATAAACACAATTAACACAAAATGCTTTGTTTACACCTAACCCACAGTCATACAAAACACTCATTTACAGTAGCATAATCAGTTCAATTAACAGGTGAAGTCTTAACTAACTACTAACCAACCTTGAGGACAACAACTTTGGCATGCCAGTCTTCTATAATAATTATTGTCATTCACATTGTTTACACCTGTACACACCTTCTTTTCGTTTTCTGACTGGGTCCATAAGTCCTTTGCTTCAGATACAATGTCATCACTATGCAACTGTTCGCCTTGGATGCTGTTTTGTTGGCTCCCAGGTAACCAACAGCTTCTTTCGCTATTCTGTTGAGGTGCTCCATCTGGTGATTATTTTTTCCAGGTCGACCATGGACATTTATAAAACAGCTCCAAGGCGTACTTGGTTAAAGAAGTTGTGCTATCAGGTGTTTGACAAGTTCGTAAGCTTGTCGTATAGCAACATCAATAGTAGTCTAAGAGAGTCAACTGAGGGGGTGACGGAGTGTGTCTACTTTCTGGGCAGTGAGGTCGAACTTGGTCCACCACTGTTTCCATGGGTAGCACGTGCTCTCTTGAATGGATCATCGCCGGCGCAAAGCCATGCGATTCGAGCAGTTATCATTGAATGAAATGCTTACATTTACATTGACTATTTACTCTTGATACTGAGAATACTAGTACTGGGACTTAGTATGAAACCGTTCGAAACATTCACCAAGGCAAAGATAAACTTCACACTTGGGGCAGTAATTCTTTGTCTTTGATGTCGTATGAACTTGATTTTGGCTGTCAAACTAATCAAGTATAGGAACGACAGCACTTTTACACACTTTCACCCAGGTTGTCTGCACTGTAGATAATCTGGAAGGTCAACAGATGATACTCCTCTGCATATTCACTTCCACGGTGGTGAAAACGGCGTTTTGAAACCATTACCGCACTTAAATAGGCCTGCACCAGTTTCAGAAGAGGTCCACGGTGGTTAAAACGTTTACAAACCTTCACGGTACTTAAATATGCCAACATGAGTTGCAGAAGACTTCCACGGTGGTTAAAGCGATGTTTACAAACCTTCACGGGAGTTCCAGCAAATCTAAAAAAGAACCAATACCAGTGAAAATGCTGTTAAATCGATGCGCTAAATCTTGTTCCAATAATTCTAATCGTAACCTTATTAATACCAGGAATAGTTCATCAATGGGTTGCAATGCTCGTGCTCCAGTGGCGTAGCTAAGGTAGGGCGTGGTAGGGCCTAGGCTCTACCAACTGCTGCAAGTGCCCTACCAACTAGAGCCCTACCGTCTGGCTTTCTCACTTACTGGAGCTACACAACCGCCAGTGTAACAGTGCTGTACGTACATAGCTTCATTTGAGCAGTACTCTTAACATCAATGAACATGGACCTACTTTCTCATACCTGCCTCTCCCGATACCTGATACTTCCCGTCCTTGGGGCTCAACTTGCTAAGAGCTGACTAGAAAGACACTCCTCCCACCAGATGATGTTTGACTATGGCTTTCGCATCTTGAAACAGTTTCTGACAATAGAAAGAGAGGTGCAAAGAAAGCATCTGAGACGCGAAGACTGAGAAAACAGGTGCAGTAGTCTACAGTTAGTGTCTCCTGATATACTGTATTTACTGCATGGTCAAGTAGCTGTGCAATAACTTAGAAGAATTTGTGTTAAAACACCTGCACCAGTATCTAATGTAGAACATTGTGGGGGTGAGCCTGAGCAAGCAGCGAACATACACATGAATAGACTATAAGCTTCACACTGAAATGATCAGCTGAATCGCTAGCATTTAGCTTTGAGTGTCGTTTATGCACGACCCTTACCTCAACCCAGCATCTATAATTTTGCGGTAGACATGATGGTCCGTAGCTGCTGCGACAAACAAGAAGTAAGGTGCCGTGCGTGCTTAAATTAAACTTGAGCCGTCTCCCCTACGGTTGCCAACCTGCACTCTGGCAGTAGCCCAGCATTGCCCTTCACCTATTGAGGCTACATACTAAGTGCACGAGGACGTTCAATTTTCGGGACGTCTTCGCTCTGGTTGCCGACTCTGCAGCCTGACAGTCAGACCTCCACTGGCCTTCACATGCTTACTTCAGGATATCGATCTTCGTGAAATATTTGAACGCGCTCATTTAAAATTTACAGTAAGTGGTCGGTCCAAGCAAGCAAACATACACACGCATGTGCGCAATGAAGTCATGCCTCTCTAGCTATTCAATGAAATAACTCCCAACCGGCTGCCGTTTCTGTCTGGAAGTGAGTGAAAACTACTAATGTAGTTTGTATGTTGTTGAAAAAGTGGGTGATGTGAGGAGGTGTGACCCGGCCAGCAGCAAAATTAGTTGGGGCGAGCCTGAGCGAGCCCCACACAAGCGTTTCTTTGTCTACTGTGGTACGCTGATGTTAATCCCAGCTCTGTTTTACCATAATATTATGCACTCGACAGCCAAATTGAAAAGCAGCAGCATGAACACTGGACAAGGTGCCCATGGCAGTATAAGTAATGAAGTACATGGGGTAGTCACTTATATGTCGCCTGTAGAAGCGTTTGCGACCGCGATCAGGTTTTTTGATCTGCAAAAAGTGGGCTTGTTCATTCCTTCTCATGTAGAAGCATTTTCGACTGGGATCAAAATTGAATCAAGTGATCAAAACCCTTTGGGGGGGGGGGTGATCATGGGATCAAGGTGACCTCCAAACTGCTAAAAATCAATAATCAAGAACATGACCCTTGGAAATCAAACGATCAAGAGACTACCCTTGAAGTAGTAGGTGTGTGTGCCAGAAGCATGCGGGCAAGGATGAGCAGATATTAGTTTGGCAAACACATGCTAGCTAGTCAACTTCACCTGTCAACAAGCACTTTTTCCAAGAATGACTTTCCACTTTCAGCATGTTTCAGCAGGGCAAAGCTCGAACTGTGATGAGTACTTATTGCGTAACAAAGGGGTTAAAGTTAAGTGGCTCAGTTACTGTCGCTAATGGCTCTCTCTGTTCGCTTCACCGCTATCGCTTTGTATTCCAATTAATCCCTAGGATGTTGAAGTAGCTGCTGTTGGGGATCCTCTGTTGGTTGGGGCGGAGTCTCCGGTTGTGGCCATGAGCTGTTGGAGTGTCTGTGTTAGGTTGTCCTTTCAACACTCCCATCTCACCCTCATCTCCCTGCTCCACCTCAGGTGCATTAAGTTGGCGGTGAAGTCTTTCGGTGGAGGTTAAGGAAAACAATACTGTCATTTACTGACACAATGTAATATACAATTGGATCTGGACCCCTATACACGAATGAGCAGTTGCAAGTAGCTATTGGAGAAACAAAAAACGGGATGTGACACATGAGAAGTAAAGCAATGCTGAGATGCCACCTCACAGTAGACAGGTTAATAATCTGACCACATGCTGTAAACATGGGTTACAGTCAGGACCAGGGTTACTCCTAGTTTCAGGGTTAGGGTTTGCTTTAGGGCAATCTTGCTTTGTCTAATTTGAAAAAGGGTTTTATTCGTTCATTAATATATTCATGAACCCAAAATTGCCACACGATGGACGCATCTACATGCTCACTGTAGGTAGCGTCCTAACCACCAATGTAATGGATAGCTTGAGTCCATGCATAGCTAACTCGCAATGCACGCAGCTGCTGTGAGTAGTGCGAAGTGCCTGCTTGTGAAAGCAAGCTTGTGTCTAGAAGCAGCAGAAAGCGACAAACATGAGTCTAGCCTGACTTTGAGAGTAGAAGCTGACATAGATTGGTTTGAGGTGGAATTTCTACCTTCTCCACTGACTACTTATGTTGCTTACTTGATTCTATTACACTTGATATGCTAAATTCTCACTCAGTTTCGATATGTAAGTCTTGGTTAGTTTTCACTCAAAGTAACCATTGTTTGTTGTCACAGTAAAGTTGGCATTACTGCTATGTTTTGTTGTCCTCTTCATCTTAGCTATTGAGCCTATCCTTGATGCTGTGAGCTGCTTTCTCCGTTCTGTCATCCACAATTCTCCAGCATCAGTCCAGTCTCCACTTACAGGAAAGGAGGTATAAGATAACCTTAGAGGACTTGTGTTTGTGTATGCGCTTCAAGACTGTTTTATTGCTCATAGTGTTATACTGTATCTTGTGTAGCTAAAAAAGATGTGTTTCTGAATGCTTTGTTTGTCCCACCATTCCTGATCTCGAGCAACAACTGGACCTAGGGCAGACTAACTCAGGGAGCATAGCATTAAAATAGAACACCTCTAGCTTAGGTGGTCACTACTGACTGCAACTCACCTCATTTATTATGTTTCTCAGCTAATTAATTAAGAGGTCATGGTTTCACAAAGTGGGAAATTCAAGGTAAAGGACAAACCACCAGACTCTACCCATAATAGAGAGGGAGACTGCCTATTACATTTTATCAAAGAAGTTTTTTGTATGATGCTATTCTGCTCCAAAACTTCCATGTATCATCAGCTTGTGATTGGTTCCTTCTGAGATTCAGTATCAACTGGCTGAATACCTCTGTTAATGGTGGTAGATGTTGTGTTTGCAGAAGTGCTGACAACAGCTGTGTGTGGCTGTAGTTGATGCCCTAGCCTTTTGGTATGAAGTGGGGACAGTATTGCCAGTTGGAAGCAGAAAGTTGTTCTGACATCATCCATACAATCAGACCAACATGGTGTTTCACTACTAACTGAATCTGTTCTGGTTGTCGTGTCGCAGTGCTTCCAACAGAAAAGGTTGCATATTCTATGTGGCCTACAACACTTGAAATACTGGACCTCCCACATCAGATTAGAACTTCCACAATATTCCTATAGAACCTGAAAGGACAAAAACAAATTCCTTTGTGATCCATGCATGCATTTGCATTGTACATGTGACATGTTGACTCACAATGTTGTTCAGTAGCTCTAAACGGCTGCCACCCATCCCAGTGCACTATGCAGAGATTTTATCTGAATTTCATCAACCATAGACATAGCCCTTCCTGAGATAAGAGGCAGTTTCTTGGTAAAACCATGGTGAGTACTCGAACCAATCTTGTATAACAAAAATGGCACTTATACGACTGCACACTTTTTTTTGAGCATAACCGCACCCCAAGTGGAAAGAAAGGATGACTGAAGTGCAGGCAGTAACTGCATTTGCTTTGTTGATAACTAGCTTGAAATGTGCTGTGTACCATCGTACATTGCAGCGAAATTGAGGAATTTCATTTACAAGGACAGTTATAGTCGTACAGTTACGCTCTCTAGTTGTGAACTTGTGAGTACAAACACATCTCTTAACTTTGTAAGAATCCTAATCAGCCTTGCGCCACTGTCCGGTTCGTGCATCTGTGCTTTAGCACGTTTAACGGGATGGCTTGAGCAATAGCTGTAAAAGGTACACTCGCTGACAGGCTTCTGGACACTCCTGTTGAACCAATGCATTTGATAATAAATATTGTACTACCACACTGCATGAATCTTATTGCAGGAAAGAGAGCAGAAGCAATTGTTTCTATGAATGTCCTGGCTACAAGGCTACTTTTTCTCACCATACTGGAACAAAGAGCTGAGATTGCCATCTCTCTCTGTGGAAAAGGTGGAAGATGACGACAGAATTTCAGTTCAGTGCACTCAAAATTTGTGCATTGATGTGCTGTTATGTGGATGTGAAAGCCTGGACATGTACATAATGACAAGCTTCTGTGCTCTTCGTAGGACTCACCTTGCCAAGGAGTCTGGTTTGACTGGTCTTTGAGTTTGAATCCATTGCAACTTTCACTTGAGGTAATAACTACTTTAACTAGTTCATCTTCTTGGTGAGTTGGTGAAATAGTACCTAAAACTAGTTTTTAACATCCAAGGCTAGAGAAACTTTTCAAAAAGGGATTTGGGGAGCCCACCAGTCACAACCTTCAGATTGCAGATGACTGTACATATTTATAACATATCATCTGCAGTTGAGTGCTCAAATGGAGATTCAACTGTTTTAGCATACTCCTGACAAGCTGGCACCAATTCTGTCACCCAGCAGTTGATAACTTGGCTATATATAAGGAAGAAGTAGCGGCCCAAGAATTGACCCCTGTGGGACTCCTGATATCACCTTCATCCACTCAGAGGACTGACCTTCAACAAAAACTCTCTAGACACCACCTATAGTTCGGGAATATATGCATTACTTCCAGCGATTTCTGTGCTGCAAGGAGGAGACCCTTCATGATCAAAACCAATCTGCGCCATGCATAATCTGTACAGTAAAATGTGTGTAGAAACATAAAACAGTTACCTTCACAAGGGGGGTAACAAACACTCCCCTCCTTGAACGCCTGGTTTATGCAAGACTCTTGAGACCGAGTTGGACTTGAGGTCTCATGTGATCTGTTTTTGTGCTGTTGTAGTAGTTGTGTGTCGAGTGGGGGAGCACCAACACCGCTGGCACATCGATGTTCAAAATTTCACACATACATAAAGTGTGAAGTTAAAACATAAAGGGAGGTGGGATGGGGATGGGGCATTTATGGCTTAGATGGATGGGGCATTTTATGGCTTAAATGGGTGGGGCATTTATGGCTTAAATGGGTGGGGCATTTTATGGCTTAAATGGGTGGGGCATTTTATGGCTTAAATGGGTGTGGCATTTATGACTTAAATGGGTGGGGCATTTATGGCTCATGGATGGGGCAGTTACTGTTTTTGGGAGATATGCTCAAAAAAATACTGGTCTTCAGGGGAGTACCCTTTCCGGTCCTCGCATGACCATGGGTTTCGATCCCTTTGAACTCCCAACCCGTGGCCTACTACAGAAAGGGCGGGACCACTCCCCGCCTAAGGTTTGCTTTGAGGAGCCCAGCTTTTGGTTGGCACATAGTGCTATGGGCATTCAACAGTGCTATAAATATTCAAATTACTAAACAAATTGGGGGTGGGGCTTAATGGTGGAGTTATCAATTAACTTATAATTGGGCGAGCGTGAGCGAGCCCCACACTAGTGAGTTGAATCGAGATTTTTCATCGAATATTATTATTATTATTATCTGTCGTACATCGTTCCGTATATTCTTGACGCTGTAATTTAACGCGATAGCCGTGGGCCGCGTGCGGACCTTAAGTAAGATTTTTGTACAACTCTATCTCTCAAGAACAAAGTCGCCGCTAGCCATGTGGTCAAAGGTTCATCGATATCGCCCAACATGGAGAACGATTGCGTACTTATACAAGTCAGACACAACAACACACGCAGGGAAAATAACATACAAACATGACACATAGTAGAAGTGTTCAGCACAGAGTACACTGTTCAGACTTTACCCACTGAACAGCGTTCCTGGCATAATGCTTGTGGTGTGAGTTAATATTTGATTGTTGTATCACTTATTATTTCTGTAATGCATATTCATATGTAATCACGTGAGTGAATAATGAGGATTTTTAACCATCACGCTTGACAGAGACGAGCACATTCAATGGCTCTCTAAGAATCTACAGCCATCGGTGTTCCACGAATCAAAACCATAACGCTACATGGTGTCAGAGGTGGCGAGACTAATATTTAGTCTTTGAGAACACCAGAGACGTGGAGAGAGCAACCGAATCGAGCGAAATGAACGAGCACATGGCAGCCAGTGCCACTTACCAAGTCACCCCGCTGGAACAGTTCAACTTCAGTCGCCCCAGAAGAGTGGCCGAAATGGGCACGACGGTTCGAGAGGTTCCGAAAAGCCTCAGGCCTCGAAGACAAGGATGAGGAGGTGCAAGTCAATACCTTGATTTACGCCATGGGGGACGATGCCGACGATATCCTCCGCTCGTTTCGACTATCCACTTCTGACAGTAAGAAATACGACACGGTAAAGGCCAAGTTCGACGCGCACTTCGTGAAGAGACGAAAGGTGACCTACGAGCGAGCCAAATTTAACCTGCATAGACAGGGAGACGGGGAGTCAGTGGATTCGTTTATAACTGCACAGCAGGGGTTGCTGTTGCTTGACCGCTTCCGCCTGGCGTACCAGAGTCACTGCTTTGGTCAGCGTCAGCTCGGAATCCAACTGTAACTTCTCCGCAAGTGAAGAGTCACGAATCCCCACTACAATCCTGTCACGTATCATTTCGTCGTGCAGGTTTCCATACCCACAGTATTCGGCTAGTCCGTAGAGAGAGGTCAAAACCACACGTCGGGTGTGAAGAAACCTGATACCCCTGTGGGGGCAGTCCTCAAAGGAAGGAGTGGCTATGGCAGAGGAAAAGGTCAAAGACAAAGGCTTCCCAGAAGAGTGTTGGAGAGCCAACCTCTGTCTGCAAAGTGTAGCTGATGTGGCAAGTCACCCTCTCATGATCGCCAGCAGTGCCCTGCCCGGGATACGGAATGTGAAATCGCCAAGTAATGTGGGAGACGTACGACGGTTCTTAGGAATGGTAAATCACCTGAGCAAGTTTGCACCAAACTTAGCCGAGAGAACCAAGCCACTTCGAGAATTGCTGAACAAGAAGAACCACTGGGTGTGGGGTGAGCCGCAGCGTGAAGCATTCCAGGAGATCAAGCAAGCTCTTATCTCGAGTCCAGTCCTCACACTTTTCGACCCGAACTGTGGGACAGTAGTTTCAGCAGACGCATCTTCGTACGGACTCGGAGCTGTGCTATTGCAGAAGCAACCAGATGAACTGAAACCAATTGCTTATATCTCCAGATCCCTCACTCCTACTGAGCAACGTTATGCTCAAATAGAGAAGGAAGCTCTTGCATTCACTTGGGCGTGTGAACGATTCTCAGATTATCTTCTCGGGCTTACCTTCCGAATCCAGACAGATCACAAGCCGTTAGTTCCGTTGTTCAGTTCGAAGAATTTGGACGAACTACCGATCCGAGTACAACGATTCCGACTACGCATGATGCGATTCAGCTTTACGATTTCGCACGTTCCTGGAAAGAGTCTGTTAGTAGCTGATGCTTTGTCGAGAGCTCCATGTAGCGATCCCGTTGATGAAGACACCCTCCTTCAGCAAGAGACGGCTGTGTATGTTAACACAGTGGTGCAGAGCCTTCCAGCAACGGAAAGGCAGCTCGAGAGAATCAGACAGCACCAAGAGGAGGATGAGGTGTGTCAACAAGTGGCAGCCTACTGTCAGTCAGGCTGGCCCTCAAGACAGATGATAGCTGGAGCAGTACGACACTATTATCCTGTAGCAGCTGAACTGTCAGTCGAAAATGAATTACTGATGCGAGGGAGCAGAATTGTTATACCAGCAGCACTCTGACTTGAAATGCTGGACAGAATTCACACTGGACACCAGGGAATAACTAAATGTCGTGAACGTGCCAGACAGTCCATATGGTGGCCAGGACTTTCCAAACAACTGGAGGAGATGGTGAAGTGTTGCACAGAGTGTTGTAAAGTACTGACCCAAAGGTTTGAACCACTGATACCATCTTGTCTGCCTGAACTTCCGTGGCAGGAAGTCGGGACAGATTTGTTCGAATGGAAACAGAACACATATCTTCTCATTGTTGATTACTACTCAGATGAAGTCATTGTGCATACCAAAAGCATTTTCACCAGACACGGAATTCCTGAGATCGTAGTTTCCAATAATGGACCACAGTACTCATCCGAAGCTTTTGCAAAATTCGCACGCAAGTACCAAACACAAGTGTCGGTGAGGAGATGCTCAACGATAAGACTGAACCAACCTTACGTAGGAGTAATCGTGAGTCTAATCCTCCAAATTGATTCGATCCAAGTTGGAACATTTGACTGTGTTAGAAAATATCTCCGGAGGGGAGATGTGGTATGAGTTAATATTTGATTGTTGTATCACTTATTATTTCTGTAATGCATATTCATATGTAATCACGTGAGTGAATAATGAGGATTTTTAACCATCACGCTTGACAGAGACGAGCACGTTCAATGGCTCTCTAAGAATCCACAGCCATCGGTGTTCCACGAATCAGAACCATAACGCTACAATGCTAAGCTCAGTTGAGAGAGTTGTGATGAGATCACGAGCAATTGTTTTTATTTTAGTTTAGTAGGTCATTGTTTCTTACCACCCATTCTTTTCAAAGAAGATGAAGGGTAGTAGTGAATGATTGAAGATTTTCAATTACAATGTCAATTCCTGTGTAAATAATGTACAATACTGACTTTGTCATTTATACACTCGGATGAGGCACAGTAAAACAAACAGTAACTTCTTATTTTTGACATGTCATTCACTACTACCCTTCATCATACACTGTTACCCTTCATTCTTGGCCAACCCACATCTAGTTTTCTGCTTAGTGATGAGAAACAATGAATTGATTTGGAAGAGGCTAACATGCAATTTTTTGGGTACACAATAACCATTATGGTTTATCAATTTTTGTTGTAAGCAACATGACATTACAAATAATTTAACATAAAAGTAATAACATAATATTTCCTGTTTACATGGGAGCTTACATGGGAGTTTCTAGCACATTTGAGACCTAAGAGCTGTTTGGTAGCAGAAAAGATGCAGATTTCTTAATGAAATGCCTTTTTATTTGTGTACACAAAAAAATTGGTTGAGGCATGGCTAGAAAAGTCTATATTTGCATCATCATACTTTGTCCCTGGCGGATTGTGTGGTGGAGACAACGGAACTGTGGCAAATGCTTCCCATTCTTGCTCACCTGGATACAGTTCACTGAAATCACACGGCGGTGCAGCGGTACATAGCATCCGGAAATCAACTTCAGCGGTGCAGCGAGGGCAGCGTGCATAGCAGTTCGGTGGCGTGCATAGTAGTTTCTTCAAGGGTCACGTAAGGTGCTGGGTGAAAGCTGCATGTGTCATCATTACATCATCATTAATCTTGTACTAAATAGGATGGAACATCCTCTGTCAACAAGAATTCAACCAATAGTTGTGCCCTCATCTGGCCCAAATGATATCGCGCCCACACTGCCGCATGCCTGCCTGGACCGTCCATCATTAACCTAATTTAACCTTCCTGGTTAAACTACATTCAAAAATATACAGAAGTTAATTAGATGTAACAGTAAATGCAAAATGTTACCTCAGTAGTGCCAACTAAGTATGATGGGATACGTCCTATCAAGGACGCAAAGTTGAAGGACTTGTTGCAGCTACTCAACTATATTCTCCCAGTCTCCCATGACTTCTACCATGGACTAGTAGGCAGTGAAGGGGTTGTCGACGTCGACGATGACAACGAAGACACTGCAACTTCGCTGGCTTTTGTTTGGGATTGGCTAGTGGAAGTAGTCTCTGTTGAGCAGGACCATAGCTGCCCCACCCATTTGAGCCATAAATGCCCCACCCATTTAAGTCATAAATGCCCCGCCCATTTAAGCTATGAATGCCCCATCCCCATATCCCATCATGTTTTAAACTTCACACTTTATATAGGTGTGAAATTTTCACAGTCATGAACATCGATGTGCCAGTAGTGTTAGTGCTCCCCCACTCGACACAACTTCTGAACATGCAGGTACAGATAAAGTCTGTCGGCCTTGCTAAATGGGGAACCCGCAGCATCCTTCAATGGATCCACCCGAAGACACACGTGTTCTAACAACCATAACACCCTTGACCTAAACAGCATAACATTAAGCCCCAGGCTAGACTTCTTACTGTGCATGTAGGAATATCTCTCCAATAATAATTCCTTGTCCCGGCCCCATTCCCGAGAGGAAGGACAGCTGTAGTCAAAGGACCCCGTCTTTATCCATCTCCACATATATATACACGTGTATAAAGTACAAAGCCCGTGAGGCTCACAATTAAGATAAGTATGCCGTTACTAAGAGAAGCATGCTCCCATTTAAAGCCCACCAACCGCGCTCACACACAAACTACTAATATACTCACCGCGAGCAGTTACCACAACACAGACCCAAATGTCCAGCGAAAGAATCTTCGGTACAGAAATGCCTACCGCCAAACAAGCCTCCCAGATGCCCTACCAAGATGAGACGACGAGTCTACAACAATCAGTGCGTTGGTTCGCTAATGATGTGATAAGTAACTCCACCCATTGAGCCCCACCCCCAATTTGCTTAGTAATTAGAATATTCATAGCTCTGTGAATGCCAACCGAGAGCTGCGATCCGCACTCAAGGGCAGCACACTGATGGTACATGGCACATTGCATCACACTCAAATCACGAGCTAGTCTAAAAATCTATAGCTGTTGAAGCCCTCTACATTTTAAGCACAGTTTACAACTCCAGGGAATAGCAATGCAAGCCTTAGGCGGGGAGTGGTTGCAGATACAAAATTTTGTGTTGCAGAGGTATGGGTCAGCAACCATTCATGGTGCATCTTACACAGTTATGTGTACATTGTTCTTGCAGTCATGCACACCAATATTACAACTGAGGTGATGAAATGTGCTGCCGTCACTTGCAGTAGAGCATCTAATTCTGAAAAACTTCCTGGGGGGGGTGAGGCGAGCGCGAAGCGCGAGGCGCAAAGGCTCAGATTTTTAACATATTTTTTCCTTTCCTGTCTGTAAAAGTAAAAAATATGCATACACATGCACATAATCATGATATATGAAACAGATAACAACCTAGATGTTATGGATTAAAAATAGCATGGATGCTTCACAAATACACCCTTCTAATTACTTGGAGCCTGTTAAATTACAACAGTAAGGTTATGCTCCAGACCTGACAGTCAGACCTTAAACCTCACTCAGAGTCAGAGAGAAAGGTGAGAAATAAAGAAGAGAAAATAAAGAGGGGAAAAAGAGACCGTGAAGCGCTAGGCGCAAAGGCTCAGATTTTTAACATGCTCCAATTCTCTTCTTTATTTCTCACCTTTCTCTCTGACTTTGACTTAGGTTTAAGGTCTGACTGTCAGGTCTGGAGCATGTTAAAAATCTCAGCCTTTGCGCTCGCCGCACCTCCCCATCGAACATGCCAGCTTGGTATCCGCTTCTTTATTTCTCATGTTAAAATCAAAATTTTTAGTTTGTTCAAGGATTGGTGACGGTATAAGCCAAATAAAGCTAACCAAATTTCAAACTATGCACCAAAATGCCTATATCGGAGGTACATGCATGTTGGCCACCCAAGTATGTGTATGGCCTGCTTGATTTGAGTGTGAACGTAGAGGTGAAAGGAACCTTTCTCTCTGACTTTGACTTAGGTTTAAGGTCTGACTGTCAGGTCTGGATAAATGCCCCAGACCCCCCAGTTGCTGCGTGCTTATAATCATGTTCTCCCCAATCGTGCCTTCTGCCGCCTATGCAACTGTTGTACGCTATTGTTTGTCCAATTATTTGCTTTGAGGGCATCGAGTACACAACACACCCGTGACAGATCCCAGACCGTTCCCTCCGCGTGCCACATACTGAAAGTGATTGACACTGCAGAACGGAAAGGGTCTGTTTTGCGAGACTAAGGCCTGGGGTGGAAGAGTGAATGGTAAGCATGGAGCCACCAGTATCTTCGAAGTCAAAGGCTGACGGGACACACCACTCTGAACAGCACCATGTCACCATGAGCTCGTGGTGTGTGCCGCATTAGTTATGTCCTGTCTACACAAGCTGCCACCTGGTTTCACCTAAAATGCACCAGGTCACAACAGACCATACAACTTGAAGGAGTTAGTAAGCCTACGTGTACGCAGCCTGCTTACAAAATGTACTGATCCCAATCCATTACAACAGCATTGTAGTTGGCTTGATGATATCAGACAAATGTACAGAACATCAAACTATGTTGAAAACTCCAGGATGATGTAGAATAACAGTGTACTATTGGAGATACAGGTTTCCGTTTCGTTGCCAGGCTGTGGTTAACGGTACATAATAATTGACCTAATGGAAATAGAAATGAAATTGGTCAAGTAAAACATCGGCTTCACTGCCCATAAATACAAGCTGCGTTTATCGGCTGTACAGAATAGCTCGTACGAGTAAACATTGCGGTGTACGCGTACGTACGCGTATATATGGCGTGCCGGTTACATCATTGGAACGCAAAGGGGATGACACATGTACCTCAGAAGATAAATAGATGACTGATGAATACAACAGTTTATACTGTGAATAATCTGTTAGTATATATCATGATCAGTAATCAACTAGCCTCGTTCCCAAGCCCCCACCAGCTCACCGTTGCTTGCAGTAACCCTCTCAGGTGTACCACCTGACATGTGATGATTTGACGAAGGCCAAGTGGCCAGCTCCTCCCAAGGGCAGGAAGGCTACATGATCACTAGATCCCAGAACTTACCTTGACTACTTTGCAGTTGATTACTAGCCACGTACGCAACCCCCCTCCCAGCTTTCGCAGTACGGAAAGTGTGAGATAAACAATGGTAACAGTAGTCATACAACTAGGTAACCATTGACTCTGAAAACATTTTCTAAATGAGGTCCTGTTGGGTCCATCCAGTCCTTGACTATGTCAGGGTATCGAGCCCTGATCACTGCCTTGAGGGTTGACGGGTACACATAGGTTGGGTGGTCAGCACCAGAGCTAGCCCCAAGTGTCTTACCAGAACCATACTGCAAATGGTATAATGCACGGGCATGATCACTGGTAGCCTCGGTCCCAGGCCTCCCCCGTTTTGATCTTCCTTTTGCGTTAACATGGACGTAGGGGGGGAGGGGCCCAACTGCCAAAACAACGCACAGGACCATCCATTCAAGCAATCTACCACATTTTCGGACTCCAGACCCTAGCGTGATGGAAACTACTCGTCTTCACCAGTAAGAAACTCGCTTTCAAGTTTAGTACGTATATATTTGAATATCGGCCCCTCCCCCTACGTCCACTCACGTGATGAATGCTCCCAGCCCTTCCCCGTTTTTCGCCGGTCTTCCGCTCCCGTGTATTAGTACCTTGTTATAGTACGAACAATTGGATAGCTAGGTGAGTGCCTACACCTGCAAGGCCCAAGTCACTTGCTACTGTAGTAAGATCTAACATTAATTTTTGCCGTAATTATTATTGTAATCAACCTTTGAACCATTGAGCATGCCACGTGGTCCAGAGGCGAATGACTGAACTATGGCTACCTCGAGAACTGTGCCCACCGTACCTTTGGAGCATGCACTCATGCAGCTGCAGTCAGCCTTCAGGGCAGCTGGGTAAGTACAGTTTAATTATCTGACTCCGCATATTTGCTGTTGAATGGATAGTCTTTGTGAGTGCTGAGGGCGACATTAAGTTCCTCTGTGGCAACCTCCTTTCATTGAGATATCCGCAGCTCTGCTGAGTTCCGTGACACTTTTTACAAGTAAACTCTGCAGACAGCAGAACACATTTGGTGTAGGCAAGAGTGTCTGCAATTATACATCCCTGCCCCCACAACAAAATATCATGCAACACTCCCAGGCTGGGGGACAAGTGTCAATGTCCGGTGCAAGTTACTCCTTTCCAAGACTCCAAGATAAAAGTTCACTGTGCTCGCTCACCACACTTCACAACTCTGTGTTATACAACTACAATCGTGTGTATGATGAGGCTGCATGCTGGAACCTGAACTGTGCCAGAACTCATCCACTTTGTGTACAAGATCATGCACAAAATCTCCCCACTTTCACTACCACCTTGTACTTCCATCCTGAGCAGCTCATAATGCAGCAGTTCGTCCTGCTAGTATGATGTAGCGATCATGGTGTTCCTGGGATACTAGGGGTAGCTACAGCAATGTAACAGCATCAACAGCATTGCTGCAGTTGTTGCTCCTGCAGCCAGGACCACATCTATAGTAGACCCTTTACATCATACTTGATATCGATAGTACATACACTTTCCATTTTTTTTCAATAATTGTCCGTATATTGTCACTGGCGGAACGACTGTTGCGGTCGTAACGAATGTAGAAGAATAGTATTATACTACTAATGCATCGAGTATGGGCAAATCATCAAAAAGTACAAAGCATTACTGGTAACGCTTAAAACCTTACATGTAACTATTGAACTAGATTCAGGTGGAGCTGGGGTAATTCTCTGCATGCTTTTGGAGTAAGTTTCCATACCAAACCGATATTCGGCAGTGATCACTATAGATACACGATTACAACAGTTTATGGTGCAGTCACCCTCTGCTACACCAACAAAATCTTCGTAAGCAATATCACTCACTTCACGGATAGTCCCATAGTGTATACATGTATAACGATAGTAGCTACAGAGGTACATATCAGCAAATAAGGCTATTCCATTCAGTTTACCTTGGAGATGTCCATTGTACAATGAGGGGAAAATCAATCTCCTACGGAATGAGCACGGATTGTTGTAAACCTAAGAGGTGTCTTTCTTACTCCCTTGAATGTATCTGTACATTACTTCTAGAAGACATGAATCTGGAGTGTTTATGAACCTTACCAGTTTGAGCCTTTCAAGTACTTGCATGTATGGTTTATTGCTAGCTTTATAGTTGGAGAAATGCTGTTGTACCATGTCTACGCACTATGCACCTGTACCATACTAATAATAGTAGCTTTAACACACTACAATGCATTGCATGAATGCTTATACCTTTACTATCCAGGTCGGTTTGTCCTGAATGATGTTCTTCCTATCTGTGAAGCTTGTGGCGAGCAACGAAACTGGATGAGGTGTCCAAGTCCCACCTCAGGAAGAACATCATTCAGGACAAACCGACCGGATACCCCTGGACTATTCTTTTTGCAACAGGTCATAAAAATGAAACATCATGGGGAGTTTCTAATTGTATTGCTTGTCCCACCTCAGGAAGAACATCATTCAGGACAAACCGACTGGATACCCCTGGACTATTCTTTTTGCAACAGGTCATAAAAATGAAACACATCTAGATCAAAAAGGAAGGTGGATTTTCGGCTTGTACTACCCGGCCAATACTGCTCCCTGATCACATCATGGGGAGTTTCTAATTGTATTGCTTGAAACACATCTAGATCAAAAAGGAAGGTGGATTTTCGGCTTGTACTACCCGGCCAATACTGCTCCCTGATCACATCATGGGGAGTTTCTAATTGTATTGCTTGACAAGCAATACAATTAGAAACTCCCCATGATGACAAGCAATACAATTAGAAACTCCCCATGATGTGATCAGGGAGCAGTATTGGCCGGGTAGTACAAGCCGAAAATCCACAAGCAATACAATTAGAAACTCCCCATGATGTGATCAGGGAGCAGTATTGGCCGGGTAGTACAAGCCGAAAATCCACCTTCCTTTTTGATCTAGATGTGTTTCATTTTTATGACCTGTTGCAAAAAGAATAGTCCAGGGGTATCCGGTCGGTTTGTCCTGAATGATGTTCTTCCTGAGGTGGGACAAGCAATACAATTAGAAACTCCCCATGATGTGATCAGGGAGCAGTATTGGCCGGGTAGTACAAGCCGAAAATCCACCTACCTTTTTGATCAAGATGTGTTTCATTTTTATGACCTGTTGCAATAGAATAATCCAGGGGTATCTGAAACAGGATTTCTGAAAACACTTAAGCAGATGTCTGAAATGAAAGGCTGTGTAAGTAATAATGGGCTGGGATCTTTGTCATACAGTGTGTATGCAGTTACAGAATGATCAGTATGTCTCATGTTTGTACTGGATGCCACCTGATACTTGACTCACTCCACCTTTTGCCTGACTCCACTTGTTGTTTGACTCACTGCACCTGTCGCTTGACTCACTCCACTTGTTGCCTGACTCACTCCACCTTTTGCCTGACTCACTCCACTTGTTTGACTCACTCCACTTGTTTGGCTCACTCCACTTGTTTGACTCACTCCACTTGTTTGGCTCACTCCACTTGTTTAACTCACTCCACTTTTTTGACTCACTCCACCTTTTGCCTTACTCACTCCACTTGTTTGACTCACTCCACTTGTTTGACTCACTCCACTTGTTTGACTCACTACCATGGTATTACTGTTAACATACACTGTTCAGGGTTCATAATTTGGGATCCCTAAAATCATCAAACTTTGAAAAATACTACAGAGTGAACACCTTTCGATGGGAAAGTTGCTAGATAATGCCACCTGCATGTACTCTAAATGGACATCGAGTTTGGAAATTTAGGAGTAAAAGTTACATGTGCCCGTAATACCCTCTAACTCATAATACCAGCATCTACCTTAGTATGTACAAGTAAACAACAACAATATTATCATTAAAGAATATTAAAGAACACATTTGTTACAAAACCACAGTTCATCTTCTGTAGGTGCATGCACTTCAAGTAAAACCACTCTCCACATTCCTCACATTCTACCATATCATCGTAAGTCTCGTAAACAACAACAATATCATTAAAGAATATTAAAGAACACATTTTGTTACAGGTGCATGCACTTTCAAGTGAAACCACTCTCCAGTGGACAATGTAGTCATAAAGTTCGCAGAAGGTATTTTTTGCTTTTGCCGTATCTTCCTCAACTTTCATTTCTTTTTCGCCCGCGTCTACACCTGTTTAAGCCAACGACGAAGTCCTGGCCAGTGCTTCTGCAAGACCGCTTTACAGTGGTGCTGAGATAACAGTCGATACGAGTTACCTTTTGATACTGCAGTTCGCACCGTGACACAGTCTGTCTGCAAAGGCATTTTCGGAACTTCTCCAACTGATTGCTGCTCACCTGCCCGATGGTGCAAATCTTGCAGCGTTTACAACCTTAAGAGGTTTTTCTCAAAGCTTTTCCTGATGCCCAAGCAAGCGTTCATGTCATGCTCGCATGGAGTGGAAAAAACTCATAGTCATAATATGTTAATTACCTTCAAAAAACCTTTTCAACTGCGGCTCCAGTGGGACAGTTATGAAACAATCTGACCAGTAGAACAATCTTCACAAGCAGACAGTGCTGACTGCAGCAGTTTGTGGCATACTGAACAGTATCCATGAACATGCATGACATGAACATGATACAAACTAGCATTGAGGCACTTTTTCACCATGCGGAAGTTTCTTATTCTACCAATATTAGGCCACATAAATTTAATAACTAGATTCTCATCCCCGCCCGCACCCAACTTTTGTGAGCTGGTCTGCTTATTTTGATGCGGTCAAGATCACATGTGCAAACCGCAAACACTCATGCTAGCAACTGACAGAGAGAAAGATGGTGTTAGTTATCTGCCAAATACAGGCCCAATCGCGAGTCCTCAAGAATTGGTATGGGTGCTCTGTGGCTGAAGAAGTAACCCTTATTGATTTGCACAATCAGTATGCCTCTGGGCAGTTTGGTACTTGTAGGAAGACCATGTTCTGGCTCTAGCTTGCAGGTTTGACGAACGTTTGATGAAAACCTCGAAGCAATCAATGGTAACAGCAACTTTTGTCCCAAATGGCACACGGAAACATTCTGTCAGTGTTTTATGTAAACTTTCACGATCCGGCCACACAATCAGTCTCCGTAGTGTATGCAAGCAGATGTTATATCTGTTTGTGTGGCAACACCATCCTGTTCTGCAATGGGTTCCTCCACATCTTGCTAAATGTTCTGGCCGTGATAAAGACATATCTTTTTACAGAATCCCAAAGATCATACCTACTTTTGAGCTACTATCGACTGTACACCAACATGGTGGATGGCATGATTTTCATGTGATCGTGACCATGAAAACACTCTATAGAAGTGGCTGCATAATGACCTAGATAAGAAGACCACAGTGGCTTTGGTCACATTAAATATAGTATACTTCACTGTCAACTCATATCACTACTTCCTGAGTAAAGCAGGTTTCTTTTAAACCAAACTAAGCCTAACTAAGGAATCAACATGGTACATGCTATCTTTTCTATAGTTGCTTTTGCAGCCATGTGATTGTTCTGCACATGCGTATAAAGAGTAAAGGGTTAAGATAACAACTTGCTGTAGTCCGAATAAGATGCCGGTACAGCGGTGGAAGTGCGGATAGTCGCTATGTACTAGATAATGACTGGAAATCCATGGCAAAACTTCCAGCAAAGGTATGTTTTCTATGTTGTTTAGATGATTAGCTAGAACAAATTGAGTACAACTAGTAGCGCGTGGGAATCTGTGACAATGGTAAGTTCAAAGCACTGACCAACCAGTGAGCTATTACACCTTCCAGCAAAGGTATGTTTTCTATGTTGTTTAGATGATTAGCTAGAACAAATTCAGTACAACCAGTAGCGCGTGGGAATCTGTGACAATGCTAAGTTCAAAGCAGTGAGCTATTACACCTTGCAAGGTTGTAGTTTTTGTACTTCTTGTCCAATCAGAATTTCTACCTGTGCAATTACAAAAAATGATTGCATGCTTTTCTATGCATGCAAATGTACTGACTTTAAATAAGTATCTGCTTTTAGTATAGTGTAAACTCGTGGAACTCTTGAGTGCCGTGCACAGCTTTCCATGCTAATGCTAGCCAAAACGGTGCGTAACGTCTGTGCCTAGAAACTATTCAGACGACAGAACATTCTGCTGTGGTCAATGCATGCAAAAAGAGCGGCAACAGCTACTATTGATCACAAGTTACAAAGATGTTTATACGGAGGAGTACAAAATCCCCATACATTCTCTATGGCACACCCTCAGTTGGGTTAAGGCAGGCTTTTATTGTAGACAAGCACTGTTCAGACTACTGACCACAGCAAGTTTATGGTGTATTTTGTATCCTGTTATTGTATTGTGGTTGATGATGTAAACAAACAAATTGGTTTCCATGGAAACGCCCCGCCCTCTCGTAAACAACGTCCACTAATTAAGACTGCCTTAACACTATTTCAGCCTACGCGGTGCCGAATATTCCTTATAACTAGGCAAAGTTGGTACTGTTCGAATGCTCTTCACACGCAGAATTCAGAACTAACTGGAAATTGGGTATGGTAAGTTCACATCACGAGTAAATTGACAAAAATGCCTTGGAATACGCAAAAATAGCAGCTAATTATAAATTCTACTAACTCTCCTGCTCTTAAGAAGTAGCAGTGACCAGTCGGATTATGATGGATGCATGATAGCTGTTTCTGTTTACCGGTGTTACACACCGAGTTCTCTCAAATTCGGCACCACGTCGGGGGGTCTGGGTGCTGAGGTCGGCTACTAAACGAACAGGCTCCAGCCTTTTTCCCATTTCTTGCTTCCAGAAACACAAAACTCTTCGTCCAGTCATAGCCTTGCTGCGAGTTAGACATGTCTAGTTCACAATCGGCGATAGCAAAAACCTATACAGTACAGACTAACAGCCATAACACTGCTAGCAAAGCTAGACACTCTTCCAATACTTCAATTTTCTATTGATAGCCCGTAACATCATTATGCAAGTCAACCATTTGGGATTAACGGTATTAATTATTGGCTTCACCTCCTGCAATTAACAGCCATTCACTCATGTTATTAATCCCAAATTGCACTCAAAACCATGTTGTTACTTACACTTAGGTCTAAATGGTGCAAAGATGGAGCAATTGCTGTAGAGAAAGTAGCAAGCACACGGAATACAGAAATGTCTCGAAAATATGCCAACAATGAACTTTGTCTGGGCTACATGGCGAAGTGCCTGCATGCATGGTTCGTTATATTGTTTAGTTGCAGATGCACCAGAGTGGTGCTTGTGAGTCCAAGTATGAGGAAGTCTTTCGTCACCCTTCACCATATTCTCCGTCCCTGATGGCTGAGCGTACCCTTGCCAAGGGATATGTCAATGAGGTGGCAACATCTGCTAATACAACTGCTGTTTGCCACCAACCTCAACATCTATGTACATGTACTCCCGCACTTGATTTATATGTGTAACAAAACACTGTGGTGTAGTTGTGACCTAGCCTCATTCCCAGGCCACTCCCAGATTTTATCTCACAGCCGTGGAGAAAAATCGGGAGAAGGCCTGGTACCAATACTACGTCACGGACCGGAAACGGTGGACTCGGTTAGTACGTAATGTGGACTTGGTTTCGTAATGATGGCAACGTGCCCATGCGATTTGCTGTACTGGCAGACCTGGCAATATCGTCGGGTTAGGTATTTGCACGTAGCAAGTAGCTACAGTGCAGCGCCTACCGAGTACTTGTACACCTGACTAAGTAAGTTTTAAAGATACTTGACGGTCGTTTACTGCTCAGTCGAGCTCCTCAGAAAGTCGCTGTCTTCTGTACCGTTAGATTTTCATTCTCAGTCATTGCATACCTTTACGATACTGAGTTTCTGTGCCACAGGCGGTCTGCTCTCAGCCCCAAAACACCTAGACGGGACGAGCGCGTGCAGGCACAGCACAAATATACAGTCAAGTCAGCACTTTGTATAATATTCAAGACAAAATTACATTTACACACTGTCAAGTCAGAATTCAGTTGTGTAGTCACTGTCCATGGAACAGAGGAGATCCATCATGTCTGCTGAGGACAAGGAAAAGATTAAATGGTTAGTAAACATGAGCTGTACAAGTCATACAAGTCTGTAGTCATGCAAGCCACACCATTTTCATTCTGCAGCGCTGACCGTGTTTAGTATCTAATCCATGTGCCATTACTGGTTACAATTAGTGTTGCAGAACGGAAAGGGTATAGCTTGCGAGATTAATGTACTGGTGAATTGTGTCAAATTCACTGCTACATTACATGAACCAGTATGCCAGGATTCTAAACCAAATTAAAATAGGAAGTTCACAAAAAGTGCAGTATTGGAAACAAGACACGATTACTAGCACTTTTTATCTATCAGGCTACATGAGATTCTGGAAGAAGCTCCCCCTAGCAAGCGAGTAAAATACTCGGAGGTACATGAAAGGCTACATAATAGGTTTGACGTAAGTACCGTACATACAACTAAGATTCTGAGGGCAGCATTTCCCCTGGCAGAGAAGAGAAGATCTGGTCGTGAAAAGCACTGCTATTACACGGGAATTACCTGGAAATCTTCCCCAGTATCATCTCTTCACTGTACAAATCAGTCACCTACTCAGTCACCTACTCAGCCATCAAATCAGCCGTCCATGTCACTTGTCCCTCAGTCATCTCTTGAAACAGCTTCACTTCTTGCGAGGAACCAGGAGTTGGAACGCCAAATCAGACATCTAGGGGAAAAAATAGAGAATCAGCAAGCAGTGCTAAGTGCCCATCAATTACAGCAAGAGGTTGCACTCCTTGTTCACAGTGACGGACAGATGATTCATGGGCCAGACACACCTGAGCATTTTAGATCATTTTCATTAGAGCAGGTGTCCAGTGAGGTGCGGTCAGGGGCACCAATGCTGTATGAGTTGATGCAGACGCTTGGTGACACCAGGCGCAATGTGGAGGATGATGAGGGGATGACTGTGGAAGAAACAAAAGCACTAATGTCCTGCTGCATTCTGCTCAATGCGCGGTCACGAATGGTTAATGGAATCCAACTGCTCCTGAGTTTCATGCTGGTTACCCGTGGTATCAGCAGGCAGGTAAGCACATGTATAGCCTCATTTCTGTGCCCTGGCTTCAGCCTCGTTCCCAGGCCTCATCACTTGCAGCTTTTTCTTTACTGCAAGCAATGAAAAGCTAAGTGGTGGCGGTGGCCTGGGAATGAGGCTACATGTCAACACATCCACTACAAAATGACACCAGAGTATCTAAATAATGCTTCTGCAGGCAATGGCCGTACTCAATCATGGCGGGATATGCACATCATACACCAGCACATGGAGGCATCTCAAGCATCTAACCCAGGAGGCAAACTTCTTGCAGAGGGTACAATCTGGAAAGTGGGTTTGGGTGTACGATAACCTTAACATCCACCAAAAGGTTCGCCATGAACGCCAAGGTATGTATATGTGCATTTACATGCATATATACAACATACTATTATGAATTGCTAACCTCTGACAGATTATCACTCATCGATGCTCAATGTGACGGCACGCCTTGCTGTCGACATCAGATATCTTCCACCCAGCCTTGAGTTCACAAACACACCACAGAAGAGTCGCAATTCTTTGACAATTGATGATCTACTGCTCTCATCCGAAGATGGAGAAGTTCTTGTCAAGCGTGCAGTGAGGTACATGATGGAGTTCCTGGTGACTCACTTTAAGGATCTGGCTTCCATGGCCAAGCTTGTACCTAAGGAAGAATGTCCACATCCAGTGCAGAAGTCAACAGTAGTACCAATGAGAATCTTGATGAAAGATGAAAAATACACCGATGACACCATTGACATTCTCTGACAACTAGTCATAGACGCTACTCTCTCTGGAGATGCACAGGTTAGCATGAGGTACACTGCAATGACCACTGATTATGTTATCACAGGAAATATTAATATATATACAGGTAGTAGTTGGTGATCAGCTAACCTGCAAAAACATTCGTTCGGCCAAGAAGTTTGCACAACCTGAGATCAACCCATTGTACCAGTTAAAATGGGCGCATGAAAATCCTGGTAAGTTGCTTAAACTTAACTTAATGACCAGTATTCAAATAATGTAATTAAGTGTAGTGTTATTGGTGGTACAGGGGATTTTCATTTCCTATGGGAGTGCCTGCGAGTCATCTACATGAGCTACTGGGGCAGACCCAATCAGCCAGGATCTCTGTGTAACCTCCGGGAGGTTGTCAGGCGAGTGCAGGTGGATAAAGGAGTCAAGGTTTTCAGACTGGAGATGAGTTTCTACTCCACTGCTTCCAGAGCCACTTGCTTGCAAACATCTGCAAGCAGCTAGGTGTTGAGAATCCATCTGATGCAATACCCATGCATGACACAACATCAGAATGGCTGGAGCAAACAGCAACATCAATTGTTCAAAAAATCAACAATGTAGGCAATAAAAGGGTGGAGTGTTGCCTGTGAATTATTCCAGTGGAAACCTTGGGCAGCATCCTGGAGAATGAAGGAATAAAAAGTCTACAGTGACCAAAATTTCTCCTGGCTGCAGACTTGTCTTGGATTTCGTATAGAATGCAGCTTGTTCCCTAGCTATGAAAGAATGCGGGCGTAGGAGCTCTAACTTTTCACAGAAGATCTCAACAAATTCCTCAGGTGGCACACAAAATGTTTCAAGTGTTGATCTATCAGTAGAAATCCATTGCTTGTAGACAATTTGGTCCGTGTCATTTTCATCTAGGAGAACAATAAGCTCCTCTTTGAACTTTGCAACACCAGGACAGGCATCACACTCACCCAAGTAGCATTTAGGCAGTGGTGGGTTGCAAATGATCCTTGCCAAGCAATGATGATATGTTTGGTAGATCTGATAGTCACATGCTAAACATCATCAATTTCACATTTTGATGAATTGTACACACACATACAGAATGTGTACCACTGGCTCCTGCCAAGATGCAGTGTTTAGGACGAAGCTCTGCAAATTTGGAAAACCCAATTTTTCGATCAGGAAATTTCTCTTTGAATTCACGATACACCTCTCTCAAGTTGCTCAGCATCAGTCGCTTTTGGACCTGCACACGCTTACCCTCTTGTTTTACTGATACAAAATCCTTCTTGCCAGGCATAACTCGGCTGATGTCGTCACATTCATAAAAAGCATGAACAATGTCTCCTTTGTGGTGTTGACTGAAACTTCTCTTTCAGCTGTTGGATCATCTCACTTCCATCATCAATGGTTTCTCTACTGATAATGGTACGTTTCATTATATGAGAACTGGTGGCTCCTTGCTCAACTTCTTCCTGCAGGTGTCACAAATCCTTGAACCAACAGAAATTTGTGGAGCTCTTTCACACATCCATGCGTGACAGGTCTGAGGTTCTTCGTATGACTACTCCAGCTATGTCCAGGTATATCAAAGGGATTGCAGCAGGATTGAGCCATGTAGACCAAAGCAAAATCAGTAGACACTAGTGTGAGCCACGAGTTGTGATGCACAGTTTCTTAACTGGACATGATAGTGAACTAGCTACTTATATACAGAACAGTAAACCACAAAGTTCTCAAATGGAAAGGAAGTTCTAGTAAGAGTGTTAGATCATAACTAATAATTAACACAACTGAATAATATCCTAGGTACCCAACTATGATCACATACTGAATACACAAAATCCTGTAAGGTAAAGTAATATCCTATGTACCCAACAATGATCGCATACATACTGAATACAATATTCTGTAAGGAATATGCAAACACAAACCAAGATTCAATAGAAAGCTCCTAACCATAAATGGTAAAGGTTCAAGTTCACTGCATATTTACATCAGTTTACCATTACATCTACACTCCCCAATAAACTAGGCTCTTCTTGAATTGAGATACTTAACTGAGGTATAAAAATCGCTGCTACAAATGTGCGAATTATAATTGAGTGGTTTAAGTAAAAATTCAAATATTAATGATATTCATAGAATCATGTACCAATTAAGGTGGGTGTGGCTAACACCCACTGGGTAATATATAATACTAGTTATGTAGTAATATACCTACACATTTGTAGACAAATTATCAGGGGAAAAAAAATCAGCACTTTTTGAGGTCAAAGGTCATTCTGTATGAGATAATGCACCTGACACTCCATTTTGTGTCCATAGGCATGGAATATGGGGATTGCTAATTCAAAGCAATCAGTAAGGTCACTCCGACTGTTTGCCTGTGTCAATGGCATAATGAAATCACATACCCCCATTCTCAACAAACCTGTACATGAAACCAACAATAATCTGTAATCTGCAGCAATGTGAGTGATGTCACTGTTCTATTGTTACTGTTCTATAAAATTACATCATCTTGCAGCTTAAAGAATGGGCTTTTTCACATGGTATATTATATGGCTTCATCCGATAAAGGTACAGAAAGACCACATTCCTTAAGCTTTGACCGAGCGACTTTGGTCTTACCTGAGACGGTTTAGTACTATGACCAAAGAAATGAGACCCTCCCACAGAATTGATGTGTTGACAGATGCCATCTTATTCTAGAAGCTTGAGTGAACAGTGTCTGCACATTGACAGTAGTGCTAGGGGGTGTGCAGCCATGTTCGTGTCAGTGTGTTGCATTGGCGGGCAATAACTGCGTGACCATCACAAATCTCCCACCATTTATATGCCAATAAACTCAATTTTTAGTCCCGCAGCTAAAATAAAAATTTGTACCCTCTCCAAGGCTCCACCCCCAGTCTGACCACATCATCAACACACACACAAAACAAGCCCAGTTTCAGAAAGCTCAACTCACCCCCTACATCCCCTCCCCTCTGTTCACAATGTTGCCATCTCTCTCCATCACACCCACCAGCTTGGCACCAGATACCGACAAGTATGCATACCTACATGTGTAGGAAACTGCTTTCTCTACCTGATGATAATGTCAATTTGCACCCTCTGCAAGGCTCAACCCCCAGTCTGACCACATCAACACACACACAAAACAAGTAAAAACTTCACGTATCATCATCATACAGTTCTCTGGCAAAGGTACTGTAGAAAGCTGACTTTTTGGCCTTGTAGGCCCCGCCCAATTTTATGCTAGCGGGAATGTGTGCAGGTTTGTGGGCATAACTCCCTGGCCTGGAGGTGAGCGGGAAAAAGCATATACCCGTCTTCCAGGATGGCTCTCGGCCTTTCCAGCACACTCACAAACATTCAAACCCACTCAGGCAAGCTTTGCACAAACAAATAGCCAACCATCACATTTGAGCTAGAAAATCATTTTAGTGTTCCGGCCAGCCACATTAAAGACCACTACAAAGGGCCGCAGGCCACATCAAAGGGACACGCCCCCTTGTTGATTCCGGTTGCCGCCATAGGAACATCAACTCCATTATGTAGTGAAAATAAGTCTGTTTCGGATAAAGGGTCAAGATTACAAAACTCTTCAATCATTGAACGAAGGCTTCATATTTTTCCTAATGAGTGGTTTTAGAACAATCTGGCATGCTTATTCATTAGTTAAGACGTGCTTTTATATGGGGTTAAATCCACACCATCTAATAATGTCTACCCAGTCCGTGTGGGAGGAAGAAAAGTAAGTGGCTTGGGCATGAGGATAGGGTGTGAAGGCCACTAGTACAAGGTGGATTTGTCTGCTAGTATCCAATAGTTTATCGAATGAAACAAATGGCCTGCTATAATACCCCCTTTTTTGCGTAGCTTTGTGTATAAGTAAGTTACTTAGTACTGAGTGCTATTACAGAACATGCACTTCAGTTTTGTTCATCTGATTGTACATCAAATGGTTATGTGATCAACATATTTCAGTACTGAGATGGCACCTTTTTCGAGTAAGGTGTGCCACTTAGCTGCTCTATGCACTCTCCACGAAGCCCTAGGCATTTACTTGGTGAAGAACATATCTCAACAGGTTGTGCTTTCTGTTCCACTTCTTGCAGTTTTTGAGCAGATGACGTAGTACGCTTTAATCCTGTGACAGGCACCGAATCACAGTTTGTCGGTGACAAAGGACGCTTTCTTGATCAGACTAGTCGGTCATCCCTCACTTTCTACCTTCCTATAACACCACAACAATATTTCACAAACTCCTAACCTTATCATGTCGTTTCATGCAAGTCGTCTTCTGTCTCTAGTCACATCTGTCTACTCTTAACGCCATGGCCAGGTTCAATGTAGCCAACATCTTTTGTAGCTACATCCAGAGATTGTAGTTCTGTACGTACCTCAAGTTTTGCATTGGCTACTGGCTCTGAGTACCCACAGTGGAACAAAAAGTTGAAGTCCCCAGTGGCCAAAAGGGATCTCAGTTGCTCAGTGGAGGTGGAAGAGTATGATAAAGACACTAGGTCTTGGTTCACCAAGCGACAAAGATGATGACAGAACTAAATTTCTCAGAGACTAGGATGTATATACGTGGCACTAGCATTTGTCTTGGCTGTCCAGCTTGCTTCCTACTGTTGTTGTCACCTATCAGTTCCCTTGCAAGCTGCGCCCGGAATTCTTTGTACTGTACCAGTTTATCCCTCAGACGGATAAGAAATCTGAGTACAATATCAAATGAGTTAAATGCATGACATCAAAGATGAACCAAAAAATGTACATCTTGTGTGATTTGGTGCGAACACTATAATATTGCCGAAGTTGATCTCTCTCAGACCAGAGACCATGCTTGGTGCGTGTGTAGCTGGCTGGGTAGTGTGTGTGTATTTCTTTCGTCTTCTCAGACCAGAGATCATGCTTGGTGCGGGTCTAGCTGGCTGGGTAGTGTGTGTATTTCTTGTCGCCTTCTCAGACCAGAATCATGCTTGGTGCAGGTCTAGCTGGCTGTGCTTCCTGAGGAGGGGGGAAAAAGACAGAAGCTCTATTGTGACTTACTCCCAATTGGCAAATTGGGAGTCACCCATCACCTGACTTGCGTACAGATTGGTTTGCTCAACAATATGCTGGAGAATTCCCAAACCGAAGAACAGCTGGAAAATCTCAGAGATTGCACTTTGCTGATAATGAGGAGCTACTTCCACCGGCAGACCCAAACTTCGATAAGCTTGGTAAAGTTCGACCGGTTCTTGACCATCTAAGGTCAAAATTCCTCATGGTGTATTGGCCAACTTGTCACAACACCATCGATGAAGCCATGATTCGCTTTAAAGGTAGATCTGTTGTTCTTTACAACAGATATATGGGTGAAGTAGACAGAGGCAGAACTGCAGCTACAGCATGGTATGTTTGCAGCTTCATTGCCTACCGATATCAACCGAGCCAGTATAACCAATGAGGGAAAAAGCCTATATAGAATTGGGACACAAAATCCATGGTATGTTGCTATGATAACTAAGACATGCCCTGAGTACATACCTTTCTGATGTGCTAGCTGGAGATCAAAGTGGTGAGGCAGAGGGGTTTGATGAGAATGATTAGATGCTTTCGCAGGTGGGAAATCCATGGCAGAATCGCCCTCTTCAGTGGGATGTGGGAATTAACAATCTCCTGTACTTTAGTGATGTTAATCTCAGTTACAATTAAGACCCAAGCCTAAGAAGATTTCTGGAGAGAGTTGAGAACCTAGGAATGAGGCTAGCTTTACAGAGGCTTATTAACACCACATATGTAAGGCGCTGCATTCAGCTCCTTACTCATAGCTATACTAAAAAATAGCAGTAAACTGGAACCACTACTAAACTGTCTGCTATTTCAAGGTTTTTGAGTTTGTGGTTACACTAATAAACAGATCCTGGCAAGATTGTTATGTATTTAACAGTGCCACTTGGGGGGCTTGACGAAGTGTTCACGGTATCCACTGCTGGATACAATAGAAAGTAAACAGGCACCTTAGTCTAATAGCCCTGCCCTATTCTTTCTGTCTTCTACAATAGTCTTGCTGTTTATACATAGGTTCTCGTAAACTGCAGACAGAATGTCGCTAATAAATTATTCCTAAGCCGTTATTTTAACCTCGTACATCCTTGTATACTTGCAACTGATAGCTCAGTCCTCAACTAATCAACTACCCTTGTCCCCAGGCTCTCCTGCACGACCATCAAATTCTGGTGATGAGGTTAGATTGAGTGATACAGTGTTGTGTGTGCTGCCCGCTAGGTCTTCCCAGTGCCAATATGAGAATAGTGGCACACCGGCGTCTTTGATCTCACACTCACTTAATGAGATATTGGCAGTGGGAATCCCTAGGTATACCTATGGTCAATTAGTAGCAACAGCTTTTTTCTGCATTGTTGGAAAAGAAATAATGTCAAAGTACAGAAGAAAACAAGACACAAAACTGAGTGTTCACTAAGAACATGTACAAACGTTCGAAGGGTCAACAGGACGCGATCGTTCGCTTTCAGCAACTCGGTACATTCCACACAGCCCCGTATGTTTACACAGCCTTCACACAGCTCCGTAAGTTCACGCAGCCTTGTGGCTATCCCCCGTGTGGCGTAGACGGTTCACACAGCCATCGTAGTACCATTTATGTATTTGCTATTGCAGTGATTGTCTGCAACGAATACGAATCCTTCGCTGTACACCTCCAACTCTTTCTTGTTAATGCCAGACCGCGTGTCTTCCGCAGTGGCCGCAGTGTAGCTACGCTCATTTTCACAGCGCCTCCGAGCCGTAGTAGTAAAGTTGCTGTTTCTTTCGATCTGCTCTTTCGAGATTTAACGGAAATTTTCAGCATTACTCCCAGATCACTCCATCAATACGGGGGATAGCACACAAAGATCAGCATACCAGTCACCTTCAAAGAAAAAGTTAACGGAGAAGCTCCTTCACAGCAACTCTTTCTTGGTTGATTGAAATTATGGCACAACTTGGTTCACGTTCATATTACACCGTGCACTGTTAGCACTCATACGTACATTCTTGTGCTCCTTCCGTATACTATGGCACAAATTAGTTGCCAATATTTGCTGTGTAGCACTCGCAACCATACAATAACTAATACCTAAGTGCACACATTTGTTTAACATCAGGCTAAAGAGATGTGGTTCATAATTTCTCAGGACTGTAGAACTAGAGCATTACATTGGTCTGTTGCCTTGTGACACACAATCTTATAGAAACACAGCAATGGACACAGAATAAGTAACTGAGCAATTTACTTCAGCAAAATGTATAATAATTATCAATGTGACTGGCCACTTTCAACTCCTAGCCACATTTCGTTGAAGAAATCAAGTCTCCTACGGCTTCAAGAAGTAGCTAGATCTCTATTTTATAGAATGACGTACTACTTGAAGGGCACTTTAACTTCTGTCGGCAGCGAAGACGGTTAACCCGAATGGAACCGAATTGTAAGCTGCGATTGGGTGCCATACAAGCAGCCGTTACTTTATGATGGTACACCTGAGCAAGCCGAAAACTACATAATATATGTTAGGTGAGTGTATGAAGAAGTAACAGTCAAAAAACCAAGTTGATAGCATTCTGCCAAAATGTTTTCCGGACGGCAAGTAATACCGTATGGCCGGAAAATTTGGCGGGAATTAAATTTGCCTGATTACTCCATATGGCCCAGTACAAAAATTTGGTGGTTTGTAATTGCTGATCTAGTTCGAGCTGAGCCAGCGCAACGTGACGTCATGTTATGCGCATAGACGTATGCCGCACGTATGCGAACGAGTCTAGTCCGTTAGCTGTACTGTAGCGCTACCCAACTAGCTGCTCTTTCTTTGGGCATATAATCGTTGTACTTGCCACTGCCCGTGCCTTTGCGGGTGTGACTTGTTTCGTTCTTGGGCTTCTTTACGCCAGCGTTTGCTTCTTGTAGTTCTCTCTCTGTGAGGGAGGGGGCCTTTGTGGGTACCGCTGGACAAAAATACTTGAGTAACGCCATAGTCTAGTCCACTTGACACTAGTTTACGCTTGCCTTGCGATCGATCGACGATGTCGACTGATTGACGTCTTGTGCCCGGATGCTTGGGCACCGATTAGATACTTTGGACAAAAATTTGGCAATTCAGCGTTTTCACCTGTCGATATTATCTCAAAGTCATGTGACCGTAGCCAATCAGATTGTGTACACAGTAATCACGACGTAGCACACGAAACCTACCGAGAGTCACCAGACCCTTCCTTCCCCGTGCATGATACTGAAAGCAATCCGCGCTGGGGTTGGTTGGGTCTGGCTTGCGAGACTTTTTTACTAGGTGTCTGTTTCACACCTTGATAGTGTATCCGCAGACACACATACCATAATTCCGGAAATTAATGCGCGGTTAAAGCAATGCGAATCAGTTGAATGTAAGCGTTTTGCATAATAATGCTATTTAGAATAAAGACTACTGATACACAGAATGTAATGTAAACTTGGCATTAATGCATTCCCAACTTCTATCTATATTGCTATCTCCATTTGTCATGATTTCATCAGTAAATAGTGATTGAATTGTTTGGCCAAGTGATAGGGCTGCTTTCTGTATGAACCAAATTGGCAGGGGCGGTCCCCAGCGGGATCCTACACATCAGGCCCAACACACAGGCTAGTTCCCAGTGGGATCCTGCACACTGGGTCCAATCACGCATGCATAGGATGGCATGCCTAGTACCAGCCAGCGCAGGCACTAGGTATTGCTGCCGCCTCAGTGACGGTGTGAGTTTAGCAAATAAGGTGATGAACATTGCAGCTATGAGGTGGGTAGTTCAGTGGTGGGTGTCTCCGCAGCTCGGGCGATTCTCCACAACTCACTGACTGAACACTGGCTACTTGATAGAAATGACTAAGTGATAGGGCTGAGGCGGCAGCAATACCTAGTGCCTGCGCTGGCTGGTACTAGGCATGCCATCCTATGCATGCGTGATTGGACCCAGTGTGTAGGATCCCACTGGGAACTAGCCTGTGTGTTGGGCCTGATGTGTAGGATCCCGCTGGGGACCGCCCCAAGGTTTCCCCCCAAACAGGCCAAACACTCAACTCTGATTTACTGTTATCTGATGGGTGATAAAAAAAACACTTAGGGCAGCTAGGGGGCTGGTCCTTATACAAGTGAGCTTCCTCACTTAGCCTGCACTAATGCGGTTTAGCTTAGGTTGTAAGCTTGGTCTTGCCCTGAGAGGGAGTATGTGTAGCATTCTCTAGCCCGGATGGTTGTAGGCTCAAGCTGCACAGCTGTGTTATCTTTCTATTCGGGTGTGATTGCTAACGTGGGAATCTGTCTGGCCTTGTCCTTTGAGGCTGTGGCTTGTGGGTGCTAAAGGATTCCGCAGAATCCTTGCAACGCTACATAGCCTGCACCAATCTTAGACTGTATTCACTTATAAGGCTGTCCAAGTTTGTACTGCTGCCATGGTTATGTAATCTGACTCATACTTTATCCAATTATGTGCCTATGTAGGAAGTAATAACTTGTTCACAGTCAACTAATTATGAAACAAAAGCAGCTGGAAAACATTACAACCGTGCCTGGTCAGCACGTTCCTTGACCTTTGAGGCTGCCTGTGAGTGCTATCTAGCTACTAGAGTGAGCAGGCTGTTGACCTTTGAAGGTGTGCCTAGTGTGATCTTGAGGTCACTTTTTTTTTTTTTTTTTTTTTTTGGCATGGAAGGCATTAATAGAATGAAGGTACAGGTCACATAAGCATATGAATAACAACTGAATAACAAGTAACAGTGAACTTGCTCGTGTAATCCTATGATGGGATGCTATAGTTATGACAAGCTTGCAACCTTTGGAATAAGAATTCATTGATGCCTGCATGCTCCACTGCCCCTTAAATTTGTAATACAACTTTAGTAGTTGGGTACATACCATGTACTAGCATCATGCAGGCTTGTGTGTGTATATTATCATGCAGGATTATTATAGATAATCCACCTTGACGAAACAAAGTGGATGATAATGCAGTGTTCAGTAGTCTGGTTCCCACCCAAGCCCTTCACAAGCAGAAATGCTCATGAATGTAGAGGTTGAAAGGGATGATAAAACCAAGATTTGAAGTAATTTTATAGATTGGTATCCGTCTTAGCCAAAAAAGGTAACTGAATATGAAGAAACACCTTGCTTTTTACACTGGTGTTAGTGTATCTACAGCAATGGTAGCGGACTGTTTACATCGCATTGAGAACCTTGTAGCTACCAGTATACGTACATGTCCATAACTCCCTAAACACCTGCAGGTAACAAGAATGAGGTATTACTCTGGATAGCGGGCCCCCTCCCTAGGTAGGACTGAGTAGCATGTGAATAGTGGGCCTCCTCCCTTGGTAGGAGTGACCATTTATGGTGTTAAGGCAACAAAACTCTATGATGACTTGACCCTCTCTGTGGAAATATGGTCTGGCTAGTAGGACTATGTACCATGAGATTAGTGCAGGTGAAGATTGTATAATTGATGTACTTTCGATCTCTCTGTAGCAGCATGGACCGATGGCATTGAATAAACTTAGATTGTCATGGGAATACGTTAAAGCACGTACTTTGTACTCATCAGCCGTTTATAATAAGTAGCGACGTACAGCCACAATTAGTCAACTTACAGTGATTAGTGCTCTTAGTGTCTGTAACGGACCGTAGCGGTGAACGTTCTCAAACTTTATATTCGCCCAATTTCGATGGAATACAACAAATACACACAACTCAATCAACTTAAATACAAAAATGATATAATTGGGGCGAGCCTGAGCGAGCTCCACACTAGTTGGGGCGAGCCTGAGCGAGCCCCACACTAGCGTGACTGCATTGCGCACGCGTGTGTGTATCCGGCCGACTATGCTTGGACCGACCACTTACCGTAAATTTGAAATGAGCGCATTCAAATATTTCACGAAGATCGATATCGTGCATGAAGTATGTGAGGCCAGTTGAGGGCTACTGTCAGAGTGCAGCGTCGGGGACCCGGAGCGAAAACGACTGAAGTTGAAGCACGTGTGGCACTGGTTTGTGCTTCTACCGATGATGGCAGGCCGCTCACAGGCGGTACAAATTTTACATGGACGGTGGTTGACTGGGCGCCTGAGAAATTTAGCTCATGATTTTTGGTGTAAAGCTTAGTCCATGCATGTGTAGCCACGTCAGCTGCCCTGGCTGGAGAAATGGCTGGAATATGTGATACTTATATATTATCTCTGGTGAAGACGTAGCTACTTAGTCTTAGCTATATGCGTTATTAAGCTTGGCACAGTCGACAGTGACAAATCCTGCTGTGTGCCATGGCGAAGTAGTAAATCACCAGTTTGCTGCTTGCTCAGGCTCGCCCCATGATGATGAATCATCTCACTAGTACTATACAAAAATGATGCAAGTTCCTAATAGATCATAAACCATGAAAGGACAGGATTTTGCACCTATTGCACCAAAGAAAAGATTAGTTTCTACATTAAGCAGGAAGGAAATACGTTGTATGTGCTATCTTTGATATTGCTTGTGTTTCATTTTTATGTTTAGGATGTGTGTGATTACCCTGTCTTAACCCCAGACGCTTAAATTTTTGCTGAACCACATGAAGTAGAAATCGTACTGTCATTAGCCAAAGCAGCAATTACTGACACATTTTCCTAAACCACAAATGAAATTAACTACTAACAATACAATCAAGTGTGGTCCACTTGTACAGTATTAATTTCCGGTAACGTTAGGGTAGAAATGGTTCATAAAATGAGGACAACAGTCATGTGTACTACTACAGAATTTCATCTAGATAAATTTTCTGTCATAATGAACGGAGTTATACAGCAGTTCAAAATGTGTTAGTGGAGGTAAATCATCAGGCTTTGGATATACCCATTGTGTTCTGGTAGCAAAAGTAAACCGGTACTTGAAAATACATTGCAGCTGCCATAATTTCCTATGTGTTGGGGCGGAGTAACTTAATTGTGAACATGTTTACGGATGCTTGGTGCATTGCTAAGATGCTATACACCTTTTTACACAGCTAAGTTGTGACATATCTTTTGCATCAAAGTAATCACATGAAGTTCTAGTAATGCCCAGGGGAATATGCTACAGAAACCTTATGAAGGATAGCAGCATATGCACTGTACTGTGTACCATTTCTGCCGAACTTCTGGAGGAATGAGAATCCCCATTTCCTAAGGACCTTATTTTTATGTAGCAAATGCGCAGGAATTTTACAATCATATCCATTGTTATTCTAATAAAAATCCTTCATTGGACAGTGCTATACTGTAGACGTAACATTCAGTCTCAATCTTCTTCCTAGTATACATGTGGTAGTGTCGTCTTTTAGCGGTCTAAACTACACCCCTACATGCAATCCGTGATGGCAGCGACCTCAAAGTTCAGTGCTGTTTAGAGACTGCACAAGGCATTAACATAACAATTTACTTAGGTACTTAATGGTCTATATAATTAACCCTTTAGGGCCCATATATATTTTTTTAAACTGCCAATTTTGCTCCAACTGTGCACAGCAACCTTTATCGTGCCCTACGACGATAGCTGCTGTGTTTGTAAACCTCGGGGGTATGCCCCGATAGCTATTTGCAATGATTGTTACCCAGGGCAGGAAGGGGCGGGTGTCATTCAATTCCTTCTGCACTGCCTTGACCGTGTAGCTCCGTTTCAGAGTCCGACAGATATCAAATAGTTCGTATTACTTATATAACACCTGTGAGGAATGTTAGGTATGAGGGCCACACAGTACCTGCTTATGAATGTGAAGTAAATGTGCTAAGTGCTTCCCTCTCAAAGAAACCCTGGAAGTGTATGCATACACAAAAATGATACAATCAATACAGTATTGTATTAATCTTAGCAACCACCTAACAATGACAATAACAAGTTACATCCATCCATCCATGGTGGGTGGTCATTTTACACATCCTAACACCAATGTATGCAAGACCACCAATCAGGGAGGGATAGACCTCACTATATGCATGCGTATTCACAGTAACCTGTTACCCAGGCAACAGCTCTGTAACAAAAAGATATAAAAATTTTTAAGGTAATGTCTTGCCTAGGTAATGTTGCAGTGTGGGTACTAAGTTGATCAGGCGCCAGACCAAACAATTCCGCAAACTGGAGGGCTGCTTCAGTGCGGAAGTGGCTCAGCTTTCGCCTCCTGTGCCGCTCTGATGACTCCTCGACTGTTTTCTCATGGTTCATCATTGCAGCCCTTTCCATTTCCATTTTCGCCATCGCTTCTTTTAAGGTGGTTATCTCCTGTCTGTCTGTCATCCCCACTAGTGTCACCACAGCTGCTGTTTAGAAGTGGGATATAATCCCTCGGTTTGTGGACCATCCGATGCCAGTGAAACAAGAGTTGGTTTGACACGCTCAGGCTAAAAATAACCTCATTAGCTTCAGCTCTGTAACTCTTCCTCGTGGTCCGAAGAGCAAGCTCTTTCCCCTCTACCCTCACTTCCAAGTCTTCTTCTCTCAGATGTTTATGAGGTCGAACTTGTACCCTTTTCTGCTTGCAGCTGGTCAGTCGTCATGTGAGATTAAGAGTCAACCCGTGATTTCGCTTCTGCAATAGTCTCGTTCCCAGACCCATGATTGTGGCATTTGGTCTGGAAAGAGCACTCACCGTCATTTTAGAGTGAAACTGATGCTTATCAGGTGCAGAGTTCTACGACTACTCAGCGTCTTTGTAGCTTCAACTTCACCCTGGTCAATAAAAGACACTCTGTGGTTGCTTTCCGTTGCAAAGAACGGCATTTTGTAATTTGGTACGCATGCACACATGTAGTATCACAACTGTTTTCGAGATACCTCACACTTTTGCGTTTAGCTGTCTTCCGTAAGGCTTTTGGGCAAGTATATGAGTCTTGCTGATCACAAAGGCACTCAAAGATGAAGGCTGGTAACTTAAATAAGCTTTTAATGTATTGAGTCTAGTTATTTGGCTTTTGCTTAAGTATTGCATATATTGCGCGTCCGCGCCATCCCTACATAGTCTCTGATAGTACAGCCTCACACCATGGGCTAGCTGTTGCTTTGGATTCTGCCACAAGCTAACCCTTTGAAGTTGCTTGCTGGGCTTCAGTAAATCGGAGGGTGTGCTAAATAGGTCAGTAAAGGTGTAATGAATAAAGCTAGGTAGCTTGTGGCAAGGAACTTCTTCCTAGCTAGATACAGGTTGCTATTGACACTGAAAAGCCAAATCCAGGGTGGGTTATGACTGCATGGTGACGTATGTACAATTAGGTATTGTAGAACGGGGTTCAAAGACCAAATTGCATATGGGCATACTGGGAATTGCCTATGCGAGTCTCCTGACATCATCGTGATCACCGATTCTTGGTTGGGTCCAGTAGTTCATGGTTATGGTGTTGACAGAGATAGACACAGAACACAAAACTTTTCTAACCTGGTCTTGGTGTGGGGCATTTAGAGACAAAATCCTAAGGTGGCGGAGCTCAGAACAGCAAAATGAAGAAACTGCTGGAAGACAATTCACCAGGACGATTGTAATTGTTGACAACTGAGAAATGAATGTTCCTCAAGGCAAAAGGCGGTGTCAGTTACACCTCAGGTAATTAATCCGACTGTTATAATAAGCTGGATAGGGGTTGTAACGGCTACATGGCAGCTGCAGCTGTCCATGTGAAATAGCACTTCTTTGCTGAGTCATGTCAAAGCCATGTTGTGGTTGCTCATCACTAATTCTTGATTGACCATCCTAGCTACAGTTTCCTAAAGCTGCGAGTAGGCTATTCTTTAGTGTTAGCTATACGTAGGTGGCTGAATGCAGCGGCTTTCCTATGTGGTGTTCATAAACCTTGCTCACTATTACGGGAAAAGACCGTGCCAGCCATGTGTCCTGCCTACTGGCTAGCTTTGTTCCCAGGCCTTCTATCACAGCCAACGCAGTGGAAGGCCTGATAAAACTGCTATGTATCGAGCAAAGTAACCGCACCCCAACATGCTCACGGGAGCTTAGTGCTGCAGGTTTACCTTGGCTCGAACACTTGAGTTCAGTGCTATACGTAGGTAAAATCTTAACTCTATGTCACTACAAACAGTGAGATATGTGGCACTCTTTTTAAAAATATAGTGAATGGAAAACCATAACACAAGCGCTTTAGAAAAGGATGAAATGCGACAAAGAACCTTTTGTTCCACAAAAATGATGTAATTTTACTCCCCCCCGGCATTCATAAAGCCTTGCTAGTAGGCTTTAGGAAAAAAAGTTCACTGCTACTTAGCTACAAGACCTGAAGTAGAAGGCTTAAGAGATCAGGGTTTTGTGCTGCAAATTTAGCTGAAGTAGGAAGACTTAGAGTTCCGAGTTTTGTGGCTTCATAAAAAAAGCTTTACCCTCAAGGGAGGAGCTAGACATCAGTTTATCAAATCGCAATAGCGAGGCACCCCTTCAACTGCTTTATACTCGCGCGCATTACGCGCGTAATATCAGCCCGAAGCACGGTAGTGCGCTCAATACACGCAATGATTTTATACGTAGGTATATTGAACGTGTGACGTCACGTAAGCGCTTCGGGAGTCGCTGTGAGGGGTGACAGTGGTGTAGCTGGTGAAGGGAGAGTTGTTGGTGTAGCAAAGTTCTTGTACTAAAAATAGAACACGCTTTCGCACAAGTTCACAGTTCCACGATCTACGACCTCACAACGCAGTGCTACCCCCGTAGTCAACAAGATGAGAACGCTCGAAGCTTACCTGGCAAGTTCTACCTACACAGGAACGGTTGTCAGCCCTTCCTGACGCAAGGAACTTTGTGTTACGATGCTATCCACGCCTGACAGTCGAAGAGGGCCGCGTAGCCTTTCAGTCAAACTCTTGAGCATCTCCTTGGGTAACGCGTGATCCTTATCCAACGGATAAGGCTCTAACTCGATTGTTTGGCAACTACTTTTACTCACGCTTCACCTGCACACTAGCTACAACTCGACCGGATGTGCTATTTATAGTACACGCAAAAGATTCCGCTTTCACCACGGCCAGAATAGGAAGTTACACGCTCTTCCTCCTCCCTCCCAAATACAAATGACGTCATTATGTGCTCTTGGAGCATGCTATGGTTCTTTGCAAAGACCATAAGTGCCACGCATCCAGATGTTTACCTGACGTCATTATATGTAGGAGTTTTACTAGGCTTTCCACCACTTTAGCTGTGATTGAAGGCCTACGAGGATACCTGCTGGCTAACTCGCTTGTGACTAGTCTCGCTCCCAGACCAATGGCTGTGGTCTTTGGTCTGGGAACGAGACTATGTGTGCGTATGCGTACGCAATTAGAAAATGGCATCCTATGCAACAGACAGCAGCCACAGAGTGTTCTGAATGGCTTTTATTGACCAGGGCGAATTTGAAGCTATAAAGACGCTGAGTGGTCGTAGAGCTCCACGCTGTGATAAGCATCAGTTCCGTACTAAAACGATGGTGATTATTTGAACCATTTTCAAGTTATCGTTGCTTGACAAAGTGGTCTGAACAAAGAAAAAGAATAACAAAAATGGCACTATCACTTGCTAAGTAACACTTGTCACTTTGACCTCTGACAGATAAATTTAATTTCCGTGTTAATAAAGTGACGTGTAAATAATTTTGACGTGCAAAGTGTTAATGTAATTACATGAAATGTCTAATTATGCTTTTTTGTGTATTTAAATAGATGTGTCAAATTACTATACTTTGTTATTAGTACTGTAAGTAACAGATGGTTTGGAGTGCAATTTGGGATTATATAGCAGGAGTGAATCATTGTTTAGTTTACAGCCAATTGTTGTCACAAGTTACAATTTGTTTACAGCCAATTGTTGCCAATCAGTAAGCGATTACACCTTGCATGATTGTGTAGTTTGTGTACTTTTTGTCCAATCAGCTTTTCTACCGATGCAATTACAAAAATCATTGCACTTTTCTATGGGAGTAAGCATATTGACACTAAATAAGTATATGATTAGTGATGTAAGCAAAGTCAACTTATACATTGTTTTATACTAAAATCAGTAATTTGATTAGTTTTGCCATCCAGTCAGGCGAGTTCATTCAGATTTTGAACACTGGACAGGGGCACTGGGTAACGATTACCACCATTGGGACATCTCACCCAACTGTATGTGTCTATGATAGCCTGTACTCTTGTGCTGGGACACACCTAAAGGCGCAGATTGCTGCTGTAGTGGCAACAGAGATCCCACGTCTTACCGTGTCCAGTTGGAATCCACAGTTCCTCTCAGCCAGGACAATCCCATGTCTTACCGTGTCCAGGTGGAATCCTTCTCAGTTAAATCACCCAATTGGATGACAACCTACTGGAAATTACCACCCATTTTATCATCTTTGCTAGCAATATTGGCTCCACGTGGACACGGTAAGATGTGGGATTGTCCTGGCTGAGAGGAGCTGATTGGATTGGTGACGGTATGAGCCAAACAAAGCTAACCGAATATCAAACTATGCACCAAAATGCCAGTATCGGAGGTACATCCATGTTGGCCACCCAAGTATGTGTATGGCCTACTTGTGCAAGGTAATGGTAAAACTAAGATTTTGAGTTTGTTCATCGATTGGTGACGGTATAAGTGAAAAAATTTGTTCATTTGGACAGAGTTTCAAAGACTTAACTCACTTTTGTCCTGCATTATTATATTTGTACATTAAATTAGCATGCATGCAAGTGAACTATATAGCCTCATTTCCAGGCCCCACCCAGCCTTCTTTGTTTAAGCATATAGATAAAGCAGTGTGGTCCTCGTTTGTAACCTTAAAATCCAAATATTTATTCCGCGTAAGCTCACCTGCACCAATATATATTGGCTCATCGCGCTATGTGAGTATAGCCTATGCACCAATATATTGACGCTTCGGGTCCTAAGTGTTAACCCTTTAAATACTAAAGTAATTTCCCTAATGGTCTTGTGCAGACTAGTCCAACCTTCTTTCACCTGTATTTCCACTTCTGCTAGGAGTTAGCTCAAGAAACTTGATCCACAGCTTCTTTCAGAAGTTCTTTGCAGGTTCATGACCCTGACCACACCCACTCATTACCGAGCGTTCAACAGTCAGGGCCCTCCGACCAGAGAGCGCTCCTCCAGACTGAAAGCTGCCTAAAAAGCCAGAAATGGAGTCCATACAAGGTGAAAGCACCGTTTTCTACACTCGTTTGTACAAGAAAGCAGAAGAACGGGCCATCCAGTGCTGACCAGGCCCTTTCTATAGCCACCTGCAACAGCCGCCATGCACTGTCAGCCAGAGCGGTGCACCCACCCACCTCCCCCTGTCCCACCCTTTCTGCTAGCGCAGAACCTATCTTCAAAACGGATTGCGCCAACTGATAACATGCGGCCGAATTTCGATGACGACTATAGTCGTCATTTGTTGTTAAAGGGTTAATGGGAGAACAAGAGCCCTAAAAACAGCCATTTAATGATATTCATGAGATCTCTGCTGACAGATTGAGTCTGAGTGTGTCAGGTAAAGGCTTACCACACAGAGTTGGCTACTACTTGTCCTTGCATGGCCCTTCTGGAGATCCACGTCTCCGAAACACACTGGACCCTAACCTTGGACACTGCTAATGAGATTCACGACCCTGTAATGATATTCATGGTCTACCTGACAAGGGTTGCGACCCACAAAGGTTTAGACAAATGCCTAGGGCTGGATTCAATTTTAGCTTGCCTGCTACTTCTTAACTTTCGGCCTCATATTCAAGCCCCTTTACCCACCATTAGCCCTTTAAATACTAAAGTAATTTCCCTAATGGTCTTGTGCAGACTAGTCCAACCTTCTTTCACCTGTATTTCCACTTCTGCCAGGAGTTAGCTCAAGAAACTTGATCCACAGCTTCTTTCAGAAGTTCTTTGCAGGTTCATGACCCTGACCACACCCACTCATTACCGAGCGTTCAACAGTCAGGGCCCTCCGACCAGAGCGCGCTCCTCCAGACTGAAAGCTGCCTAAAAAGCCAGAAATGGAGTCCATACAAGGTGAAAGCACCGTTTTCTACACTCGTTTGTACAAGAAAGCAGAAGAACGGGCCATCCAGTGCTGACCAGGCCCTTTCTATAGCCACCTGCAACAGCCGCCATGCACTGTCAGCCAGAGCGGTGCACCCACCCACCTCCCCCTGTCCCACCCTTTCTACTAGCGCAGAACCTATCTTCAAAACGGATTGCGCCAACTGATAACATGCGGCCGAATTTCGATGACGACTATAGTCGTCATTCGTTGTTAAAGGGTTAAAGATAAAATGCAATTTGGTATTTGTAAAGTCAAATTTGGATAAATTTAGCCAATACTGCACCAGTCGCGTGTGTCACACTCATAATGTAAATGTGAGTTAACTAAGACAAGCACGCTCCCATTTAAAGCCACTCAACCGCGTCTCACACAAAGTAGTATACTCACCGCGAAAATTGCCACAGTACAAACGCCTGCCGTCGAACAAGCCTCCCAGACGCCCCACCAAGAGCTACTACAGAAGGGGTGGGACCACTCTCTGCCTAAGGTTTGCTTTCAGTGAGGAGCCCAGCTCTCATTTGGCGTGAGTCATTTATGGCAATGACTGCCCCATCCCCCATCCCCATATCCCATTGTGTAAATTTTCACATAATGAACATTGATGCACCAGCCGGTTGTGTGTCGAGTGGGGGAGCACCAACACCGCTGCCACATCGATGTTCAAAATTTCACACATACAAAGTGTGAAGTTAAAACATAAAGGGAGATGGGGATGGGGCATTTATGGCTTAAATGGATGGGGCATTTTATGGCTTAAATGGGTGGGGCATTTATGGCTTAAGTGGGTGTGGCATTTCTGGCCTAAATGGGTGTGGCATTTATGACTTAAATGGGTGGGGCATTTATGGCTCAAATGGATGGGGCGGTTAGTTACTGTTTTTGGGAGATATGCTCAAAAACAGTACTGGTCTTCAGGGGAGTACCCTTTCGGTCCTCGCATGACCACGGGTTTCGGTCCCTTTGAACTCCCGACCCGTGGCCTACTACAGAAAGGGCGGGACCACTCCCCGCCTAAGGTGTGCTTTGAGGAGCCCAGTTTTTCGTTGGCACGTAGTGCTATGGGCATTCGCAGTGCTGTAAATATTCAAATTACTAAACAAATTGGGGGTGGGGCTCAATGGGTGGAGTTATCATATTAGCTTGTAATAACTAGGGGGATGGGCGAACGGTTAACGTACGGGATTCTGGCTCGCTACGTATCGTCTTGGTGGAACGTCTGGGAGGCTTCTTCACTGGTAGGCGCTCCTGTACCGAAGGTTATTCGGGTGTGTACTGCGGCGACTATCGCACGGTGAGTATTATTAGTTGTTTGTGTGTGATACTCGGTCGGCGGGCTTTAAATGGGAGCGTGCTTCTCTTAGTAACGGCGTATCTATCCTACCAACGGCATTGTTACGCTAGTTATGGCGTGTGCTTTACTATAGTAACGGTACGCCTAGGGGTGTAGTCGGTTCCATAAGGCTGAGCTAGGGCTAGGGCTGGGTTGGGGCTGCTCTGTGTTATCTGCGAGGCTCACTCACAGTGTGAAGTTCATTCACATTAATAATTACGAGTGTAGTGAAGCTCATTCACATTTTAAATTATGAGTGTGAAGCTCATTCACACTTCAGTAACATGTACTACTGTGAGGCTCATTCACCGTTACGACTTGGTTACTCCTGTTACGCTACGAGTGTGAAGCTCATTCACACTTGAGTTACTACTGTTACGTTATGGGTGTGAAGCTCATTCGCATTTTAAATTACGAGTGTGAGTGTGTTAGGATAAGGGCTTTATACTTTATACACGTGTATCTATGTGGAGATGGATAAAGACGGGGTCTTTTTGACTACAGCTGTCCTTCCTCTCGCAATTAAATACACTGTGGTAGCTAAGTCGAGATCCCCTGCGGACGGGGTTGCGGGCCTGGGTGGGTTGACTGTACAAGCACATTGCCTGAGCGGACACTGACTATCCACCACCTCAGCCTCCGGCTCAATTATCTCTTCACCAAGGGGGTATCCTATGGTTAACTTTGGAAAATGGGAATGGGGCTGGGACAAGCAATTATTCTTGGAGAGATATTCCTTCATGCACAGTGAGAAGTCTAGCCTGGTGCTCACTGTTATGCTGTTTAGGTCTAAGGCATGCCTGAGGTATTATGGCTGTTAGAACACGTGCGTCTTCGGGTGGATCCATTGAAGGATGCTGCGGGTTCCCCATTTGGCAAGGCTGACAGACTTTATCTGTACCTGCATGTTCAGAAGTTGTGTCGAGTGGGGGAGCACCAACACCGCTGGCACATCGATGTTCAAAATTTCACACATACGTAAAGTGTGAAGTTAAAACATAGCACAGATGTTCTGCTGCAAGAGTTCTTCACCAAATCAAGCAGTGGATAAAGAAAACCAATTCACTGGAGAAAAAAGCAATACTGAGCATGGCCCACCCTGAATCTAGTCAACACCAACTTTCAGCAAAATCACAAAACGTAAGGTGTTCAGTCAAGTTTCAGACGAGCGGAATACTCTTAGAAAGTATGCTTACACAGCAAAAACAACAGTATGAAGTTCATACCAAAAAGAGTATGATCTTCATCCCAACGAGTTTCATACCTACGGTATGAATTAAGCAACACCTCATATGATCGATGCAGCATGGCCATGGAGCAGTGATCTCCATGTCTCAAGACAGATTTCTTATGCAGGTAAGTCAATAGCTGATGAGACATTCTGTTGAAGATTTGGATTTATCTGTGTACCTACTTTGGGGGGTGGATGGGAATTGTGCCAAAGTTGCATGGTTCTACAAACTAGGTTAGCTACACACTAGCAAAAGCAATCTTATACAATGAATGTTCCCATCCTTGCATCCTCCCACAAGGGTTGTCGTTTTCATGGGCACCATAGTCACAGTAGCAACTGAGGTCAGACTAGAAACTGTATGTAAACTACTACATTCAGTGTCCATTCCAGTCTGACAAAAAGTGCGCCACTCCACTCTACCTCTACATTCAGAATATCAAATTGATTTGTAACTCTGGTACACTCTGACACTCTGTGCTGGACTAGAATGGGAAAATAAGATACCAAAACCAGCTCAGATAGAACAAACTCTAGTTTACACCTTACCGAATATCAACTCGGTGGTCAATCGCCTTAGCTTTTTCAAACCTACGAGACCAAAACTACTTCAAATAGGAGAAACTAGGTATCAATCAACCGGGTCACAAAACAATTTGATAGTCTTAATAATTATATGGGTAGATCGAGTCGAATACAGTAATATCCAGGCTAGCACTGACCCTGCATTATTGTTGTTACCGATACTTGCAAGCCAGGTGCAAAATTAGATGTTAATGAATTTCAGTTCTGTGTTCACTGTTGAGGTCAAAGGCTGCTTTGGAATAAATCCATGGGCCACAATCACTAAACAGAAGGTAATCAGCTATAATCTAAGAGCAGCTTTGTAATTTAGGTACACTCTGAACTAGAGTCCCGTACATTCCTCCCCCTTCTCCTACTCCCCCTTCTCCTACTCCCCCTCCTCCCCCTCCTCCCCCTCCTCCTCCCCCTCCTCCCCCTCCTCCCCCTCATCCTCCTCTTCCCCTCCTCCTCACGATCCTCTTCCTCCTCTTCTCTTCCTCCTACCCTCACTCAGTTCTCGTCTTCATCTGCATAAGGATGGACAGATGAAAACAAACAACAGATTATGAATGTACACACCAAATGGAACTGTTTGATGTCCATTTTGTAACAGAAAATATTTGAGTACATCGGTATCAAACAGTTCCATTTGGTGTGTACATATACTTTGAGATCAAGTTACAATCTATCAACAGCATTACCTGCTACACTTATCATGACTCGCTTTATGTGTTGGCTTTCTTGGAGCGCAAATGCATTCCATCTGCCGGGAAGCAGCAGGCCGAGGTGGGTGAAGATGAAGACTACGAAATCCCCCCTGGGGAAACATATAAACACCGAAACTGTACTGTGAGGGCTCCTCATCAATTGATTATAATGCAAGCACCGTGAAACTGTGACTACTGTCGGATAGTGAAAAAGCTTCATGTTAAAACGAAGGAAAAAAAGCAAAAAAAAGAAAAGAGAAAAGCGAGCCCAAAAATTGCGCATTCTCCAGAATTAGTGGGAATGACCGACAGACACCACCTCCAGGAAGCAGAGAGTAACTTGCAAGCCTATATTTAAGTGCCCACCAGTGTGTAAATGTCAATGGATTGAATCAGACCCTGGATACTGTGGCATACAGTGAGATGACACTGGTGTAATGATCGATGGAAGCATAAATCGAATTGGTGGAGGAAGCACTTATCATGGCGTACGGTAGTATGCCATATGTAGGGATGACCCCGAAAAAAAATGGCGGCCACATTAAAAGTGCACAAATGACACGCTCGAAATTTGTACGTTAGATTAGTCAAAGGCCTCCATGAGCCAGATCAGGCATTATCAACTGCTTCCATCATAAGCAACAGGACCGTTAACTTCGAGGTATATAGTATAGTGCAAAACATAGAGAGGGGATGTACCTCGTATCTAGGTGGGTTATATGACTAGCAACTGACTTCAGCTATGGTCTAAATTGCCAGCTAGTGTTTTAACCATCAAGTACTTTGTATCTAGGTGCATTATATGACTTAGAACACTAGCCACTGATATTCAATTTTTCAAATTTGCTCAAATTTGCTTATAGTCATTTACAACGCAGTGGATCTCTGGTGGAGTGATTCCTCATCCGGAAGAGTTAACCAACAACCTCGAAAGGAGTATCGAAGACGGAAGGAAAGCTCCACACATGCATCAAGTGATTCTGAAGACGAATCTGAAACTAAACTAGACCTTGACATGTGGGATAGTTGGTTCCATGGTGACGAAAAGTCTTCAGATTCATCTCATAGTGGTAAGTTTATAATGCTTCTAACTTTTGAACTAAGCAGTTTTAGAGCAACTGGCTTTTTAATTTTACTGCATTTTCCGCGCTGTAGCCGCTGATACCTCTCGTTGGACGCCTAAAAGCACAAGAAGGCAGAGTAGAGAAAACGGACACACACAGACAAACAGACACACAGGACGTGCTATTAGCTGCAATAGAGCAGTTCGAGGACCAAGCTCCCAATAGGGTGCTAATTGCTGCGATGCATGTTGATGTGCATATGTTGTATAGTCCCTGTTTATCAGAGAAACACCAGTGGTCATGTTCCACTTTTCGAACAGATGGAACTAAGATGCTAGGCATTCCAATACTTATCAGATCACATTGAAGATCTTCCCAGGCATTGGGATCAGCCTCCCTCAACGATTGTGGATGAGGGTCGAAAATCACCTGATGGTACCAATCAGATTGCAGAATGAAACCTCATGTACATGTGACATTTTGTCCACTCAGCAAAAATTTGTCAACTCGAAAATGAACTTATAAGCGTAGACTACACCTCGAAGGTTGGTGGAAAACAGTTTTCGGAGGTGCGAAAGAGGCGCAAGTCCAAAGATTCCAAAGATTCCAAGAAGCAACCAAATAACACAAACCAAACAACAGAGCTTACCACTATCAAGGATGACTGCAATGTGCTTAACCCAGTCGACAATAACGTCTACGGGGTCTCCCCGAGTCAGGCGGAAAATCTGATTTTCACTAGCTGCCAGCTGTTTCGCAGAAACAAACGGAATAGTCCTTGTCGCTTGACCACTCAACAACGGCATGCACTTTGCTCATCCTATTTGCCGTCAGCGTACGCATGCACAAATGTTTGCACAATGAACAGATCTCGTGCCCAAACCCATCTGGAGGTTTTCAGGCGTATCTGGGAACGAGACTAAGCACTAGCCCACAACCGCGATAAAGATGTCGCAGTCTTTGACTCTACATGCAAGTTTGGTAACCTCACTCAGTGAATCACTGGCAACCTCAACATCCGAGGAACATTGTACTACCACGTGCACAAGCTTGGACTCATCACAATCAGCTTTAAGTGATTCTTCAGCTTCAAGTGATTGTTTGGCTGCAAGCACGCACGACTTCGTACCCGCGTCTACATCTGTTTATGCCAATGACGAAGTCCTGGCCAGTGCTTCTGCAAGACCGTTTTACGGTGGTGCTAAGAAAACAGTCATTTTACGAATTACCTTTTGATACTGCAGTTCGCACTGTGACACAGTCTGTCTGCAAAGGTATTTTCAGAACTTCAACTGATTGCTGCTCAACTGCCTGATGGCGCAAATCTCCCTCGCAGCGTTTACAACCTTAAGAAGTTTTTGTCATAAGCTTTTTCCTGATGTCCATGTCATGCGTGTTCATGTCATGCCCACATAGATAATACATTAATTACCTTCAAAAAACCTTTTCAACTGCAGCTCCAGTGAGACAGTTATGAAAGGATTTATCTGACAAGTAGTACAATCTTCACAAGCAGACAGTGTTGACGGCAACAGTTTGTGGCGTGCTGAACAGTATCCATGAACGGTTGCGTATGAACATGATACAAACTAGCCTTGAGGTACATTTTTACCAAGCAGCAAGTTTCTTACTGTGCAATGAGCAGCCGTAATATATTTCATTTCTACTTTGCATGAACTGGATTTACATAATTTAGTATGCTTTTCCACAGATAAAGAAATGTGGAGTGCACTACAGTTAAGGTTTCAGAGACAGCCATCAACAATTGGTATGGGTGCTCTGTGGCTGAACAAGTAACCCTTATTGATTTGTACAATCAGTATGCCCTGGGCAGTTAGACAATTCAGAAGCAATCCCTGTGGAGTTTGCAACCAGTAGGGTAGCCCTGTCCCTCGCACCTGGAGGAGTATTTCGAAAGCATCCACTGTGCCAGACCCCGAAGCAGCACGCTCTTGCTCTTCAACACCAAAATCGACGAACCATCCCAGAGTAGAAACAGCTTCCCCAACCACTACATCAGGGAGGCCATCACCATCTCACACTTGTTACATCCAAGAGAACGAAGACTTTTCTGCCTGAGAAGTGGAACACACCAATGCAAAGCTAAGCTTAGCTGATGGGAAGCAGCCCTGGCAATGCACTTAATGGATCTCCACTCTTCCAATACCAGTGATTAGCATCTTTCTGGCCTTGGACCTGGGCTTCCTCTGTGCTGTCTGCACGTCAACTTATATTTTGAAAAACCCAGCAGAGCATATCACGTCAATCCTGAAAGTGGGTAAGTGTAATTGCACCAAAAAACAAGCACTTTTCCCATACTGTAAGCAACAGAAAACTGGTTAGGAGCCTGAGAACAAGGGGCAGTAATTAGGGTAGTATGGTACACATGTTAAGTAACATGTTATATACCAGTAACTTTGTTTTGTATGTGTGTGTATCCATTCAAGGGCTCTTGTTTGAGCATCATTGTCATTGCTTCTTCCTTTGCTTCTGTAGGTTAGTTCACATATAGCTGTTCGAGAGAATCCACAGTTTACTTCTAGAGTGATATGCCTCAGACAGCTTTGTGCCATGCCACCTGTATATTGACAAACTCGTTCATGAATACATGTTACCTATGGCTACTGTTGATTTCAGTGACTTCCATAAGTGGTACAGGTTTGTGGCTGATATGTCTTGTAGTTAATTCAGTTATCACCATTATGTGGAATAACCTTGAAGGGTTTGCACATGCAAGAACTTCTGAAGGAAGCTGTGCTTTAATTAGAATATGTGTAAAAAAAATAACTGCCAGAATTGGCCACTTATTACCATTATTAGCCCTTTAAATACTACATTAATCTTCCTAAAGGTCGTGTGTAGACCAGTCCCACCTTCTTACACCTGTATTTCCACTTTTGCCAGGTGTTAGCCCGAGAAACTTGATCCACATCATGGTTGCTAGGATATCGTGTAGCCCCAGGGCCAGTGCAATGGTTATGGCGGGCCCTATGCTTAGTAGAGATTCACAGGCGTGCAAGTGAATCATAAGTTGACAAATCTCATTAGAAGCTCATGAAGGTTATGGATTGGTATTAATCATGATGAATTAGAGCCCTCATGGATGTAGTTGGATGAAAAAACGATAAAATCTGCTGACATGTATTGGATCAGTTAATGAATGAAAGATATAGTGCGGAAACCACAAAAAAGTTCAAGAGTACGAATTCAAGGTAGTCGTACAATGGGCTGCCTTGCACACATAACAATCAAAAGTGTACCTATAAAACACAGCTTTGTATTCCGTACAACTAGTACAGATGCTAATCTGTACCTTTAGCTTGACTTGGAGGATAGAGGCTGTTGTGATCACTGGCGATGGCGGCGGCACTGCGCATGAAGCGGCAGGTTGCTTTCAATCTTTTGGTTGAGATGAGAGTAACTTACTACAGCTGGAAAGTATGTACCAGAATCTGATCAGGTTTGAAGCTTCCACCAGTACCTTTTTCAGTACTTACACCAGTCCATCATTTGTGAGAGAGCATCCACGACTCAACAGCGTGAGAGAATTGCGAGGTAAAGTTGCTCCACCTACTAGTTATTACTGAACGTCACCGGCAATTATTATTACAACAGGAAATACTGCATAGCATGACATCAAAGCAAGCAAGACTGGATGAAGAAAAACTATGTACAACGTACATTAAATACAGTCCGGATATATTATGTGATATACAATATGTCGGGACTCTTATTTGTATGGAAGGTGGCAGGGAGCATGTCCCAACCCCTCCCCGAACCCTGAACAATTTTCTAAATACAGTGCGGTGACTCAGAAGTTCGTCAGGCAGGCAATCTGGTATGATGAAAACTGCTTTCAGATCTTTCTTGACACTTAAACAGGCCTGAACGTTCCTCACAGCACCCACTCAGTGGTTAAAACGGCTTTATCAGGTCTTTCCCGCACATAAACAAGGCTTGCACGAGCCTCACAGCAGCTCCACAGTGGTGACCACAGTGCTGCAAACTGCTTTCTCGAGATTTCCTGGCACTTCAAGAGGCCTGCACGTTCTTCACAGCTCCTCCTTGGCGGTGAAAACAGCTTTCTCAGGTCTTTCGCACACATAAACCGGCTCGCACGAGCTTCACAGGACCTCCACAGTGGTGAAAACTTCCTTCTAGCTCCTTCATGACACATAAACAGGCTTGCACGAGCTCTACAGGACCTCCACAACGTTCAAAACTGCTTTATCAATACTTCCTGGTACTTAAACAGGCCTGCACGTGCTTCAGCGCACCTCCTCGGAGGTGAAAACGGCAATGTCACACCTTTCCCACACTTAAAAAGGCTTATATGGGCTTCACAGGGACAGCACAGTGGTGAAAACTGCTTTCTAGATCTTTCCTGTCACACAAACTGGTTTGCATTAGCTTCACAGCACCTCCACGGCGGTTAAAACGACTTTCTCAAGTCTTTCCCGCACACAAACAGGCTTGCACCAGCCACACAGGACCGCCACAGTGGTGAAAACTGCTTTGCAGCTCTTTCCTGAAACTTAAACGGGCCTGCAAGTGCTTCAGCGCACCTCCTCGGAGGTGAAAACGGCGATGTCACACCTTTCCCACACTTAAAGAGCCTTATATGGACTTCACAGGGACTGCACAGTGGTGAAAACTGCTTTCTAGATCTTTCCTGTCACACAAACAGGTTTGCATGAGCTTCACAGCACTATGTGTCTGAGGGATAAACTGGTACAGTACGTATGCATTGGTGATTGTGGCATCAAAGATGAACCAAAAACTAATGCACCATTAAAAATAATTTTTATCAATTGGCAATGCCAACTCGTTACCCTAAGGATTTTACGGCTTGGACAGGGTAGTCAGCAAGAGAACGAAGCAGGTAATAAGCCAGTAATATGCATAACTATTCATTTGTGAAGGTTCCAAGGCTGCTATGAGGAACCTGCAAATGACTCAGCCCCACCCACCCAAGTATAATTGTGAATTTAATATTCATACGGAAATGAAGATCCAAGGAAGATCCGAGTTGGGTGGAGTCGATGTTTTTAGTTATCTGGACAAGGAAAACTGTACAACTTAGCCCTGTGTTTTTCCCCTGGTAATTGGTTAACTGTATACAATAAGTTAGGGATGCTGAGTACTGTGTAAGAGTAAATGATACCGTCAATGAACCATTCCCTGTAACATCTGGAGTTAAACAAGTTTACAACCATTACCAATATATATAGGCATTTTATAAGATCTAGGAATTTCCCACTAATTCCATAGTGACCTAATCTGTGCCATAGGAGGTCTCTATCTACACTGTCAAAGGCTTTTTTGAGGTCTACAAAGGCAATAAATGTTGGTAGAGTTTCCTGTACGCATACAAAGCAAACTTAAGTGGTCCCTACACTATATGACAAACTCCCAAGTGATGCATTGCTATTTTTCACAGAAGGTTCTTTGTGTTCAAATGTTTGAAACGTAATATACTTGCATAAAAATAAATACCTATAACAGCGGAATAGTAAATGCTGACCATGAATGCTTTCGTCCGGCCTTGCTAATTGTGCTCTCCAGCAGATCAGCAGTACTCCATCCGTGTAAGGCTTTGTAGAACCCTGGAGCATGCCTAGCTCGCTTCGCTTGAAACTGTCTCACAGCCATGACTGCAGCTGCTGCTTTCCGCACGTGTACGTTAACTTGCCATAATTGTCACGTTACATGGAGACAACCCGTTTACTAACGATTCCGTGTCATGTCCGCGTGTGCATTTCTGGTAATGAGTCGGACTCAGCTAGCCTACATCCACTGTTAATTGCCAGAGCAATTATGATGAGAGACAAGTTGTGTACATATGCACAAGACCAGCTTCCCGGAGGGAAACACTGCGATCCAGCTGAAGCAGATCTAGAGATTTAGAAGTTTACACTGAAAGACTATACGGCCTTCTTCGACTGTCAGGTGAGGATAGCATTGTAGAACAAAGTGTTTCGCGTCAGGAAGGACCGAGAAGCGTTTCTATGTAGCTAGAACTTGCGCCAGGTAAGCTTGGAGCATTTTTGACTATGCGGGTAACATTGCATTGTGCGCCAGGTAAGCTTGGAGCATCGTTGACTATGAGGGTAACATTGCGTACACAAAAGGACCTGAGACTACTGCGGAGCGTTTCCAAGTGATTGACACAGGTAATAGGCAGTCAGGGCCCGTTCAGATAGCCTCATTCCCAGGCCTCCCTCGACCTCTCCCGTTTTTTTTTTTTTTTTTTGCTTTTTGGTTTGCGTTCAGCATAATGCACGGAAACGGGAGAGTGGTGAAAAACGGGTATCCTGCTGTGTGTCTTCACTGTCTTGGCTTGGTACAACTCTCTGTCCTCCCAACTGTCTCGTGAAGAGCGACAAATAAATCACCTTCGTGCGCTGCCATACCCCAAAAGGTGTACTCACACTTAGTACCAGCTTTTTTGATCTCCAACGGAAAGAACCACCATCATTTTGAGCCCGAAGTATAAGGACGATCATGCCAGATGCAACACTTGCAGCCGTCTGAGCTGCTTCAGAGACAGAGGAGCCACAGCTGCCACTTCCACCACCCGCAAGACAAACATAGAAGGCCTCGGAGGTCACAAAAGCAGCGAAAAATATACTCGCAGAACACATCCTGGCCACTCCACACTAACCTCTACAAATCACTGACTTTCTCCAAGTAAGTTTACTATTTAATAAAATTTTGCTCCAGAGCCTAGGGACAGAAAGTCTGGGCACCTCTGGTGTGTATACAACTTCTGTTCCAGGGAGTTCCTACACTAGATCGTGGAATTGAAAGTGACGACAAAGTAAGGAGTACAGTGATCACCACTTATGAAGGCTAGAAAGGCGAAGTCAAAGTTGTAGTGCTTCACTGGCTTGGGTAGAAAAAGGTCTGAACCCCCTTAGTGTTGTTGTCCAAAACCAGAAAACGAGTGAAATAGAAACAATTGTGTTAAATGAGCAGAACCTCCTGGAAGCTCTGGGTGAGCCTTTGACTACAGAACAGGCAGATATGGTGTCATTGATGTATGTTAAGGATCGATATGATGTATCTGGGCAAGCATACCACCAAAAGGACAAGATTTGTAAGCAGCTGCTAAGACACTACTGCCTGAAGGTAAAGATCGGAGAGCTCAATCGCCTTTGGGATATTCGTCCTACACCTAATGGAACAGTGGGGGTACAACAGTCACTGACAGACCGACTTCACATTCGAATTCGGAAATTAGTTGAAGTGACTCCCCTGCTCACTTCCTTTTGAAGCCTTTATGCCAGTCTCGGCCAGTGAGATTATGAGCAGTGCACCTTACCAGTTGCATATGCAACCGCTTTCCAATGTTTCTGCCATCACCAGAAAGTTTTACCCGCACTTTCTTCAGGACTTTGAAAGGTGCATCTGCTGAGGTAAGCTATGCATGAGAATGCTGAGAACCGCAGGAGAAGCCGCAGGGTTAGAGAAAGCTCCCGACAAAGGACTGCAGAGAACCTCTGGAGAATGCAGAGAACCGCAGGAGAAGAGGAGAGCTCCCGTGAAAGGTCATTGAATCATAACCTTCACAATGACGGGTGGAAAGATCCTTCTCAGACACTATGCAGCCAGCAATGGGTCAAAACAGCCGGGAGTGAGGAGGGGAGAGAGGGAGAGAGTAAGGGTAGTGATGGAGAGTAAGGACTGAGTAGGGAAAGACAGAGGAAGATAAAACAGGAAGGAGATGAAGAGAGAATGAAGAGGAGAAAGCAGATGAAGATGGAGCACAAAACATGCACACAACATATACAAACCTAGGGGAACAAAACAACCTCAGCCAATGATTTCAAGTACCACCTGTCACAGTGCCTAGGATTATTGAGGAAATTGAAAAGGCTGTGGTACCACCAGTCGTAAGTCCGACAGTTTGTGCTACAAGCAGTACTGCTTTCTTCAGTGATTTACCCCACCCAGATAAAACCTTGAAAAGGCTAGGACTATTTAATAATCCGTATGTTGAAAACTAGATTTTCCCATTCCAGTCTAAGTGAAACATTACTAGAGTCACAAACTAAGTTGACATTCTGGATGTACATCAATATACACTTATTATTCAAAGTTAAGAAATATAGTGATATATTACAGGGACAAGTATAGTGGTATTGTGTGTCACAGGATCAGCTACTATCTCCACAGTTCTTGCTGTTGATGATGGCATTTTCCTTATAACAGATGCTGTTAATCTCCAGTTTGCTGAACCTAACGAAAAAGAGGAGATAATACAAGTATTGGGTATCAGCAGTTCATCCTGAACTCACAAAAATAATCTGCATGCAAGCTCCATAGTCATTATAGAGCTGATCACTAGTAACAAGTTTTTTTCATCCTGTTCTAGCCACCCTTCTCCGTGAAAGTGGTACGTTCTGGTCGCAGCTTTGTGCAGCGCATTATTTGCAGCTATATGCATTAGTTATGGTAATATTAGTATATTAATAACCATAGGGAGTAAATTACCTGTACAAATTCCCCTCTTTAGTGTGGTGAGGAAGGCTTTCCTGAAGGCACTCCAGCACACTAGCATCACCGCATGTTGCAGAAGTCCCACTAGAGACTCTAAGTCTCGCCACTTGCCTGCTTTTCACCCCAGCCACTGTTGGACCACTGCTCTTACCCTCTGCAGCTTCTCCTTCAGTAACCGAAGTTCCATCTTTTGGCTATCCACCTCTATGCCAAGAAAGGTGACATGCATGCGGGAACTCAATCCCAATTGTGCAAACTTTTTGGACAAAAATGACGACAGATTCAGGAGTCTTCAAGCAAGCCATGGTACAGTGCAGTAGCGCTTGGAAATCACACATTACAGCAAATGGTAAAAAAGATGTGCTCAGATGCTGGTATTGGTGGTCACAAAACAAACCACAGCCTGAGGGTTACTGGTGCGACTGAACTTTTCAAGAGAGGTGCTCCACAGAAACTGATCCAAGAGCGAACCGGACACCACTCCCTCGAAGCTCTCAGAACCTATGAAAGATCGACTGAGGAACAACATAAGGCAGCTTCTACACTACTGACCGCACCTAGCCATTTATCTCATTACAGTCACATAGTCAACACATCTACCAAAACACAAGCAATCGAAATACATCAAGCCACACCATCAACACAAGGATTCAGCAGTATGCCAGTATCTTTTCAAAATTTACAAGGTTGTACATCAACATCATGCACTACCCTATCCGTGTCGATAGTTTCTGAGTGATCCTCAGTTACCAAGTTATCTGTATGGATTTTCATCATTAAAACAAAAATTGTCACAAAATAGACATTTCCAGCTAGGATGTTTATTTTAGTGTCCCATTACATAACGAGGCTACTCGAAGGTTTCAAAGTTGAAGACGCGTGCTGGCTTATAACCGCACTCAGAAATTGTATCTGCAGACTGTGAATTCAACTCCAGGCACACAACCAGCAAACCTAGGTATAATCACCATCAGTATAAATGCTACAATTGAGTAGATACTAGTAAGCAAAAATACTGTAAATTTCAACAGTGAAAATTACAATATATAGGAAGAGGCGAAAAGGTGTACACATACTACGTGAAGCAGCCAGTGAAAGTTACCAAGTAGACTGGGAGTTAAAAGTAAGGGAACTAGACAGTTTAATTCAGAAGTTTGAATGACACTATTGCAGAAAGGACAGTTTGCAGTGCATACTCTGCTACACAGGCAAATGAATACAATGATCACATCAAAGGAACCAAACTCTGTAGCAGTTTCAGAATTCACAACACAGCAGAATGTTGACCCCATCTTATGGGACTTCGTAACACTCACACAGACTGCAAGAGCTCGCAGGAGTATTGGAAATACAACTGGAGAGGTTTCTTCTCATGCACAAGTAAATGAAGTGCCTGCTTGTGAAAGCAAGCTTGTGCTAGAAGCAGCAGAAAGGCCACAGTGGCCAAGACTGTACTCATTGGGCAGGCCCAGGTCTTGCGATCGTATGCCAAGCCTAGTAGGTGATTGTGGCCCGGTGCTTCGAGTGCTGGGCTGGGCTTTAACTAGAATGCGTGATATATCGTTGGTACTATGTTGCCGTGGAGCAGAGCCGTGAGTTGTTTAGCGACATAAGGGGGAGAGGTGGGGCTAGTAATGCTTGCTTCCACTCGTGAATGAGCCCCTCCCGTAGACAAGCTGTGAATTTTTTGAAATGTGCATTCATTTTGGTGCAGTCAACTACTCACAGCTACTGACACTACAGCACTCTACTAAACTCCTTTTTTGTTATTCTTTTTTTTTTTAAGTCGAGAAGCATACAAGCAAGGTAGTCTAGCAAGCCGGAGACCCAACCAACGTCAGTATCTGATCCGCGCTGGCGTTGGTTGGGTCTTGCTTGTGAGACTAATGTACAAGTAAAGCTTAAGACTAACACGAAAAAGAACAGACTAGCCTCGTTCCCAGATTGTGTTTTGCAGCTTCTTTCCAGTAGCTTTTGTGGGGACACGTGAAAGACCATTGACCACGTGCACGAGGTGGTTAGCCGTCCAGCGTGCGCGGGCCCACTTTTTGACCGCGCACGCCAGCTTATTGACCCGCTTTTTGACTTAGTGTAAACCTGACCGGTTTTAAATCCGGCCGACCAGCTTGTAATCCGGTTGAACGGTTTAAAAACCAGTCAAAGGTTTGAAATCCGGCTGTAACATATATATATGGCTGATGGGCTATAAATAATGAAGAGCCAAACAGTTAGATGTCATGTAGGGCAAAAAGTCTCTGGAAAAATGCTCATTAAAGATAATCACCTCTGAATCAAAATTATGAAGAGCTCCACACAATAACAGAAACCATCGAATTGAAAAAAAAAAGTAAAAAGCTGGCCAAAAACACAAGATTACAAAGCAGTAGTTAAAGGTATATACCCATGCTACAGGTACATAGCTACAGGTTAGAATTTTGCCAATACCTTAGGGGTATGTGGAAATGGTACAGCAGGTTGGGTTAGCATCCTATATAACACTAGCTAATTTAAATGACCCTAACCCTAAACAAGCCAGACTGACATACATGACATAAAAAGGAATAAGAAATTGCACCAACGAACAAACAGCACCTAAATTAACAATCCTATAATTTATAACACTAGCTAATTTAAATGAAGTTAACACACAAAGCAGATTCAGTGTCGGGGTTAAGTTAAGATAAGCTGTGACACATGCACAGACTACTGGCAGGGGAGCTCCACCTATAGTAACCATTGCTGCAGCTGAGTCTTTTATAGAGAAGCAGAGGAACTTAATTAAGAACGGGTGAAGCAGCAGATTATCACCCACACAACCACCAATGTATCGTGGCAGATGGCCATACATAGTATTGCTCATACTGCTATACTGGTACCTCAGGTCTTTATACTTTTCTTAGAGGGGGGAAATATTAGGTGTCGTCAAGCATCCAATATCTGCCATACTCGTTTGGCCATCTCCCGTTTAGTCAATTTTGCTGCCCGTACTGTCAAATTTGACTTTTAAAGTGGGGGTATTACAGAGATGCCCCGTGTTAACTTTGTAGGTAATTCCCTGATGTGATCAGAGTCAGGTAGCATTGCTAAAGATTGTTATGGTAGATCAGGTGGAAGAGTTCAAGCAGTTCCGGGCCTGTACAAACTTGTGAAAAGCATTATTGCAAAGGAAGAACCTGCTAATAACACTGAAAGCCCGTTTGAATACCGAAACGCGAGCGACGGGACAGCCTCAGCAGAGTGGGCTTTGAGGTTTTGTCCTCCAACAGCGCTGAGTCCTACGAAGTTATGCATTGCGGCAGAATACACATAGCTGGGTGTTCTTCACTGTCTGAAGGATGCGGACGGCAATGCATCAGTGAAACGCAGAAACTCAAAGCAACACCAAGTAGGGAAAAGCAGTATTTCTCTTTTTCCGTGAGATAGTGACGGTGCCAGGCCTTCTTCCACTCCACTGCTATTTACAATAAATGTGACACTCCTTATTAATTTTAATGCTAGATTTGCAAAGGCTTTAAGTCTGTACTGTAGCTATACTATTGTATACCAAGTCACCTGCCCAGCAAAGTCACCTGCCCTCTCTGTGGTACAAGTGGGGATGACGCACACACAATTAAATACTGTCCACAATACGCGCATTGATATACCAGTACAATATGAATAATTATGTATGAAAATCAGTATATGTTACAATAAAAGTCACCAAGTATGTTACATCAAAATTCCAAGTGTACATTACAAGTCATTATACAGTTCCAAGTATATGGTGTCGAATGATCATTTGCTGCATTTTCCCATCAACCTCCATTTTACGGCAGTGTAGAGGCCAAGGATCATACCGTCTATTAACAGGCACAGTTTCAAATGATTCAGTAGCCTAGCTACTTCAAAAAGCTTGCACAGAATGTGGGTTATCAATGTTCCAGAGCATGCCAGTATCGGCTGTCATTTGGTTATTTATCTTACCTTATGATGAGGCGTGGCATGTGTACCATGTAGTGCATCTTTGGGATGACACTACACTCTGGATACAACTTCACAAACTGAGTGTGGTGGTTAACTAGCATCACGTACAGGTGCCCTATTGTATCCGCTGAGATCTCAGGAGCAAACAGCAGATCCACCACCTGAAATATTGTTACATACAGTATACAAGTCAGCCTCATGTTATCGTATATGCTGAGCTAGTTACAGTCAAGCATGCATCCATTTTCCACTCCATGTTAGACCATGTGCTTCAACTTTATTCACAGGCGAAGCTTTCAGGATGTGGCCACAAACGAAGGGTGGTGGAAGTTGAGGACACAATGGTTTACATCCCCTTACTTACTATAGATTTGTAAAGTGGGCCAGAGAGGGTCTAGTGTGACAGACTAGGACATACTTAATTGGCACTTATTTAGGAACCTGTTCAGGTGGTACTTGGAAAGATCTGCAGATGCAGACATAACCGGTACAGTCTACTTTACCTCTGCAACCAGTGCATCATTGTTCAGCAGACGCTGTACAGTGTCCACTAACGCTTGGAATTATCTTAGGAAATAACTTGATATATAAATTGTGGTATTTGTTTCTAAGGATCATGTGTTAATATACCTGCAATCTAGTAACAGACACAATAGGAACTGGGTGATTATAAACAGTGGACCCAGGGACCTGAGGACCAAGGACCATAGATTGTCATTGTATGACATTTCGCTTGCAGTAAGCGCCAACGAAGTGTCCGTGATGCCAGGCAATATGCATTGCTAAGCATACTAAAGAAGCTATTTACAGAAGATAGCACTATTTCACACTGTCCTCTAGCTTTCGCCCTTCTTTACTCTGGAAACCTCAGATACCAAGCTATGTGTGGAGCTTCCCTGGTTAAGGGTCACGTGCATATTGATCAACAAACCTCTATGATTATTCTGTCAATTTCTGAGGTTTCACAGAGTGAAGAAAGGAGCTGGAGATAGTGTGAAATAACTTTGTCTCATTGTATCTGCACCACCTCTACCTCCACTTGCCCACTGCATAACAGATGTGTACTCTCCTTTTGTTTCAGATGTGTAATTTTTACCATAAGATGGTTCTTGTTATTTTGTTGTATATACAGGACTCCCTGGTGGACTATGTGCCATGTACATTTCCTGTCAAAAATTAATCTTTGTCCCACACTTCCTGTTGATACGTTCCCGGGCCTGAATTAGGCCATCGGTTGCGAGTGGGCGGAGTCTGCATGTGAATATCTCGGCTCTTGGCTTGCTGCAGCGCATGGTGCGATGCAGATCCATGTGACTGGGAAGACGCATGCAGGGGGAAGACCACACATGGAAGATTACATTGCGGTACAACTGTACTGTAACTGCATCACGAGATGGAACCCCTGAGGAGTATGTACAGACGTGTATATCTGGTTTCTGTACAGTTGTGGTGTGTGCACCTAAGGTAACTGATTGTAGGTCTACATGAGATAACTATACTTGGAGAACGTATTCACCACATTTGCCACAAACAGACTGTCTTGTCTAAATATTACGAAGTGTCCGTGATGCCAGGCAATATGCATTGCTAAGCATACTAAAGAAGCTATTTACAGAAGATAGCACTATTTCACACTGTCCTCTAGCTTTCGCCCTTCTTTACTCTGGAAACCTCAGATACCAAGCTATGTGTGGAGCTTCCCTGGTTAAGGGTCACGTGCATATTGATCAACAAACCTCTATGATTACCTCCACTTGCCCACTGCATAACAGATGTGTACTCTCCTTTTGTTTCAGATGTGTAATTTTTACCATAAGATGGTTCTTGTTCTTGTTATTTTGTTGTATATACAGGACTCCCTGGTGGACTATGTGCCATGTACATTTCCTGTCAAAAATTAATCTTTGTCCCACACTTCCTGTTGATACGTTCCCGGGCCTGAATTAGGCCATCGGTTGCGAGTGGGCGGAGTCTGCATGTGAATATCTCGGCTCTTGGCTTGCTGCAGCGCATGGTGCGATGCAGATCCATGTGACTGGGAAGACGCATGCAGGGGGAAGACCACACATGGAAGATTACATTGCGGTACAACTGTACTGTAACTGCATCACGAGATGGAACCCCTGAGGAGTATGTACAGACGTGTATATCTGGTTTCTGTACAGTTGTGGTGTGTGCACCTAAGGTAACTGATTGTAGGTCTACATGAGATAACTATACTTGGAGAACGTATTCACCACATTTGCCACAAACAGACTGTCTTGTCTAAATATTACGAAGTGTCCGTGATGCCAGGCAATATGCATTGCTAAGCATACTAAAGAAGCTATTTACAGAAGATAGCACTATTTCACACTGTCCTCTAGCTTTCGCCCTTCTTTACTCTGGAAACCTCAGATACCAAGCTATGTGTGGAGCTTCCCTGGTTAAGGGTCACGTGCATATTGATCAACAAACCTCTATGATTACCTCCACTTGCCCACTGCATAACAGATGTGTACTCTCCTTTTGTTTCAGATGTGTAATTTTTACCATAAGATGGTTCTTGTTCTTGTTATTTTGTTGTATATACAGGACTCCCTGGTGGACTATGTGCCATGTACATTTCCTGTCAAAAATTAATCTTTGTCCCACACTTCCTGTTGATACGTTCCCGGGCCTGAATTAGGCCATCGGTTGCGAGTGGGCGGAGTCTGCATGTGAATATCTCGGCTCTTGGCTTGCTGCAGCGCATGGTGCGATGCAGATCCATGTGACTGGGAAGACGCATGCAGGGGGAAGACCACACATGGAAGATTACATTGCGGTACAACTGTACTGTAACTGCATCACGAGATGGAACCCCTGAGGAGTATGTACAGACGTGTATATCTGGTTTCTGTACAGTTGTGGTGTGTGCACCTAAGGTAACTGATTGTAGGTCTACATGAAATAACTATACTTGGAGAACGTATTCACCACATTTGCCACAAACAGACTGTCTTGTCTAAATATTACTGTACTGATGGTTGTCCCTGCATTACTTGCCCCCCCCCCCCCCCCCATCTTGTCTCTCTTCCACGTCCCTGCAAAAGAAAAGAGGAAGAGAAGTATTCACCAAGTTTTTGTCTACTCTACCAGATTGTGATACCCATTTCCTCTTATATTTGAGGTTGTGTTGGTCTACATATGAATTTCTGTGAAATGTCTCCATCAGTAAGGTGAAAGTACAACTGAAACCAATGTGAGAGCATACACATCATAGTTGTATGTCAATCATGACTAGAATTTGGTAAGTGTTAATTATTGCATGCTCACAATTTTAGGAGTGGGAGGGGGGAGGAGGGGGGAGGGGGTGGGTTAGGGAAGGGGGAGAGGGGAGAGTCCCGGCATTCACCCTCAAAATTAGTATACAGTGCACAATGCAGGGTGGTATCTCAGCACTGATGTTCCCATTCTCGAACACAAGACTAGTACTATACTGCAGCATACCTATAACAAGTTGTGTGCATGTGTAAGCAACCAAGTCAAGTTACAGTATATAACTCTTACACCCTTACACCAGGGCATTGGAATTGAGGGAATCGTTCAGTTCACATTCATTCAGCTGAAGCAACTCAATAGGTCACATTCCAATTCACAACTGCACCCCCACCCAACTAAGTAAGTTTGCTATTTGCACGAGTTATTATTTGTACTACAGTATATAATATTAGACCTGGACCCTTTGCATGTATGTGCAGTTGCAAGTATTGAAGAGAGTATACTGTGAAACAAAGCGGAATGTGATGCACGAGCACTAAAGTAGTGATATTCACCGTGAATATCATGCTGTTGCCTAGGATGCAAGGGTGAGTAGGACTGAAATTTAGAAACCCAAGGGTCCAAGGCTGCGGTGATTCGAATGCAGTGGGGGTGCTACTAAGGGCCTGAGGGTTTCTAAAAATGTAGATCCATTGGATGAAGCATCTAACTTATTTTGGAGCATGTTGTACACTTTATTCACCACAAAGCTTGTGTTTGTTATCGATCGATTGTTGATGAGGGGAGACACTTTTTAAACATACACATGCATATAATTTCAATGGAGCCTGGCTTTCTTGTGAGTAACATTTCTTTGAACACAGTCTTTGAGAATCTGATAAGAGTTCCATGGAAACAAAATCCTGCATATTCATACTCATGAAAATGTTCTGAACTTTGTTTATTTATTAATAATTATAATTATTATACAAAAAAAATACTGCAAAGAAAGATAAAAATTGATGCATTCACAATCTGAGACGCGTTGCCTGGAAAAACACGTTTAGGTTGCGTCGATTACGCGTTGATGGCTCTGCAAAGCTAAGTAATGAGCCCCACCCTCAGTGACGTAACAATTGCGAATTGTGCACACAAAGGTAGCCTAGCCGGCCATGCAGGCCATCAGTACAGTCCCAGATCCCCCCGGCCCCGAGTTCGAGTCTTGTCCCTAGACCCCACCCTCTCGCCGGGAGGCGCGCGTGGGCGAGGCACGAGACTAGTGCCCCCCCCCCCCATGCCCTCTTACTCACACCCTACTTGCTACCTTAGCCCCCCACCCCCCCCCAGTAATAGTGTCCTAGAAACATCACTGGTGTGTCAGCATGTTGACATTCTGTGCACATGGAGGCTTTCTTGGCTGGTTGTAGGAAAGCGTTGGTTGTCACTGGCTGGATCATCTTATTACCCTCGTCCTCCTTTTCCTTCTCCTCCTCCCCGCCTCTTTGAATTTGAATTTGAGGCGACTTTATCCATACATGTTGCTTTCGAGCTAAACTGCTACGGACTGACCTGGAGGAGAGATGGAGTATAGGAGAGAGGAGGGGGGAAACGAGGGACAGGGAGGAGGTGTGGGAAAGAAGGGAGAAGGGAGAGGGAGAAGGGAGAGGGATACAACAGGTAGACCGAGCCCTAAAACACTCGATATCGGCCATTTGAACAGCTAAAGCCAACTACCTGTCGACAAAAGTAGCCGGAAATAGTGGGTGTAGCTTTGTAAATGCATTCAGATAACTGATGGATTCGCATACTGGGATAAGTGACTTTTACTACATCCCCCTCTCCCTTCTGGCATGTGTACCGTGTGTGTGTGTGTGTGTGTGTGTGTGAGAAGAGGGGAAAAAGGCCCCATGGGGATGGGGACTGGGGACCGGGCCCGATCCCCAGTCCATGAAGGCCTTTTCCTATTGAGTGTTGTTATCTATTTTGTAACTAAGTAGTCTATATAATACATATGTTGATTAATTATTGCATATACATGTACAAAGTTTTACAGGGTGTCCTTTTAGTCTATAAGTCTGCAGTTTATGAATCCAGTATTTTTCAAGCTTATGAAGATTTTCTATTGTGGGATTACTTAGTGTGTCTATTGGTTGTACAGATAAGTTCTTTATGGAATGGTCTGGGAAATTAAAATGGTTGGAGAGGTATCTGTTAGCCTTGCAGAGAATGCTGGATCTGTGGCGAGTGATTCGATAGTTGAGTGTTCATTGTCATGCCAACATATTGTTTTCTACATTTGGTACACGTTATGAGCTGTGATGATAACAAAATCCCACAAACAAAGTCAACACATGACAGCAGGAAAACTACCCACCTGCCACAGGGACAACTCAGGCACCAAAACCCGAGATGCACCACATGCACACATCTCAATACTAACCCCACTTTGAAGAGTACAAGTACAGGCACTACATACTCAGTGAGGCATTCTTTCTCATGCATGGCAGTGTCATAATGATATCAAAGAGTTGCTCAGGAGAAAGTCACACCTGTATGATCGTTTCTTAAATTTGGCTATAGAAATTTTCTTGTGATGTGTTTGTGCGCACATATCTTTTACATTCTCTTATAATTAGTCCTGGAAGGAGTTAAGTGCATTCATGAACTTGTGAAGATCTTGATCTCCGGGCCACAACATAAAAATATCATCAATGTATCGTGCTATGTTTGTGTGTTGGTTGTAGAAACAGATGAAGTGATTTACTGTGGCTGTGGAGGGTGTGTCTAAATGCTACTAACTGATTGGTGATTAGCTGTGTGAGTTCTGTATCTGGGAAGGAATGAACTGGTCTGTATACGTTCATGTCCCTAAGATATTCCACTCGAGCGTTAGTGCAATATTCTGATGTTGGTGAAGTGTATGTATGTTTTGGTAAAAATTTCATTGGCCTATATGTGTGTGATGTGGGATATGGAGGAGAATAGTGGATATGTTTATCACATGTTGCTATAGCTGAGGCTGATGTTCTTGCAAACTGTAGTTGTACTGTCCTTGCAAATTCATTATACTGTTGACGTATGTATGTATGAAAAATGTGTGAGGGGATGTTGGGTGTTGGTGTGAAGGAAAGACCTTTTGATAGTAGTTGAAGATCTTCATTTGTCAGTTGGTAGGAGCTGAGATTGTCTACATTCATGGTGGTGGGTGGGTGATTTGTGACTTTCGGGGTAAAAAATGGTCGAGCTTGGGTTGCTTTTTAGGTGGAGGGTGGGGAACCTTGTTCTTATGTTTCCTGTGCATGGTGGGTTGGGTAACAGTGGTTGTGGTGGGTTGGTGCGGCAATGTGATTATCTTTTTGTTGGCATAGGTGGGACTCTGTGTGACGTATGATACTAGCCAGTTTAGCTTTGGCAGTTTCTAAAGCCACAGTGTTGTGTAGGATGGCCTTGTTGAGGTAGGGGAAGAACATTTCCTCATACTGTCTTTGGAAGGATTTGTTCAGATCCTGAGGTTCCAGAGGTGGTATTATTTTCAATGGGCGTGGGCGATTCTGCTTGGGGATTGTGCGGTGGGTGCGGATGTTAATTTGATGTTTGAGGGTGTCTTCTAATTCCTTGATGTAGTTGGAACATCGTAAATATTCTTCTTCTTGCTTACCTATAAATGTCGCCATGCTGTTGTTAATAAAATGTTACAATCTTGTATAGAAGGATAGTTATGTTTTTACAAAATTAAAATTATAGTACAATTGTGGTAGCAATGCTGGGGGACGGGTGATATTGGACGTGAAGAGTAAGGTGTGCTTAAGTGTTTGTTTAATGTTGTGCCTAAGGTCCTACCACCTTGGATGTGGGAGAGTAATCCCACCCCGACCTGCCGTCACTGGGTTGATGGTGTGTGGGGCTGCTGCCACTGGGTCGACAGCTGGGGATCGTCGGGTCCTTTAAGTTGCATTTTGGGGTGTAATCACTTGACATGTGTCTGCTTCAAAAGAGTTAACTAACTTTTCACACTCACAGTTGCAATTTGTGGGAAGCCTTACATTTGTAGCCACACACACACACACACACACAAACACACACACACACACAAACACACACACACACACAAGCACACACACACACATACAAAGTCATGAGTAAAGAGAGAAAGATATCCTCTCTCCCTCACAGCTAAAGAAAAACTCATTGCCAGACAAGTCTGCCTGGATGTGTTCTCTCCTTAAGGCATCGCATATACCACACACACACATATACCCCCAGCCTATAACAGGCATATTCACATTAAACCACCAGTGGGAAGCCGCAACCTGTAGTTGGCTTCCCTTTCGTCTCTCTCCACTTTACCATACGCTACCTGAGCATTTGGTGTACACATGTATGTGTGGTGTGTGTAATGTTACATACTTGACTACGATACCTTCTCCCTTCAATCTTCTTGTATATGGAAGGGGTGGAGTGTGCGTGCATGGGGAGAGGGAGGATGTGTGTATACGGAAGGGGTGGAGTGTGCGTGCATGGGGAGAGGGAGGGTGTGTATATGGAAGGGGGGAGTGTGTGTGCACAGGGTGACCCCTTCTATATACACACTTTATCCCTCTCCCCGTGCACACACACTCCACCCCTTTCATATACACACATCCTCCCTCTCCCCGTGCACACACACTCCACCCCTTCCGTATACACACATCCTCCCTCTCCCCGTGCACGCACACTCCACCCCTTCCATATACACACATCTTGATGTGTATACGGAAGGGGTGGAGTGTCCATGCATGGGGAAAGTGCATAGGGAGAGGGATGTGTATATGGAAGGGGTGGAGTGTGCGTACACGGGGAAAGGGACGCACACTCCACCCCTCCCTCTCCCCGTGCATACACACTCCACCCCTTCTGTATACACACACCCTCCCTCTCCCCATGCACGCACACTCCACCCCTACCGTAAACACACATCCTCCCTCTCCCCATGCACGCACACTCCACCCCTTCCATATACACACATCTTGCATGGGGAGAGGGAGGGTGTGTATACGGAAGAGATGGAGTGTGTGTGCGCAGGGAGAGGATGTGTGTATATGGAAGGGGTGGAGTGTGCGTGCATGGGGAGAGGGAGGGTGTGTATATGGAAGGGGTGGAGTGTGTGTGCACCGGGAGAGGAAGGATGTGTGTATATGGAAGGTGTGGAGTGTGTGTACACAGGGTGAAGATGTGTGTATATGGAAGGGGTGGAGTGTGCGTGCACGGGGAGAGGATGTTTGTATAATTATGGAAGGGGTGGAGTGTGTATGCACGGGGAGAGGGAAGTTGTGTGTATATGGAAGGGAGAGGATGTTTGTATACGGAAGGGGTGGAGTGTGTGTGCACGGGGAGAGGGAAGATGTGTGTATATAGGGAGGGTGAGTGTGAGGGGTGAGGTAGGGTGTGAGGGAGTGTGAGTGTGAGGGGTGAGGAAGAGGGAATATGTGTATTTACGGTAGGGGTGGAGTGTGCGTGCAGGGGAGAGGGAGGGTGTGTGCATACGGAAGGGGTTCCTCTCCCTGTCCATGCCTCCCTCTCCCCGGGCACACACACTCCCCCCCTTCCATAAACACACATCTCCCCGTGCACGCACACAGGATGTGTGTATATCCCTCTCCCCGTGCACGCACACTCCACCCCTTCCATATATACACATCCTCCCTCTCCCCATGCACGCACACTCCACCCCTTCCGTATACACACATCCTCTCCCCGTGCACGCACACTCCACCCCTTCAGTAACGTAGAAGCATTTCCCATGACGGTTGCAGTCCGACTGGTCCCCGCACTTCCTCCGTTGTAGCTTAGTCCAATGTCAGTGTCAACTCGTATGACTGCTTCAGGATTAAAGCAGGTTTGTTCTTGATTAAGCTAAGCCTAACTCTAGAGTAGTGACTGGGGCTGTATTGGAGTGATGCTTCGGCTATTTTAATGCCCTCTTCGCCAACTCTCCCAAACAGGCCTCCAACTGCTGCAGTATCCGTGAAGAAATGAATATCGTAGCCACAAGACAAGATATTGAAAAACAGTGTAGACTGAATAAATCACATAATATAGCTAAATAGGCACTCCACGTAGCTACAGAGAGGAAACATTAACTGATCAGTGAAGGGAAGGCTCCACAGATCACAGCTGCTCCAACACATGTTCCAGCACAAAAGTAGCCAGGTTCACTTGATCACAGAGAGGACAGGGCCTCCTTCATCGGCCATGACTAGTGATCAACCTTGACACTGCATCTCAGGGTTGGGGGAGGGGGCATGGGTATATGGGCACAACTCATCCTCTTCTCTCTGTCCAGCTTCCCAATAACCTTCACCTCTTTCATGTTGTTCCTGTCTGCATCTCCGCCTAATATCATCTGAATAGATGAAGCATAATTAGCCGGGGTGTCCAATAGGGACTTTCTCCGGAAATCACATTCGAAGCTTGCCTCTGCATCTTCAACACCAACAACCAGTGTGTGCACAAGGTTTCTTGCACGTTAAGCCTGCGACTTTCACCCAGTGTGCCCTATAGGAAATGATATTGAGATTATCAATGCATATCTTTTTACTTGGCATGAAAATGATTGACCTTTTACCTCGTCACAAATGACACAGTGCTAAGTTCAACATGATAGGCATACCATTTCTGTGTAACAGTGTGTTGAACATTGGAATGCGCAAGACTGAGTTCTTAGTGGTAAGCTTTAGCGTTTTATGTTCCAGTTGGTTTGTTTGTACTATTCGGTGCTGTAGAACTGGTGGCTTATGAAAGTTAAACCCATGGCTGTGTGGAAGCTAAAGTATAAGTAAATTAGCCAGAATTCTGTTGACTCAGTTTGTCTGTTTTGCCAGACTAGTACGTACCTTTTTTTTTAAAAAGAAGTAGACGTTGTCCTCTTTGTACCCATCTATAGGTGGCAAAGCAGCAGAGAATCGTAGAGCAGTTGTGAGCAGACCAAGGAAATATATAAACTCTTTCTTGTTGTGATGCTGTTGGTTGCCGAGGTTCTACAGAGCAGACCAAGAATACGATATGCTTTGGAAGAGATTTGAGCAATATGCTTAGACCAGGAGATCGTAAGACATAGTGATGCCAGACAGTCATGGAGTCAGCCCAGGAAGCAATGAATGACTCAGCTCCTTTATCTATGACCACAATGCCGTAACAGTTGGAATCAACTTGTTGTAACGGCTCACTAAGGATAATCCTCTGACTAAGACCATATGGAAACACATCGAGTGCGTGATGATTGATTTGAGTAATTACTGTTTTTGATTTTCATGAACGACTTACCTGAGGTTGTTGAATGCACCATTAATCTTTATGCTGATGACACCACCATTTATTCAGCAGATGCTAACCCTGTAATGCTTGGCAGTAGAGTGAAAGGAGACCTTGGGAGGGTGGCGGACTGGATCAGCTCCAAGCCTACTACCCAAGATGGATGAGCTTCTGTTACCACAATTTGACCACAATCCAAGGCTCTCTTCCAGTCATCAGTGGGATAGGCCAATATTGAATGACTATCGCCTGTTTCAGACACTTCCTGTGTTTATGCAAGAACATTGAACGCCACTGTCAAAGACTAGAGTCTGGAATTGTAGTGACAATTGAAGATACCCTGGTTGGACAAGTTGGACTTAGTGACTCCTACATACTAGTAATTGAGGAGAGTTCAGATGCTGCAGACCCACTGACCTCACTTGTGTGCCACCCAGAGGAGGTTGGTTTCGTTAAACCTACAGCAGCAGCCCTGTGCCTTAAATTTATCCCAGTCCTCCTGATTATTAGTCCTTCGATGTTTCTTTCTACCTAGCTTGCATCAGACCTCGTAACTCAGTGTCAATCCAATCAGCATCCTGTCCCCCCTTCCTCATTCTGACCTTCATAAGCGGAGCATGTCTATGATCTATCAACAACACTCAAGAACAGATCCCACACTGTACTGACAACTGACCATCCTAGCTTTACAGTTTACTAAAGTTGTGAGTACGCTATTTTTAGTGCAGTGACTGGGAAGTAGATCTCTAATTCAAATGTGAGCAAAAGCTTTCAGTCTGGTTTCCTTTTGCTGAATAGGCAGTCACTTGAGGAGCAGCTAAGGATTCGAGTGCAGCACCTGTCAAAGCACCCTGAGTATATTACGGAAAAAGACATTGAAGAATATGAAGTGAGGCAAAAACATTGGTGGAAAACTCTTTCAGCCTCTATCACGACCATTTTGTTACACCCTACATTCATGCTATGGCATGTCATGTAGAACATCTGTTACTTGAGGCTATGGGGAATACCACAAGTCTATTCCTGCTCTGAGCTGCTTAATGAGGGATGCTCTGTAAAAGAATTCCGCAAATGCTTTCACGCATTATGTTTTCGTCCGCTACAGGCTGTAACAGAATACCTTGTGCTGTGGGACGGCTATCCAGTTGAGGAGAAGTACTTGTTTGTTGGTGGACTACAGCAGGCTGTTCAACGAGAAACTACTGCCCACACCAACTTCCTGATAGTTCTTTGGCATTGCATTTCTTCTCTGAATACAGTTTAGACATTTCATTGGTCACCAAGTGGATGTACAGCCTGACCAAGACCTTACTCTGAAAGGGTTGTGGGTAGACTACTTCACTTTCTAGTTTCCATTTGTCATATCTCCCTCCCTAAACAACTGCTGAGGGAAAGAGAAAGGGGGAAAAGAAAAAGAGGGATGAAGTTTTTCCTGCACTGTATCATACCACAAAAGCTTCAATACTTGCACTCCATCTTTCTCTCTCTACAGTCGAAAACATAGGGGTATCAAAAAAACCTGTCTTGCATCTGACATCAAAGTATCTCTTTTGTCATGCAGTGAGCATTTCATTCCAGTATCTGTTGAAATACAAAACAAAGATACCGGTGAAAGGGAACATCTTGATATTGCTAGTGGTCACTACTCTTAGAGCTGTTCAACGTCTATGAATTCCATGGCTTTTTTGACTCACCACGAGTATTTTCTCTGAGCCCACTCCGAAGCTTCCCGAGAGCTCTCGCATTCCTATCATTCACTTTCTGCAATGTCATAACCCTTGTTTGTAAAACTTTGACATTGCTTTCCAGCTTCTCTTTGAAACTTCTTTGTCAAGCTGTCTCTCTACTAGGAGCTTACGTTTGGTTAGCTGTCTGCACACTTCCTTAGAAGAAACATGCAAGCTCCACACTGAGTTTGGCCCTTCCTTCCACTCTTTTCATTTCTGCTCTCTCTGTATTCCACCCCCAATAGTATTCAAACATTTCCCCATTCGCCATAATTTGGAGCGAAATGTCATTCTAATTGGGTCCGAGATGCTAACCTTTTCTCTCCCACAGCTATATTACCTTTAGTCAGTTGCACATCCTGATAAGAAAGGGTGCCCTCTCATTGATCTGTCCAAAGATGAGGCAAGTATTGATGCAAGTGGACTCTCGCCTTTTCAAGCAGCAGTGGAAAGAGTTATTCAGAAGGTTTTCACTCACTACGCTATTCCTCTTGTCGTGGACTAATTTGCATGTGCACAGATGAGACCATGCCATGGACTTGCGCAGTATCAACTATCTGTAATTGTACATGATGTATATAACATTTTTTATGGTCTCGTTCCTGGGCAATTTTTTGTATGCACCATGCAGCTCCATTGAAAAGGGGCCAGTTGGCATATGGGTGGTGGCACTCTGCAATATGTGATGATGCTTCATATCGCAAGCAATCTGACTGGTGCGACATAATGCCAATATGCTTTACAATTAGGTCCCGGTTTCGTATTGAAAGTGTCCCGACACTTTCTCAACTTCGCCACAGGCAAATTGGTTTGGTTTGGGAATGAGACCATACACAATAGAGGTGACTCATAGCAGCTACAGTGATTGCATGGCACTTCTATTTTATCCCCTATTTCCTACCTCCTGTTGCCAAGTGTCTACATAAGCTAAGTATCGTGAGGAACCAAGTATACCGATAACTTCAACTTCAGACGGCAAGGAACAACACACTGGGCAAACTCAGCAGATCTTGACAGGCATATTACGTCATTCCAATTACGTAAGCTACCAAATGGGTACAACCCCGTCATTAATTTTCCGTCGTTTTACGACTAAGTTCTCAAACCTCGTCCAACTGATAACAGTTACTTCCTCCTCTTGATGACTTCTCTGTTGCCACAAGCTGCACACTGTGGGTAACAGTCTTGCTTCTGGGAGAGAGACATTTGTAAAGCACCTGTCAAGTTTATATATCAAGAGGTACGTAGTTCATACTTCTCAGACACTTTGTACATGTACGATGTGTACGTAGCTACCTGTGGTGGTCCAGAACCAGCCTCTTTCTCCACATTGTACTTCACATATCTCCCAAAAACAGACAGTACTTCAGCTGTAGCACATTCCAGCATATCTTGAAGGTGGCAGTGCATCATCTTGTGAACAAACTGGCGTTGCAGGCACTACTTAATCTTCACACGTTGCCATACTGTAGTTTACTAATTGCTGTGCTCAAATGGTAAGCAGGGCCTGTGGTATGCAGATCTAAGGCTTTAATGGCAACCTTGGATCTAGTGGACCATGATCTGGTTGTAGCATACACACAGAAATTGAGCAGACCCATACTTTATCAACAGTAAAAGGCGAGAAAGCTCGAAACACAAACGGGCAGAACAGCTGCACGAGGTGCTGAATCTAGATCACGTGACCATTAATGACGTAACGTCACCAATAATCACCAATTGATGCGGCCATTAAAATTACGCGTGGGCAGGTGACCAGAAACATGAATTTCATTACAAGATCAGAAAATGGCGTCCTTTGCAATGGACACCAGCCGGGGCAGTGTTGTGGACGGCTTTTTGACAACAGTAAATTTGATGCTGTGAAGTTGCTGAGTGGTTGTGAAGCTTACCGTTGTTTGACAGTGTTTCATTTGAGTTCTGTCCTCGGCTTTTGCTTATGTGTTGCATGTATTGCGCATCCGTGCCATCCCTACATGTTATATATAAACCATGGTAAGGAGGTGTATATGGCAAATATACTACCCAAGACCGAGGTCAGAGGAAGTTTGCAGTAGATATACCCCAAGCCGCAGGCAAAGGGTATATCTACTGCAAATTTCCGATGACTGAGGTCGAGGGTAGTATGATTCGCGATATACACCTTACCATGGTTCATATAATATATACTATGGTGCCTGGGCGGATTACGTAAGCGGTTCCGTTTCCGGTATTGCATTTTTGAATTTGAATCGACGAGGCTAGTGTCGTCGTCGCGTTGCTGCTGCTTTTTGACTGGAAAAGGATGAGTTTTATTACGCTTAGGCGATCAAAAGACCCTCGAAACATCTCTGCAGTCAAGGCAGAGTCTGAGCCATGACAAAGGGCCTTTCGGTCGTGTCGACTTGAAACCAAGATGCTACTGGCGCTCGACAATGATGCCGATGGGCAGCTAGCTTGCTACCTAGCCGCTCTTGGAAGCTGGCGATCATGAAACAATGGTTCGAGTTGGCAGTAGAACACCCAGCCTCACAGTTCAGCTAGCAGTTGTCCTAGCGCTATCCCTGGATCAACCGCCTGGCGAGTGAAATTATTATCGTCAGCATCCGTCAGGGTAGTGCCAGCTAGCTGCTGGAGAGCAGTATCGTCTGTCCAGCCGTGCATGGTTCAACACACCAAGTAAGCACTATCGCTGCACGAATAACCTGGCAAGTTTGTGCGACGCTTTGGCTGTTGTGCTGGGCTCTATAATTCTGGCAATGGCTCTCCTATAGGCTATAGTGAGGACTGGGGGGAATTGGCCATTCCATTGCAAAACAAAACATTTTCTGTTTCTTTGTGCTGCAGTTATGACTGATTGCCAAATATACACTCCTGACTCAGCAATATACTCCCTTGCAGTTGAAATATACACCCCTGACTCAGCAATACACTCCCTGCGGTCGCAGCTGCGCGGTCTATATACCCCATGCAGTCATAGCCTCATTTCCAAGGCCCATAATAAAGAGGGGGAAGTTCCGTCACATGATTTTGTGATACCAAGGGACATGACTTAAACTTAACCCTTTATACCTGATGCGCATGCGCAGAATCACCACATGGCCACGAGTGAAACTGTAGACAAAATGGCGATTTTGGGACTTTTATTTCATTTTAGGTTTAACATCTTCCTGGTGGTAGAGTTGACCTTTTGCCTTGATAGAAGCTTCTAACTTGTATCTCTCACTTGTCACTAGTATTAGGGATCGTTTCATGGCTAAACATTAATCTTCCTCAGTTTCTAACATGTAACGCCTGTTATTGTGTATAAACTATGTGGTATATTTTATCCACTAGAAAGTGAGGCATGAAAATATGCACTGCTGAAGAACTACTCTCGATTACACATACGGTTGCACTCCAGAAGTAGTTGGCCTCGCCTGTTTGATACCGTCTGTTGTCAATAGGGCATTGGGCCATGTTTTGCAGGCTAGTATAATGTAGCATGCAACTCTACTGGTAGGTGGGTCTAATTACAGGGCATAAAATTGATTTTTAGTAATCCCCAGATTACATTAGTCTTGCGTGGCCACAACCCATTCCCCAAGAGAGTTACGCTGAAGCTGAAGTTCAACAATTTGTTCACCTCTTTTCTCAAGAAAGGAACCATTTGTCATTAACACTTTTGATACAGCCTATTTTGCTGCTCAGTAGAAACCATATGTACACAATGCCTCTATAGACCTGTGGCCTGTTGTCGATGATCTTTTCAGGAACGTTCGCTCTAAACACAGCACTAGCACCATGCTCCGCTACCATCGATGTCACTGCTCTCACCACGATCCATCGCCAGGCGAACTACAAATTAACATTTGCACGTGGCATTGCAGGTGGTTACATGTGAGAAGGTGAGGATATCTGGAGGCCTTAGTCTCGTTCCCAGGGGTCTGGAAACGAGACTAACGAAACCACTCATATAGCCTAGCCAGATGTGGGTGACTGACTATTCTATGCGGGTGAGCGGGTGAACCCTGTAAAATCCGGGTTTCACCCAAGAAAAGCAGGTGAGTGGAAGGTCTGCATCACAGAAAGGGTGTTCTTACCAACTGCAGGCTTGAGATCACCAAGGCCACCAGACCGATCCTCTGAAAACTCGGTCTCGTCTACTGATAGATGTCTTCAGGGAATGTCGTAATCTAGTGTATACTGGCTGTGGCTACAATCTGTGGTATGTTCAACGACACTTGAAGTCGTAAACTTACTCTGTCATCAGAGGCATTAGGCTTACTCCGAAACTGAATGTAGATCTAAATGATGGTCTTATTTATGTGTTCTAACTAACTATAACTAATTCTACTTTTATAAATTTATGTTGTAGTCTTGTACCTTTGTATCTATCGTGGTGTGTGGCAGTAATAATAATTATATAATAAAAATTGCATTAAATAACTTGCCATGTATGTGCAAAGTGTGCACCTTTCGACTGCCAAACAAAGCCTTTTTTCAACGGTGTATAATATTCTAGCCTCGTTCTCAGACCTTACCAACCCTCCAGTACAATATTCAATTTATGTGGAAAACAGATTATGCTGACTTCGTCGTTCCCAGGAGACCGCCCAGCTAGCTTTCGTCGCTTGTAGTAGTCTCTTTGGAAATCTGCATTAGCTTCGTATTGAGTCATCCCAGTGCCAAGATTTCGATCACCTTATAGTGTACTTTAATTGGAAATGTACGCATGTAACTGCATATGAGACTGATGCAACAAATAGGCTGCTTGACCTTAGCCTCGCTCCCACAGAACGAGGCTAGCTTGAGCTAACTTAGCAGGTTATGAATATTAATTAAAGTGTAGCCTCTATGGCCGCTACACTTTACAGTTCCTACGCCACTGCTATGCCATAGTACTGGTATGCATGCACAGGTCAATGCATGCATGTACAACGCTTACTGGCCATGTGATAGTACACATTATTAGGATTTGAAAGCCACTGCATAGTCACCACTAGGCAGGAAGTTTTAAAATCCGATATACCACCATGTACAGTGTAAACAACCTTGTACATTTACTAATTAAGGTTCAGGTTGTTACAGTTATAGGTCAGCGGCAGGGATTTGACAGTGAACAATCAGAATTTGGGGGCCTGGAGACAAGGTTTGTTTACTAAGTCATAACTATTATATATGTATTTCTCCGTATATGATACCATAGTGTGGCAGTTACTTATGTAATAGATAACGCATGTAGATAACGCATGGCAGCTGGCAATTTAGGGTCAATAATCACCCAACACTGATCAAGGATAGAGCTTAAGGTAAAGGTGGTTGTTTGGTCATATCAAGCAACTGTAAACACTTGCACGTGCATGTATTTTCTACAAAGGAAGTACATTCCCTAATACATTGATGTTTTATACCAGTACAGCAATCTCATTAAAATGTGAACCTACAATGTAGCTAATAATTTCCGATGCTAACGCCACTGAAACTATACCTAGGCCACTTTCGAGACCGAAGACCGGATGACTCTGTTGGTATTTGTTCAGTAATTACCTCCTTACCTTCAGCTCTTCATTAATTTCACTCCTGAGGCAAGTAAAATTTGTCTGTGTCCTTGTTGATCCTTACTTCCATTCCAGATTTTGAATATGATATTTTGTGCACACATGCTTGTCCTCCCACCCCCTTACTCATTTCAATTTGTATGTAAACGTGGTTGGTTGTGTGTATAGACGCCTGGCAATGAGGCTACTTTTCATCTATGATTGCTTGAGAAGCCATTTGGGACCTTAGTCTAATATGTAAATTCCTATAAAGGTATTTCCTTGATTTCGGTACTATTAATTTCAGGTGCTTGCCAGGATGTGGGTACAATTCGAGGGCAGGGTCAATAGCAATCAGCAGTAAAGTGCATGCAGTCCAGAGTGCTAGCGCGTGCACTCCGCTACAACACGTGCACTACATGAGTGCATGTGACTGACCTGACAGTTCTGCTGTGCATGCATGCAGTCCTCGGTATAGATCTCCCTGGACCGAAGTGCATATCTCAGGGTGCGGGTGCGAGTAGTATAGTGCAGTAGTTTCAAAAATGACGTCATCTCTGCGGCGCTGCGGTATAGGTTTATTGATGAGGACAGTAGGAGGAGTTGGCAAAATCTTATTCACTGCTTATGGGCCCAACGTTTCGCTCATCGGTGGTGAGCTTTCTCAAGGGTGGTTACAGGGAAATGAAACAGCGTTTATATACAGGTTTGTTTAGTAACAACGTGTGTGGTATGATAGAACAAGTAGCGTGTGGATATAAGCTGTACTGAGGCCAACTACAATCGGCAGTCAAACTTCAAACAACATTTTGTGGGGAAGTCGCTATAGGACACCACAGCTAATTATGCTTCGTTTGAGTTCCTGTTACATGTAATTAACTCCAAGTCCAAAAAGCCGCAGTGCCTGTTCTCTATATACCATCTAATCGTGTAAGGGACAGTTGAAACGTACCTTTGCTGAAACTGTCTGCCAACTTTTTCCGTGTAATTATCGGTCATTTTCAAGTACACAGTGGGTACCTACGTTTCCAACAATGTAGCTTCTTTGGACTTCACTAGCAGGCCTTCTGACTGCGTTCTGAGTAAAACAGATTTGTTTTAAATTAAGCTAAGCGTGACAGTCATTACCTGAACTCAGCTATTTTACAAGATATAACGCAATGAATCAACACTACATAAAATCACCATTTTTTATCTCTTCTTCTCTCGTAACCACACGATCGATTTCTGCGCACGCACGTCTGGGTAGAAGGGCTAATGTTGCGTTCAGCGTTGCAGGATGCAGGCATTCTTTGAGCTGGTCACCACTGTCACTTCGATCTATGGTCCTCAATTTGAAACATTGGCACCAATTACTGTGAATTTGGCTATGATCTCAAAGAATCAACTAATATTCCCAGTTAGCTGCCTGGATCAGATACAAACCTGTACACATAGATATGTAAACTAACTATACTTCCCAAAGTTATTATTTATGTCTTTCCATCTCCTATTTATAATCTGGCACCCCAGCAACTGACCCAAAGAACAATCATCCTCACATTGTTCTCTTCCAAGATGATGCGACCAGGCAATTCTTAGAACATGCAGCGAAGTTTATCTAGGCTTTCTGCATGTTTGTTGCATTTTGAGCATCTTCTACATATGCAACCTTGTTGCTACTATCAATATATGTAATGCATCACAGATCTTTAAAGGTCAACTTGATGGGATGTAGGGATGGCATGCTAAAAAGTATGCAAACAAGGTAGTAATTTAATGAAGTGAAGGGAAATATACAAAGCCCCATCCCTACATCTTTTTACACTACAATTCTGTAGTATACCTGAACAAAGTATTTTTACAATAGCAATTAATTAAATACCAAAAAAAAATTTGTACACACATATTTGCGATTTCACCAAAAAAATATTTATTAACACAAGAAAAGAAAAACATTAAAAATGTAAACAAATGTACGGATGGCATGCCAAGTATACAAACAAGGTATTGATGAGGTAGACCTATGGCTTTGACAGTTTAGTATAGTGGTTCCAAACATGTAATAATTGTGTAACATTGCCAGCTAAACTCTGATGAAGGAACCACTTTTGCACCAACCTTTGTGAAACCAAGTGATTTTTGATCAGCTGCTGACCAGCTGCAGCACAGAAACTATCCTGACAACTGACCATCCTAGGTTTACAATTAAAGTTGTGAGTAGGCTATTTTTTAGTGCAGCTATTACCAAGCAGCTGAATGCAGCACCTTGCCCACTAGTACAGGAAGAAACCGTGTCATCCATGCAGCGCGGAGCTGTACGACCACTCAGCGCTTTTATAGCAGAAAATGGTGGTCCTCCGCAATGGACAGCAGCCAGGGAGTGCTGTGAACAGCTTTATCGACCTAGGTTAATTTTATATGCATGTCCATAATGTAGTCTACGGTCATTGTCTGAGAGCTAGACAAGTGCACAAGTGAAATCGCAAGTTGTCCAGCAGGCGTAACGCATCATTAGCTACCACATTAGTGTGAAAGCTAATTTGAAACACAGCAAAACCAAACACTACTACTACACGAAGTTTATCTATATTGGTACCGGCTGTTATTAGCTGTACTTCAGGCCCAAATACTAGCACTGGTGATTCTGGTTGCTGTCCCAGGCTCACAACAGATCCAAGTTCATCTACAATGAACTTGCTAGCTGTAGCTATTGGAGAAACCATGGTAGAACTATTTCAGAACCAGGAATGAGTGCTGCTGGGAATCACATTCCTGCAATTGGTGCAGGAATATGATCAACATCACCTGGACACGAAGTGGTCAATCATTGCCAAATTTCAAGTATATATTAACCTATCCGTGGTAAGGTGATAACCCTTTCGTATTTTGTCAACAAAGGTGTGGTAAAGGTAAAAAAAAACCCAGCACACTCACCTTGAGGTGAACCCTCCATATATGCATACGTGGTTAATATAGCCTACACGAAGTGCACATAAATCTGCACGGGATCTTGGGAAAAGCAGAACCGCGCAATAGTAAAGCCAAACAAGAAGTCAGGGTAAATCCCTGTCTATTGAGTAGTAATAAGTCTAGGGCCACACCTTTCCACTTACGTTGATCTCATAAAAGGCAGGAAGGGGCGGTGCTAGTTCGCGAGTGATCGTGAATTTGACAAAGGGCTGCTAAACGCGAGGCTTTCTCTTCAAAACGGGGAGCAAACGGCCTCCAGTTTTCACTCAAGGTTGGAGTACTACCTTTAGATAACTTGGAAATCGGCTGAATCTGTCAAGGCTGTAGGTAGCAAGTGACAAAATCGGCGCCGTTTCGAATCACTGGTAAGCTACGATGTAAAGCCGCAGATAATGGCTTCAAACAAGTACAAATTTCTTACCTAGCAGTGATCAGTTATTTAGATAAACTATTCCAGCCTAGTTACACGCTGTCTACGCAAATCAGCCCACTGCCACTGCCACTGCCCAGGGCTTGCTAGGCAACGCTTGCCACTTTGACCTCAGACTGATAACATTAATTTCCATGTTAATAAACGGTAATGTACAAACCATTTCCGCGTGCAAAGAGTTAAACGGAGATTTCTTCGCATCTGGATGGGGCCTGTCACAGTTGCATGACAAGAAATCCTGGCAAGATTGTCAACTGTTATGTGTTTTCACAACTTGTCCATACTGCTTGGCTCAGTGCAATGACATCCATCCAAACTTGACATTTGCCCATTTGCGTCACAAGCAAGTAGTCAAGAATGCAAAAATAATTACTCAACTGCATCACAAATGCCAGACTACTTGCTTGTGATATGGGTGGATATATGTTAGGCTTGGAGGAAAATGTGATGTTATTTTTACTCAGGTGAGTTAAACAAAATCGCTTGTTCTTCAGCAGCCATTCTTAAAGCAGCAGGAGAATAATATGATTGACCACCATCAAGCAAGAGAATGGCCTTGCTTCAGGAGCACAACAGAGAAACAGACAACTGAACCATTTTTCAAAGAGTTCCATATCCATCCATTCCTTTGAAGCTAAACCATAAATGGTTTGAGGATATTCTCCTTGTGTGAATTCAGGCTTGAGATTTTTTCGATCCCATATGACCACCAGGGGAAGCTGTTGTCCTCCAGCACTGACACACCCCACAACAGTAATTTGGTCCTTGCTGCCACTTGACAAAGAATAGGGGGTTTGTGAACCAACAGCATCCAGTGGGGCAAGCAGATTTCCAAAGTGGTAGAAGTGGTTGCTTTTATTTTTTGGATGTGCCTTGATTGGTTATTCTAAAACCATAATAGAAATCCTTGTGGGTTGTCTTGCATGAAAATGGTCTCTTACATAAACCATACCAAATTTTCAACATGGACGAAACTGGAATGCCATTAGATTTAAAACCATCCATGCTCCATGTCAATTCTTACAGAGATACAATCTCCCAATGTACTTCTTTCAACTCCATAAGTCTCTGCAGCTCTTCTAACACTCATGCCTTCTTGTGTAACCGCAGAGACTGCATTTGTCATACTTCCATCACTGTATTATAATAAAGTTATATTACGAGCAAAGTAACCGCACCCCAAGATGCTTATAAGAGGTAATGTTTGCTGGTAGGCCACTGCTACTTAGTTACAAGACCTGAAGTAGGTTTTAGAGATCAGGATTTTGTGCTACAAATTTGCCTGAAGTAGAAAGCCTTAGAGTATCAGAGTTTTGTGGTTTCTTAAAAAAGCTTTGCCCTCAAGGGAGGAGCCAGACATCAGTTTGTGAATAGCGAGGCACGCCTTCACCTCCTTTATACTCGCGCATTACGCGCGTAATATCAGCCTGAAGCGCGGTAGCGCGCTCAATACACGCAATGATTTTATACGTAGTATATTGAACGTGTGACGTCACGTAAGCGTAAGGTGGCCGAGAAGGGTCAAATTATAACGAATGACGAATACCGAAAACGTAATACTTGGCTCACCGTTTGACCTTCCACCCCCCGCCCGCGCCTTTTTGTAAACCTAAGACGCATGTGCACGCATGCGCAGTAAAGAATCAAGCTGGACGCGGAAAAGACAGGCAACACTGTAATCGAGCTAGGGGACAGGCAAAAAGTGATCTCTGTTTCCTTGTGGAAGGAGAGGAGAGGTAAGCATCGCTGGACACGATTTAGGTTGTGTTTTTGGGCTTAATTATGTGTATATAACTTTAGTAATGTTAGCATAGGCTGGGCCCGATTAGCCACCTGTCCAGTAGGCTAGTTGCGTAAGTAACCATTGCAAAACACAGTTACACGACTTATTCAAGTGGCAATACTCCCATGGTCTTTCTGATGCCCTGGGCAGTTTCATGGAGCGCAAAGGGTTGCTTTGCGTGAACCACGTGAGGGGTCTTGACTCCCCTGAGAAGCTGTTGAAGCTTGATTGTATACAAGTATAAGTATAGTTATAGGTTGTAATGCCTGCACAGTAATGACGGAATTATTTTGCATGGAGCATGTGCAGGGGTCTTGGAATTCCTGAGGTCGTTTTTCAGCTTGACTGTATATACCTATACAGATAGAGTTTGTAATGCCTGCACAGTAAAGACAGAGTTATTTTGCATGGACCATGTGCAGGGATCTTGGAATTCCTTACAACCTGTTGAAGCTTGATTGTATGCAGGTATAGGGATAGATACAGGTTGTAATGCTTGCACAGTAATGACGGAATTGTTTTGCATGGACCATGTGCAGGGATCTTGGAATTCCTGAGATCATTTTTCAGCTTGATTGTACACACCTGTACAGATAGATATAGGTTGTAATGCCTGCACAGTAATGACGGAATTATTTTGCATGTACCATGTGCAGGGATCTTGGAATTCCTGAGATCATTTTTCAGCTTGATTGTACACACCTGTACAGATAGATATAGGTTGTAATGCCTGCACAGTAATGACGGAATTCTTTTGCATGTACCATGTGCAGGGATCTTGGAATTCCTTAGAACCTGTTGAAGCTTGATTGTATGCAGGTATAGGGATAGATACAGGTTGTAATGCCTGCACAGTAAAGACAAAATATTTTTGCATGTACCATGTGCAGGGATCTTGGAATTCCTGAGATCATTTTTCAGCTTGATTGTACACACCTGTACAGATAGAGATAGGTTGTAATGCCTGCACAGTAATGACGGAATTATTTTGCATGTACCATGTGCAGGGATCTTGGAATTCCTGAGATCATTTTTCAGCTTGATTGTACACACCTACCTGTACAGATAGATATAGGTTGTAATGCCTGCACAGTAATGACGGAATTCTTTTGTACTTGAAGCTTGATTGTATGCAGGTATAGGGATAGATACAGGTTGCAATGCCTGCACAGTAATGACGGAATATTTTTGCATGTGCCATGTGCAGGGATCTTGAGATAATCTCAGAATTTCTTCAAGATGAGTGTGTTCTGCCAAAGCTTGGATTTTATAAAGGCAGAAGAATATTGCACTTCAGTCCAGCAAAGAAGCCAACTTGTGCCAAAAAATCAGTATATGACTCAGAAACTCAGATTCAAAAACTTAAGCAAAAAATGTACGCAGTAACGTGAAATACCAACAAACGACTCAAATGTCGGGAATTCCTGAGATCATTTTTGTCAACAGCCAGGTTCTCAGGAATTCCAAGATCCCTGCACATGGTCCATGCACAAGAATTCCGTCATTACTGTGCAGGCATTACAACCTGTATCTATCTGTATAGGTGTGTATTTGGGTTTTCTACATACAATGGTATTGATCTAGGTTGAAATGCCTGCACAGTTTTCTATGGTAGTTGTAATCAGTGTAATTGAAGCAACTAAGTGAAATTGTGTTTGTAGTGATACAAAAGATGAGACAGAACTGATTTGCTTGGTTAACACTAATGTGATTTGGGAGTTATTGCTAACTTCTTCCATTACTAGGTACTTGCATTCATGGCTATTCCACAACCAGCAGCTGATGGTAATTTATTAAAACTGATAAGCATTGACTTTGTGAATTAGTTTGTTTGTCTATCATTTAGAACTGATCAGCTATTATTTCAGGCAGCAGAAGCCATACCATATTCTGTCATACCTAAGATGCAAGCATCGAATTTCAGTGAGGTGAATACTAGTACATTAAGGTCAACAAAGCAGCCTTGAAATTGTTTGTTGACTGGCATCCTCCACTTCACAGCACACAGACTGTGCATGCTAGTATCAAAGTTTGTCATTCTGTACTGATTAAACCAACATGTTGATGTACTGGTCAATTATAGTAGGAGTTGGTTGAAAAGACGTATGTGCTACCTTAGTCTTGCACGTCGTGGCCGAAGAATGAGATGGGATTCAGCCTCAATCATCAAACAGTGTGTTGAGGTAAAGCCATGTACATGTTAAAGTGGGATGGAAGCGGTGTACTTGTTAGTGTTTGGTACTGCTGCACAGATGGAGCTTAAAAGATGCCATGGGTTGTTAGGCTACCGGGCTGTTTGGGACACTCTGCGAAAGGATTATGGACTTTACGTACGAAGGTTGGAGTTTTGCTAATAATTGTATGTACACATTGTTAAAAAAATGTCAAAATGTAGGGACACTGTGATGAATTTGATATCCCAACTTGATCCTGTGGGAGCAAGACAACGTAGGTGTAAACGACGTGTGTATTGCTGCAAGGTAAATATCAATGCAGTGTACAAAATGCTGTTCTACTGGGTACCAGTGTGGTTTCTAATTATGTAATATTTAACTTGTGAGTGACAGTAAATTTTTACCTTGTAGGGGCCTGTAGCAAACCAATCAATACCATACACGTGGCCAGGAATGATTACATAACAAGTGATAATGCTTACATATTCATGATGCTATCTAGCATAGTTGGTTAGTCACACCATAGTGTCCGTGCTTACTCTACATCTCCCCCTCCACGCCTTCACTTTCAAACTTGGATGAAGGCGATTTCTTCAATGAGGCGATTTGGCCTTGTGTGACGGCGAGCTGAGCGCCGTAGTGGCTGTGGAGGTGGGTGGTTAGGGTCAGGATCAACTGCTTGAAGTGATCCGGCTGCGTCTGGTGGTAACACAGGTGGGACCCGGCGTCGCAGATAACGACGATTTCTCACCAAGATACGACCACCGGCGGTCTTTACAAAGTATCGGCGATAGGGACCAATGGCTGTGACCACACCATAAATGTCCCAGAGTTTTGTGATCGTGTTTTGGATGGCCACTTTAGAGCCAACTCCAATTTCGGGGAGTGCCCTCGCATGCTGATTGTAGTAGTGCTCTACTTGTTCTGCATTGGTTATGGCGCACTGCTCAGCCTCCTCTACACTTGTCTGCCATCGTGGTGCAAAAGCTCGGCGGTGGGCTGGCAGTGTGTCTTGAATTGGGTGTCCAAATAGCTTCTGTGCTGGTGAGAGTCGATCCCGCTGAGACGGTGTGTTGCGGTATTGCAAAAGAGCTCGAGTGAGTGTCCTTTCGTCAAGGCTGTCACGCTTCCACGCTGCTCGGATGATCTTTTTCATCGATTTGACTGTGGCCTCGGCCTTCCCATTGCTCTGTGGGTATCTTGGGGATGAGGTAATGTGTTGGAATCCCCACTCTTTAGAAAAACCATTGAACGACTTGGATTTGAACTGGGGGCCTTGGTCTGACCAGACAACGTCTGGTGCTCCAGTGTGACAGAATGTTCTGAGGAGGGTGTTAATGAGTTGAGGAGCAGTGGTATTGTTGCCCATGTGAATGATGTCAGGCCAGTCGGTGTAACAGTCCATGATGATGAGGAAGTTCTGCCCTGCATACGAGCAAAAATCCACTGCGATTTCTTGGAATGGTCTGGATGGTCTCGGCTTCATGATGATTGGCTCCTTCCTCTGTGATGGTAAGTGGTCTTGGCATTGCTTGCATGATACTATTAGGTTTTCGATGTCGTTGTTTATTCCGGGCCAATAGGCGACGAGTTTGGCACGTAGTTTTGTGCGGACGGCTCCTTGATGTGATGCGTGGAGGTCTTGTAAGACCTGGGAGCGCATTGAGGATGGGATTAGCAGGCGGCAACCATAAACAATGAGGCTGTCGTCCAGAGTGAGTTGGCTGCGGACGTTCCAATAGCGCCGACATTGCTCTGGGAGCTGGTGGCGGTGGTCTGGGAAGCCATTGCGGATGTAGTGTTGGATTTGTTGGTATTCTTGGTCTGCTTCAGCATGTCGGCGGAGGTCTTGTAGGCGAAGGCTGCTGATGTTACTAGCGGACGCGGCTCGGATCTCTGCAATGGATGATGCGGGGTTGTTTTGTGAGTCGCACTCTGCCATCAGCTCATGTGGCAGGGGGTCGGAGATGGGGTTTCGAGAGAGAGCATCTGGGGCGTTGTTCAGAACGCCCTTGATCCACTGAGCCGTGAAGTTGTATGCCATGATCTTGCCTTTGAGGCGCTGGAGGCGTGGATTCTCGATCTCGTCTAGTCGGTGATTGTTGAGTATCGGTATGAGGGGGTGGTGATCGGTAACGACAGTGAAGTGGGGGAGGCCTGCGAGGAATAGTTTGCACTTGGTGATCGCCCATGACACGGCTAAGAGCTCCAGCTCAATGATAGCGTACCTGGACTCTGCATCGGATAGGAATCTGGAGCCAGCCTGGACGAGGGCCCAGTTGTCACCGTTCTTTTGTTGCAACACAAACCCGAGTCCCTGGCGACTGGCGTCGGTGCAAAGGCGTGTGGGCTTGTCAGGGTCGAAAAAGGAGACAGTGGGGGCGGATGTGAGAGCCTGCTTGGCAGAGACAAAGGCTTTGTCGAGGTCGGGGGACCACACAAACTCATTTTTTGTGCTTAGTAGTGGTCGCAAGGGGGCCATTAGGTCAGCGAGGGTGGCTGTGCTTGCTGAGAGTTGGTTGGCGAGGCCGCAGAAGGCACGGAGGTCCGTGCGGTTAGCTGGGGTGGGGAAGTTGGAGATCGCATCGGTTATAGACTTATCGACGCTGTAGCCTTGTGATGACAGTGTGAATCCAGCGAAAGTGACCTGTGGTTGGGCGAACTCGCATTTGTCAGTGTTCAGTGTGATCTGTCGCTCAGCACATCGTTGCAAGAACTGTCGAACATGGTCAATGTGTTGTGCTGGGTCGCTGTCGTAGATCACGATGTCGTCGACAATGCGGCGGTAACCTGTGAGTCCGGCGAAAGCGTCATCCATCCTGCGGTTGTAATGTTCGGATATGGAGGAAATTCCGTAGGGTGCGCGGAGGTACTTGAACCTGCCAGAGGGTGTGATAAAGGTGGTTAATAGCTGGCTGTCTTCGTCTAGTGGGCATTGGTGGTATCCTTTGAGGGCGTCAAGCTTGGTGAAAATCTTGGCACTCTCAGCCGCAATGTCTGCTACCGCTTGAGCTGGGGTAGCTGACTGGTACCTTTCTCGCTTTACAAACCTGTTGAGGCGGGAGAGGTCGACACACATTCTGATCTTGTCAGTGCCTTTTTTGGGGGTGACGACAATGGGTGCACACCACTCTGTGGGTTCTGTGATAGGGGTGATGATCCCTTGTTCCTGTAGGAGGTCTAATTCAGCCTTCAGTTTGTCACGGAAGGCAAATGGGATTGCTCTAGGTGTGTTCACACAGAATGGCTGGGCATCCTCTGTCAGTGTGATGTGAAATGTTTCGCCATCCATGGTCCTGACCTGTCCGTCAAAGATGGATGGGAACTCACCCCTGATGTTGGGGGTAAGAGCTGGCTGGTTGGTGGTGGTGGCAGCGATGTGTGGGGCGACGGCTGGTACTGGATTGGGGTAATGCTCGGGAAGGACGGTCAATCCCTTAGCGGCCTTTCAGGACAGCAATGTCCCGGTGACGTTGGGGTAGATGTGGAAGTCATCGGTATGCACATGCGTCCCAAGGGAGAGCGTTACGGGGAGTTTCCCAATGGGGCTCATGGTGGTTCCATTGACGGCTTGGGGGATGATTGTTGACGGTAGGAGGTTGTCGGGGTGTTCGTGGAGCTGCTGTAGTAGAGCCGTGCCTCCAACACAGATGTCTGCTCCAGAGTCCGGTAAGACTTGCAGTGCTGCGTGTCCATTGAGGGAGGACATGTGGACGCTGATCATGGGAGCTGGTTCGAAGGTGGATGGGGGGTTGAGTTTAGTGGAGGCCATTAGTGGTGTGGCAGAGACGGTGCGTGCTCCTGGTGGGGTAGGGGTTGGCAGAGTGGGAGGATGGTATGGTTGTTTGGGTGTGAGTGGTTGTGGTCGTCGTCCTCGGCACACCCTTCCAAAGTGTCCAACCTTCTTACATAGGTGGCATGTGATGTTGTAGGCTGGGCAACTTTGGCCACCACCATCGTGGAGCCCGGACCCACAGCCAGGGCAGGATCTGCCAAGAGGGGGTCTCGTAAGGTTAGGTTGTCTTCGGAGGGTTTGTACATTAGCAGGCTCACGTGAGGTGTTGGCGATCTCTGCTCGTTGTTTCTTGGCAGCCTCTTGAGCACGGCAGGTAGTGATGGCTTTGTCCAGAGTGAGGTCTTTCTCTTGAAGGAGGTGTTCCACAGTGTCGCCGTCTAGGAGGCCCTCGATGATCTGATCACGAATATTCTTCTGAGTGCAGTTGTCTGAGCAGAACTTGCAGGTCTTAGCCAACTCCCTAAGGCTGACTAGGAAGTCGTCGAAGGTTTCTCCCGGCTGCTGTACGCGGCGGCGGAACGTACGTCTCTCCACGGATTCGTTGATGTGACCTTCCACGTAACGTTGAATGGCCGCGATGATCTCTGCTACTTTGCCTCGCTGGTCGGCGCTGAGGCCAAGGTTTTCGACGATGGTTACGGTTTCGCGAGAGAAACACAAGGTTAGTGCTTGTACCTGTTTGGCGTCCTCTTGTGTGGCGAGGCCTGAGAGGCTGAGGTAGGCCTCCCACTGTGTCTTCCATGCCTTGAAGTCAGCTCCCCTGTCGACTTGGAAGTCGAGTTTGGGCAAGTCTCCAGGTCGAAATGCGTAGGACATGGTTGGTATCGATCAGGGAAGTGCGCTCTTCAGTCCTTTTTAGCTCGCAGTGCCATGTAGCAAACCAATCAATACCATACACGTGGCCAGGAATGATTACATAACAAGTGATAATGCTTACATATTCATGATGCTATCTAGCATAGTTGGTTAGTCACACCATAGTGTCCGTGCTTACTCTACAGGGCCAAATGAGATATGGCATATTGATGGCAATGACAAACTTCGAACTTACGGCTTTTGCATACATGGATGTAATGATGGGTCAGTGGGGTAAAATAGTTCATGACATTGGGGTGCATTAGCACCATGTTTTGCTTTTACTCAGGTATTCACAAAAATCTTGTGGCTGGAGGTTTCTTCGACAAACCACAATCCTCGCGTTGTGGTGGATTACTATCTGAATGCTATAGAGAGCTACAAAGGTAACCTAGAACTTTTGTGGGTTAATATTACCCAAAAATGCCATTTGATGCCTGCCTTGTAGGCTGTCCTCATCTTATGAGGTCAGACTATGGAACTGAGAATTGCTATCTGGCAGCAACTCAAATAGCACTGTGGATAGACCACACTGATTCCTATGCTGGAACCAAATCCTACAGATATGGAAAATCCACAACAAATACTGTAAGTGAATTTGTATTTAAGTACTTTTATACATGAATCTTAAGTGTCACTGATATACAGCGCATTGAAGGCTGGTGGTCCATTCTAAAGAAATCAAAACTATTGTTCTGGATGGAGCACTTTGAGGTATGGCATATGCACTTATACTAAGTATGTAGTATTGAAATGAGTCACTTCCTCAACACACAGAGGTTTATTGCAGATGGAACGTTCAACCCAAACAACACATTGCATAAGTTCGTTATCTGATTGTATTTATGTTTGTGGTTGTTAAGTGTTACGATTATTTTTTTTTCTCTCAAGGCAGTGTCTGGCATATTGCTACTTCCATATTTTGGAGCAGGAGCTACATGATTTTCGTACTAATTGGAACAGACACTATATTAGGAAAACGCATGGTTCAAGGTGCCCTCCTGGTGTACCAGAGGATCTGCACACTCTGCCAGAAATAACAGGTTTTTACGTAACACTACTTGTTTGTTTTTCTTCTTATGCCTTCATTTCCGTGCTCTGTGAATTTTCAGGAACTGAGAACTATTTGTGCACAGATTTGGATGGAGAAGTTTGGCTAACTGCTAAACTGTTGTATGCTTCCAAACCACCACCTTTTTATACCTCTGATTTCAAGGAGAGCTGTGATGCACAAGTGTTAAGCACATTTGGACTCAGGCAATTTGATATCACTCTTGACAATGCTGATGATGTTTACGTTCACCTTGTTAGCTGAATGTTTTTGTAACATTATTCACTAATTTTCACTGTGATGATGCTAGCATACTGTACAATGCAAATTGCATAATCACTAAGTGTACTTGATCATGGGACACAAGAATGTAGTACAAAAGAAGTAATGGCACTGCAAACTATGTTTTTCATGGAAAAGGTGGCGATGTACAGTTCCCCATATCTTCCACATACTCCTCATGTCAGAAAAAAGGGTCAACACCTATATTGTGGGGAGAAATAGGAATTTGAAAGGAGACTAGTGAAACTTAATGGATACTTACCTGTTCCATGTTTATGCGGTCAGGTCTGGCAGCAAGTGTGCGTTTAGCTATCTGCTGGATCTCCATGTCAGGAACATGTACACATTTAATCTCAGGATCACAAAACCCAACAAAGGCTTCCAGATCATAAGTGCATCTCTGATTGTGACAACCTATGACACATGGAACTACACAAGTATTGAGATTGAATCTGATAGTTGATTACTGGTTGTAATAGGCTAACAGTTTACCAGTCTCCTACACTCTGGAGTTGGGTTATATGCCTTTCTCCCAGTATATGTTTCTACCAACACCTGCATTAGCATATATCTTAGTATGAGTCCATGCATACACACACACACACTCAGTGTAAGTAAATAGAACTTACAACACCAAAACTGAAGACATCCAATTTGGTACTCAACTGTCCATCATAATATTCATCTGCTTCGTAGCCTCGAGAACCTCCCATGGACTCCACTTTCACATAACTCTTGCCATGAGGCATGCTGGGTTGCTCTTTAGCTAAGCCAAAATCGCTGATTTTTGCGTGCATATTTGCATCAAGCAACACATTGGAGCTGTAACAAAAATCACAATTTGAACACAAAACTAGTATGCATGAGAGAAATGTGATTGTTCATCCATAATTTTATCTCTTAATATCAAGGTGAAGGAGTGGCTTTGCATCTGGTCCACTGTAGTGAAGAAAAGCAAGGCCTTGTGCTGCCTCATTTAAGATTCTTAGCCTTGTACCAATTTTTGGAAGATCCTTTGCCTGCAATCAGGTGTATACAGGAGTTCTGAATAGGTTCAGCCATAAATTCTAGTATGCTAGTGATTTTAGTACCACATGTAGGTGCTCCATAAGAGATCCCTTCTCCATCATCTCCATTATTTGTGTATTATTATATTGCAAGTGTCATAACTGTATCTTTTTCGGTAATATTTTAAGCACTTACTGAATTTAGCAACTGGAGCTGAAGTTGGTGTCACATGTGACTTGTCCGCATGAATTGGTGATGACAAGTCAATCACTTCATTACACCACAAGTCTTCAGATGAAGCTTTTCTCTTCCCCTTCGACTTGTGTATACCATAGTAGTAAAACATACTCAGTACTTTTAACGTACACCAATTAAGTATGTAATATGTTCACCTCTGCATGTACTCATTTCTTACTCTTGATATTGACACTGTGCTCTCTTTTTGAATCCAGCCTGTTGACTCCTAATTCAAGTGTGGGATATTGTTATTTGGCACTTCCTTTCAGATTGTAACTCCCTCATTTGATAGTCACAGTAAATTCAATACATTCTTACATCTTTCCCTCGGCTGCGACTGGATTGTTCACCCTCCAAGTAGCTTGATTCCTGCAAGGGGAGAATAGACATTCAACATCACAGGCAAATGCACCATATGTCCACATCTCTTCTTTTACTTTTGCTATAAGTCCAGCCCCTTGACCCCTGGTGTTCAAGTGTGATGCTACTTGAATCTGAAAAGGGTCTACATTGTCTAATTACCCTAAACACTACTAATTAGTTGAGAGTGACATTTAATATAGTCTGAGCTTACATCCCCCTGTTGAAAGCTGCTTCTGGGGTATCCACCCTTCAAGTAGCTTGAGCCCTACAAGCAAAAAAATACTTGAGTTGTTGATGATAGTTGATCTGCTCTTTCTCTATAGTGCACGGCCATACAGTTTGGCCAAGTTTATGTATTAATTGCATAACCATACAATCCTGTATGCATCCATTTCCATGTCGGCACGATACATATATAGTTGTACCAGGAGGACTTGCGCAAAACGGTCCGTACAAGCTTCTTATATAGGCAGACATAGTAACCACTGCTCAGGAACTTTTACACACCACTTTGGCTATCTTCTCTAAAACGTGATGGATCTGCAGAGGCTGCGGAGCCTTCACCGCCTTCCAACAGCTACGGCTTTCTCCAACGTTGTTTTACGCACAGCCATGTAGCCGAAAAACGCCTCACCAATGCAACTTGGAACACGTGGCAGGGATAATAATTCATAACAAATATATACATAATTATGCTCTTAAACAATTGTGCAGGCTTTGTAAAATTAGGCCTTGTAACAGCTACTATAGTCTTTGACAACAATTCATCATAACAACACTGAGAACGGTTATGGTATTATGCATACATCTTACTGTTAAAAAAAAGGTTCCATGTTCATTGTATTTTCAATAGCTCTTAGTTCTCTCCATCAGTGTTGCTTGCTGTATCTGGCTGCATTGCAGAATACTTTGAAATTAAGCTGACAACTTCATCTTTCAGCTTAGTGAAAAACCCACTACGAGCAGACACATCATCTGGGAAATCATCTCCAAATGCTTGCTTAGCCTTGGAAAGTTCCTCAGTGGTGATCGTTGCAGTATAGTGAGTTTTAACTTCGTAAAGTTGTACTCCCATCACATTCAAGTCACTTTCCAGGAGGTGGGAGTTAAGCCGTGGGGAGGTGATAACAGTCTGAAATGGCTGAGACCTAAGGCCTATTGCTTTGTCGTGCCTAGCCTGGTCAAATCTTGTGTACGTGCGACAAGGCTTAGAACACATTCCTTTGCGATTATATCAGCCTCACTTTTCCACAAGAATCAAAGAGGAGTGGGATAATGTTTCAAGACTGTTACATTTTCCTTCTCAACATCTGGTGTGTTTGGAGCGGCTTCTTTGATGGCACGATAAATGTTGAGCACCTCATCCTTTGAAGGGTCAATGCCTAGCTTCCTACCAATGCTAGCATACGACATGCCTCGCCTCCTATTCTCAAGAAGTTCTTCAACACTCAGTGAAGGTTTCTCACTACCTGATGACAGTGATACAATCCCCCGACGATTGCACCGCAATATGTCATTTGCCCCAATAGCAGATTTAACAGTGGTGGGATACGCCTTTTCAGTTCCAGATTTTCTCTGACGAGAAACATCCACAGCAGTACCTGCTGCTGATGGCATGGAAGGTGATGTGGAAGTGTTGTCATTGGGTTCACCATCATCTACCTGAATGTAGAGAAGTAGTATGTATAGCTATGTCAAAATATGTTTAATATTAAGCTTCTGAATTAAAAAAAAAGATACAACTATGACTCAAGAACATATTTTGATGCTGGTCAGGTACTAAATTAGCCACTGGAGCTCTTGTGTTGGTTAGGTAGCTATTAGTATAATTATTAGCGTGGTTTCGAGTGCAATTTGCAATTAATTGCACGATTAAATGTTGCATGAGGCGAAGCAGAGTGTAAATATGCCATTCAAGAGTGCCATTAATCCCATGCAAACTGTACGGGGGGAAACATGCTATTGATTGCTAATCATAAACCTTGCCAAGTTGACAGTGCACTACAATAAGTATGAGCATGTACTGTGATAATAGTAATATAATTTTATATATGGATGGCATTTTTTAAATCTGTTGTAGCCAAGAGTAACACTACCACCAACAAACTGGGTACTAACAGCCACACACTTCACATGTGCTGTCAAAATTTTACATGTTGGACTTACTCGTCTGCTGTTCCTGCCTCTTCCACTAACTGCACCTCCTCTGAGTTTACGTTTTGGAGGCATCTAAATTGTGTATGTACAAAGGTAAAAACATGGCACGTAATATTCATAATTGAGAATAAATTCATTTGCACACAATATACTGGTGTGCAAAATAATTATGTCTTTACTGTGCAGGCATTACAACCTATATCTACCAGTATAGGTGTATCAAAAATATTCTGTCATTACTGTGCAAGCATTACAACCTATATCTATCCCTATACCTGCATACAATCAAGCTTCAACAGGTTCTAAGGAATTACAAGATCCCGGCACATGGTCCATGCAAAATAATTCCATCACTGCTGTACAGGGATTACAACCTATATCTATCTGTACAGGTGTGTACAATCAAGCTTCAACAGGTTCTAAGGAATTCCAAGATCCCTGCACATGGTCCATGCAAAATAATTCTGTCTTTACTGTGCAGGCATTACAACCTATATCTATTCCCATACTTGAATACAATCAAGCAAAAATGATCTCAGGAATTCCAAGATCCCTGCACATGGTCCATGCAAAATAATTCCGCCATTACTGTGCAGGCATTACAACCAAGTATGGCATGGTGCACTTACCCCATGAATGAAACTTTGGTACACCAAGAACTCTCCCTTCACCAGCTACACCACTGTCACCCCTCACAGCGACTCCCGAAGCGATTTTTCCGCTTATACGGTGGCCGAGAAGGGTCAAATTATAACGAATGACGAATACCGAAAACGTAATTAACGAATATCAACTCAGATTGGATGTTCAACGCTTCCTCAGGCCTGTGTATTATATTGGGTTATATTATATTATTTACGCGGGTCCTTTAAGTTGCATCTTGGGGGTGTAATTTACGTGGGTCCTTTTAAGTTGCACCTTGGGGATACGTATTACATGTAATGAGGCACAATGAATGCTTTCTCTTACTAAGAGAGTGCTTATTGGTGGGTGAGGGTCCTTCATTTCTACGTGCCAGTACATGTAGAACATCTCGATGTTTGGACTACAAAGCCACAGGCCAGAGGAAGCGTTGGACATCCAATCTGAGTTGACATTCGTTACATGGTGCACTTACCCCAGGAATGAAACTTTTGTACACCAACAACTCCCCCTTCACCAGCTACACCACTGTCACCCCTCACAGCAACTCCCGAAGCGACTGCTACTTAGCTACAAGACCTGAAATAGAAAACCTTAGAGTTCAGAGTTTTGTGGTTTCTTCAAAAAAAAAGGGAGGAGCCAGACATCAGATTATCAATCGTGAATATTAACCCGAAGCACGGTAGCGTTTATACGTAGGTATATTGAACTTGTGACGTCACGTAAGCGGAAAAATTGTGAACTTTGTTTTCCTAAAGCCTATTAACAAAGATTTCACCTATGTATAGCACTACCTCAGACGTAACGGACACTAAGCACCTCAGACACCACGGACACTGTACTCATATAGTTGCCCAAAAGCCTCGTGGAAGACGAGAAAGTCTGTGTTAGCGAAAGTGCCATTTTTCTCATTCTTTTTGTTCAGACCACTTGTCAAACAACGATAACTGGAACTGGGTGCCTTAATTAGAGTGTTTCTGTGATGTTCATCACAGCGCAAGCTTCCCAACCACTCAGCGTCTTCATAGCTTCAAATTTACCCTAGTCAAAAAGATGTTCACAGCACTGCCAGACTGCTGTCCGTTGCGTGGGACGCCAATATTGTACGCATGTGCACATGGAGTCTCGTTCCCAGACCACAGTCAGTGTTCTGGGAACGAGACTAATGCTCACACGAAATTGCGCGCCTTAACCATGTACCAGTATGCACGGCTGGCACAGTCTATTCCCGTGGTTGTGGGAAAGGCTTATGGACACCACATAGGTAAGGAGATGTATTCAGTGCTTATAGCTACACTATAAAATACAGCTTTTGGTAACGCCTGGATGGTCAGTTTTTATGCTCTGTCGGTACAGTTTTCTGTGCTGGTTAGTTGTCATGTGATCGTAAATCAGGAAATCGGCTTCACAAAGGGCTCAAAATCTGAGATAATTATTAGCACTCCATCGGATTCCAGCTGGCATATTACATGCTTGGAACCACTGCTAAGCTGTCAAATTATGCTACACATTTGTAATGTTTTTTATTTCTTGTAGTATATATGTACACATTATATACTGCATTAAGACGTTATGTTACCAATTTGTCAACTGCAAGGAGCAAGATCAGAATGGGCTGTTGACCAAACTATTTTTACCCTCTGCATGCAAAAAACAAGAGAACACCCATTGGCAAACACAGTGAGGGTACATGTCATGCCAACTACAATATTGCAGCATGGAGATACAAGTGGTAATCCCTCACCCCAAAAAGAGGTTGAGTCATATCTATGGAATCACGGCTTACAAAAGTTGAAAGAGAGCACTGATTGACATCCCTCACCCCAAAAGATGTCGAGACATATGTATGGAATCATGGCTTACAAAAGTTGAAAGAGAGCTCTCTCTGCAAGGAAAGTGATAGTCGCCAAGTGAGGGAGACCCATTGTCGGTGTCCACAATGCAGAGCTAGAATGGATGTGGGTGTGACAGCATTCCATTCATCTGCAACCTGAAGCAAGCGCTGCGTCCTGCTGCTGTCCCAAGTCCACCATCATCTCCACTTGAGGTGGTTTCTAGTGACTACAGTTGACATTGTTCTGATTTTTATTGCTTATATTCTCACCCACACGAGAACAAGGATGGTCTCTGCCCTGACCAACTTTTCTGGTCCACCAATCAAGTCTGAACACTTCCACTAGGAAAACTAGGGCCAATAATTTGTAGGTGTTAATTGTAAACATACCACATTATCAGTACAAGGCGAGGGACCTGCGATGAGGTATCCTTATATAAATATTACTTCCATGAACAATCTGATTGGTTGCAACTAAATGCAATTTTCTCGGCATGGCCGCAGGCGCGCGCCAAGAAATTGGTCTGGGGTCGAGACCACAATGTGTAGTGAGTCAAGTGTGATCTACAGACTCTACCCACTCATGTTTCTATGCATGCAAGAGACTCATACGTAGGCAGATAGTTTTGTGCATTCCTGTGTACCGTAGCCATGAAAGCTGTAAACCAAGACGAGGTGCAAGTGATGGTGTACAAAGGAATTAGCCACAAACAGATTAGTGCTGAATTACAAAGCATTTTCCTGGCACAAGGTGGTTTTCGGAAAGAACCACTAGACGCTTTTGTGAGCGACATGGCGTACACAAGCCTCTAGGCTTGAAGTTGGATGAACTCATCGAGGAAGCAACACAAGAGGTTAGCAAATTGGGCCGACCGTTATACCTGCTAGTGGAATTTGTAAATCATGTATGTTAGTCTGTTGGCAAAGCCATCCCTGGCTCTCACATGAGTAACACCAAATTGCATTAATGTTTAATTTTGGTCAACATGAAGTTTGTGCCCAAAGTGTAACGCCACATACACTGACGGGTTTAGTCTATCAACTGTGTCATTATGTCTGTGTTCATACTGAACTGGTTCTACTCTCTGGAGTGAATTCGCAACTGTTACTGAACTTTCTGGAAAGATTGTGGCTTATGCGACCATGCCTGTGAAGAACAACCTTCCCATATATGAAAGTATATTCAGGTATTTAAAGTGCCATATAAGAATGTTGCTCTCTTCTGATACCAACCATCCCGAGGAAGGGGAAGTACCAATCCCCACGGGCTACAAGCAGCATCTTCGGTCAGCTCGGCCATATACAACCAGCTACACTCAAAGATCACAAGAGGATATTCAAACCCACCACAGACAAAAACAGAATACCCAGATATTTTTAGGCATTTTATAAAACGAGTGGAGGGCAATTACACAAGATCAATGGGTCTTAGAAGTAGTACAGGGATTTCAGATCCCATTCAGCTCAAGCTGACCTCTTGGGACACGCCTTCCACCTGTGCGCCATGGATATTCACAAAGCTGTTCAGACCAGTTCTAGCATATTTAGGAACCCCAGAAAAGTTCTATTGTCTGTGTTGGTTGTTCGGCAGTTTTCGGGAGAAGCTAAACAACTTGATCACTGAATGCAAGACAATACTGAGGAAATTCTGTCTCACGTGATTTGGCCGATGATGTCAGTAACATTAGCTGTACTCCCAGCCCCCCTACATTACAGATAACTACAGTTTCAGAAAAATGAGGCTTTGGCTCACCACCACTCATATGAGTCTTCAATCCAGCTGAACCAAGAGTCTGTGGAACCAGAAGGACCCATCTGAGTGGGAATTAAATCAAGCCGTATTCTCAAATATTAGGCCATACAAACTTAATAACCGGTTTCTGGTCCAAGGAAATAAGCAAAATCAAACAAGGCACAAGGCTTTTTTTTATTTCTTTAATTTTTTAATATAATCAAAACCTCCCATTGGAGAAGTCATAATGATAAAAAAAAAGTGAGCAGTACAAGCATTGTCCAACATCTCACAGTTGAGGAAGGTGGACATCAGCTGCTGCACTATGCATGATAGCAAAAGCGTCGAGTAGAGGAGCAGGTCGACTTACGGACTGAGCCACGCCACTCCCTTCTCCGCCTCCTTGCAGGATAAACCGGAAGTACTTACCAAATTCCAACGCATCGTCAACAGTCAATGACAGAAGGATTCGCTGAAAGTCTCCCTTTCTTGACAATCCCACCTTTCACACAAGCGGTAAGCCACGTAGGGCGGTGTCAAGTGTCTACGAACCCGCTTCGTAACGACCATCAGTACCGTCCGCTACGTTCTCGAACACGTGTCGCAAGGTCCACGATTCATCTACCGAGATGATGTTTCCAGTCCCGAAGAACCTTGATGCCATGCAGCAACTGGAGAGATATGAGTTTTGGCATGACACTGACGGACTAGTCTCGCGAAGCCACAGCTATTAACGGCCGGTCTTCAAGACAGCGACAGCGAAATAGGTCAGTCTGCGCATGTGCACAAGGCATGCGGCCTGCTACAAAAGGGAGCCGGGGGGACGCGCGGCTTGCTACAAAAGAGCGTGGGCGTGGCCTGCTACAAAAGGGCGCGGGCGGGGACCAGAAACCGGTTATTAAGTTTGTATGGCCTTATGGAAGTCAGGAAAGAATGCCAGGTCGATCTGTTTGCTCCCACCCTGTCAGCCAAACCTCCAGTGAGTGCCAAAGTGGAGTTATCAGAATGATTTCAGGCACACTCTCCCTCCTTATTCTGGACAAACATATGCCAATCAGACAAAAGGGGGAAAGGCATAGCCCTTTGTATTGCTCCAATCTTGAGCAAGGGCATCTACTGCTGATGCACCTGGGTCTGGCTTCCAACTGTAGTATGTCAACCAGGGTTCCCAGTTCAGATGGAGATGATCACATCAAGATGGTGAGAGCAAATTCCTATCAATCCCTTGTCAACATCTGTGGTAAACATCATGGAGTTCCTTACCAAGAATTCTTGAGTACAGATCCTCCCATTTCTGCTGTTCATCTTCTAATGGATGGGAGCATGTAGTCGTACACATGTGCCTGCACTCCCCACCTGCTCTCCACTATACAGTGGGAAACACATATCTGAACTTGAGGAGACCAAAGTGTTCAGATAACTGAATGAATATACACTGCCACCACAACGTAACCAGAGGACAGACTATGTGGAGGACAGAGAAGTCTTTCCCTGGCACCCCTCTCAGCATAACCAGGGGGCAGACTACATGAAGAAACGGAGTAGTCTTCCCCTGGTACCCCTCTCGGGATAACCAGAGGACAGACTACGTTGAGGACAGACTACGTTGAGGACAGACCAGTCTTCCCCTAGCACTGCACTCTTGGTTGTAGTAGTTCAGATGACTTCCGTGGTTGGTTAAAAACACAAGATTGGTCTTTTCCATAGAGTTGAATGTATCAAAGCATGAATACATGTGACATCTATATCTGAATCTTATCTGAAAATTTGATCTACATTAATGGATCAGACCTGCTTAAGAACGGGCAGCTACAGTAAAAACGTGTAACTGCATAAAATGTGAAACCGGGTGGAATTCACTGCCAAGAAAATGTGGGAATACAAGTGGGACAAGAACAGCTAGTGCGTTCCCTGGCCCCTGCCCTAACCCTAACCCTTAACCATTTAGCCAAGAAGACAGACGACCAGCACACTGTTCGGTCTAATGGTCCTGACGCTGCCTCTTCTCCAGACAGTTGTCCCTGCCCTTTGCTGAATCCTCTCCTGGTCGAATGGCTGCCAAAACTACAGGGGGTTCAGATGGTTCAGCGAGAGCAACCGACTCAATGTCCGAGAAAGTGCATCGGCATTAGAATTCCTCTTTCCGGTCGATAGTGGATATGGAGATCCAGTTCTTGCAGTGCCATACCCCACCTTGCCAAGTTTCCAGAGGGATGGACATCACAGGAATGACCATACAAATAGGGCAGGAAGTGTTTAACAGCCCTTACCACACCAAGTGCCTCAAGCTCCGTAATTCCATAATTGCACTCATTTCTGAAGCGTATGGCTGGCATAAGCGATTGGTCTCGTTGTACCATCCTCTTGTACTTGAGCCAGAACTGCCCCAAGACCAACACCAGAAGCATCCGTCTCTAACACAAAATTTCGATCAAAGTTGGGGAAGGCGAGAAGTGGTGCCTCACTCAGAAGTGTTTTCAGTCTCTCAAACGCCTCTTGGCAAGGAGGACTCCAGAGGAATTGTAGACTTTGCCAGTAGGTCCAGGGAGTCATCCACCCTTGGTAGGGGGAACACATCCATCTTTGTGATTGAGTTGAGCCGACGATAGTCGACGCAAAATCGAGTAGTGCCATCCTTTTTGGCAACTAACACAACTGGGCCTGCTGACGTTCATCTTCAGAGACTTCAGGCTCATCCCAACCAATGGTGTCCAGGAGTTGTTGGTCTCTCTCACTGTAAGCATTGTCATCTTGACTGCAGTCACCAACAGTCAGATCAGTAGGGTGCAGACTTCCCACAAGTCCATCCAGGGTGGTGCGGTACTCCTTGTTCACTGCCTCAGAGGTTGGTACGAGTGTCACCGGCTGCAGACAGCCTAGGACTTCTCCTTCCCTGCAGACTCACAGACTCCAGATTGTTATTTCGAACAATCAAGGTGATGTGTTCCTGATTGTCTGGCTGTGTAGTGGCCTCCTCAATCATTAATCCCCTCTTTTGTAGCTGGTCACCAGTGGGTTCAAACAGAGCAACTGAATCCTCTGGAAAGTTGCTTGCATGAGCACGCACAAGTCTTGCAGGTAGCCAGACAGCTGTGATCAGTCGCACAACTGCTGGCTGGGGTGTCTCCTCACTAATGGCTGATTCTGGTGTGATTTCCTTGTGACACTCTTCAGCTGTTTGGCAGTGCTGAGTTCTGAGACCTCCCACTCCTGGTTCTGTAACAAGTCCAGTGGTCTCCCATTGCTTCCTGTCTCCAACAGAAGGAAACCCGGTGATGCATGCAGGTCAGTTCCCAAGAGAAGATCCAGAGGGGCATCTTTCTGCACCAGCACTGCTGCACTGCAGGCGTAATTCTCTCTGGATATGTTAGCTGTGATCTGTCCAATGATGTCGAGATCACCTCCTCCATAGTTCTGTAGTGTGAGTTTTGGAGGACTCAGCAGTACCTTGACCTCCTGCTCCCACTCTGTTGGAGTCTGGCCCTCCTTTCTCTGTTTAACTAGAGCTTGTAGGACAAAAACTCAATGAGGCAATGGTCACGGGGACCCGGTGTCAAGCAAAGCACGAGTGGGAACTCCCTTGAACAACACCTCAACTGTTAGCGTGGGTCCCAGACTCGACCCATCTCTATCCTTTCCGGTCAAGCCACACTTTTACTGGGAACTTTTTGTTTCCTCTCATGGAACAGACCGCTCTGGACTGCCTTCAACCGGACTGGTGTGAACCTCTTGGTGAGCTCGGCCACTAAAGTGGTGTAGTTCCCCTGCTGTTGCACACAGCATGACTTATAGAATGCATAAGCCTGCCCCCTTAATCTTGTTGTCAGATTGACAAGCTTGGTTCGCTCATCCCAGTTGCTGATGGAGGCAACCATTTCTAATTGGTCAATCCAATCTTTGAAAGACTCCCCGCCCTCTGATATATCTTCACCACTGAATTTCCTAATCGGTGGTAGCTGATGTGCAAGCAGCACTGCTAACAGGCATGCCTCTGGAGCAGCGTACACAGTAGCTGTGCCGGTCATACTCGCTGACCATTCGTTCGATGAATCAGGTCTCTGATTGCACTCGTCCTCTCGTAGTAATCGAGTTCTGCTCGATCTTTCGCCTGCTCCAACTGCTCTGACAGCTCTTCGCAGTTCGCCTCTGCTACCTGAGAGCGCTCGGTCAACTCCTGAATCTCATTCTCTAGTCATTCGATCCTCGAGTCTTCATCTCGACCTTTACCTCGAGTTCCCCTTTCATCGCCTCCGCTTCACCAACCACTCTCGCTTCGCTCTCTTGGCTGGCTTGCAACAGCTGTCAAAGCTCTTGGATTTCAGCGGCTAGACTTCCCGTCTCTCGCGGTACTGACTTTACCAGTCGATCTCTGCTGCCACCTCAGGCCACTCCTCTCTTAGACGAGCATTTTCGAACCTAGTCTCTGCACTTCAAGGTGGAGGTTTTCTATCTGGGTTCGCAAAACTTCTGTCTGGCTCATCTCTCAACTTCACAGGTCCAACTGTCGGGCTTTTCTTTGGCTGCGAGGAGTCGCGGTAGGGATCCCGGACAAGCCCCCAAATGTAACAGTTGCCTGAATTACTCTGTAGTTGATACGCAATGTCTCAACTTAGCATACAGTCAAACTGAGAGATAAACAAATGAGAAGACACAGCTACACATGCACGAGTCCAAAGTACAATAAGATAAATTATCTGAGTGCCGAGTCAGAGTTACAGAAGTATGGGAGATGGGACTCGACAGTGTACTTGACTTATGTTGAAGCTGCAGATGCAGACAGACGGGAGTGGGAAGAAATCAGAGAACCACATGAGGAAGATCAGATCAGAGATAAATTTGATATATTTGGACGCCTGTGCAAATAGATTTTCATGTTCCTTGGTTAAAACTTTGTGTTGACAGTATACCACTCCTGGGACCATACCTTGGCCTAAGTGTGTGGCATAAAGTGCACACGCTCTACAGCGTTGTCCACTAGTACATATAACAACTGAGTGCTTATGAACATTATTTTCTTTACATTTTACTCTGTCAATCCCTTCCAGAAAGCTCCGGTAAAAGTTATAGTCTTTTAGATGTGGGCAGAGTTAGTCCAGTAGTTGAGCTCAGCTACTACCTGCATAGTACGCACAGCTGTAGAGTGTTTCTAAGAATTTGACACATTATCAACTTGACCACTCCTGGGACCATACCTTGGGCTGTGTGTGTGGCATAAAGTGCACACACTCTACAGCATTGTCCATAATGCTTACTAGTACATATATGATCACTATAGAAAGTGTACATAAGCCTGCAGTGGCACTTCACTGCTTGTGTAAGTGCTCTGCAGCACTGTCTTCAGAACATTATACAAACATAGTTACAGAGTGCTTCAAAGCAGTGCTGCCAAACAAGTGCTTCGGTGGACCCTTAGCTTCTTGGTAGCTATAGTTGACAGTGCTTGCAAGCTTCAAGTTGTCAAATGCATCGAAGCACTCCACAGTTACCCTGTATAATAAAGTACTGCAGACAGCGCTCAGCTGCAGCGGAGCACTTTACGCAGTGCTGGATGTAGCTAGAAGCACTGTCCCTGTCCCTGTCCCTCTGTCCCTGTCCCTGTCCCTGTCCCTGTCCCTGCCTCTGTCCCTGCAGTGCTGTCCCACTCACAATGCATGCAGCTGACATAGTGTATACATCCTCATACCGTTTTTGTTGCACTTGTAGAAACTAAAGGCCACTACCACTTCAGCCCCCCAGAAACGACGTAAAAAAGACATTTCTGACAATGGTGCTGATTCTGTACAGGACACTGAGCAGGTAACATTCACTGTTCTAGAAAGATGTTCATAATTTTATGTAATAGGTGGCCCTATTGTGTATGATATGTGTACTGTAAAAGTGGGGTACTAAGCGACTGATGCCTATTTGCGAAATTAGCAAACCAAACGGCTGCTTATAATCATGAGTACTATACTAAACACATGCAGTACACTTTCTCTTCCTGCTGATTCTTGTCCTATGTTTGTAGCTTTTCTAGAACCCAACAATCACTTGCCACTCAATCAAACACCCACCAAAGTAAAGTGTTTGGAACAAGCAAATTCTGGACATGTTTTATTGAGAGGCCTAGCTTGCCTGTATGTTGGTTTTTTCCTGTTTCAATAGGTTTCTTACTATAGGAGATAGATACTGGCAAAGTTAGCCACTATGTTAAATCAGTGATTCACTTCTCTGTAAGCAGTAACAGGTCCTGTTTAATTGGGTGCTTATAAACACAATGTGGATGTTGTAATCAAAAATAGTGCCTATATATTCATGGTGCTAATTTTGGTGGGTGCCTATTGTCCTGATTTTGTGGTACGGGGTTAAGCTAGCCTCGTTCCCAGGCCTTCCCCAGCTCCAGTTTTTGATCGCTTGCAGTAAAGTAGCAAGCGATAAAAAACTGGAGCTGGGGAAGGTCTGGGAATGAGGCTAGGGTTATGCAGTGTGTTGCCCAGGAGACTGCTGAGGATATGGTTATGCAGTGTCGTTGCCCAGGAGACTGATAGCATTCTTGGAATATTTACTAAACCACTGAACTGCTTATCTTGTAGGAACAAAATGCCACTGCCAGTCCAGCCCTCCCCTCAACAAGACATTTCTGAATAAATTAACTTCATTTGATAGCAATTTTATAAATTTTTTTTCCTATGGACTAAAGTATTCACCCTGGGCTGGTATGCAAGTTTGTGTAATGCCTCTCAACTAATCCTTTGTGCTTGTCAAAGCTTGCAAACTTTCCTGCCAATTTCCGCTTGTGCAAACAACCAGGAAGGACAAACGACAATGCAGATGGACATTGAGTGCATGACGGAGGCTTTTTTGAGAAACATTGTTGTTGTTTTTTGCTACAACTTCATATACCACACAATTAGTAGCTTCTGTGTACTTACGGCAGAGATGTGGTGTGAAATGGAGGAATTCTCCAAAAGAGGAGGAATTGTGATGGCATGCAGGACTCTAACAAAAACACATTTTACATCAGAACAGAGCTAGTTTAAGCTTTCCTCTTTGCGTTGCATGTAGTGTTAGGAAGCTAGGATGGACGAACAAGTTTTCCGCGCCAAGTTTGTACTGCTATTCGTTTACACAATGGTTACGGTTGTGCTGCGCGAAGGCGTTTCCAGAAAGATTCCCCGGGCCAAACTTCAGCTGTAAAGCAGATATCAAAATTGAGTGCGTGCCGCCGGTGTGCAAACGCGCGCAGGCGTGTGCAAATATATCTCGAAAGAAGAACAGCTGAAGTTGGCCAACTACCTTCCTGCAAGAGCGTGATGGCATCGCTGTTCTTCCGAAGGGCTAAGGGAAGTGTCTCCGCTTGGCTCCTTCCCCTTCCGTTTGATAAGGTCAGCCCTGGGAGTTCACCGCCAGTATTGACTACTGACACGGCCAAGATATCGTACTGTTTATCAATAGCGTTTCAGACGCCGGCAGAAGGGCTGTACAATGTGTACATCGATTCCCGCATTGTAATGACATTCATAAGCTGATAACCACTTATTACACATTCCAGGATGCACAAGTCAGGTATAGGCATTATAGACCAGACCCTCGCGCTACGCGCTTGGGTCTGGCTTCGTACCGCAATCCGAAGACCGGTTTGCGACGGTTTCTTCGCATTAGTGGCGATGGAACGCGAGTGAATCCTCCCCGCGAAGGCTGGTCTAGCGAATTAATGTACGTCGTTAGCCGTGTGAAAAAGCGAAGGAATCGGCGTCCCCGTTGACAAAGTGACACCTGGTGAAAACCAATTGAACGTAAAATAAGGTCACAGACACCGAGACAAAAGCAACTGTGTGGTTTGTTACAACCCGTGTTTTTTTTTTTTTGTGGCACGCCAACTTTAGCACTCAGTGTAGGGTAGATTTAGTGTCGTCTCGCAAGCCAGACCCACTTCCGCAAGAGAAGGGAAGGTCTGGTGTCGAGCCGTGTCCCACCGATATGCAATTAGCTGGACGACGTAGCCAGATTGCACTCTTGAATTACCTGTTGCGGAATAAGCACGTTCCCGAGAAGTATATATAGTCGAAGTATTTTTGCAGCTTCTGTAGTAGTGGATAAGATGCCCTAGCTCTTTTCGCCGTTTTCAAGACTGCTATTGCTACTCGAACAGTGATGTAATGCGTCATGTGACAAAATACTGCAATGTGATTGTACTACACTGTACAGTGCGGCAGGATACCAGGGGCGTAGCTAGCAATGAGGCAGAGGAGGCAACTGCCTCCTCACTTTTCTGTGCAACAACGCGCGCACGCATTGGCGATATCATAAAACTAGTGCGTGCATGCGCGAAGTAAATTAAATCACTGTGACATCTCACCCATGGTTGGGAAAAGACCAGCAGCATTGATAACGACTTTCTTTACAAAGCGTGGAAGGAAAGGTAACTCCTATTTTGTAGATATTTTGTACATTTACGTATCAACAAAGTGCGCCTTGTTTAGTTAAGTTATGAATAATTAATTAGCAAGATTTTCGCGCTTCGCGCGCGGTAAGGTATTGCCTCCTCACTCAATAAATCCTAGCTACGCCCTTGGATACGGCTTATATACGCAGTTCACCAGACCCTTCCCTTCTCTTGCAGAAGTGGGTCAGGCTAGCGAGACTGAATGTAATGGTGGCTTGTTCCTTGGCAAATTGTGAGGCTGAAGCAATAAGGACAGGTTGCCATGGTTCTGGTGTTAATTTTCCTTTGTCTTTGTAGCTGCTGGGAAAAAAAGGAGCATCAACTCTGAGCCCTTAAAAATGCAAGGCAAATCTGCAGTAGCCAGAAAGGAAGTCATAAAAAAAATTTATTGGGGGGAAGAAGCTTCCCTCCCAAAACCGCTCAAGATTGAACCATGCCTGGTGAGTAAATTACAGTGCAAAATACACTACAATTAACATTAACTTCAAACCTGTATAGCCCATTGCCAGACATGTTTTGCTACGGGAGCCTATGGCGGTTCAAACTCTAACTTAAGTAACGAGCTTACCTTGTCCGTAAATGTGTTGTTAACGATATATTCACCTTCTGCTTTCTCTCTACTAGCCACAGATATCTACAGTGCTGGCTCCTGAAGGTCACAGAATTTGCCATTCGTGATAGTATTTCTACCGTATTTTCACACATTGAACTGTGAAAAAATAGGCATTTCAAATTTTCTGAAATAAAAATATGCACTTTTGCAGTTCATTTTTGATTGGTTAACGATGTAATTCACTTATTTTGGATGTCCTCTGCCGGACTGGCTGTAGTGTTTGCAGATTTTGTTCACAGAATTTGCCAAATCGGTCAGGTATTATACTATACGGAAAACGGGTAAGGACCAGACGTTTAGGACCGTCCCGCCCACACTTTTGCATCACGTGAGAAGGGCTAGGCCGGCCGTACTCTCGTTCCCAGACCCCACCACCCCATCGCGGGAGGCGCGCGCAGTCTGGGCACGAGACTAGTCCGGGTGTATTTTGGTGCTCTCAGCTGTGCATGTACCGATTATACCCCTGCACTGTTCCAGTCTGCATACTCTTTGGAGGGTGCTTTGCCAACAACGCATCATTGGTAAGTTTAATACCCAGTTGACTACACTGATGGACACGTCACATCTGGTCAGGCTCTCTATAATTAGAAAGAAGAGAGGAGAAGAAGATGTTGTATGGGCGGAGATTCTGGGAGCTAGGTGAAGAGAGGTTGGTGAAGCTGATAGTAGAAAAATTGAAAGAGTCAGGTGGAGTAGGCTGGAGGGAAGAATATGAGATGTTGCTAAGAAAGTATGGCTCGAAGAGGAAGAGTCAGGGTCAGCACCAGCCTGGAAGAGGAAAATAGAAAAACAGAACTGGGAAGACTGGCAGGAAGAGGTGGGCAGGAAAGGTAGCTTGAAATGGTATAAGAAGGTTAAAGAAGAGAATGGGCCGGAGAGAAATACGTAGGTAGGTTCATGGGAGGGACATGTGGCAGTACGGTTGAGGTTCCGGTTGAGGTCAGGGTCTGCAGGGTTGTTTGAAGATTGATGACAGTCGAGTGAGTTTACTGCTAGGGAGAAGGGTAGATGTGAATAGGGAGGTGATGGATGACATAGACAGGTGCATAATGAAAGAGATGGTGACGTGGTGGCAGAGGCGTAAGGTGGTGTTAGGTTGGGTTAACTAGCTCTTACTCCCCCTGATTACCTGGGTACCGGTGCCCCCTCCTCTCTCTCTCTCTCAGTGAACTGACACTAATAAACTACATGTCATGGTAGCTGTATTTATTTATTTATCATATCACCCAGTTGTATTCATATGTCACTTAAAAATCTGCCATGTACATGTACTGTGATGGCCCTTATGGGTTCAACGATTCAAATTAAATCATTATGCTCATACAACAGGTCACCCCGTGTGAACTTTCATGTTAGAACGTCTGTATGGACATGAGACAGAAACACCTGGTTCTTCATCTCAGTTGGCATCAATGAACTGTGCTGTAGCTACGAGCACTACATAGCATGCATATGTGTGAGTGTGACATCTTTCCGCATTAAGTGTTACACATGAATATAACATTCATCTACTGGAATGAAGAAACCTGGAATGATGGCAGACTTTGTTAGGGAATACTCCTCCACAACCATCACAATGCCCCAGCTCAAATCATTAGGGCAGAGGTCCTGCTGAAGAAGTTGAACAAGTGGGAGACCAACACCTTCACACTGTCAGGTTAGACGGTCCATAGGGATAGGACGTTTTCACGACACGTACCAGTTCAAACTTCAGACAATGGTTCCTATGTGACCTGTAAGGAACAAATTTATACTAGTAAAGGTCCTTACACTGTCTATTGTATTCACTATGATTGTCAGCCTTCAATGAAGGAAGTATACTAACTGAGCAAGAAACTAAAAGTCAACAATACCCTCCCGCTAGCCTTTGTCTGAGAGTCAATCATAATTGTCCAGGAAATAGAAGCAGTTGGTAGGCCAGTAGATGAATTAGTGGTGCTTTGCGTGATGAAGCTAATAACTATCCTTCTAGCACTCCAGTCCCAAGAGAGAGAATCCCAGGACATTCTTTATTAGAAAAGGAAGTTATTGTTGATCTTTTAGTTTCTTGTACTGTTAGTATACTACCTTCATTGACGGATGATGATTGTGTTGAATACTGTAAGAACCATTAGTGGTGCAAATGCTTTGGTGCAAGGTCACATACGTTGATACCTTCAGCTGAGCTTGGAACCAGTTGGTATATAGCCTTGATTGCTGGCCACCGCCAAGGTTTTTGTTGCTCACAGTAAGAGCTAATGCGCGGGGTCGTCCCTGTCACCACTGACGATGCAAGTTGCTTCGATGCATCTCGGCTTACTACCAACACAAGCGCTGGTTATTTCCCGTAGTACACATTCAGAGAAAAGTAAAAGTCTGGTTTCAGCCATAAATCGATATCATAGCATGACAACAACAGCAAACACGAAGGTAACACACTTAAGCCATATCTATAGAGTATACTCTCATGAATAAATATTCAGTCAGTCTTGTCCATATGCCCCCCACCCAGCTCCTTGTGATGCTACACGTGACATTGACAATCACGATGACTGCCCTGGCTACTTTGAGGCAAAAACGTGGGGAGGGGGCATTTGCTTAAATATTCAGTCAGTCTCGTGCATATGCCCCCACCCAGTTCCTTGCGATGCTACACGTGACATTGACAATCATGACAACTGCCCCGGCTTTCTGGAAGAACGTCGCTATGCCTCTTCGGGCTGAGGAACAGGGTTTCTGTATATGTAATTGTAGCAGTTGATGAATATGTATTATCATTGCAGGAAGCAATGCAGAGTGTGAACAGAAAGCTGCAAAAGTACAACCCCTAATTGGTGAATTATGATAGGTTGCTAATTCACAATGCATTGTGACCCACCTTTTCTTTATTTTTTTTATAGAGAAGAAAGTTGCCCAGCTAAGATTTTTGATGATTTGCAAAATGAGAATGATGTGACGGTATGTATAATAATGGATGGTGTTGGCATTTCTCGACAACCAAACCTGCTAACGATTGTCAGCAACTCAGTTGTTGTCTGAGCTGTGAACTGTTTTGCACTAAGTGCACTTAGCAAACTTCGATTGTCATGGTCACTTATGCTCTCAATAAATGCTTCCATCAGTTGTTGAGAAGGGGTAGTGGTACATGGACCAAGAAGCAATACTATTTGTATTGAGTTACAAAAAACAAACTTAAATACATTCTGATAAATTTCATCACTGTTGATTTAACTATAACATACAGGGAAGGGAAGTGGAAGTGGAGGATGAGAATGAAGAGGTAAGTTGTCTATAGATAGTAGGATATGGATTGGAAACACATGTAACCCATGTGATCAATCTGCCATTAACGCCCATAACGCGGCATGCCCTTTGATCTTATCTGTGTTGCGTGTTATGCCTTGAAAATCACCAGTATGTCAGTAATGGTAGCTTCCCAAGGTTTCCTATTAGAGGTATAATTTGTACTGTGCTCGCTGTGTTTTGTGGTATCACCGACAAGCCGTGTCATAACTGGCAAAAATTAGTCAAATCCCATCGAGATCAAATTTTCTGTTACTACACTAGCTTTCTTGCACCTTGTTGTTTACACTATACTAATTATTGTGGGCGTCGTTAAGGATATTAAGTGTGGTGCTCATCAAGTTTCATACACAGTAGCACACTGAGTAGCCCTACAGCTAAAACATTTGTCCTTGCTGTAAGCCACTTGAGGTATTGTAATATCTTATAATAGCTAGTATATATCAGGTTTACCACTTACAAGGTGGTGGAAATTCACATAATTTGTGTGGTATTTGTACTATAGTAACATACTTTAAGTGGCTTAGAGCATGAGCAACTGTGCCTTAACTGGGCCGAAAGCACAGTGGTTCATGCTCTAAGCTACAAATAGTAACATACTTTAAGTGGCTTAGAGCATGAACAACTGTGCTTTAGCCGGCCCAGTTAAATTGAAACATGCAAATAAAATATGCAGTAATTACGCGTTGGAGAGAGCGAGCTCAGGACGCGTATAAAAGGGCGAGTGCCCGGGCAGATGTGGTTTGCCATGCGCACAAAATGGCGCTTGAATTCAAATCTTCTCAAACATAAGTGTCAGTGGCTGGCGAACACTCTTCAGCGTCGCTGTGAACGCTTCTTTCTCCTCTTCGCTTGTGAAATGTACGTCAAAATCGTATGTCGCAACAGTAGCTTATTTCCACTTGCCATTTCGATCGGCAGTGTGCATTAATAGGGATACAAACATGTCTAGTGTGCTGTAGGCATATTGTCTTCATGATATGGCCTCTATTTTGTCAAGCTTGGTGTATAGGTGGCATATTTTAAAATCTTCATGCATGTTCATGTCGTCGCCATAGTTCAGTTTCCTGTCGTTCATTTTTCTGTCCCAGGCACCGCCCCTTTTATACCCTGCCTTCTCATTTAACACTTAGTACTAGTGCTGAGAAGCCTGAAGCCTAATTTTGAAGGATTGGTTGAAGTGGCTGAGTGACTTGAAAAGTTTCAGTACTCTTGTTTGCGGCCATATACCGTAAATTTTAAATGCGCATAAATATTTCCTGAAAAATTGAATGTCCTCATGCAACGCAATGCTGGTCTACTTCCAGAGTGCAACGTCGGCAACCGTAACGGAGACACCTCAAGTTGAAGCACGTATGGCACCTTCTTGTTTGTCACTGCAGCTACAGACTGACCATCAACGGCACACACTTAAGGTAGTCATCATCAAATTTATCCCGAAGATCTTCACTGAGCACTATAAGGGCAAACTCCTGTGCAACCTAGACAAGAGAAATAAATTGGTCTTGTGCATATGCCCCTACCCAGTTCCTCATGATGCTATATGCGATGTTGACAATCACAACAACTGCCATGGCTTTCTGGAAGAACGGCAGCTTTGCTGAACGTGTACTACTGGAAATCAGCAGCACCTCTGTTGATACTAAGCCAAGAGGCATCAAAGCAACTTGCATTGTCAGTGGTGACAGGGGACGACCCACCTAAGCTCGTACTGCGAGCAATGAAAACCTCGGGGCTGGCCAGCGAAGTGATTTTGTCTACGTGTATACGAACACACTCAATGAAGGAGCTAAACCAAAACCTCACTAAAAGCAAGTGAAGACACTTGCCACGGGGCATTTACACAAGAAAAATAAATTCTCTATGCAGGAGTTAAAGAGGGGGGAGGGTGGGGATGTATTTTCGGTAATACCATATAGCCGGAAAAATTTTATCGGAACTACATTTGGCGGTTTATTGGCGGTCGGGGTTGAAACCGCCAAATTAAAATCCGCTACATGTATTGACTTAATGCATGTAGTAGCGCTCTTGTCCTCGCCCGGTGCCCCCTCTATGCCCCATCCCCTCTGCGCGAGCTGTACATGTACCGTAGTGTCCCGCAAGTACGCCCCCCCTTTTGCAACCTTAGCCTTAGTATAAAGCGCAGGGGGGGGCTTATACGCGGGATGCGACATTTTCTCTCGCGATTACGCCCTCCCTTCCGGTGCCCCGCCCACAACTTCGTGTCCAGATAGAAGAAGACAACGCATTTGACGACTTTGCAGTTGCCATCTGGAAGGATGTTATCGAAGGTTATTCCATCGTACATTTCGATCGCATTGCTGTGTTTGAAGCGCCATATCGCTGAACTTCTGTTAAGGGCGGGGCTCATACGTGCTTCGTTGAGGTACGAATATCTACGAACCGCATATGAGCCCCGGAAGTTCAGCGATACGGCATTTCAAACACAGCGATGCGATCGACGGAATAACCTTCAGTTGCTACACGGGACTGCCACATATAGCTCTCAGTAAATTTTAGTAACAGCCATATATTGTTTGAGGGGGGGGGGGGGGGGGGGCTTATGCGCGGGATAAAAATACCTCTGCAAGACTTTGCGCTAAAAATGCAGGGGGGGCTTATGCGCGAGGGGGGGCGTATTTGCGGGACACTACGGTAACTAGCTCAGCGCTAGCACGCTGCCAGTAATCTTTCTTGTAAATTTTTGAACTCACGGCTTTGTTGAACTACCACATTTCTTCGATCAGACACCGCGGCTACTATTTATTTCACTGCTCGTTTTGTGCGGCTACTATTCGAAAGCAGCTACTATTCGAGAGCGGCTACTATTCGAGGGCGGCATTTTTTATCTTTGGAAAGCAGGAGACATCAATGACAGCTGGATAAGGTACGTATATGTGAGACGGTGACGGTTGCTAGACGCTGTCAGTATGCGCGCAGCCTCTCAGTCCTGCTGTTAGCTGTGGAAACGACTCCTACAACACAAACAGTCCTAGCGGTAGCGTGGTGAACGTCTTCAGAAATCATTCGTACATGTGTGTGCGTGCCTCGTTTACTAGCCGCAGGTACTATTCGACGGCGGCGTTTATTTCGTTCAAGAGCTTCGGATTGTGCGGCATATATTCGAAGAAATACGGTATCTCAAGCAAGTTCATTTCACCCTGTGACATGACCCACCGAGGGGGTGGGGTCAGGGCACGAGCGCACTTATGTCTAAACCAAAGGTAAACCTGCCAACCAGCCATGACTGAAGATGAATGTGTAGATGCAATAAGTCCTGCCAGAGTATGTGCATGTTTTTAGGACTTAAAAAATTCAATAATTGTATTTGAGGATGAACACCGATATGAACTTTCAGTAGTACACATGTACAGTTGTTTGTATTTATTTCAGAGGTCACTGCAGTATCAATCGGTACTGTTAAAAATGGGGTGTAACAGTACACCCCAGCCGAGATGTAACTCCCTGCCTTGAAAGAGTATTTAGTTAACACTTCATGGGTGTCATATGTACACCTGGTCAGTGTGAGTAGCACGTGTGGGTATATAAAACACCCATACAGGGTGTACTAATAACACCATTGCATTACAAGCACCACAATCATTGTCTACCTTGTCATATTCTCATTTCACCCCCAATATTTTGCATAAAAGACACATTCATGAACAAATGATCACTTGAAAACAGTGATTTTGTTGAGTGTTATTTTAAACGAAGTGACTAGAGAGCTGGTAGTGTAAATTAAATTCTAGGGTTCTTTTCATTACGCTGTGCCTTATATTCTCGTAAATACAAATACAAGCACTTAATGAACCAGTACCGGTACTTTAAGTTTATGCGAAGTGAATTTTACTAGGATGGCGGCTGTACTAAACAGCAAAGGATATCATTTAGTAGCGCTTTTAACGCCCTGTCTACTGATACTAGTTTCATTAAAATTGGAGTTTGCTATCATAAGTTATCGACCCTAAAATTTAATTTCCACTACCGGCTCTCTAGCCACTTCGTATTTTAAATGGTCTAATAAAATGAATTTGTGGAAAATTTCTTAAAGCTGAGTCAGCTGCTATATGTAAGAAGAGCATGAGTAGCTCTGACTTGAAACTGATCCTCAAGTTTGGGTCCCAGCATTTAACAACACACATACTTGGGTCTCAAAACTTGAGCGTTCCGTCTTTAGCTACAAGTCAGACTCAAGTTTACCACCTTTGATACATGCGGACACCCTATTATTAGTCTTATAGTTTGTAATGACAGCTGAAAGCTACCATTAAGTAACCATGCAGACAGTTTCAATATGTGTGGGAATCGGTCAACAGAAGACTCAAGATTCCCACACATATTGAAACCGTCTGCATGGTTACTTAATGGTAGCTTTCAGCTGTCATTACAAACTATAAGACTAATAGGGGACAAGGAATAAGACAACACAGGAGACAAGACATAAGACAAGACAGGAGACAAGACAGGGGACAAGACAGGAGAGAAGACAGGAGACAACACAGAAGACAAGACATGAATACTAAAAGCAAGTTAGTTGAAGCCTATCGTCTGACATCTGCAAAACAATGATATAGTTCATTATGTAGCATTTGACAACAACTAGTCACTACTGTCATACATGTACTACTTGGTTTCTTTCTTCCTGCAGGTTGTATCGCCTTTCGGGATCCGGTCCTTGATTCATTGGATAGCCAAGGCTTGTACTTCGGCAAATCGCGACTTAAGTGTTCCAAGTCAATTTTGTCAGCACATGGTGCTACAAGAGAGGGAGCATCTTCCACATTCGGACAACCCTTTAACAATAGAAAATATAAATCATGATTTTGAACAGAACTTATGTATTGGAAATGAATGTGCACATCTTTCATGAGCAGACCTTTGTGATTCTGTTGCAAGCACAGCTAGGTCTTGCACCCACTTCTCCATGATAATGAGATAAATGTGTTAATGTTGCTTCCTCAAGAAAGCTCTTGCTAGTGCTTAATGTATTGTGAGATGAGGAAAATGCAAAGCAAACTATTACACAGACTGCAGTGAACAAATATATTCAAGTAAGTACTATTCAACTATTCATGTGCTTCTGAGCAAATGCATCCACAACATTCTCTAAATCCAAACTGTCTGAATAGCAATGAGAGTGCTTCCTGAATACTGGAGATGTGTATTATTTTCACTACACTTACTTGGCCTGAAAACCCAGCAGATGCGATCTCGGAGGTCCTAAATTCCAAAATTTTCCTTGGGGGGGGGGGGGGGGGGGGCATGCCCACAGATCCCGTAAAAGAGTGTGCTTCCACACGCTAACTTTCCGCACATTGTGCAGCACTGTATATGTTGCCCTACCTGTGCCAAAGCAACTACCCTATTCTGGCTACGCCATTGCTGTAAAGTAAAGTCAATCCAGAAAGCAATTGACATAGCAATGAAAAGGTGGCCATTATTGTTGGTATTCTTGCCCCCAATTTTCTGGGTGGTTTGCAACCAGAGGCGTTTCCCCTGCACTGGTTTTTGCTTGAAGTACTTTGGCCCGAACTGTCAATCAAGGAGTTTTTCTTCAGCTACTGAGAATGGAGCATTGTTGAACTCAATACTCTTGCAGCCCTCTTTCTTTTGCAAGTAGATCCTTATTTTCTGGGATTCAGACACAAAGATTTTATAATACACTAATGTAGTAATTAATCTCTTTGATGTACTGTAAGCTCCCAAAAATACGACCCCTTTTTGCACACTACTTTCAGTCAAAAGTTTACTAGAATATTAATTTCGTCTCATACATACGCCCCTCCTGCTGTTCCTCACTAGCGGAACGTCTGAGATTGCATGGTGGGTAGTAGGCCACGGGTCGGGAGTTCAAAGGGACCGAAACCAGGGGACATGCGAGGACCGGAAAGGGTACTCCCCTGAAGACCAGTGTTTTTTGAGCATATCTCCTAAAAAACAATCACTGCCCCACCCATTTGAGCCATAAATGCCCCACCCATTTAAGCCATAAAATGCCCCATCCATTTAAGCCATAAATGCCCCATCCATTTAAGCCATAAATGCCCCAATAACCCATCTCCCATTATGTTTTAACTTCACACTTTATGTATGTGTGAAATTTTGTTGCAGATGAACTCTGTTTTATGATGGTCTTCATATGCATGGTGGTGACTGTGTGTTGTGTCAATGATTACATTGCCACTTAGTGTGCAACTATTATGTATTCTGCTTTGGACCTTCCTACAGCATTTTTTGCTGAGAAAGTTTACTGTGTATGGCTCTCAGATAGAGAATCATTCGGAATTTGCAAGACCTGATCATTTAGGTTCAGCTCCCTTAAAGTTCATCTGCAACAAAGAAGTTGCACTATGGACAATGAAGACAGACATTAAAGAACATTGTTCCAGATACAAGGTCATGCTTTTGCTAGGTCACAAACAAAGACAACATGTGCCTTTGCAGATGAAACAAATATATACAATGACTCAAGAAGAGCGAAAAATCTAGCTGCATGTTCAACCTTCTTTGAACAGTCCACCAGGACCAAGTTCAAAATATGGGCAAAACAGTGGATGTATACAGTCCTTCCGCCAGTGACAATATACGGACAATTATTGAAAAAACCGAAAGTGTATACGTACAAAAATTCCATCATTGAATTAACTGTACCTCGTCTTCCGGTAAGTTTCTGGAGTCTCTTGCCAACAAACGAGAAGCAGTATGCGTCTACCTTGCCAGCGGTTTTTTAGACCAGTCAGTCTACTATCGATATCCAACGTTTCAAGCTTTAGACTCTTACCGCTTCGTGTAGGGAAGCCGTTGTTTACGAACGGTTCGATCGTACCACGTGTGCAAGGGTTACGGTTTAGCTTGGCACGTATCATTTCGCCCCCCCTGAGCTACATGAATCAGGCTACAAAATATGCAGAAACTAAGCGTGTACACGGTACAGGGTCTGAGATACATGCTGTGGTATGCGGACCAAAAAATTGCGGTTGACGCATACATGTGCAAAGTAAGCAGTAACAATACACATGCTTGTATGTACCTATATCACACAGTAAGGTTAACCCATGAAAAGGGCTATTATCCTGTATAACACAGACAAAGAGGCTGGAGTATGACATAGCACTGAAGGTTCTGCGCTAGCAGAAAGGGTGGGACAGGGGGAGCTAGGTGGGTGGGTGCACCACTCTGGCTGACAGTTTATGGCGGCGGTTGCAGCTGCCTGTAGAAAAGCCTGGGTCAATGCCGGGTGGGCCATTTGTCTGCTTTCTTGCACAAACGGGTGCTCCTTTAACCTTGTAGGGACTCCATTTCTGGCATTTTAGGCAGATTTTAGTCCGGAGGAGCGTTCTCTAGTTGGTGGTCCCTGACTATTGAACGCTCGCTAATGAGTGGGTGTGTACAAGGTCATGAATCTACAGAGAACATGTCAATAAAGCTTTGAGTCAAGTTTCCAGTGCTAGCTCCAAGCAGAAGTGAAAATACGGACCATGGAAGGTATCCATAGCCTAATAAACACTTCCAGTAAATAGCCTACGGTTGTTAAAGAGTTAACAGTATTGCTGCAGTTGCTCCTTCTACAGCTAGGACCACATCTCTAGTAGACCCTTTCCGTACACAACTACAATGGTGTGTACAGTGACTCAATGGCTGCATGCAACAACCTGAACTGTATAGCATTACAAACTCATTATGTTCGGTTACACTGCCAGAACTTAAGTATCCTGGAGCTTATCCACTTTGTGTACAAGATCATGCACAACCGTGAATCTCAGAGGGCGAAGGTCCTCGCTATGCTGCTACAAAAACTTCCTGACAGAACATTTGGTGTAAGCGAGACTGTCCGCAATAATACATCTATCAACCAGGCTGGGGGACAAGTGTGAATCTCCAGCGCAAGTTACTCCTTTCAGGGTTACAGTGCTTACAGCGATTTGCGTAGATCTTGCAAAAAGCAGGTACGCGCATGCGCACTATTCAAAATTGCGCATGCATAATCTACCATTGATTTGAATCTTCGGAACAGCTCTGCGATGGCATCTTGCGAACCCCACAGGACCAAGGCATATAGCAATGACCTTCGCTGGAGAATGGTATGGCAAAGAGAAGTTTTGGAATGCAGCTACAAGGACATCAGTATGAACCTCAATGTGGACCTCAGCACTGTTTGGTGAGTTCTGAAATTCTTCAGGAAAACTGGATGTGTAGACAAGAAAGGTTACCCCCATGAGAGAGCCTTTCACAAACTGACTGCTCCCCTTGAGTTGACAATCATTCATTTGGTTCTCAGTCGTCCGGGTATCTGAGGGAAATTCAAGTGGAACTTAGGGAAGCGATGGGAGCTGAGATTGGTCCTTCAGCTATATGCAGATTTCTGCACAAAGTTGGCTTCAGCAGACAGAGGATGAAATTGGTGGCTTTACAAAGGGACAAAGGGAACAGTGAATGCTGATGTGTTCCAGAAGTTTGTTGCCAAAACATTGCTTCCTCACCTCATGCCATTTGATGGAAAAAACCCACACAGTGTGGTGATTATGGACAATTGCATCATTCATCATGGTGATGAGGTTGTGAAAATGATTCATGAGATGGGAGCACTTGTACACTTCCTCCCACCTTATTCTCCAGATTATGCCCCAGTTGAAGAGGCGTTCTCCAAAGTAAAGTCAGAACTGAAAGCAATGGAGAGTGAAGCTCAGGTGCTAGATCTTGAGACACTGATGCAGGATTGCCCAGAGATAGTGAAGTCACATGATATGAATCAGCTACTTCCTGAGTATTGGCCATTCTGAAAACAATTGGATTTGGCCAGGTTTAGCTATATTGGTATCATGAACTTGTTTCTTGTTGATCATTTAGTTTTCAAAACGCGTAGACAAGGAAGTTCAACTTAGTTTGGTTGTAAACAAACCTGCTTATGTCCATGTTTCGCTGAAATGATTGTACACTCATGACGTGTGACCTGTTATGTTTTCTACATAATTATGACATTTCATTCAACCATAATAAGGTCTTGAAGTATAGCCTCACACTATTTTCATGTTTGCACCATACGTACATGTGCTACCATTTTACTTCTTACTACTGTCCAGGTTGGTACTCTGTTAAGGCCAGAGGAAGGTACCGTGATAGGGCGCACATTGATGCAGTTGGCAGGATTTTTTTCTTGCCCTCAATAAAACGTATTGTTGGTTGCTCGAGCAGAAAGCTTCTTTGGATGAGTGTGAGGTACATGCATCTGAGCAGAAACTAGTTTGTGCCAGATGTGTCACCCATATAAGGTTGACACACAACAAATAGAGGGTGATTTGGAGTAGTAAAGTCCTCATGAATTTATTTCACCACTTTGTGATAACCTATATGAATACATATAACTGCTAGTCCCCAGACCCTCCACGCCACGCCCCGTCGGAAAATTGGAGAGGGCAAAAAGGAAGGAGGTTCTGGTAAACAGGCATTGCAGTGGACGTAGCGGAAGAATGTGGAGAACCATAATATTTGCATTAATTAACCGCACGTGTGGCGTTAAGTAAACAAACTGCCACGTGTTACTAACTACGGCGCAGCGCACACTAACAACTATGAGCCTCATCGACAACGAATCCACTCAGATTATCCTGGTAGACTGCAGTGCGAAGCATGTCTCGCCAGCTGGGATTCGACAAAAGCAACTCTGGGCTTATGAATAGTAACTGCGCCTTGCCTTCACAAATGCTTTCCACGACCTGGGGATCGCACTGCGCTTCACCTACAAACTTGGCTTTCTGATTGACAATCAACGACGTTAGGGGTGGTACACATATAACAATTGATCCTTTGTTGTCAAAAGCGTATGGGAAACAAGCGTAACACAGCGATTTGCCGTAGCCCGTAGGCAAAGCTGCAAACACACCCTTGCCGCTTAAAAATACCTGAACTACTGTTTCTTGCTCAGGCTTCAGTTCCTTTTTTCCCTGTCCAATTTTCCGATGGGGCGTGGTGAGGAGGGTCTGGGGACGAGACAATATAACTGCAGTATAAGTGTTCTGTAAATCGATTATCTGCCTACAGATTATGTTAATTTGTTCTCTTCTATAGACCATGCAAATCAAGGTGTCAAAGAGAGAAAGAACACTCTGGCTACTTATTCCAGTCCACTCTTAACTTGACCTCACCTCTAGAGTAAGTCATGAACCTCTAAAATGACAAATTTTTGGTGTGGACACTACACAAAGTAACAGGAGGGACAGCCAGCAGGAGCAGACAGCAGATCACAAAAACAGGTTAAAGAACATACCAGGAGTCATGTCTTTGAGCATCACCATGTCTTGTTGGTACACAGAATGTTGCACAACCTAGTACTGGAATAATTCTGTATTCATTTGTTCACGAAACCTTGACCTGGTTTTGCTACCCTGATCGCTCCTTTGTCCAAGAGGTATCTCCTGCGAGATCACTTTTTGTTCCCCTTTTGAAAAGGAGAAAGGGGGAATTTTGAGAATGGGATCTTGTAACCATTGATTGTCTCTAATACCCAAGGGTCTTGAGTCAGTCTGATCCATTCCTGCCGATAATACTGCAGCCGGCCTGCTTGCTTTAGCTCCTTGGAGTGGACCTCTGCTAATTCTGCTGTTGGTCTGTAGGTTTGTGTCGCTCTGTTTGACTGGGGCCCAGTCTGCTGAACACTGAAGGTTTTTCAGAGACCTCAACACAGCAGAACGTCCGAACCCAGCTGTTTTTTTTTTTCAAGGGGCCGGGTCAGTCGATACGGCGACTGGCCCGGCAAGACCAGCTCTCCATACAGAAGCTCATGGAAAGGGAAGCACATCCCAGGCCAAAGTTTTGCAAGGAAAGCGAGTGTGTCCTGCACTCTTATTCGGTATGCTCACTGCCTTTGACAGAGCAGAGTCTGTCTCCACCACCGTTCTTTCCTCTTTGGAAAGGGTTCTTCGGAAGTGCTTTTCCATGTAGCTGTTCACTACATTGGGTGCTCGAAATCTGAATTCTTGGCCCATTCGCTCCCTTTTCCGGTGGCTATGAGTGGAGGAGTGTTCCGTTCCACAGCTTGGCTCCCGCTCTCTCTGGATGGTATGGTGGTTGTGTGGTCAGCAGGTTTGTTATGGTACATGAATATCCTTAGCAACAATGCGTTCACTCAAGTTACACTAATTATGGTCCTTAGCAACCAGCTAACAACATAGAATATATTTACTACTCAGGTGTTGAGAAGAACAATGACGATGCGAAGAAGAACTACTATTCAAGCAATCGGCATGACCCTTGCGTACGATCCCCGGGAGTGCCCCTTCGCCTGGTCAGGGCCGTGGAGGAGTTCGGCTAACAGTTGGCTGTACTTCGGGTTCTTAGCTATGTAAGCCAGCTCTTCGGCGCTCAGCGCGTCAAGGGAGATCGTGTCCTCCGACGCAACCGAATCGTTATTGTGCTGTTCTGTCAGCTCCATCGACCCCTCGGACATCTTGCCTAACGGTCGATGAGTACGCAGGATCACTGGTATACTGTTTCGACGATCTTGTTCTTGAAAGCCAAACGTTACTCGTGAGCAAAGAGGAAGACTGAAGGCGCCAAGATAGTCAGATTGCATTGTTGTGGTTTTGATGTCACGTGAGTTAACTAACCTTTGAACTTGCTGTCATTATGCATAGAAGAAGACTAAACACATGGTCATATTCACAGCCGAAAGGTCCGAAGTACAACTAACTTTAGCAAATAGATGTTCAGAAAGTGTTCTCCATCCTTCGTAACCAAAGTAGGGTCCATCACTGTGTAGACACTCGCAGTAGGTTTCTTCGAGGATTTGGTGATGTCAATCACCGAGGCAAAGCCGAGATTATTATGACATCACCTGAGGATTCAAATCCCAGGAGAAACCTACTGTGAGTGTCTAACTGGATTCTAATCGCTGCCACTGGGAGCCGATACCAGTACCTGTGGTACCTGGCTTAACAACTCCTCCCAACGAATGTCAAATTGCGGAGGAACAGGCTTATTTACATCTATGCCTTGTAGCAGTGATGGGGCAATCACATCAAGCGACGTTTCAGCCATCTTCTAGCCACTCCAAGTGGTAGTCTGGTTTCTGGTCTGCTGCCCGCATCCAGTTTTGCTGAAATCTAGAATCAAAACGGATAGACAGCCAGCTACAAACTTGGGTACAGATAGTAAAGGTTTGTCATCTGTCAAAGAACTTTGCACCCAGTTTCACAACAAATCACAAGCCAAAAAAATCTATTTATACTTTAATAGCTACCCTACAAGGTATCTTCACATACACCACCAAACATGTTTTTAACTTAGAGTATCCTAAACAAGGAATGTTTTGTTTTTCTTTCAGGATTATCATGGTTTTCTGGCCCACCCTGCCAGTGCACTACTTGCAGTTAATGTAACCAAGCACTGGTTAGCAAGGTATTCACCACTCAAGGGTTATTTTGTTCTCAATGGACAAAACAAAACAATGATGACTCTGCATGCACGTGAGACACCAGTCCAACAGATTTCCTCTGTGTCGAGTATGTCCATGCGTGTAGTTGGGCCCCTGCCAGCACGGTTCACCAAACACAACGAAGCTCTGATGGCTAAGGACCCACATTAGTATCTTTTCTTGAATGACTATGCTCCGAAATTGATAAACGAGATCAGGAAGTATTTGAAATGGAACCAGAAGACCCCACAACAATCATCGATTTGCGAGAAGTCAAGCACTCTCAGGCCAAGACGAAATTTGATGATCGATCTCTGAGGAAGATGCTGGATTAACCCTTCAAACTTCTTTCCTTTCAGCGCTCTAGCCATTCAAATAGCTTGAGAAGGAGCACTTTCACATTGGAAACACTACCAATGTCGCATGGGTGATGGGGGTTCGAATGCAGCATCCTTAAGCCGACCAACACCTGTCCCAGGGCCGTAGCCATCAGATTTGAAGCGGTCAGGTTCGTAGTGCCTGCACAAAACGCTACAGCTAGGGGGGTGTGGGGGTATGCCCCCCAGAAAATTTAGAGGCTATGAAATTGCTTCTGGGACAATACGATGCTTCTTGGAGGCCAGACGATAGTTTCACATCTCCTTTCGGCCCATTGCATCATACAGTACTGACCTGGTTTCGGCTTCCCGATCGTTCGCTTATCTCGCAAGCCACATCCTTCGCAGATAAGGCTTGCGAAACTAATCGTTCGCTTGGAAGAACGGCAAGTTGTTGGAAGAAAACTCGGAAGAGTTTTTCGCACTGTTCGCAGCCATAATGAGCCATTTCGCAAGCTTCAGCACATCACCTGTGTGCTTTGGGGGCCTTGTGTGGGTGTCTGCCGAGCAACGGCACTAATTGGTGACACCAAGCAAGCCACAAGTGAAGGTGAAAGTGGTCCAGTTGAAACCGGACTAACCGGACTGCCGGCTATGGCCCTGTGTCCTGAGTACACAACTGCAAGACATTGATTCCATAATAAATCCCAATTTCTCGATGACGAAAGCTGCTGTGTGGGAAAAACCAGACTTGAAAAAGTTCATTCAACACTGCTGTGTACAGCGAAACTACTTCTTTGTGAAGAGATAGTCAGTGAGACTTATCTGTTTTGGTGCCCGAAACGTCACCAAAGGGTTCCTAATGACCGTCCTCACCAAGTACTGGATCTGGGAGACTGTGGAGTGTGCTGAACACCTCCTGTGGTAGTCATGGTGGGTTGCTGTTAGTGCACTCAGTGCAACGACACTTCATTACCAAAAGAATGCAGAGAGACGTAAGACCCTTCCTTTTACAGCAAGCTTCCACAGCAGTCGCCACAGTCCACATTCATCACATTGAGCCAGTCGAAAGCTCTACTAGAAGATTATTCATTATAGCAATAATTAGTAAATACTTTGTTATAAATACGTTTATCTTTTAATTGCTGACTGCAAAGGCATGATTCTGTACTCAGAGACTTTCACAAATACATGCGGGCGGGCGGTATTAGGCATTCACCTGTGGTGCCCCCTTACAAGACCTTGAACTACCATGTCGCTTGGTGAATGTTTACTCGAGGAACCTATCCTGTTTTGTAACATCAAGTCAACGTTCTTGACATGTTGTACTCCAGAAACGGCAAAAGACTATGCCACTAAATTGCTGAACTCTGACAATCTACCAGGAACTATGGATGTAAGAGCGCCACTCATGGTTGTGCTCAATTTTGTCAATATTGGCCATCTCACAACGGCATTCGCAGCAAAGCTTGAAGCCTTGTACTTTGCAGCGCCGAGATCATTAGTCCATGCACACCGCCTCAGTATTTCGTCTACAGAGGTCGTTATTTTTACAAACAAGCCTTGTGCAGCCCTAATCAGCATTTCGAAATGACGATGCGTGGACGAGGCAGAATGCAAACCTTTGCTGAAGGCATGGATTGTTCGGTTTATTTTGCCCAGTAGTACTAAGGCTACTGTGATGGCCGACAACAGACCCTTTTGTCCTCGGAAAGAATGTTCTCTTAAGATAAGTGTTACTGTGTGAACTTTTGGAATAGTGTATGTAACTAGATGTCTAGCTGCTGTTGCTGTGATAGGCAATGTTGTGAGATTTATCTGACATGATGTTTTTGACAACTTAGCAGATCCATTTGATGGCCTCGAGACTTGCTACAAGCAAGAAAAGTATTTTCTTGATAATGTTGAACTCATTGTGTTACAAGCAATAATCATGTAGATACAGCACATAAAAAGGCCATTTACAGTCACTTTGTAACCAAGTTTCCCCTCCCAACCTCAATTAGGGTACCTATGCAAGGCATTCCCCTCTTGGCTGTTTTTCCCACTTATGAACTTCAGTTTCTGCACTTCAGCATTTTCTAATTGTCCTGTGACCACAAGAACCTTCAAGCTGGGTGTGATCTGGACACAAGACTACTACCAACTGAGCTTTCAGTGATAAAGTTGAAATAAAACATAATTATGTACAAAGTATTGCATACACTGCCTGTCAGTGTCTAGTGCTTACTGACTCATGACAGTGCCTTGGAATGTGAGAGCCGGCTATGGGACTTCGATCTCCAGCGAGCAATAACCGGAGTTGCTTAGCAGTAAATTTACAGTGAGTGTATGTAACTACACAGACTACATACAGTAACTATTAGCTAAGTACCTCAGGAGTAGTTCTGAAAATTGGACAATACTTCCTGCATCAAAACGGTCGAGAGCATACCAGGAGAGTAGTGGTGACATAAACCTCTGAATTCTTTGGCTTGTGTGCATGCAGAAGTACTGAAGCCTTGTAATTCTTAGTGTACTATTACAAAACAGTGCTAAATCATGAATCTTGTAATATATCACTTTGAGCTGTCCTTTTGAAGTACTTGTTCTCATGCCCAAATAAATGCCACAAAGCATTGGTCACTGACATTTTATGAACTAACCCAAGGATTTGAGTTGAAACAAAAATACGCCAGTAAGAAAAAAGGTTGGGGATTTCAGACTCCAGTGAGCATTGCTATATGGGTTATTCATGATGCTGCAGTGAGCGGTCCAACCATGCAGGAACCCAGAGGTCAAGATTGGTGAACCACAGTATGGCCATCACAAAAATCTTCTAACCATCATAAGCTAATTTTTTTTTATGAGAACCAGTGAGTATATACTCCAGTGAGAGCGTGTTGCTAAAGGTTTTATGGTCTGAATTTTACAACCTCATTAACAAATTCATAAAACCTGACTGTGATTCCGAAGAGTTTGAGGAACGTGCTAAATTGTTAGATTGTTTACATCACTTTACCAAACAAAAGATGTAATGCCTTCAAAGAGTCTGACCTTTTCTGGACCACTTAAATCACGCCATTTCTAGCTTTTTGAATCTTTGTCAATGAACCAATGAAAACGAATTTTGCATGACTTATTCAGAAACTCCTCATACATTTTCAAATTAGTTGAATCTGGGGTAATGACACTTGTTAGCTTTTTCTACTCCATCAAGGAATCTTAGATCCCGGATCAACAAGTTGATGAGAACATCACCAATTCGAAGAAAGAGATTAAGTGAATCAATCACAACACGGTGAAGAGGTATGAAGGGAAAGACAGGTGCTCAGCTACAATTAAATTTCTGCTTATTAGATATAGGCAATTTTGATTTCTGTGCAATCTCTTCAATAGTTCTGGCTCCTTTCTTTGAATCTGTGATTGACCATTCACAACTCATGTCCCATCGTTCAGATTTGGGGCACTTGCACCATACACATGAATATTGTGATGTAGCAGAGTCCAAGCCACATACTATTGCTAAAAATTTCCAATCCCCTCCAAGGAATAGTTCAATATCGCACTTCATTCCATTGAATTCTGCACTTTACAACGTACTTGCTTCATCGCAAATATCTTGTAATTCCTCCAAAAGATTTTCGTAGTCCTCAGAAACTTTGAGGATTGCCACTGTATGATTGCCTGATACCGAACATGCACGATCACCTTCTATTATTGTAAAAGCAATGTTCACGACATTGAGACCTCTGGCAATCAGCGTCCCATCGCCTGTTAGTTTAATTAATTTTCTTGTGTCTATGTCTGAGTCAGTAATCAGCTTTCTCAAATCAATTTGTACCCGATCCACTAAACTTTGCTGCACTCCTACAACTTCATTAGGAGTGCCACTTGCAAAGCTGGGTGGACAGTTGCATCTTTGTCTTTGCTAAGATCCAAAAGTTGGATGCCAATTTTTTCCGGGGTGGGAAATACTCCAGAGGAAGTAGCTGAGTGAAAAGGATAAAAACACTGTGTACAGTAGAGTAGTAAAGCCTATCACAGGGGGAAAAATGAAATTTCGGATAGGTACATAGTGTAGGATAGGTGTAGTGGATGAGAGTGTAATTTCCACCTAATTTTCTACACATGAAATTTGATGTTTCACGCACATTTTCTGTATCTATGAAATGTCATATGTTCCACTATACAAAATTACATAAGTTATGCACATTTCATCAGCTTTCCTGTACGTGGTTTAAAATTTTTTAAAGTTGAATTATCAAAGCATTCATGAGATTGTCTTTCAGCATGAGATAGTCAGAGGTTTGCCCTTAGAAAAGTGATATGGGTGATACTGATACCAAGACAAATGTACAAGCATTTCAGTCTTTTCCTCTCCGTCCACTTTGAATGTGTGTGAAATAAAATAGTTTATTCTTGCTGCTCGAAGTGGGCTGCTATCAAGCATAAAACCGGGGGGGGAGAGAAGCAATAGGTGGACCAAAAAGATCTGATTTCCAGGTAGCTAGAACAATAGAAGATGAAGATCGTGATCCATGACAACCTAGTTGCTTTCCATAAAGTTCAAGTGTATTGTGTTTCCAAAAGAAGGATGGACAGACTAGAGATGAATGTGGGACTTCATACAGCTTACAGTAGAGATCACATAGAAAATTAAGCTGAATTTCATCAAGAATACTTCTTTTTCTTTTACGCAATTTTGAAGATGGAGTTGCTTCAAGCTCGTTAGGTGAGATAGTCTCTCCAAAAGAACCACCTTCGGTGGCATCTATGGAAAAGTGTCGGACAAAGTCATTAGAAAATTCAGTCAGAAGAGGCAATGATTGTACACTCTGATCATGAACATACCTTACGTCTTTATGGGGCAAACATTGTTACACCGAACATGCATATGGATGCCCATCTGGCTTCATGTGTGCTTGACTATGGACCTCTACATGGCTTCTGGTTATATGCGTTTGAAAGATACAATGGCATCCTTGGTAGTTTTCCTAATAGCAATAGGAGCATCAACTATTTTTCTCTATTAGCTATTGCTGACATTTTAGGTGATGGGGAGCATTTGGAGTGCTGGCGTGATTTTGTATTGGCCTCCAGAATACTATGTTCTAAACAGCTAACACGAGAGAAAATCCAACTTGCAGATGCTTTATTAATGCAGTTCTGCTGTAGATCTCTTCAATCAGGATCCAGTTTTGCCAGAAAAGTCAAAGCTTCCAACAGTGCCCTGAAATTCCTTTTTACATTTGGTGCACCCAAACTTTGCATTGTATGGGAGAAAACCACATGCTTTTCTTCCAGCAGGTAGATCAAGATTGAGAACTGTGAAATATATTGCACCAACAGAATACTTTACATGTTTATAAGGCTGGAAAAAATCGAAATTCATCATTAGGGCAAGGTTGTTTTCATTGTTCAGAAAGTCAACTCCATTGTATTTTTCAAAATCTTTCCAGACATTACCATCATAAATATCCATATACATATCTGGTGAGCCACTTTTTCGAGCATGCCAACTTGCACACACAGGTAAAAAGTCAGGTTTCTTTAAAAGTTGTTGTAGGGAAACGTTGATACCAAGGTAGCAATATGTTAAATAGGGATAAAAAATGTGTTTTCCACTGGAAACAGTAACAGATTTCAAGTGTAACATTGCATGGAGCCCTCATACGTTGTGGATGGAAAGGGTAACACTTAAATGAGCATACTTTACTCTTTTGGGTTTGTCCAATTTTTTCAATATATTGTTGGAAATGAAACAGTTTATGACACTTTCAACAGACAACATAACGTTTTACTTTCAATTTATCACAGAATTTTTGCTTTGCGATATAAAGTGACCGAGGAAATGCTCTTGCCAAATCATTGCACAATTCACTGAATCGTCCGAGTACACATAAAGTCGTGATAAAGCGAAAAATACTAGAAAGGGCAGCATTGGACAAACGATATACACATTGTAAATGCAGTAAAAATTGCACCAGCCACCTTGCTAAAACAGAAGCTGTTATTGAAACATTTGCAAGTGATATTTCATCTTCAGGGTCACTTTCATCTATTACATCATTCTCAACACAGTCATCTTCATTCCATTCTTCAGAATCCGAAACAAACTCTTCCTCATTGCCTTCTGGTTCTGATTCAGAAGATTGATCTGATACATTTATTTCAGCATTTTTTTCAGGTTCTGAAAAAAATCAGTACACTAATTCAGTGAATGATAGTAGTACACCAACCCACTGCTGACCGAGTATATCTTCAGCAGTGTGTTATGCCTGGAAGACAGCAATGTACAGACTAATACCTGAAAATACATCCGTGTCATCACTGTTTGCCATCAACAGCTCAGACTCTGTGAGTCACAGAAGACTAAAGTTCCCTTGATAGTTCGTGTAAGTAAATCATTGTGTTGTAAATGCTCATACTGGGTGTTCTATTTTTTTTTGCTTGTTTTTTTTTCCAGTCAGAAGTTAGAAGAATGTATAAAACCCTCTGTGACGATGTTCTTGAATTCTCTGGCTTCAACACTGACCATGGGTAAAGTTCATGCTGTATCTTTCATATATACAGTCATACACCTTTCCCACCCCTCTCTCCTACTGTCTGTACATATGTGACATCATAATTATGCTATTTTTTTCCCCAAGAAAGGTTATTCGTGCATGTATTTTTTTCCCCTGTTATTTCAGGGTTTCATTTAAAGATCCTGACAATGCTAAAGTGGTTGATAGGCTAATCAAGGAGGTACAAGGTGCAAATCCAGAGTTTCAGAGTGGATTGATAAGAGGTTTGTTAGTCATTTCTCGGTCCGTTTTAATGTTTTGTCAGTATACAGTAGTTCTATAGTGAATATACAACACTTTTGGTTCAAACATAACAATGCTTATTATATCAACATCTCAATACTGTGTTCACACTTTGGTTACCAATGGTATGTTCTGATCGTCGAATTTGCCCTTTGATTACTGTTTGATCTTTTGGTATAAAATTTCAATGCTGCATTAGGGGTCATTTCCACTACAGATTTCTTAAAGGTTTTATGCTGTATAATACACCAAATTTCTTGCATACAATGTATCGATTTCCTGGACATCCTTAATACTTCATGCAGCTCCTGAATAATAATAATGCATGCAATTGATTCTTATTATTCAATAATTAAGATCCATAGATGACAAGAAAATCTGTATCCTAAATGTCGCCCTATCCTCCACAGGAAATTTGGGCAGAAATACCAAATTTCATACAATATGAAAATTAGTAAGACACATCAGTTTTCATTCACATTTTCTACATAAATCTTGCAGTGAAAAATTTCCATTTTTCTCCTGTGAGGAGGAGGGGGAGGAGGAAGAGGAGGAGGAAGAGGAGGAGGAAGAGGAGGAGGAGGAGGAGGAGGAGGAGGAGGAGTTTTGCCCTTTTCAGGAAACCCATTGCTCTTAACTTTAAAACCAGCAATGATTAATGCTGTTCTGACAGTAATATGTTACTAGTTACAGTAAGGTACAAAGCTTTTTTCCAAGGAGAAGTCAAACGAAGCTCTAGAGAGTGAAGTAAGGAACAGACAAAGGCTTTCCAGGGTTATTCTGAACCTAGATATCTTTTCTTAAGTACATGTAACCGGTTTACGGAGGGCGACCTGCCGTGTGTTGTGTGTACTGTCTTTGGCTTTGCTCGTTGACCAACAAGGCACAGCTCGAGATCTGTCTAGATGAATGTGTACTACAGGAAATCAGCGGCACTTGTGTTTATACTGAGCTACGAGGCATCAAAGCAGCTTGCATCGTCAGTGGTGACAGGGGACGACCCCGCGTAAGTTCGCTTTCCCAGTGCGAGCAACATAAAGGATTGTCTTCAATCATCAGCTCTGTACCTAGTTTTCTACAATATACATGTAGCCCACTGCAATGAATACATGCAGATCAGGCTTGGACTGAGAGATGTTCTGCTGTTTTTTTTCAGTTCATGTTGAAGCTCATTCTGAACATGTTCACTGCTCTTGGATATGTATTTATGTGGGAGCAAAATTAGTGGTTTTATCAGGAGCCACTTGCTTCCAATGGTGGTATCACTGTTATGATAGTCTTACCTGTTCACAAGCTGCAATATGTAATACACAAATGTGCTGTGTTATCCCATGTTGCCTCGGGTGTTTAACTTAGGAATGGAATGGAGGTATAAGACGAAGATTAATCACCCCGTTAAACTCCTTGCTGAAGTAAAAGTATTGTTATTCATACTCCACTTCCCTGTGGAAGATCATTAATGATATTCACACTTCACTCCTTGCAGTGAGGTAAGGCTATTAATGTTGATCATATTCATACTCCATAAACTGCAGTCTTTGCTGAGCTAACATCTAATGATATTCATACTTAGTTCTTGGGAGTAGTTTCTGCTGGTGCAAAGTTCAAGTTTTTAATTGTATTCATTCTTTTTGGACTACCCCTTCATTTTGAACCGTTTAATTACAGGTGACTTAAACGTTCCCCAATATAAGAAGTATACACACTCTAGCTGTAGGTGAGTTAATTTTCTGTGCGTTCAATTTCCGTTGGTATGTTCTAGTGATGAAAATTTCCCGATCTACGGTAGGACATTATATGGTGCATATAGATTGTAAGATAAATTGTACCTTCACGTTTGTCCATGTCTTCTGACTCTAGGTGTGAGATATTATTCATTGATTTGTGTATAATTCATAACTTGTCATGTGAGAGGCACGCGAGCAGCCTCGTGCAAGGTAGACAAAACCGCAGACTGAACTGTCGAACTGTACTAGTTTGTGATTCGTTCTGTTTGCTTTGCCATGATTTGCTGTAAGAATTGTCACTGATCTCGAGTTGAAATTGACAATAATTCACATGGTCCTTCGAGCCGGATGGTGAAGTAAGCAGATCGCACTTTGATAAACGACTATCACAAGACATGACCGAAACAGGAGGATTGAGCCGAAAGAAGAAGGTTAGAGCCGCTCACCAAGCGTCCGTCACACGTATGATAGACCAGGTTCGGGAGATGTTGAGCTCCGGAGAAGGTTTGAACGCAGCCAAGCTAAAACAGAAGAAGCAAGCCCTTCAAGCAAAGACCGAGCTCCTCAACAAGTTGGACGAGGAGATTGTGGAGATGGTTCCCGAGGACGGACTCGACGAAGAAGTTGAGCAAGCTGACTCAGTGCGAAAGCGGATCGAGCTGGCTATAATCGATCTGAACAGCGCCTTAGATGGAACTGCAGATAAGCCCCGAAGACGTAGCCCCACGCATTCTGGTTCTGATGAGCGTGAACGCTCGCCTCCAATCCATGATGATGAGTCACATAACTCACCCACGGACGGCTCGCATCGGACCTCGAGAGAAACCACGCCCACTGACTCTCGAGCAGCCACGCCTTCTGGACTTCCCACTGATCTGGGAGCTGGGGAACTGATGCATTCGCCCCGTGTGAAGCTTCCTAAACTGTCACTGAAGAGATTCAATGGTGACTTGACCAAGTGGATGACATTTTGGGATACATTCGAGTCTGCTGTGCACAACAACCCGACACTGACGAGCATTGACAAGTTCAACTATTTGAACTCACCGCTGGAGTCTGCAGCTGCTGAGGCAATAGCTGGTCTCACACTCATGTCTGCCAACTACGAGGAGGCAATAGCCACTTTGAGGCGAAGATTCGGAAACAAGCAGCTGATTGTGAATCGCCACATGGATCTTTTGCTGAATCTGGAGGGAGTAACTTCGCAGCACAATTTGAAAGGTCTCAGGCAACTCTGTGACGTGGTGGAGTCGAACGTGAGAGGGCTCAGAGCGCTGGGAGTCCCTTCAACCTCCTATGGTGGACTCTTGTCATCGATTCTCATTAGTAAGTTGCCCCCTGAGCTGCGTCTAATCATAAGCAGAGGGTTGAATGAAGGGGAGTGGGACTTTGAGTTGATGATGAAGATAGTGGAGAGAGAAGTTGAAGCAAGAGAGCGCTCTGTGGGAGCACCATTTACACAACCGAATAAGCCCCCTGGGAGGCCACCCCCTACTGCACTATCGTTGATGGCTGATGGTTCAGCTCAGGTCACCTGTGTGTATTGTGACCGCCCCCATTCCTCTAACTCCTGCCAAACAGTCACTGATCCAGAGGAAAGGAAGCGACTCCTTCGCACTAGTGGGCGTTGCTTTGTGTGTCTCAGACGACACCACATTAGCCGAAACTGCCGATCACCTGCCCGATGCTCCAAGTGCCGTGGAAGACATCATACCAGCATCTGTTCGAATTCAAGCGCATGGCCGATGACAGGCACCTTACCGAGCAACCAAGCTGCTGGGGACACATTCATTTGCTGGTCGAACCATTCAGGTTCCAACCACATCTTCGATGTGTGTGAACTCTCACACACCCATCCTATTACAAACAGCAAGGGCTGTCGTTTACGATGCAAATCAGCCCAGATCCACTCCCTCACTAGAGGTGAGGGCCATTCTTGACCTGGGAAGCCAAAGATCATATGTGACAGCACGTGTACGGGAGGCACTCAATATGAGGAAGGTGCGTTCAGAGTCCATGATCATCAAAACGTTTGGCTCGGACAAAGAGGACAAAAGGACTTGTGATGTCGTTGAATTGGGGATCGTGACCAAGAATGGTGAACCCGTGACTCTGTCCGCTGTAGTCATCCCCCACATTTGTGACCCTGTTCGCATGCAACCCATCTCCTCCTTTAGGAATGCGTATGAGCACCTCTCAGGACTGGAATTGGCCGACTCGGGGGGCATCACTGGTGAGCTAGAGATTGATATTCTCATTGGCTCTGACCATTACTGGAGATTGGTCACTGGTAGAGTGTTAAGGGAGTGAGTGGACCTACTGCGGTCGAAACTCAACTCGGATGGGTGCTGTCTGGTCCTGTGGAGGAAGCGCCGCCTGAAACCATGATGATCAACTTCGTTGCTACACATACCACCCATTCCTTGAGGGTTGACACATTTACTGAGCAGGAAAGTCTGGATGCTGGATTGAGAAGATTTTGGGAGTTGGACTCCCTTGGCATTCTAAAGAATGTTTATGAGAAGTTCACCCAACAGATATTCCTTAAGCAAGGGAGATATGAAGTGCACCTACCGTGGAAGGAATCTCACCCTCCCCTACCTGACAACTATGAGTTGTGCCGTAAGCGGCTGGATGGATTGCTCAAGAGGCTGAGACAGAACCCAGAGCGACTGCTGCAGTATGATGCGGTCATAAGAGACCAACTACGTCAGGGAGTGGTGGAAGTTGTTGCTAATCCTACCCAGTGTGAAGGATGAGTTCACTACCTCCCGCACCATGCAGTTGTCCGACAGGATAAGCAGACCACGAGACTGAGGGTGGTCTACGATGCCTCTGCGAGGGCAGATGGCCCTTCTCTCAACGACTGTCTTTATACAGGCCCCAATTTTGGACAAAGTATACTAGACATCCTCCTCAGATTTAGGCTTCACAATGTAGGCCTTGTTGGAGACGTGGAGAAGGCCTTTCTCATGGTGTCCGTTGCTGAGTGTGATCGAGACGTACTGAGATTCTTGTGGATCAAGGATGTTACAGAAGTACCATCCGAGATAGCAGTCATGCGATTCACGCGGGTCGTCTTTGGAGTCTCCTCCAGCCCATTCCTATTGAATGCCACCATCGACAACCATATGGAGAAGTTCAAGTCAATTGACCAACCATTTGTTGAGAAGTTCCGCCGATCCATCTATGTTGATGATCTCACTGCCGGGTCCCATGATGTAGAGAGTGCCTTTGAGTTCTATCTCAAATCCAAGTTGCGTTTGGCCGAAGCAAGCTTTAACCTGAGAAAGTTTGACACCAACTCACCAGAACTACGCTGGAGGATCAGTAAAAGCGAGCAGATGTTGCCTCGAGAAAATGACCAAGAAGTCTCAGGCGAAGTACAGACACCACTCTGTGACCAATGTCTGGAATCAGTTGAACGACAAGTGCTTGGAGTGAGATGGAACGTCATCGATGACCAACTCATCTTTGACATCAGGCTCATCCCAGTCTGTTTGGATCTCACACAGTTGCTGGAAGAGTAGTTTGAAACGCACAGTGATTGGACAGATAAGTCCCAGTGGGTCAAAGAATCTAGTGGCAAGGCTGACAGCATTTCGTTTGGTGGGTTGGGTCTCCTATCTGACTCACTATTTCGTGCTTGGTCACCCTTAATCCCTCTCATAGTATACTCTAATAGAGGCATGTCTTCCCTGAATGGATCCCCTTTTCCTGCCACAATATGCATATGCCTCACCGCAGACAAGTAAGTCTTAATCGTTTGGTGTTTCAGGTTATCCTTCACCAAAAATGCTACATAACGGCACAAAATGCTCTCTAATAATCAATGAATTGTGGTCTTATAGGAAGTTAAGCAGGGAAATCGAAGCCTTCATACTAATCCTGACCATTTTTAAATGGATGTGGCCCACCATTAAGGTAAAACGGGGTAATTCCGGTCACTCTTTGAATCTTACAAGTTTACTCAAACACAGTGCCAAAAGTACACAATGAAGAGCTTGCTGAACAGTAGTTGCTGAGCTGACACTACTAAGTGTGTACTACCTGCTGCAAACAACTAGCTTCAATCGGCGGTTCACGTACATACGAAAATTATTAAAAGTTGTGTTCTAAATATGAGAAAATACAAGTAATGGGGGTATTTCCAGTAACCTTTGATAGCCATGCTCAACACGGAAACTATGATGGTGGTGCTTGTTTGTCATTTTTACGACGTTTGCAAGTATAAGGCGTTGCCCAAGACAATTCCCGGCGGGAGTTTTGAAAAGCTATCTGTAGTAAAAGAAAGTTAACCTAAGGGCCTCTGAAGAGCGGGAGGAAGCAATCCAGGCTGCAACCAAGGCTGTTAGTGAGGGGCAGAGCAATGCCCCAGTACTGTTAATCCGACTTGATCGATTAGCTGTCCCCAGGGATGTTGCAATGTTTTGAATCACCTATGCGTTTTTCATCCACCACCTATGCAAGTAGGCTGTGCAGGAGTTTAATAGCGCGTGATGCCAGATCTAGATCTGCGCAAAGGAAGTAAGGACTCTACTTTGCTGACATGTTGTAGCTAAGTGTTGCCACTATACATACAGCACGTATAGTGTACGTGTATAAGAACACAATCGACGTAGGAGCTAAACCAAAAGCTTGCTAAAATTATGCCCAGAAGACGCTCGCCACGGGGCGTTTCCTCGAGGAAAAACACAGGGGTTAAAGGGGGGAGGGCATTTGCTCGAAGGGGGCGTATTTTCAGGAGCTTACGGTACTAAGCAAATTGGGGGTGGGGCTAAATGGGTGGAGTTATCATAACACAAACTAGGGGGATGGGCGAACCAATCTACCGTCTCCCACAGACTCACTGTCGTCACGTGCGTCTGGGAAGCTTGTTCAGCAGTAGATGTTTCTGTACCGAAGACTCTTGATAACAGTCTCCTTGCTGAGTGCGACACAACTAATGTCTTGGCTAGTGTTCACCTTGTGCGTGAGTGTTCAACTAGAGCTTGCTAGATGGCCTCACAAACTGATAATAATAACCTCATTCGTCTCCTTTCAGTCACACATGGCCATTTGTCTCTTAGAAGACATTCAACTGAAGAACAAGGATGAAGAGCGTCAGTGGAATCTGCATGTGCCTAGGAAGTTATGGGGACTCCTGGGAGTGAAACATCGTACAGAGGAGCTGAGAATAGTTACCACAAAATGGGGTTTAGTATACTAAACTGCTAATTTACACAGGCAAAAGCTGGCCTGGAAACATGGTAGGTGATGAGATGCTAGCTCATCTCAACTTTTTCGTGCTACTTACCCCCTCTCCTCCTCCTCCTTCTACTCCTGCTCTCTCCAATACCAGGAGGACCAACTCGGCTACATCTGCATGTATGATAAACAACAACTGTCAAACTGCTCTAGCCTCCATTAGTACTCTTCTGAAGCTACTGTATGCCTATGTGTATGTATGCTAACATGTTTTCACTGTATGCTTCTATCGACTTTGCGGTGAAGCGATAGTTCCTAAGCAGAAAGCATCTGTAAAGCATCTGTACGTGGATAAGGGCTCTTTCACTGGCTGCCTACAAGCTTTGGCAAGCCATAAATTTGTGTTACGACACTTGCGAAGCTATATTCAAAAATCGTCCCAGCATATGGTTGAAGTGACAAACACTGGTGTCAGAAGGCCTAAGGAAGAAGCTAGGAAAGCTGTCTTGGGCGATTTTGTATGAGACAGTATACAAGATGTCACTGTTTACGACCACATGATAGTGACTGTCATTTGACGTATGCTCCATGTGAGCTCTATGCCCTAATTAAGCACATGCATGAACAGTGGATACCAGGCCCTTTTCTCTTATTTTTCAAATGGTCCTAGGAACGAGGCTGATACCATGCCAGGCTCATGAGCCAGCCGTATTTTTCTTTATTTCCGATGGGAGGAGCGAGAGGGAGAAAAATACGTCTGGACACTCTGGCCAGCTTCCCGTGGACATCCGCACTAATGTATGAGGTTCAAATCTGATTGGTCCATTCTAAATTAACCACATAACTTCCTGCATACCAATCCGTATACTACTCGCTTACGATTACGATACTGACTTTGCTTTGGGTTTTATACTCCACAGGCGCATGACACGGACCTTGCCAGTGCAAGAACAGCATCAAGACAACTTACTCTTGAATTCTCGATCGCCGGAAGCCGCAGCTGTGGCCATCTTTCAAGAAGGTGAAATTACAGACCGCGTCCACTCTCGAGACGACTCTTTTTTTTTTATTCAACGTGTACTAGCGGGATCGTTCTGAATGAGCTGCCTGTCGCAACAGCTTGCCAGTGTGGGCACAAGCTTCACAAAAGAGCAACACCTAGCTAGATAAATGGCATACCATGCACGTGACCTGCAGCCGTGAACGCAATTATTACATTCCTTCGTGGCACGGGAAGCTGGCCAGAGTGTCCAGACGTATTTTTCTCTTCCTCTTGCTCCTCCCACCGGAAATAAAGAAAAATATGGCTGGCTCGCGAGACTAATACGTACCATGCTAGCACATAATTAAAGTAAAATGGTCGCAACATACACAGTATACTGTGACAAACACAATGGCTGACAGGCAGAGAAAATTAGTATCGTTCCCAGGCCTTCCATACCTCTATTTTGATCGTTTGCAGTTTTTGCATACTGGGAAGGCCTGGGAACCACGCTAGAGAAAATAGAGCCTAGCACACACTTTGTGCGTGCTCTAGGAATTAAAATTTTAGCAGAGTATTTCTGTTACATCTTTACCACCTTTGACCAATCTGTTTGTGAGGCTGAGGTACCAAATTTTGCCAAAATAGAAGGGAGCAACTAAATTGCTACGTTTTGTTACCAAACCAGCATATATGTAGTATGGACCAGTAGGCCACCTAGCCTTGCTACAAGGCCTTACACAGTGTTTGTTAGTGCCAGCTTTCCAATGGTTGCAGTACGATAAAGCAGGAGAGGGCCTGGTATGACTAAACACAAAGGCAGCATTTCACATATTGTTCAACTGATTGTACATTCAACACGTGATGGTTAGCTCACTCGCAAAAGACAGCTGCACAAAGAGACACTACCTTCTGACTGCATTTTCTGCATGAGAAAGCATCCCCATCTCCCGTTCACTGCAGAACAGGCCTGGTATTGGCCGAAACACATCCTACACTGTGGGTGATTTTGCAAAACATCTAAATCTGCCTTTTTTTAAAAGGAGATGTGGTTCACTGGCTGTTCATACAGTATTCAGTACTATCCTGGTAGCTACATGTAGTTAATATTAGGTAGCTGTACCTTGATATTGTGTAAGATATCCTCCTTTTCTTCCCGCTATGCTACCAGTTCCTAGAATGCAAAAATGAAATGTGTAAATGCAGGTTTTTGCATCAACGTAATGTAATAAAATTTTCCAGGAGAAAGGGGAGGAAGGAGAAGAGGGCAAGGAAGAGGAGGTGCAGAAGGAAGAGGGGGTGGGGAAGGAAGAGAAGAGGCAGGAGGAAGACAAAGGCAAAGAGGAAGAGAACAGGAGGAATACGTACAGGGCGAAAGAGGGAGAGAGGAGAAAGAGGAAGAGGAGGTGGAAGAGAAATCGAAAGAGAAGGAGGAGAGAGAGACAAGAGGGAGGAAAGAGATGCTATGGACTGGGGTATGATGATATTGTAAATGTATTAAACACCTGTAGCAGAAAAGGGAGGTGGGCACTAGATGCATAATATTAGGCATGTACCATAGATCGGGAAATTTTACATATTATAACGGGACTCCAGTGTCAACTAGGAGCTCAACCCAGACATCAATCAAGTCTAAACAGTCTTTAGACTTACCCTTGGATAGAGTGCCTATATAGTGTTCCACATTTATTTTGAGATCGATGTTGTTGACATAGAATTCCGTGATGCTCACTTTGTCATTACCAACATGTGTGGCAGTCTCGGATAGAAATCGAACATTATTCTGTTGCATATTTCGACCGCGTTACCGCGTTCAAAGTGCTGCAGCACAGAATTCGCGCTATTGCGCTCGGACACGGTAACATGGTCGAATTGTGCAACGGAATAATGTGATTTTCCATGGATGTACAATCTTGTTGCTGGAAGAAATGACGGTGCAGTTCACTGGTGTCATTTTAGGGGCTCATAAGCACAGTTAGCTTCTCCCAATCGCTCATTTACAGGGTTTTGACAGCACATTGCATCGTTTCTATAAGGTTATGACCCCCAAAACCTAATAAATTGGACTTCCAAGAAGAGCAAATCCCATACATATTTCATCAGCCATAATATTATCTACAGAGGGACACTGCAGTAGTGTAAAAAGTTGGGGGGACCTTCTACACTGGGGCAGGGGCCAGTTGATATGGGGGGATATGCCGGCCATCTACATGTACAATCACTGGATTGGACTGGTGGACTCCGCTAAAATCTCTATTTTTCGCCTCCACCTGGCTTTGGTATCACCAAGTTTCATGGGCCTGGTGGACGGAAAAATAGATTTTAGCTGAGTCCATCAGTCCAGTGCACTATTCCACAAGTGCACACGCGGAGATATCCTGAGGTACGTGAAGAAATTATGATTCCCCATCCCCAAGTCTAATGCCTAGTGAACGTATGATCTCGCGTAGTCTAGTGTATTATGCACTAGGCTACGCGAGATCATACGGTTTCATAGCTTACAAAGCCTTATGCCTTGAGGCTGCAACTTGTACTGTCGTCCCGTCCATGCGAGGCAGAATCGTTGAGTGACTCGACATTTGAATAAGGTCACGTGAGAGAACCTACTTGGATCCAGATCCAGACAAACATTCCATTCTGCATATTCTGATTCCGGACTCTCCCACAACGTTGAACTCCACGTGTCCTAACTGCGCATACTTTCCGTAAACCTCTCTGTATATGTATAATTACGTAATAAAAACATAATAATATGAATAATTCATTGCGTAACTTCGCGCGTGCATTCAACACTCCCGTAAAGAGAGGTTGTTCTGTTATTGGATTGGTGACGGTATGAACCAAATAAAGCTAACAGAATATCAAACCGTGCACCAAAATGCCAATATCGGAGGTACATGCATGTTGGCCACCCAAGTATGTGTATGGCGTTCTTGATTTGAGTGTTGATCATGAATGTGGAGGTGGAAGGGAATGCTAAAACCAGTGGTTTTTCCCTTCCACCTCTACATTCATGATCAACACTCAAATCAAGAACGCCATACACATACTGGAGTGGCCAACATGCATGAACCTCTGATATTGGCATTTTGGTGCGTATTTTGATATTCGGTTAGCTTTGTTTGGTTCATATCGTAACCAATCCACGAACAAACTCAAAATCTTAAGATTTTAAGTTTGTTCATGGATTGGTGACGGTATGAACCATATAAAGCTAACGGAATATCAAACTATCCACCAAATTGCCAATATCGGAGGTACATGCATGTTGGCCACCCAAGTATGTGTATGGCGTTCTTGATTTGAGTGTTGATCATGAATGTGGAGGTGGAAGGGAAAGCTGAAACCAAGATTTTGATTTTGTTCATGGATTGGTGACGATATGAACCAAATAAAGCTAACCGAATATCAAAATAATCCCAATACTGGAGGTACATGCATGTTGGCCACCCAAGTATGTGTATGGTGTTGTTGATTTGAGTGTTGATCATGAATGTGGAGGTAAGAAAACCAGGGAATGCTAAAACCAAGATTTTGAGTTTGTTCGTGGATTGGTTACGATATGAACCAAACAAAGCTAACCGAATATCAAAATACGCACCAAAATGCCAGTATCAGAGGTTCATGCATGTTGACCACTCCAGTATGTGTATGGCCTGCTTGATTTGAGTGTTGATCATGAATGTAGAGGTGGAAGGGAAAAACCAAGATTTTAAGTTTGTTCATGGATTGGTGACGGTATGAACCATATAAAGCTAACGGAATATCAAACTATCCACCAAATTGCCAATATTGGAGGTACATGCATGTTGGCCACCCAAGTATGGCTATGGCCTGCTTGATGTGAGTATTGACCATGCATGTAGAGGTGGAAGGGAATGCTAAAACCAAGATTTTGAGTTTGCTCATGGATTGGTGACGGTATGAACCAAATAAAGCTAACCGAATATCAAACTAAGCACCAAATTGCCAATATCGGAGGTGCATACATGTTGGCCACCCAAGTATGGGTATGGCCTGCTTGATGTGAGTGTGAATGTGGAGGAGGAAGGGAACGCTAAAACCAAGATCTTGAGTTTGTTCATTGAAATACAAATAAATTTACAATTCAGATTCCACTTCAGGCTGCAGATGAACAAGCCCAATCATTGGGGCTACATCAGTGGTCAGGTTAGCCAGCATCTCTTGCTTTAGGTATTTGATGAACACTCTGTCCACTGGCTTTGCAAGCCGTGTAGCTATCAGTTTTTTGGGGGGCAACTTACTGGAAGATTGGCCTACATGGTTACGATATGAACCAATAAAGCTTACCGAATATAAAACTATGCACCAAAATGCCAATATCGGAGGTACATGCATGTTGGCCTCCCAAGTATGTGTATGGTCTGCTTGATCTGAGTGTTCATCATGAATGTAGAGGTGGAAGGGAACGCTAAAGGGAAGATTTTGAGTTTGTTCATGGATTGGTTACGATATGAACCAAGTAAAGCTAACCGAATATCAAAATACGCACCATAATCCCAATACCGGAGGTACATGCATGTTGGCCACCCAAGTATGTGTATGGCCTGCTTGATTTGAGTGTTGATCATGAATGTGGAGGTGGAAGGGAAAATCTTGGTTTTAGCATTCCCTTCCACCTCTACATTCATGATCAACACTAACATCAAGCAGGCCATACCCATACTTGGGTGGCCAACATGCATGTACCTCCGATATTGGCAATTTGGTGCATAGTTTGATATTCGGTTAGGTTTATTTGGTTCATACCGTCACCAATCCATGAACAAACTCAAAATCTTGGTTTTAGCGTTGAGTTTGTTCATGGATTGGTGACAATATGAACCAAATAAAGCTAACCGAATATCAAACTATGCACCAAAATGCCAATATCGGAGGTACATGCATGTTGGCCACCCAAGTATGTCTATGGTGTTCTTGATTTGAGTGTTGTTTGTGAATGTAGAGGTGGAAGGGAACGCTAAATATCGGAGGTACATGCATGTTGACCTACCAACTATGTGTATGGTGTGCTTGATTTGAGTGTTGATCATGAATGTAGGGGTGGAAGGGAACGCTAAAACCAAGATTTTGAGCTTGTTCATGGATTGGTGACGACATGAACCAAATAAAGCTAACCGAATATCAAACTATGCACCAAAATGCCAATATCAGAGGTACATGCATGTTTGCTACCCAAGTATGTGTATGCCCTGCTTGATTTGAGTGTTGATCATGAATGTAGAGGTGGAAGGGAACGCTAAAACCAAGATTTTGAGTTTGTTCATGGATTGGTGACAGTAGGAACCAAATAAAGCTAACCGAATATCAAACTATGCACCAAAATGCCAATACCGGAGGTACATGCATGTTGGCCACACAAGTATGTGTATGGCGTTCTTGATTTGAGTGTTGATCATGAATGTGGAGGTGGAAGGGAACGCTTAAACCAAGATTTTGAGTTTGTTCATGGATTGGTGACGATATGAACCAAATAAAGCTAACCGAATATCAAAATATGCACCAAAATGCCAATACCGGAGGTACATGCATGTTGGCCACCCAAGTATGTGTATGGCGTTCTTGATTTGAGTGTTGATAATGAATGTGGAGGTGGAAGGGAACTCTAAGAGTGGTATACAAGGGTTGGTGGCTATGGTTGCCAGGAGACGGCATAGCTCGGAGCCAAGTGCTTCCACAAGTTCAGCCTATATTGGCATTTTGGTGCATAGTTTGGTATTTGGTTAGCTTTATTTGGTTCATATCTTAACCAATCCATGAAACAACTCAAAATCTTGGTTTTCTCTCTCCAGCTGCTGCTCTGGGAGGGCTATGAAGCAGAGAGTGTGGGGGTAGGAATTCGCTACCAGCCTCACATCATTCGTACGAGTTACATGCATGTTGGCCACCCAAGTATGTGTATGGCGTGCTTGATTTGAGTGTGGAAGGGAATGCTAAAACCAAGCTTTTGAGTTTGTTCATGGATTGGTTACGGTATGAACCAAATAAAACTAACCAAATATCAAACTATGCACCAAATTGCCAATATCGGAGGTACATGCATGTTGGCCACCCAAGTATGGGTATGGCCTGCTTGATGTGAGTGTTGATCATGAATGTAGAGGTGGAAGGGAATGCTAAAACCAAGATTTTGAGTTTGTTCATGGATTGGTGACAATATGAACAAAATAAAGCTAATCAATATCAAACTATGCACCAAAATGCAAATATCGGAGGTTCATGCATGTTGGCCACCTAAGTATGTATATGTCCTGCTTGATATGAGTGTTGATTATGAATGTAGAGGTGGAAGGGAACGCTAAAACCAAGATTTTGAGTTTGTTCATTGATTGGTGACGGTAGGAACCAAATAAAGCTAACCGAATATCAAACTATGCACCAAAATGCCAATACCGGAGGTACATGCATGTTGGCCACCCAAGTATGTGTATGGCCTGCTTGATTTGAGTGTTGATCATGGGAACGCTGAAACCAAGATTTTGAGTTTGTTCATGGATTGGTGACGATATGAACCAAATAAAGCTAACCGAATATCAAACTATGCACCAAAATGCCAATACCGGAGGTACATGCATGTTGGCCATCCAAGTATGTGTATGGCCTGCTTGATTTGAGTGTTGATCATGGGAACGCTGAAACCAAGATTTTGAGTTTGTTCATGGATTGGTGACGATATGAACCAAATAAAGCTAACCGAATATCAAAATATGCACCAAAATGCCAATACCGGAGGTACATGCATATTGGCTACCCAAGTATGTGTATGGCGTTCTTGATTTGAGTGTTGATCATGAATGTGGGGGTGGAAGGGAACGCTAAAAGCAGATAATTGAGGGTTGGATAGCGAGGGTCCACCGTACAGGCCAAATGCCTCATTTGGTAGATAGAGCTGTGGGCATGAACTTGAAATGACCGATGTGAAGAAGTTTGTAGTATGGCTACCTATGAATGTGATCCTGGTTGAATACACACACCAGAGCAACAATACACATCATAAACACACACTCAGAAACTGATGGTGATATGTATGCAACCTCATTAGCGTTCCCTTCCATATCTACATTCATGATCAACACTCCAATCAAGCAGACGATCCACATACTTGGGTGGCCAACATGCATGTACCTCCGATATTGGCATTTTGGTGCATAGTTTGATATTCGGATAGCCTTATTTGGTTCATATCGTAAGCATCCATTAACAAACTCAAAATCTTAAAACCAAGATTTTGAGTTTGTTCATCGATTGGTGACGGTATGAACCAAATAAAGCTAATCAAACTATGCATCAAAATGACAATATCGGAGGTACATGCATGTTGGCCACCCAAGTATGTGTATGGCGTTCTTGATTTGAGTGTTGATCGTGAATGTAGAGGTGGAAGGGAATGCTAAATCCAAGATTTTGAGTTTGTTCATGGATTGGTTACGATATGAACCAAATAGAGCTTACTCAATATCAAACTATGCACCTAAATGACACCAAAATGCAAATATCGGAGGTTCATGCATGTTGGCCACCCAAGTATGTATATGTCCTGCTTGATATGAGTGTTGATTATGAATGTAGAGGTGGAAGGGAACGCTAAAACCAAGATTTTGAGTTTGTTCATGGATTGGTGACGGTATGAACCAAATAAAGCTAACCGAATAATCAAACTATGCACCAAAATGCCAATACCGGAGGTACATGCATGTTGGCCACCCAAGTATGTGTATGGCATTCTTGATTTGAGTGTTGATCGTGAATGTAGAGGTGGAAGGGAATGCTAAATCCAAGATTTTGAGTTTGTTCATGGATTGGTTACGATATGAACCAAATAGAGCTTACTCAATATCAAACTATGCACCTAAATGACACCAAAATGCAAATATCGGAGGTTCATGCATGTTGGCCACCTAAGTATGTATATGTCCTGCTTGATATGAGTGTTGATTATGAATGTAGAGGTGGAAGGGAACGCTAAAACCAAGATTTTGAGTTTGTTCATGGATTGGTGACGGTATGAACCAAATAAAGCTAACCGAATAATCAAACTATGCACCAAAATGCCAATACCGGAGGTACATGCATGTTGGCCACCCAAGTATGTGTATGGCGTTCTTGATTTGAGTGTTGATCATGAATGTGGAGATGAAAGGGATGGATTGGTGACGGTATGAACCAAATAAAGCTAAACAAATATCAAACTATGCACCAAAATTCCAATATCGGAGGTACATGCATGTTGGCCACCCAAGTATGTGTATGGCGTTCTTGATTTGAGTGTTGATCATGAATGTGGAGATGAAAGGGAACGCTAAAACCATGATTTTGACTTTCTTCATGGTTTGTTTACGATATGAACCAAATAAATCTTACTGAATATCAAACTATGCACCAAAATGACACCAAAATGCCAATATCGGAGGTTCATGCATGTTGGCCACCTAAGTATGTGTATGGCGTTCTTGATTTGAGTGTTGATCGTGAATGTAGAGGTGGAAGGGAACGCTAAATCCAAGATTTTGAGTTTGTTCATGGATTGGTTACGATATGAACCAAATAAATCTTACTGAATATCAAACTATGCACCAAAATGACACCAAAATGCCAATATCGGAGGTTCATGCATGTTGGCCACCTAAGTATGTGTATGTCCTGCTTGATATGAGTGTTGATCATGAATGTAGAGGTGGAAGGGAACGCTAAAACCAAGATTTTGAGTTTGTTCATGGATTGGTGACGGTATGAACCAAATAAAGCTAAACAAATATCAAACTATGCACCAAAATTCCAATATCGGAGATACATGCATGTTGGCCTCCCAAGTATGTCTATGGTCTGCTTGATTTGAGTGTTGATCATGAATGTAGAGGTGGAAGGGAACGCTAAAACCAAGATCTTGAGTTTGTTCATAGATTGGTGACGGTATGAACCAAATAAAGCTAACCAAATATCAAACTATGCACCAAAATGCCAATATCGGAGGTAAATGCATGTTGGCCACCCAAGTATGTGTATGGCCTGCTAGATGTGAGTGTTAATCGTGAATGTAGAGGTGGAAGGGAACGCTAAAACCAAGATTTTGAGTTTGTTCATGGATTGGTTACGATATGAGCCAAATAAAGCTCACCGAATATCATGGCGTACGGTAGTACGCCATATGTAGGGATGACCCCGAAAAAAAATGGCGGCCACATTCAAAGTGCACAAATGACACGCTCGAAATGTCCGCGTTAGATAAGTCAACGGCCTCCATGAGCCATATCAGACATTATCGAGTGCTTCCATGGGCAACAGGATCGTTAAATTTGCTGGAAAGCATCGCTAAGTACCTGACAGTCAAGTCGCTAAAAAAGGCAAATCGTCTATCTTCTGACTTCTTCTTCTTCTTCTTCTTCTTCTTCTTCTTTTGCTCACCACGATAGCACGACAACGGCTGAAGCTATTACAACGATTCAAACGCGAAAGATCAGCATAAATTACTGGGTATTGTACCCACCACTCATCGTTCTCAAAGAAAGAAGTCGAATTAATCGGCGATTCTCAGGTAACCCCACGCTTATGCTTGCTGCTATACGCCATTTTGTTAGAATAGAATATTCATAGCGATTACGTCAACAGAAGTTCAACAGCTACAGCACGTGAAGTTGGCATGCAGCTGCGGTTATTCTACTTCCGTAGAGAACTTGACGATCGATTGATTCCCAAACGATTGCATATGTTGCTACTTTCATACAGCAGTTGACGTACTTGTGCTGGATTTGACAAGGAACGCAGTATGCGTAACGTCCACAAGAAACGGGCGCGGGATAAGCAGAACTATCTGCGAAACAAAGAAAGCAAAAGGCAAGCGTCCCGTAACAAGTACTGGAAGAACCCGGAAAAACACTCTTACTCTCCAAGGGTTCCTTTACCACAGTTATGCCTTACCTCTTTATGACCTATGTACCTGCCACCCACCATACACAACCTACGCACACCTGCCCACAATGTATAACCAGCTATAGAAACTGTTCCTTGGACAACACACAACATACAGTGTTACAACCCTGTCATACAACAGAACAGGTAGACAGTCATGTATATACCACAGTGCCTTAGAACAACCACTCACACACACATGCACATACCCAATTAGACAACAGTTACACCCATGATTCCATTGTCAAGTGGATAAGTGCAAACAGCTAACATCCTCCAGAAATCCATCAACATCAACAATAAACTACATAACAAGTCATTTCACTTGGGGTGTGGTTACACAACAACAAAAAAAAAAAAAACAGAAACAAGTCACAAAAAAGTTTGCCAAACGCAAACAAGCACATGTAGGGATGAAATCCTCAAAAACCAACCAAACAAGACGGGAACGACACCACAATACTTTTACACCATCCCTACATCTTGTGCCATTTTGCCACCTGTACACAACACAAAACCCTCTACATTTGTACTTATTAGCCCACACCAACCACAAACAAACATAGTACTTCACTCCATTCAACTATCTCACAAAATAACCCATCCTTCACAAAGCATTACAAAATTACCACTACTCACTTCACAGCCACCTGTATACAAGACAACCCATATCTATCATGCTAAACAGGCATAAAACTTAACAACATAATGCACATTCCAACATAACACACACACTCACCACTCCTCACTCACTCCACACCTTCTACACACAACTTGGACCATACCTGCTACACTCAGTAGCAACCACCAACAACACAACATACTCACTATGCACAACACACCCACGCCACACCCTTCCATCTACAAGACAACCCTCTTCTACACACAACTAAAAAACAAATACAAACACACAGTTTTGGCAAAATGGCACAAGATGTAGGGATGGTGTAAAAGTATTGTGGTGTCGTTCCCGTCTTGTTTGGTTGGTTTTTGAGGATTTCATCCCTACATGTGCTTGTTTGCGTTTGGCAAACTTTTTTGTGACTTTCAAACAATGCACCAAAATGCCAACACCGGAGGTACATGCATGTTGGCCACCAAAGTATGTGTATGGCGTTCTTGATTTGAGTGTTGATCATGAATGTGGAGGTGGAAGGGAACGCGAAAACCAAGATTTTGAGTTTGTTGATGGATTGGTTACGATATGAACCAAATAAAGCTAACCGAATATCAAACTATGCACCAAAATGCCAATATTGGAGGTACATGGATGTTGGCAACCCACGTATGTGTATGGCGTTCTTGATTTGAGTGTCAATGTAGAGGTGGAAGGGAACGCTAAAACCAAGATTTTGAGTTTGTTCATGCACTGGTGACGATATGAACCAAATAAAGCTTACCGAATGTGAAACTATGCACCAAAATGCCAATACCGGAGGTACATGCATGTTGGCTACCCAAGTATGTGTATGGCCTGCTTGATTTGAGTGTTGAGTGTTGATCATGAATGTAGAGGTGGAAGGGAATGCTAAAATCAAGATTTTGAGTTTGTTCATGGATTGGTGACCATATGAACCAAATAAAGCTAACCGAATATCAAACTATGTACCAAAATGCCGATATCGGAGGTACATGCATGTTGGCCACCAACTATGTGTTAATGTCTGCTCAATTTGAGTGTTGAGTGTGAATGTAGAGGTGGAAGGGATTGAGTTTGTTCATGGATTGGTGACGATATGAACCAAATAAAGCTAACCGAATATAAAAATATGCACCAAAATGCCAATACCTAAGCTACATGCATGTTGGCCACCCAAGTATGGGTATGGCCTGCTTGATTTGAGTGTTGATCATGAATGTAGAGGTGGAAGGGAATGCTAAAATCAAAGGCAACGCTAAAACCAAGATTTTGACTTTCTTCATGGTTTGTTTACGATATGAACCAAATAAAGCTAACCGAATATCAAACTATGCACCAAAATGCCAATACCGGAGGAACATGCATGTTGGCCACCCAAGTATGTGTATGGCGTTCTTGATTTGAGTGTTGATCATGAATGTGGAGGTGGAAGGGAACGCTAAAACCATACCAAGATTTTGAGTTTGTTCATGGTTTGTTTACGATATGAACCAAATAAAGCTAACAGAATAATCAAACTATGCATCAAAATGCCAATACCGGAGGTACATGCATGTTGGCCACCCAAGTATGTGTATGGCGTGCTTGATTTGAGTGTTGATCATGAATGTGGAGGTGGAAGGGAACGCTATAACCAGGAACGCTAAAACCAACATTTTGAGTTTGTTCATGGATTGGTGACGATATGAACCAAATAAAGCTAACCGAATATAAAAACATGCACCAAAATGCCAATACCTAAGCTACATGCATGTTGGCCACCCAAGTATGGGTATGGCCTGCTTGATTTGAGTGTTGGTCATGAATGTAGAGGTGGAAGGGAATGCTAAAATCAAAGGCAACGCTAAAACCAAGATATTGACTTTCTTCATGGTTTGTTTACGATATGAACCAAATAAAGCTAACCGAATATCAAACTATGCACCAAAATGCCAATACCGGAGGAACATGCATGTTGGCCACCCAAGTATGTGTATGGCGTTCTTGATTTGAGTGTTGATCATGAATGTGGAGGTGGAAGGGAACGCTAAAACCATACCAAGATTTTGAGTTTGTTCATGGTTTGTTTACGATATGAACCAAATAAAGCTAACAGAATAATCAAACTATGCATCAAAATGCCAATACCGGAGGTACATGCATGTTGGCCACCCAAGTATGTGTATGGCGTGCTTGATTTGAGTGTGAATGTAGAGGTGGAAGGGAACGCTAAAACCATGATTTTGAGTTTCTGCATGGTTTGTTTACGATATGAACCAAATAAAGCTAACCGAATATCAAACTATGTACTTGATCATGAATGTGGAGGTGGAAGGGAACGCTAAAACCAAGATTTTGAGTTTGTTCATGGATTGGTTACGATATGAACCAAATAAAGCTAACCGAATATCAAACTATGCACCAAAATGCCAATATTGGAGGTACATGCATGTTGGCCACCCACGTATGTGTATGGCGTTCTTGATTTGGGTGTGAATGTAGAGGTGGAAGGGAACGCTAAAACCAAGAATATGAGTTTGTTCATGCATTGGTGACGATATGAACCAAATAAAGCTAACCGAATATCAAACTATGCACCAAAATGCCAATACCGGAGGTACATGCATGTTGGTGACCCAAGTATGTGTATGGCATTCTTGATTTGAGTGTTGATCATGAATATGGAGGTGGAAGGGAACGCTAAAACCATACCAAGATTTTGAGTTCATGGTTTGTTTACGATATGAACCAAATTAAGCTAACCGAATAATCAAACTATGCATCAAAATGCCAATACCGGAGGTACATGCATGTTGGCCACCCAAGTATGTGTATGACCTGCTTCATTTTAGTGTGAATGTGGAGGTGGAAGGGAACGCTAAAACCAAAATTTTGAGTTTCTTCATGGATTGGTAACGATATGAACCAAATAAAGCTAACCGAATATCAAAATATGCACCAAAATGCCATTTTGGTACATAGTTTGATATTCGGTTAGCTTTATTTGGTTCATATCGTCACCAATCCATGAACAAACTCAAAATCTTGAGTTTAGCATTCTCTTCCACCTCTACATTCATGATCAACACTCAAATCAAGCAGGCCATACCCATACTTGGGTGGCCAACATGCATGTACCTCAGGTATTGCCAATATCGGAGGTACATGCATGTTGGCCACCATCTATGTGTTAATGTCTGCTCGATTTGAGTGTTGATCATGAATGTAGAGGTGGAAGGGAACGCTAAAACCAAGATTTTGACTTTCTTCATGGTTTGTTTACGATATGAACCAAATAAAGCTAACCGAATATCAAAATATGCACCACAATGCCAATACCTGAGGTACATGCATGTTGGCCACCAAAGTATGGGTATGGCCTGCTTGATTTGAGTGTTGATCATGAATGTAGAGGTGGAAGGGAATACTCAAATTTATATCAAATTACGGCTGGAGTAAGAGCCAATCAGCTCTTTTGCCAAAGATATGCGAAAGTCCTTGATGTTGTTGGTCTGAAGGTCAGTGTATAGTCGACGCAAGATGTATGCATTAGTAATTGCTACATCAAAAAGGAAGTAAAATATATACTTATAATACTTTCGGCTCTGGGCATTCATGTATGTTTTGCTCTCCCCTCTTTCTTTGAAGGTCTGGATGAGAGCAGAGGCACTGAACAGATATGTTTCAGCATTTGAAGTCTACACTGGTACAAAGGAGGACTCCGTAGAACGTGGATTAGGAGCAGATGTGGTAAAAAGCCTTACAGAGGATTTACACAACACTACCTCCACTTTGTGGACAACAGCACTCTTGCAGCACCTGGCACCCCTGATTACGACAAGCTTATGACAATGAGGATCAATCAAGGTTTGTCTTCATAATTATACACAATAATTATTCAGAATAATAATGTATTTCAAACAGTGACAATCATAGCCTCATCAATACTTATATCCCTCCCAGGTTCATATACTGCACCAAACTGCTCCGACAGTTTTGTAATGATGGGTCTGACTTTGCCATCATCTTCATCTAGAAATACATGATCGCTTGCGGCGAAGACCTGGGAACGAGTCTACTAGCTTGTGTCTGGTGGTCATTGCCTTACCTAGTACGAGTCGTTGCGTGGTTTGTACCCTACAAAGGTAGATTGGTAACGATGCAGCTCAAAGAACTGCTCCACTATCATGTCTAAAATTGCTTGTGTGAAGAAAAGGAAGACACAAATGAAAACGTACAAAGATTTTACCAACCTCATGGTATCACAACATTCTGTGGTGAAATCACCTGAACATCCTGTTCATCCTGTTTAGCCGACAATCACTAACTGTGAGTACTGCCTGAAGGCACGGGTAGGTCTGTTTATTAACTGTTCTAATAGTACTCCAACCACAGCTGTATTGGTGGACCGACAGCATTAACAGCACAAATGCCACATGGTTATGACAACTTCAGTTATTCCTGTACACAGAAAAACCATCAGATCTTGGTTCCAAGGCTGGCGAGTGTTCTGCATAGACCACCGATGATCAGTCATCGTCGCTTGAAATTCAATTCCGTAAGCTATTGCAATATCCTTGCATACTTCCGTGTTATGAATAATAAATTTAAGGCCTCCTTATTCGTTCTGAGTGCATTTGTTATATGTGCAGTTAGTACTATGTATCATTATTTAGTTCCAATCCAAACTTACCTGGACACCTAATCCAACTTCAAATTAATACTGTTCAGGTTAATTGAATCTGATTATACTAAGGTTGCCTACTCTAGTTCATTTTGGTCCCCACTGATCTAAGTTTATTATTCTCAGAGAGAAGATTAGGTCCCTAGCCTGCAGCGAGCCACATGAGTACGGCCGGCCAGTTTGCCGCACATGTACGCACGCACGTATTGATCAATCGATCACAGCCCACTGCTAGCTAGAGGTGCGGTTGTCATGGCGATGTATTTTGCTATGAAAGGATTGGTGCTACCTACCGTACACACGCATGTGATGTGTTTGTCACCGCGCATGTACGCACGTGCGTATTGATCAATTGATCACAGCTCAGCTGCTGGCTAGAGAAGTGCGGCTGTCATGGCGATGTACAAGCATATGTGGCAGTCCCTAATCGAAATCGAATATTATTCCGTTGCATATTTCGAACGCATCACCGAGTTTGACGCGCTACAGCGCTGAACTTCCACTAAGGGTGAGGCTCATACACGCTATGTAAATGCATGAATATCTGATATGTCTACGAAGCGTGTATGAGCCCTGCCCCTTGCGGAAGCTTAGCGCTACAGCGCGTCAAACTCGGCGATGCGCTAGAAATACACGACGGAATAATATATGATTTCTATCCGGGACTGCCAGTTCACCACGATTGTCAGTAGGTATTCCTGTTCGCTTTGAAAATTGCATTTTATTTTTCATGGCAGATAGTGTGAGCCTTTCTAATTGAGTTATCTTCTGTCAGTTTTTTTCCCCTGCAGAAAACGTTAGCAGATGACGTTCTCGGTTTGGGGCTAGTGTACTGGGTTGGCACATTCTCCATGTACCGTTCCTTACAATACATCATCGTTACGTCACATACTTTTGTTGTTTTACACCATGAACGTCTCAGTTAACGTGCAGGACAACAAAAACAAAGAACATGAGTGGCTCACAAAGCTTAACACAATGATGGCAAACAAGTTTGAAGAATTCAAAAAGTTTGTGAATGGTTAGCCAACAAGCAATGAAAAAACAATCTTTTCAGTGGATGGTAGAAGCAGTGAGTTACGGAACCCATATATCAACAAGGAAGCAACACTACAACAAGCCAATGACCTTCTAAACTTCAGTTCTATTGGTGAAAAGAAGTTCTTATAAAGGATATGAATACAAATTGCACCCAGAACATACATGTTTTATCCTCTGATATTTGTGCTTGGATATCAATTCCTGTCATTGGGGTTTAATGAAAATGGTAATGTTCCCACAAACACAACAAAACCTCCTTGATGGAACATGGCAAGTATTGGTGGTGGTATGCATTGGAGATCAGCTAACAGGTGCCATCAGCTTCATACTGGCTATCCTAAGTTGCCAATGACCACTTGGCATGTGCAGTGCACCGCAGTCGTCAGCAGTCCGACGTAGCCGAATGGTTAGGGCTTAGTGTTACAGTTAGGGTTAGGGTTAGGGCTAGGGCCAGGGAATGTGATTTTTCCGTTGAAGGATTTAGCAAAATTCTTTTCTGGCAGTGAGTGCACCGGCTGCTTCAGCCAATGACTTTAAGCCAGCATCAAATTATGGCTTAATCAGTGCAATCTGATAATTTTTCAGCATATGCCAATCCCCTCGAAAGGGAATAACCCATTTCAGTTCTTCACTATACTCGAATTTTAATGATTGCGAAATTTCATAGATTTTTCCATCCCCTTCCAGTATCAGCCACTGGTGTTTTTGCTCGACAATAAACTCTTGGAGTTCATGCAGCATATCCATCATTGTATCTTTGGTGTCAGCGACTGCATCTTTCACCTGTAGATAAATGATGTTAGAGCATTCTGTGTGTGTTACCCTAGTGACGGTGAACAACCCATGAAACAGCAGGCTAGAAACATGCACATAATTAGCTAGAGGGACAGGGGCAAGGACAGAGGGACATGGACAGGGACACGGACAGGGACAAAGACAGGGACAGGGATATATATCTCGAGATTGCTGCAGCTTATAAGGATTCCAAAAATGAGTGCAGCAATTCCAGGATTGCACAAATTCCTAGATTGTGCGGAACAATATATAGGCTTGTAAATCACATAAAATCAGTGAAAACTCAAACCTGGATTTCAAACAAACAATTACACATGCACATATACATAATTATAAAGTTAGCAGAAACCCAACAATGTCGAAACAAGCATCATTATATATATATATAATTATATAAAGTTATTGGCATGGGAACTCAAAAGTTAAAACAATTCAAGATGGCATCATGATTATAAATCAAGTTCAGCAATAGAACCACTCCCCACCTGATTTTTGGTTTTCTGATTCTTTTGCCCTTTCCTAAAGCGGGCGGGCTCTTCTCGATTAGCATCATCTTGATCAGAAACTTCCGTGGCATATGTCCAGTACTTGTGAGGTGACTTTCCAATTTCTGACTTGTGTTTGGCAGGTGACCTTGATTTCTTGGGTTTCTTTGGTGTGTTTTAATTAATGCTGGGGTTCCAGAAGGACTTCCCTGCCATTAGTCCAGACAGTACACAGAGTGATCAGCCATTACTTCTTGGGACAAAGCACAAGGACCAGGTTTGGTACTTTTGTGCCAAATTTGGTTTACTTCAATTATGGTTCAGTTCTCAAGCATGCTATCTAACTAGTGTGAAAAATATGAAGAGATGGGGCTTTGTCAGTATGTTGGCCTTTGCTTTTATGCATGATCCCTACCAAACTATTAGTGCAGTGTCATTCATTTGGTTCTTGTAGATCAATTGTAATGTCATGGTCTTCATGCAACACAGCCTTTCGTTAATCTACAGCACTTTCATCAGCTGTACAGGAGCCACTAGCATCACCTGGTATATATTGGGTAGCACAAAGGGTTTTTGTGTTAGTGGTAAACCGGCCATACACACTCATGAATTCCTTTCTCATTTATTTATTAATGTACCTATGTAAACAAGGGAATTCAACTTTACATCTGCGCTGTATATATACTTAGGTGTGTGTGTGTGTGTGTGTGTGTGTGTGCACGTGCATTACTCGTATCCTTGTTATTCCTTACTGGTTAGCCTCGTTCCCATGCAGGCTCTCCCCTCGCCCCAACGAAAAATAGAAAAGGAGGGGGAGAGCCTGGGACCGATTCGCACATGATATCGCGGCACGATGACTTTGCACTAACCATTAAATAACCAATGTCACTCACGTGAAGACCGCGAAGTAGCCTCGTACCCAGGCTCTTGGTAGGCGGGGAGAAAAAGAGCCTGGTATCCACTGTTCGCGCATGCGCGTAATTATTCCCTGCTGAGCACGTGTTCAGGCAATAGTGGGAGGGGAACGCGTAATACATATCCACGTGATTTATAGTGTGACGTATTATTTAGCAAGTATACTAGTATAGTAGCGTGCAGCGAAGAGCGAAAAAAAAACAACATACAGCTAGCGCTACACCGCCCTGACTCGCTATAAGTTGTTGCTAACAGTCTATGACAAACGGCAACACTTCGTATCACACAGACTTACCAGGCAGTAGTCGTATAAACACGTCTTTCCCCCAGCAAACGTCCAAACTGGAAGCTACCTGTACTTCCTTGAGACTCATATCAGAAGTACTGAGCCGTCGGAGGGAGCTGGAGGGCGAAGAAGAACGAACAACCGAAAGACTTCCATCGTCGGTCAGAAATTTGCGGACGATGTAGCGGTAAGTATACGTTATGGGTCTCAATACTTTCACGTCGTTTCATGCCCCCTCACGTGATATGTGTGGGTGGAGCTTGCATACCGTAGGTTCAAAGGGTAATTCGGCATGTAATAGTGGCAACATAATATAAAGATCTTGTCTACGCAGCTCGAGTCTACTCACTCTTGGTCTGTCGATGGTTCAAAGGAGGCAGATGGAAGCTCTGTCTAGAGGTTTAAGTAAGTTATGATACTGTCGTGAATGTGTGGACTGTGTGGCAGTGTCAATACAGCTCGTTTTTTGGTGCACTCAAGCTAAGTGTGTCTATACCCTCTGACGTCATTGCATGTGATGCGATCTCCCAGGCCTTTACTCACCATTTTTGAATACTGCAAGCAATCAAAATCTGAAGCCGGAGAAGGCCTGGAAACCAGGCTGTGCATTTTGTTTGCTTCCAACCCAGCCTGTTGCCAAGACTATGCCGTTTGCCACTTCCTCAGGCTCCTACAGTCGTTCCAATCCCTGGTAACCTCCTCTTGCTCATGGAGTATTTGGACACTGTATCACCTTAGATAGCCAAGCAGATCAAGTCTTGGACCAACGAAGACACAGTGCTGGCTCAAGTGCAAAGATTTGTGCTCCATGGTTGGCCTTCTCAAGAGCCAAGGGAGGAGTGCAGCAGAATTGGAGGAGGCAAGAGTTGAGTGTGCTGGATGGTTGTGTACTTTGGGGTGCAAGAGTGGTTGTTCCACCACCAGGAAGAGAGCGAGTAATCCAGGAACTGTGTGAGGTATACCCAGGCATTGCAAGGATGAAAAGCTTGGCAAGAAGCTGTGTGTTGTGGGCGAGCCTGGATGCAGACCTGGAAGCCGAAGTGCGGACGTGTCAGTCAAGTCGACCCTCAGAATTAGTCTCGTGCCCAGACCCTCTCGCACGTGCGAGAGGGTCTGGTGTTCTGAGTGACTTTTCTTGTCACATGGGCCGGGGTAGCTCCCCGATCTGAGAGCTCGAATCAGATTCTAGAACGCATAATTATATGTGCATGACGTAAGCGATCATATTTTGAACCGAATTGGAGGTAGAAAAAACTTACCTCGCAGCTCGTTCTCAGCTTTCCCAAGAAACTTCGTGGCCTTATCAAGCTTTTATAAACCATACCGTGCAGAAGTCTAAGTCGTCAGAAAACTTAAGTCTCAGATGTAAAATGTCATTATGACATTCTTTCTGCCATAGGCCCTGCCCCATGTGACAAGAAATGTCGCTCAGAACACCAGACCCTCTTTCTGCTTTTCAGGAGGGTCTGGGGACAAGACTACCCCACAATGACTGTGTTGATCTAAGTGGGAGAAGTGATATATTTGACCTTTGACTGATTAAAGTCGTTGAACCTCTATATCCGTTTTTGTATGTCTTCTGTTATTGTATATAAGTGGAAAGTTGTCAATTTTTTTTGTGTGAGTGCAGTGCAGTCTACAGTCTCTGATAACGAATATATAGTGCCATGCAAACATGCACATATACTGTTGCAATCACTGGTAGCCTCTAGCAAGCTGTACACCACAGAGTTTCACATGTAATCTCTGGACTGCACACTGACAGGTTATCATCTTAAATGATGTTTATAGCCTCATTCCCAAGGCCCCACTCAGCTGGCAAAAGCTGGACCTAGAGGCTAGAGGAACCAGGGAACAACGCTAAGGACACTCTGGTTCCATATGTACCGATCGATACTGCAGTGACCTCTGAAATAAATACAAACAACTGTACATGTGTACTACTGAAAGTTCCAATCGGTGCAATAAGTCCTGCAACATATACTGTTGCACTTCCATCTACACATTCATCATCTTCACAGTCGTGGCTGGTTGGCATCAAGGCAACTCCATCAGGTTTTGTTGCAAACTCATCAAAATTTTAGTTCAGTGCTGATCCCACAGTGCCTCAGTCCTCCAGCGCAAAGATGAATTTCACCGTCCTGTAGGTTGCCCGTGGAGGAAATCAGACATTACTGGTTGTAGCTTCCAGGTAGTGTTTCAGGCTGGCTGCATCTTCATTTCTGTTTCGTGGCAGGTTTAACCTCGGTTAGACATAGTGCGCTCGTGCCCTGACCCCACCCCCTCAGTGGGTCATGTGACAGGGGGACATGAAACGACGTGAAAGTAATGAGACCCTATACGTTATGAGGTCACGATTTTACGGATATAACATGATAGTTTCCGATTTCCCAAGATTTCTGGGAAATTAAGCGCATGCCCAAACAGTGGATACCAGGCTCTTTTTCCCCCGCCCACCGAGAGCCTGGGTACGAGGCTAACCGCGAAGTAGCCGTGAAGTACTCTCAGCTCAAGATTTTGTTATGACTCGTTTATTGTTGTGTAGCTATGTTGGAGCTTTAAAATGTGGTTGTGATTTTATTTTGTATGCCAGAGTGTAGCGCTAGCCAACTCAAGTCTTTCTTCATAGCCTCGTAGCAATTTTTAAAGCAGAGCATTGGGTAACAGTAAATAGCCAAAGTCTTACCTACGTACCCGGTACTTCTCCGCCGTTTCTATTTCGTCGGGGCGAGGGGAGATCCTGGGAACGAGGCTATTACTGGTATCGCTGGTGGATTTTAAGCAATTGTAGTATGGTGCCCATCGATGTATAACTGCCCTCAGCAACATAAGCACCGTAAAAGAACGCGAGAAAATGTGAGTTGCTCAGAGTTACGTGTTCTTTCATTGACACAGCAAGACATGCTGCAAGCAAGCTGATTCCTAACCCCAGTAGTCTTCTACCACTGCAAGAAGCACTCCAAAAGAGCAATCTATATGAACCTCTTAGCCTTCTGGACATCCCAGGGGAAGTGAACAAGCATGCGGGCGTGGGACGAGAAACAATATCATCAGTCGCAAGCTCTTTCATCAAGCCAACAAGAGTATTGTAGAGGTTATCTTTGTCTGGGAGTGAAAAGCCTTCCCCTGGGACACTTTTCAGGGTACACCAGGGGACGGACTACACAAACAGACAAGCCAGTCCTATTCCAGGCTAGTTGGCTCCAGACCCTTTCTGTATGGGTGTGGTGAGAAAAGGGAGGGGTCCGGTCTACCCCACCACAGATCCATGGAACTTCATAAAAGTTTGCTTAACACCCAATGACACTGTATGGCGTTATTGACATAATAATGGGTATACTCACCATTACTTCTGTCACTCGCCTCGGGCGTAGGGGCTTACCCACCGCGACAAGTACATTCCTTACACCTATGGGAAGCCGCACATGCACAAATGAATATTCATTGCTATACAAAAAATTTGCACTAAAATGCAATCATTGGTCAGCTGTCTAAACCACAATTAGCTACGCTAAGAGGTTGGAATGGCTTCCAGGTTGCAGAGGTTCAGCGCTGCTCCAGTCAGTCAAATCATCACGGGAGATGACGGGGGGTAGATTACATATTTCTAGCCAGTGATGGAAACCGCGATTTTGGGCGTGGCTATCAATTACCGCTGACATCAATTACGCTAATATTTGAAAATATACCACAAAAGGCGGAGCAGAAGGCAACTCTTGTCCACTACCAAACTTGCTGTACAGGTTAAGCTAATGGTAACATACTTGTAAATATCTGGAAGAACTAGCAATTCCCCCCAGTTTTCCTGAATGACGCTGATTACCGTCGATTCTGAATAGTGCTGTGGCATAACGCATGCCATAGCACAAACATATGAAACAAACCCACCTCCTTCCAGAAAGTTTTAGCATTTTCTGTAAGCAATCCTGGAAGCGACGTATTTGTACTTATTCAAAGCAAATATGCGGTAAGTCAAGTACAAACAGATATGAAACAAGATGGTAAGGTGCTAAGGTTTTCAGGTGCACCCTGCAGCCTCGTCAAATAGCATTACTAGTTACTAGTAGCGCAAGTCTTGGCGCCCAAAAATCTGCAAGCTGTTTGTGATTACAATTTACTTCCCTGAGCAATCTGATTGGGGCGACAACAGCTGATAGCCTTTGTAATTAGTTTCCCCAGTCCAGGCCCTATTTTTGCAAGGTTGCAGGGGGTGCATGAAAAATTTGGTCTGGAACATCACTGCATGAGATGACATTGCCCAGGCTTTCCTACTCTAATGGGGGGGGGGCTTAAATTGGAGATAAATAGCTCCGCAACAAATTTGTACAAAACGGAAGGGGGGGCTTATAATCAAAGGGGGTATAATGTCGAGTCGAGTGAGTACGGTATTCCCATTAACTGAGGTTAAAAAGAGTACACTCTCAACAGCAGGATCAAACTAATAATTCAAACTTTCGCAGCACTACTTAACCCTTTAACAACCGATGACGCCATATGGCGTCGTCAGATTTTGGCCGCATGTTATCAGTTGGCGCAATCTGTTTTGCAGATAGGTTCTGCGCTAGCAGAAAGCGTGGGACAGGGGGAGGTGGGTGGGTGCACCGCTCTGGCTGACAGTGCATGTCGGCGGTTGCAGCTGCCTGTAGAAAAGCCTTGGTCAATGCGGGGTGGGCCATTTGTCTGCTTTCTTGCACAAACGGGTGTAGAAAACACTCCTTTCACCTTGTAGGGACTCCATTTCTGGCATTTTAGGCAGCTTTTAGTCCGGAGGAGCGTTCTGTGGTTGGAGGGCCCTGACTATAGAACGCTTTCTAATGAGTGGGTGTGTCCAAGGTCATGAACCTACAGAGAACATGCCAATAAAGCTTTGAGTCAAGTTTCCGGTGCTAGATCCAAGCAGAAGTGAAAATACGGACCATGGAAGGTATACATAGCCTAATAAACACTTCCAGTAAATAGCCTACGGTTGTTAAAGAGTTAAAGCCTATACCTATTTGACTCATGCATTTCTACAAATGACACTCTGCATCCACTGTGGTTTCACTCGTGTTATGGCATCCCCAAGAAATGCTCCATAAATACATTGCCACTTTCTCTCACAATAGCTGGAAAAAGTTACCTCTCAAAAGCTCCAGCACTCCCTCACAGAGTGTAACTCATGTCCTAGCTTCTTTGCTGCACAGACACGTGCATTTCCAGGTAGAAAGAGAGCACTGAGTGAGAGAAATGCAGTACAAATCACAATCACTGCTAGACCACACGTCCAAATACCTCCAGCAAAGCTAGCACGAAAAGTTGGCCAGGACATAGTAACCCAGCTTGAACCTACATGCAAGGAGCTAACAGGGCGGTCTCTGGCTGATGTTTTACAAAGCACTCCGATAGCTGGAGTAACTAAAATGAAAACACCAGCAGCAAAAAAAAAAGAAGGAAAACAGGGGGCGGTTAAGGGAAGTCAAACATGCAATTGAGTCTGAACTCCACAAGAGAGACCATGACCTCTTTCAAAACCGCCTTTCGTTCAGGAAGTACAATAGCATTAGACTGTTAGAAGCTTTTGAAACTCCTGAAGAGGCAGCCGAAAGAACTAGATACAAATCTAGGTGTTCCTCCCGAATACATGGTACATCACTTGAGAACATACCATTTGAGAAGGATGCCCTTCTTGATGAGGCCAAAACATCGAGTGATGATCAACAGGTAAACTGGACCCACCAGCTGGACATTAAAAATTGAAGAGGGAGATATACTGATTGGAGATGCTTTCTGGTGTTGACCTGAACAAATCCTTCTATACCAGAAGGATTGAGTTTGATAGCAGCGCTTCATTAGCAACAAAGCAAGAGCTTCTTCAAACATGCACTCCCACTGAATCAGAAATAATCGAAGTGGCAAAACAGGTACTACATACGTTTACACTCAACTATCGAAAAAGGGGCAGCAAAAGCTGCTGAGACTAGACTGTGAGGAATGCACATCCAACTAAGTTTGCAGTTTTAAGGTATGTGCTGTATGTGTATGTGTGTATATGTGTGTGTATTTGTGTGTACTTGGGCACATGCATCGGCTAAACTATTACGTACGCAGAGATGTGTTCAGTAAATGAAGCTCTCACCATCCCACACACACATATCACACAGCCTTTGTGTGAACCTGCACATCGGAAAGGTGGTATTACTCATGGATGATCCGGAGGGACAAGGCAATTCCGGACACCCTTGGTACCAGCACCATTCCTTAGGAGTTCAGGAGAGTTAAGTTAGGGTACCTCCTAAGTGACAATACAGGCACACTGACACAGAATGAGATGGTTGGTGGTGGTTAGCTACCATCGCAGTGCCTGGGACTGATCTAGGTGGGGGATTGCCTGCTGCATGGATTAATCCTCCTCTACCAGTACACATCACTTCTGTTCCCAGGTGTTCAGTAGTCTCGTCCCCAGACCCCACCCTTTTACAAGGAAAAATGGTCTGGTGTACTCAGTTGAATTGTTGGGCTAGCATGCACTTTTGCAAGGAGGGATTTATGTGCTGGGCATAAGACTAGGTGTTCAGGAGGAAATGGGGGGGGGACGCGGCGAGCGCGAAGCGCGAGGCGCGTGACAATCAGATGTTTTAACATGCTCCAGACCTGACTGTAGACCTTAGCCTAAGTCAAAGTCAGTGAGAAGGAAGAAATAAAGAGTGAAAATAAAGAGGGAAAAGGAAGTGACAGTGACTCAGGGAGGGACTCGAACCCGCGACCTGGCAAATGGCCTGCCATGCTCTAACCAACTGAGCTACCAAAGTCACTCGGCAACTCAGTGGCCGAATTCGAGTACTTAAGGCTGAGCTGCCAGGGATCCAGCCGAGGCGGATACCAAGCTGGCATGTTTGATGGGGAGGGCGCGGCGAGCGCAAAGCACGAGGTGCGTGACGCTCAGATGTTTAACATGCTCCAGACCTGACAGTCAGACCTTAGCCTAAGTCAAAGTCAGTGAGAAGGAAAAAAATAAAGAGGGAAAAGAAGGTGACTAGCATGCACTTTTGCAAGGAGGGATTTATGGGCTGGGCATAAGACTAGTTGTTCAGGAGGAAATGGGTGGGGGGGGAGGAAGGGAGGGAGGGACAGACTCATCTCCCCTACCCTCACGTTTCTCCATTCCTGGAGAGAATGGGTTCACTGTAATTACCACACAGTCGTTAAGCCAGCGGTCCAAATAAAAGTCGAAACAGGAGGTACCAGGGAGGCTTCATTCCAACGTGTAATTAGCATGCCGCTTACTTCCTGCCTTTTACAACAGGCAGCTATCTCCAACCATGGTTGATTCAAGCCGGACTTGCGCCCATTTGTATAGAAGGGTACCTTTGCTTTACGAAAATAAAATCTACTTTTGCACGGTGTCAGGCAAGACTAGACTGCGTACGAATGGCTTTTGTCAACGTAACTGCTTGCGACTCAATTGACACGCCCTCACAAAAATTTGTTCTGCCTGGACCATTCAGAGTAACTTGCAAGCCTATATTTAAGTGCCCACCAGTGTGTAAATGTCACTGGATTGGTTGTAGAGTTATCTTAGTGTAGCAAACTCAGCATCTCAACATATACCACACTCTTAATGTGGTTTATATTCAGATCCTGGGCTAGGGCATGTGGAGCCGTTGCTACTTTCCAGCCCTCCCATCCTTCCTCCCTACACATTGTCATCCATGGACCCTGGATACTGTTGCAATGGATGGTCTGGAGGCAGAATGGGAAGTCTGCAATGATGATTATGATGACTGAATCTGTGTAACTTATAGAAATAGCCCAACAAACTATCTCATCATTTTACCATAAGTGCTTCCTCCACCAATTTGATTTGTGCCTCTATCGATCATTATGCCTGTGTCATCTCCCCTGTATTGCACTTCATAATTCTTGTCATCCTTATAATCTTCAACCAACTCCGACCCATGCAGCTCTCTATGCAAAACTGTAAAATTGCTACTGTTTCTGTGTCTGTAGTAGCACCTTCTTCCACCCTGTAATCCAGCAGCGGCGTGCTTCATACCTTTGAGCACAACTGGCCTGGCTTCTTGTCTTCTCTAAATCGATTCTTTGCTGTGCTGTAAGGCTAAGATTTTCCAGAATGTTGTCCTTAGTCCTCTCCTCTATGTTGATATAGATGAAGACAGATCAGTTGGGAAGCCAGTGCAATGTTGTATAGTCCCTGTTTGTCAGAGAAACACCAGTGGTCATGTTCCACTTTTCGAACAGATGGAACTAAGATGCTGAGAATTCCGCTAGGCACTCCAATACTTATCAGATCACATCGAAGATCTTCCAAGGCATTGGGATCAGCCACCCTCAATGATTGTGGACGAGGGTCGAAAAATCACCTTTGAACCAGCAGACGTCCTTTACATCGTGTAACATTATATTGTAATGATGGTTGGTGCGTTAAAGGCAGTGCAGTGCACCACAGTCAGCAGTGCCTCGTAGCCAAATGGTTAGGGCTAGTGTTACAGTCAGGGTTAGGGCTAGGGCCAGGGAATGCTCCCGACACTAGCGGGAGGCTGGCGAGCTTCAGCGTTGAGGGGTGAGGAAGCAGGGCGCTTCCACGAAGTAGCTGGCGTGTCCATCGTTGCTGCAGGCGGTCCGCGTCTGCAGTAGACACTTTAACAGTAGACAGCCGAGTGGCTTAAATAAACTTGTAATCTCACAATATTTCGACTTCGAGATGAGTCTTCTTCAGGAGATGACTGGTGACTGTGAGGTGAGTCTTTATATACCATGGCTGTCTGACAAGAGATGATACATGAAAAGAGGTAAGAAAGCTTTGACACAAGACTATACATGGGACAAGAGTACCAGAAAAGAAGAGTGGAGGAAATGTATCTCACGAGATAGGAGCTGGTTAGGGGGGCAGTGTTCAAGGTGCAGGATTCTCGCGTGGGTCTCGAAGCTGTGTCCTGTGGAGCTGAAGTGGCGGTAGATGGGCCAGGTGCTCTTCCTCTTCTTTGCTGCAGATCTATGGTGGCCAAAGCGATTTAGTAGAGATTTAGAAGTTTGTCCTATATACATTTTAGAACATTTAGAACAAATTATGCAGTAGATGAGGCTAGTGCTTTTACAGGTGAAGGTATCAGTGAGGTAGAAGGGTTGATGTGCAATGCTAGAATGGATGACGTTGCAGGAAAGTAGTTTAGGGCAGGTGAGACAAAGTGGGTGATTACACGGTTTTACTCTTCTGGCAATACTTATATGCAGTGGAACGTCGGCTGTAGGGAGAGGTGTCTTAGCAGAGACTAGGTGGTTGAAGACTGCCTTTTCTCGTCTGAAGCAAAGCTGTGGAGAAGAGTTGTGTGAGGTTTGTGTCCTTAGAGATAAGGTCCCAATGATGAGTTAGAGTTTGATAGAGGTAAGTGAAAGGGAGTAAGGAGTGATGAATCTGGGGGTGATGGGGTTAGGTGTGATATTAAGGCTAGAGGAGAGGTTGAGGTTAGGGGTAGGAAGAGGTTGGATGTAGTTGTTCCTAAGGGAGTATGGAACTGTGGAGAGGAGTGGGTCAACAAAACCTTTAGGGTACCCCTTACAGTGTAGGTGGTGCCTAAAGGTTGAGATTGTTCTTTTGTAGTTGTCCTGGCTTGAGTTGGACCTAAGGAACTGAATGGCCTCACCCTTCACCAAGCCCTTAAACACTCCCTTAGGGTGAGAAGAGGAGAAGTGAAGATACTGGAAGGTGTTAGTGGGTTTAAAATGGGTTTGAACATCGAGGATACCAGTTTCTCTAAATCTGCTTCCCTTGTAGATCCTTATGTCTAGGAACTCAACACTCTCCGTGGAGATGGTCCATGTGAAGTGTATGGTCGGGTGGCAGGAATTGAGTCTGCACAGGAAAGCCTCTAGAGACTCCCTCAAACCTGACCATACACAGAGGATGTCGTTGATGTAACACTTCCAGAGGGCCAGTTGAAGGGGCTCACTCTCGAGGAACTGTCTCTCCAGGGAGTCCATGAAGATGTTGGCGTAGGAGGGGGCCATCTTGGTGCCCATTGCCGTTCCCTGTATTTGTTGGTAGATGTGTGTGTGGAAAGAGAAAACATTGCACTTGAGAACTATGTCAAAGAGTGTTTGCATAATATCTCAGGGCAATGGGAGAAGATCCCAGTCTTCCAAAGAGCGAAGGCACTCAGAATTGCCTTCGTCCTATGGGATGTTAAGGTAGAGGGAGGAGACGTCTATGGTAACTAAGATGCAGTTCTGAGGGAAAGGGGTCGTTTCTAGGGTAGAAATGATATGGCCTGAGTCTCTAGTGTAAGAGGGAATTAGGGGTACTAGAGGCTTGAGGTAGTGGTCTAAGAGGGCAGAGATCTTTTCCGTAGGTCCACTACAGCCGCTTACTATAGGTCGGATGCTGGGGGGAATTTTGTGTATTTTCTTTAGAAAACCGTCTTTCGGTCCTAGGGGTGTTTGGAGGCTTCAAAAACAAATGAGTGTGCCTATCTATGTAGTTCTGGGAATACAGGTTGTCTATAAAACAACCTATACTCTCAGACATAAGCATCCTGTAAGTGGGAAAGCCCATTATGTATGTAGTTTGTGGTATCTTCTACTACGATACAACTCCCTTTGTCTGCTTTCTTTCTACTACATTGGAGGTATATTTTATGTCGTCGTTGGGCTAGTCATCGACCGATCACTTCCAAAATTAGCGAAGGATCGATGACTTTTGGCGATCGGCTAGCAATTAACTATGATATAAACCTGCATCCTTTTCTCTTGACTAGGAAAGACAATTTCTAAACAGATGCACAGAGGTAGGGTTTAGGGGTTGACTGCTTAAGTTAATTATGTATCTACTGTTAACCCTATTAGATGTAGAACTTAGGATGTTGAAGTAGGTGCTGTTGGGGTCCTCCTTTGGGGGGACGGAGCCTCCGGTTGTGGCCATGAGCTGTTGTAGTGTAAGAGCTGGGCATACGTATTTCATTTTATGCTATAGGGACTTGCATACCCTGTCGACCAATTAGAGGAAGGGAGGGAAATGTTCCCATTGTCATAGGCAAAGACATCGTTCCGGGGGCTTGGGATTTCTTCTGAGTGAATAACGTTTCAACACTGGATTGTCCACTTGTACCGATTCGTGCTCAGTTGATTCGTGTTCATTTAGCTCAGGTTCTGTGGGTTCTACGGAAGATTCAGTTTCAGTGACACTGGCCACAGAACTTTCAGTGATACTGAAAGCAATCTGTGCTGGGGTAGGTTTTGGGTCTGGAACTGAGACTAAATATCTGTGTGCCTATATCAATGACCCACCATCTTCATCTCAGAGCTGCAGAATATGGTGAGCGAGTCGGTCCCACAGCACCCACTCAGTGGTTAAAACGGCTTTCTCAGGCCTTTCCCGCACATAAACAGGCTTGCACGAGCCTCACAGGTGGTGAAAACTGCCTTCTCGTTCCTTCCTGACACTTAAACAGGCCTGCACGAACTTCACAGGACCTGCGCAGTGGTGAAAGCTGCTTTCTCGAGAGTTCCTATGCACGTTCATCAGAGCACCTCCTTGGCGGTTAAAACGGCTTTCTCATGTCTTTCCTGCACATAAACAGGCTTGCACATGCCTCATAAGACCTCTACAGTGGTGAAAACTGCTTTCGAGCTCTTTCCTGACACTTAAACAAGCTTGCATGAGCTTCAAAGCACCTCCTCGGCGGTTAAAACAGCTTTGTCAGTTGCTTATATACAAAAAACAACTATGCCTAGCAGTCACCTCAGCTTTATAGGCCACTCCCAGCTTCACTTGAAGTCCTTCCCTCAATTGACGATGCTTTTTTCCTCTTCCGCACATCCGAAAACTGTTTTTAACCAACCTTCGAGGTGTAGTCTATGCTTAAAAGTTCATTTTTGAGTTCACAAATTTTTGATTGAACCTCAGGCCTTCTAGAACCAACATCCGAGAGACATGGAACAAAACCCTCCGTCAAATGTAAAAAACCCTCACTCAGATGTTAATCACTATGAGAAGTTACTCGTTGAACGTACTCCCCAGATAGAAGCAGTGAAAGATAATCTTGACTTCCCCTTTCTCCCCACTCCACAGGAACTCCACCATCATGAGCAGACCATGGAGAAGACTGAGGAGAACCTGAACAAGCACGAAGAAGCCCTGACAACGAAGTCCGAGAAGAAACTGGAAAAACTTCATAACCCCCCTCCACCCACTACTACTACTACTACCAAACCTAAGTCCAAACCAAGATCTACAAAGCCAAACAAGAACAGGAAAGGAAGAAGTCGGAACTCCCGCATCCCCGCTCCTCCCAAACCTCCCCCAACTACTGACACTAATCACTTCCCTCCATCTTCCAACCCCCACCCAGGTCCTATGCTGATTCTGTGTAGGATTTTCAGAGGACAGGCCCCAGGAACCGGACCAACCAGCAGAATGGATCCTGGACACACCCCTGAAGACCCCAGACGGCCGCTCAGATCTGAGGAATCCTCCCCACACCGGTGTATCCTCCTTGCCCGTTCCCAGTCCCACCACCACACCTACCTCATCATCTCCCCAGTCCCTCCACCACTCCCAATTCACCCTCATCTCCATGCTCCACTACCACACCCTCCCCATCCTCCCCATCCTCCTCATCCTCATCTCCCTGTTCCACACCCACCCCATCGCTATCTACCTGCCCCACCGCATCATCTTCCACCAACTCCACCACCCTCACCAACAACTCTTGCCCCTCTCCTTCTCTCAATGACAGTTTGGGTAAGAACATGACAGGTAGCATCACAATTCTGGCGTATGTATGGGCTGATGTCTCCATGATTTACAGTTGAAGCAGGATGGGCTTGTTTCAAGTGGCAAAGGTCTTGAATAGTGGCTGTAGCTACTTGTTTGCTGAAGTGTTGTTGGCTTTCTGCCACTGGTCAGCCAGCTCTTTTAGGATGTTAAACCAACCACAGCAAACTTTGATCTTGGACTCTTTGGAATTGCGCATACTCGGAAAATCTGATTCAAAAACGGGGGGAGGAGAGAGCCTGGTAACATTCGTGAGAAAGAGTTCCGTGACACTTTGTACATATAAACTCACTATTTCATTGCTCAAACAATTCCTGGGCTTTGTCCATGTGCTGTAGAACTGGTGGCTTATGAAACCCATAACTGTGTGGAAATAAACTATAAGTAAATAGTGAGTCAGAATTCTGTGACTCAGTTTGTCTGGTTTTGCCGGACTAGTACGTAACTCAGATAATATATTTTTTTAAAGAAGTAGACATTGTACCTTCTATAGGTGGCAACAAGAGCGCATGATGACGTCATTTTTTATTGCGGAGGAGGAAGAGCGTGTAACTGGCAAGAATTCGAAACAGGCAGAATCTCCCGCGTGTACTAAAAATACGACCTCACAACGCAGTGCTACCCTCGTAGTCAACAAGATGTGAACGCTCCAAGCTTACCTGGCAAGTTTTACCTACACAGGAACGGTTGTCAGCCCTTCCTGACACGATGTATCCACGCCTGACAGTCGAAAAGGGCAGCGTAGCCTTTCAGTCAAACTCTTGAGCTTCTCTTTGGGTAACACGTGGTCCTTATCCAACCGATAAGCCTCCAACTCGATTGCTTTGCAGCTACTTTTACTCACGCTTCACCCGCACACTAGGTACAACTCCACCAGGTGTGCTATTTATAGTACCACGGCCAGAATAGGAAGTTACATGCTCTTCCTCCTCCCTCCGCAATAAAAAATGACGTCACCATGTGCTGTTGGTGGCAAAGAAGCAACCAAATAACACAAACCAAACAGGAACATAAACGCTAAAGCTTACCACTATCAAGGATGACTGCAATGTGCTTAACCCGGCGACAATAACGTCTACGGGTCTCCCCGAGTCAGGCGAAAATCTGATTTTCACTAGCTGCGGAGAAACAAGGAAGACCATACAGCTTGACATTGCACTGGCTAAGATGCAGACTGAACTTTTTGTTGCTGAGATCTGCCATAATGTGCATTCGGGGCTCACGATCTATCTTCTCCCAAGACTCTACATCCTCACCCATTGAGTCCATTGACCTGGCCCTTCATGAAGGCCAGGTGCCAGCACTCTAAACATTCTTGATAACTACATGCATCACTCTTTATTTATTTATTACACATTCTCTTTCCTCATTTTCAATATACCTATGGAAGGCCTGGGATTTTCACTAGCTGCCAGCTGTTTCGCAGAAGCAACGGAATGGTCCTCGTCGCTTGACCACTCAACAACGAAAAGATCTGCAAATGGGAAACGTTTAAATAAGCTGCGTCGTGCACTGTTTGCAACAGATCTAAACCAAGAACTCAGTCATGACTATATACTTGCCTGACAATGAACTCTACAGGTGCTTTCGAACCTGACGCAGAGTCGGCTTAGACGCTGTCAGAGTGAAGTGAACAAGTCGGTGCATGCACTTTGTTCGTCCTGTTTGCCATCAGCGTATGCATGCGCAAATGTTTGCACAATGAACAGGTCTCGTGCCCAAACCCATCTGGAGGTTTTCAGGCGTATCTGGGAACGAGACCATTGCCAGAAATGCAACGACACGGACTTCGCACTCTTTGGAAAATAGGTACAAAAATGTACGCTACCATATACAATTACAGATAATTGCAAATACGGTACCACGTAAACTTCCGTGTTTTACGGAAATAACACCGTGACCGCCGTGCTATTCAAATTTCTGGCAATACCCTTGTCTACACCTGTTTACACCAATGACGAAGTCCTGGCAAGTTCTTCTGCAAGACCGCTTTAGGTGGTGCTGAGATAAGTCATTACGAGTTACTTCTGATACTGCAGTTCGCACTAAGATCACGTGCAACAGTGAACTCTGTTAGTTTAATAAAGTTAAACGATGTTGACACGTGAATGTCACATGCAGCAGGGTGTCCAAGGGCACATGGGCTACATTAGGCACGCATTCCTGACAGAATGCCACAGGTGAGCCAACCTAATTGGCACCAATGCTAGGCAGTATAAAATGAGGGGAATTAGTGACCTGGTAGGGTAATTTAATTAAAACATCTCGAGGGTAATTAAGAGTTGTCACCCCCCAGTCCCCCTGAAATTAGCAGAAAGAATCTGGAAGAGAGAATTCATAGACATGCATGAGCTGTCCCCTACACGACTGGGGGCATCAGAGCCAAACTTTACGACCTACTCTCCCAAGAGAAAGCGATTAAGCAGAAAAGCATGTACACAGGATCGATGAGTGGGTCATCTGCTTCAACACATATATCAGCGTGATTGCACTCTGCGAACCACAGCGAGTCCCAGATCTACTGGCATACTCATCCCTGGTGGTCCAAGCAAGTAGAGACTATGTTGGCACACCTTGGCGGGCATACGGCATCCATTTCAGAAAACAGGCAGCAGCTACAAAGCTGACAAAATGGGGTGAGAAAGACCCGTTACTGTGGTTATCCTATTTTGCGCCTGCATTATCCAAACAAAGATGCGAAGAATACGGATCATTCGACCATGATATGAAAGACTGTGAGTTATTGCCACTCCACATCACACCGGGAACCGGACTCCGCAGTCCCACAGGGTCAGGAGGGCAGGTCGGCAGAAAGGCCAGAGCATTTCGGCTGACCGAAGACCCTTAGCTCAACACAGAAAAGGTGGATGCACACACAATTGCTCACATTCCTATCAAAGATAACCTGGACTTAGCCAAATTCAAGCTGCATGATTGCAGTTTATCACAATTTCATAACACAGAATGTAGTCAGAGAAGAACTTACACAGTGGATATTTACAACAACAAAAAAAATTTATCACCATGGATATGCCACCTCATTCTAACCCTAAAGCTATAGACGCACACGGCAATTACTTCTAGATTAGTCAATTTGGAGTAATACTAAAATCATCCCAGCCCGGCCATTGGAGACTAATCCTCGACCTGTCATATCCTGAACACTTCAGCGTCAATGATGGCATCAACCCTCAGTTGTGCACGATGCAGTGCAACAAGTAGTACGGCTAGGACACGGGACATTGCTGGCAAAAATAGACATTGAGCAAGCTTTCAGAAACATCCCCGTGCACCCCCAGGACTGTAACTTACTGGGTATGATGTGGTCAGACCAGCTTTTTATAGATAACAGTGTTTCCGTTTGGCGATCTGCCCCCAAAGTCTTCTGTGCAATCGCAGACAGCCTCGAGTGGATCCTATATCAACAAGGGATATCCTCCTCCCTACATTACCTGGATGACTTCCTGGCCATGGGTCCTCCCAACTCTGACAGGTGCGCGTCCAACTTACAACTACTCTCAGACACCTGTAGGTACCTGGGGCTCCCATTGAAGAGTCAAAAAGTAGAAGGCCGAACAAGCTCCTTGACTTTCCATTGTACTAGACACTAGCATAGCCGAATGGACCAGGCAGAAAGCGTGCAAGAAGAAAGAACTGTATCCCTTATAGGTTCATTGAGCCACACATGCACCGTTATTGTCCCAGGTCGCACCGTTATGCGACGGCTGATCACAACATCATGTAGAGCCAAAAATCTCTTCCATTGGATCCGCTTGGATGCAGTGGCAATCAGTAGGTATAACTGCAAAAGAAATCCTCCTGATAGTAATTGCATGTGTACTATGGGGACAATATTAGGCCCATTGCCAGGTTCAGGCCTGATGCAGCAGTGGTCCATATCCTAGATACTGACCAGCAAGGACCCCACAATAATGCATCTCCTGCGTTTTTGCATTTTTTTGTGTACATTTTGGCATTGTATTACGGGCCAGACATATTCAAGGGAGGGAGAATACCCAAGCTGATGCTCTCTCTTGTAACCTCCTGCAGGTTTTTTTCAGGGAGTTACCAGCAGCCAAGCAGCAAACCCAGATCCCCCAACCCCTGTGGGACCTGCTGGTTGTATCCAAGCCAGATTGGCTATATTGCCTCCCTGGAAGGAGTTGCTCACCAGCTCATTGAGGGAAGCCTAGCACCAACAACAGCTCGAAGCTACCACTCAGCCCAAAGATCTTATGTAGACTTCTGCAAACGACTGGCACTTCAACCCATCCCAACTACGGAACATACCATGATTCTGTATGTGGCGGAGCTCTCTCAACGTCTATGCCACTCAACGATTCTATCATATTTGTCAGCAGTTAGGCATTTCCACTTGACAGCAGGGCACAAAGACCAACTGAAGGACACAGTACAGTTGGAATTGGTACTGAAAGGTGTAAAACGCCGGCAACCACATAGTGACAGATACCGCCTGCCAATCACAATACATTTTGCACACCATGCTGGCAGTACTTCTTCAGAACCCCAGGGACGACAATACCATTATGTTGTGGGTGGCATGTTGCCTGGGGTTCTTTGCCTTCCTCACGTGATCCCAGCATGCTGGGAACTAGGTTTTGACCACCCCAGTGGTCTGTGGAAGTAGGCAGCGCCTCCTTCTAAATATTGAGCAGATGGGTAGTTTAGCCACCGGGATTGGCTTGCCTTTACTGCCGGCATTTGGCAGGGGTGGGGCTGAGCCATGCTCACACTGCTCTTTTGCCTACTCAATGGATACAGTTTTAATAGACACTTAGTGGTGTTTGTGGTGTTTAGTTCGCTAAATGGGAGTAGGCAACAATACACTAAACCATGTCAATTATAGCAATAGTCCATACCCCAAGCATAAATAGCCACTTCCCATAGGCATCCTGTCCCCTAAAGTGTACATGGCATATGCACAGGTGGCAATGTCCACGTCCATAAGGGTTCAGTATTGGCTTATTAGGCCACACAGGTTATTTTTCTGTTTCTCGTCCTACAAGTCACAGAATCTCGAGATTGCGCAATGCACTTGCGCGATCTCGAGATTGCACAACTATAGTGCGCAATCTTTTACCTCGACGCGCATGTGCAGAAACCCTCACGCGGTTACGAGATCGAGAGAAGCTACTAAAAATATAAGATTTGGAACTCTGAGCACAGGTGCACGGAGCTTGCATGGCTGATCTGGAACGTGCCTGAGACTAGGTAATAGAGTACAACTCACTAAATGTCAAATGACTTAACCTATTCCTCAGCAGCTCCTCACTAAGTCTCACAACTCATGCAGAAGTGCGCATGCTTCACGTGAATGGCTCACAGATTTTTTTTGTAATATTGGGGACTTCTTTTTTTTTCCCTTTTTTTTTTAAGACAGAGCCTATCGCCAGAGCTTGGTAAACACTCAGCCACAATGCACACAATGGTGATGTATGGTGATCGTGAGGGAATGGGTGAGATGGTGAACAAGATGGCAGGATGAATGGGGTGATTTTTCAGAATAGTGAGATGAGATGATGAGGTGAAGTTTTTCAGTATGAGATGGTGAAGATGTAATTTTTCATGTGAAATGCTGTCAGTACGATGCAAAGCTGTCACAGCTGCTGTCAATGAATCGGAGTTCACTCAAGTCATCAGTTGCTTGTGACAACTCACAAGAAAAATACATTGCCTGTGACTGGTAGTGAGTGCTCTGCCCATCCCGTAATAAGAAAAAAGAGCATGTAGAGACAGCTTTTTCGACATTTACCACTACACTTCAGCATTCACTGGATTCCAAAAATAAGAGTTCTTGGAATCGCTTCCCATGCCATTGCTCTCGATGGTCATAGTCATTAAGCCATGCATCTCTGTCCTCTCAGTGAGCAAGGAGGAGTTATACAAACTAGCATGCCATATTTAATCTTGCGTGCCAGAGTATCTGTAGTCAAGTAGAGAGCAATACGATTACTTCATAGTATGTGGATAGGTATACGAACTAGTTTATGAATAATTAACCTTCATGTCCGACGATTTCTTGTAACGCATGCGTCTCACAGCGAGCATCTCCCAGAGCGCAGGTGCAGCTCAACCCCACCTACAACTACCGATTATCTAGCGGATTTGTGCGATTCTCCAGTTATTAACAGCTAAAGCATGTACAGTACCTGGTGAATACCCATATCTGTGAGGAAAACAGCACCTTCTGTGTGCATGATACCAGTATTTTCACCCTTCCATTCTCTCTGCTGTTTACCTACAATCGAAACATTACGGTGACATGAAGCAGTAATTATTATGTTTGATAAATTTTGCGTGTTTCCAATCCCTTCTCTGACAAATTAAAGCATGCCTCTAGTGGTCAGCTTGAATGCAGAGGAAGAAGTAGGACGAAGAGTTTTGAAGACGATTCTCAATCTCATCAGCGTAGATTGAAGCGAAAGCGGGCTGCAGGTTGTGAACTTTCTTTAAACTGCCTTCATAAGAGGAGACTATACATGAAGCTACATAAACTTTGTTGTTTTCTCACTCAGGGGAGGGAGCTACCACACTTCTGATCATCCATGATGGAAGCACACTCATTCACCAGCCTGAAACTACAAACAACGTTCCCTATAGTATGGCCCTCATTTTTCGACAAAGTGATTTCACACTGCCCTTTCAGCCTACTTTCTATATAGCCAATATTACTGAAAACAGTTTTTTGCATCATATTTTGATGTGAATAAAACCTTTTATTTTGCGCTTGGTATCATCTGTATCGTTTATATAGGTGGTCTACTCGACAAATCTCAGCCATGGGCCGTGTGACTATCCCACTGATTTTTCGCCGAGCCGTCAAAGTTGACCAAAATTTTGGTCATGACATTTAAATTAAACACGGAAGTGAAAAGTGCATTCCTGTGCATCTCCTGGCTTGCTGGCAAGCTAGATTGTCCTCAAATCAGGTAAGGTGATGCCGGTGACCACTAGAAAAAGAGAAATCTATCCCGCCAGTAGGATGCTCCATAACTGTAAACTACAACTTACAAGTTTAACATCAATTGGCTGACTGGCTTGGGCTGGCTAACTCACTATAAATTTCTTTTCTCCGTCACCTTACCCTCAAAGCTACATTAGTTTCTGTTATATAGCATCACATCATATCCTTCATCAGCCTGCAAATCCTAGACAGTGGTTCAGTTTTGCATGCAAAATGGCAGAGAGCTCTACAACCTCTAGTGAGCCTGCAAAGCAGAAATGGGCCTGAGGTCGACCTTGTCAACACCCAAGAGAGGAAGACGATTTGGAAGTGAAGGTAGAGGGAAAAGAGCTGGCTCTCAGCTATCTTTAATCCGAGTGTGCCTAACCAGCTATTGTTTCAGTGGCATCGAATAGTGCTGCGCAATGTGCGGAAAGTTAGCGTGCAGAAGCACGCTCTTTTACACTGTATGAAGCACGGGCTCAGGCAATGCAGGAGTACAGTTTTAAGCAGCAACATGTGGGTCTGTCTGTATGTCAGCCTCGCTGTGCATTTGCTCAGATTTTGAATGTACCTCCAAAGGAGAAAATAGCAACTGATTGAACTCTATCCCATGGGTTTTATGATAGTTGGATATGTGCAGGAATGTGTAGCAGGGTCCAGGAATTTAAGAAGACAGAATGTGGCTATTGCCTACTGTGGGGGTGGAGTTTAGAACATCCAGGTTTGATGGTTTGTCCTTCATTCCATCATGCTCGATTGCAATGACCAGTACCATCTCCACCAGTGTGTCTGCCAGTTCAACCCGAAGGCTGTCAATACATGGGAATATGGGCACACTCCCCCAAAAGAAGTTGTGTGTCGAGTGGGGGAGCACCAACACCGCTGGCACATCGATGTCCAAAATTTCACACATACATAAAAGTGTGAACATAAATGGAGATGGTGGCAGACAGCAATGATGAACCATGGGAAGACAGTGGAGGAGTCATCAGAGCGGCACAGGAGACGAGCAACATGTATACCGTATAGCAGGAAAATTTGGCAGGGAATTAAATTTGGCAGGGAATTAAATTCGGCGATTTGGCGGATCAACCAGCTTACCGCCAAATTAAAATCCGCCAATATAAAGTCATTCATGCATATTGGATATTTTCTTGCAAGTTCTTCATGCTGGTATTGGCTTCTTTGATCTCATTGTTGCTCAGTGATGGTACTTGCGTTGGCATGCCAGCTTTCGCGAAGAATCAATACAGTGACATGTCACACTTTTCTCCAGTAGGTAGCAAAATGTTGCTCGTACTCGTCGTATTGAGCTAGAGCGCGTACGCAAGCGCCAAGCGCGGGGGCATGCCTAGATCAAGCTTGGTCATCTGCCAAATTTAATTCCCGCCAAATTTTCCGGCTATACGGTATTGTTTAATCTCAAAATTTCATCATGAAATTTTTTTTTGTGGTACATGCAGATCTGTCCAACTCTACAACAAACCCATACGGTAAAGGCACTGCAGAAAGAGATAATTATTTGTTCAAGTCAAAACCGTACCCCAAGATGCTCACGGAACTAGATTTAGGTGCTAAAACTGAAATCAGTTAGGAGTTATGTTTTCTGGCTCTAGTATGCCAGTTACGACATACCTAGGATGCTTCCAAACATTGTTAATCACCTGGTAACTATATCATTGCAATGTGCTTACCCTGATGGTTGTTTCACCCATGCTTGTGATCCAGACAGGTTTGCAGACAAGGACTTGGAGATGCTGCCAGAAAAGGTGAGTGTGTTACTGCCAGACAGCATCTCTCCAAGAGTAGCTGCCCTGTGGAGGGTAAGTGTTGCGTATTTAATTATTACTTAAAGGTACCCATTTACATTTAGGATTTTGTAATGCTGTACAACATCATGACAAGCTGGAACCCCACTCCAAATGAGATTGACAGATTCCATAAACAGGTATATTTCAGTGTCAGTACTAGTGTGTGCCCAGGCCGCTCCTAGTTTAACTTGTAGCCATGCAGGTAAAATTGCAGCTGCAAGTTAAACTCTGAGAGTGAGTGGCCCAGGGGAATCACATTTTACTCACATGGTGCTTGCGGTGATGTATGAAAAAAAAAAAAGACCTCGAAAGCCATCGTCCCCGTCTTCATTAACTCATAGTGAGCTTCTAGACCCTCCGTGTACCTCAGTATCAAGCAAAGGAAAAATGTACCAAATGTTTACAGCATCTTAGCGCATGCCTGCGCACGTCTCAAACATGCGACAACTGCACTTCAAGGGTTTTAAACCTAGGGGACCAAACCAACCTCAATTAGGTATCAATCAACCCCAATCTACAGTAGAAACTGTGGTTGGTGATTTTAGTTCCAGCCAATCGGATAAACGGTCACTTGCTGATTTATATAAACATCTGTCTACTGCACATGCACTATGCTTAGTACCAAAAAGAGCAATAACTGCTACTGGAGCTTTGTTGCAGAAACAAAAGCACTGGTTTCTTAACTTGAACTGTTTAACCACTGAGCGTAATCGTCAAGATGCCACTGAACGGGTCATAAATTCAGTACAGCATCATGAAATATTGTAACTTGACATTCTGTTTTAAAGCAGACATTTCTAGTGTTCACTTACAAGTTGGATGGTGTAGTATATCAAGCATAGAATGATGAACAATTGCAAGCTGAACACTGAAATAGGCATTCAAACAAGCTACCAATCAATCTTCTTGTAACACATATCTCCTTATTGGCTTACCAATCAACCAAAGGGTGTTCTGGAGACAAATGTGCAGTAGATCGACCCACACTCGAGCAGCAACCAGGATGGAGGTTGAGACAAGAAATATGCATAATGATTGGTGACATAAAGTAGCACAAACAATTAAAGACAATAGAATTCAATTACCCTACTGTCAAACCTTCAGAGCTTTGTCTTGTTAAAATTGTAGCGAAGTCAGTTTTGGGAGTCTTCATCCGTTCACTGTCCGTAAAATTGGGGATTTTCCCCATTTCCTGTCGGCATTGACATCCAATAATCAGTATAATTAAGTTAGTTAAGATGTGGCCTGGCGGAACCCCTCGTGGTGGTCGGAACTTTGAAGATCAGCTTAGATCGACTTTAAAAAAAAAAGAGTTTAGTAGAGTGCTGAAGTGTCAGTAGCTGTAAGTAGTGCATAGTGCCTGCTTGTGTAAGCAAGCTTGTGTCTAGGAGCAGCAGAAAGGCCACAGTGGCCAGGACTGTACTCATTGGGCAGGCCCAGGTCTTGCGATCATATGCCAAGCCTAGTAGGTGATCGTGGCCCGGTGCTTCGAGTGCTGGGCTGGCCTTTAACTAGAATGCGCAATATATCGTTGGTACTACGTTGCCGTTGACAGGAAAGCTGAACAGTGGTTGTGTGTGGAACAGAGCCATGAGTTGTTTAGCGACATAAGGGGGAGAGGTGGGGCTAGTAATGCTTGCTTGTACTCGTGAATGAGCCCCTCCCATAGACAAGCTGTGAATTTTTTGAAATGTGCATTCATTTTGGTGCAGTCAAAGTTGTCCATTCCAAGAGTAGTGACAAACATGAGTCTAGCCTGACTTTGAGAGTAGCTCTGAACAAAAGCTGGCACAGACTGATTTGAGATACATTGGTGGTTAGGACGCTACCTACAGTGAGCATGTAGATGCGTCCTTCGAGTGGCAATTTTGGCTCATGAATATATTAATAAGCTACTAAAACCCTTTTTTAAAATTAGGCAAAGCAAGATTGCCCTAAACCAAACCCTAACCCTAACCCTGAAACTAGGAGTAACACTGGTCCTGACTGTAACTCAGGTTTATGTTTTCATTAACCTCCGCCGAGTGACTTCTGCCTCCACCTTAATATAGACTATAAAGGCAGAAGTGGGTTGTATTATGTACACTCTAGCACTTAATGAGGATCAAGGTGACATCTATGCAAGCTCAAGCTCACAACCAAGACTTTTTACTGGGACTTGAACTGATAACAGAGCTTGTCAAGAAATGCGTATGGAAGTTCAATTTCTCACTTGTTTTTTTTACGGCTACCCGAATAAAATTTTTCAATTAACCACACTTCCTCTAGAGAGGGTACTTGAAAATATTGAAGACGCTGGCACTGCAGTTAGGAAGACACAGGGAACCCGAACTGACTATCGAAAACTCATGTGAGAGGAACACAGCACTACAAGATCAGTTCCTATGAAACAGGGTTTGATTTCCTATGGCCCACTAGTAGTGACTTGATTTTTAACCTCCACAGCATTGCTATGTGGCAGAACCAGTACAAGTTCAGCTACTTTCAGCAGGTGACAAAATCTCTTGGCAGATGATTCAGGGATGACTATGTGTCCACCCTATAATGGAATAGCTCTCTGCCATCAACATACCCATCAATAATTTTGGCTTCGTTCCAGGCATGGTGACCAATTTCTTCATCAGTTAGAGTCTTGTAATCACAGAATTCATCATATAACTCCTCTATGTTTATACTACTGAACAACTTAAAGTTTACTGAGTCATGAACTACATGAATTGCAGGCTCATCTGACTGTAGCAACCTGTTGAAATTAGTAAACACTGGAATAGAAGCATGATGAAAAAACAGAGCTACTTCTGTTAGTGGATTTTCAAAGGCTGTGTGTAACCTCTCAAATCTGGAGTCAGCAAAGTGCTCACTAAGGAAATAGGATTTAAGTCCAGCATATTTCTCCAGTGTACGTTGAACACATCGCTCCAACGAAAGCCATCTTGTAGACCCATGCTTTAGGATCTTTGCATATTCTTGATTGCAAAAATCCAACTACTCCGCTAGTACTCCCTTCCTCTTCGTACTTTTATCAAATAGTATAGGTCAATGAGTAGGTCTTCAACATGTACCCCTGACATCTGTGCAAATGCATCGTGGGCATGGCTTGCAGCTATATGCTGATATCCGAATCACATGCTTCAATCGCACGCTTGGCCATCTTTAAGTGCTTGCACACATGCACATAGTCTCGTTCCCAGACCACATTTTTTGCACCCACCAGAAAGCCGGCACGAGACTACGCTGCATCCACAAATTCAATTTCGCGTTCCGGAGCGGAGGGCGAGAGTCATAGTCCACAAAGTTGGTTCACGGTGAGAATTGGATGTAACACCGGGGGACTGGGGGAAACTGTCGTATACCGGGGTCTCACGGTCAAACCGTGAGAGGTGGAAGGTCTGGGGTGACTTCTACCACGAACACACTGTAGTGGTTCAACTCTGGGGTGGCAGGACCTTCTTAACTTATCAAGTCAATGCATGCATACATTAACCTTGTTCCCCGGCTCCTCTCCAGCTTTTGTTGCTGTGAGTTAATGAACTGAGATATACCCATGCTAAAGTGAGGATATTTTTCCTTGTAAGCTGCTATTCTGTAACTGAAATAGTGAAGGGTTTTCTGGAGATAGGATTTGGTGGGTTGAACAATTGCACATTTCACATCTTTATTGATTCACATCTCTTGAGGTTGACATTGTCAAAGTCTCAAGCAAATGGAACCACTGTTGCACGATTAAATAGGCCATAATATCAAGAGATCCTCCACACCGTCTAGCAGTCATCCTCACTTAGCCTGAGACGATATAGCAATGCGTTCAGTGGCCCTTGATGAATGCCACCAATTATCACTTCTGATTAGCGATGTGATATGGCACTCCCCATGCCTCAACTATCTAGCGTATGGGGATCCTTTAACGGTATCCCTTGATTAAATGCCCCCAATTATCACTTCTGATGGCAATGAATAATAAAATTTATTGGGGCGAGCCTGAGCGAGCCCCACACTAGCGTGACTGCATTGTGCACGTGTATCCATGCTTGTTTGGACCGACCACTTACCGTAAATTTCAAATCAGCACAGTCAAATATTTCACCATGATGGAACTGACGTGTAGTGATGTACTTCAGCTAAGCCTAAGGCCTAAGACGTGAGAACGAGCATGAAGGGCTACTGCCAGACTGCAGGGTCGGTGTGAAAGAGAGTGAGAGTGAAGACTATTCAAGTTGAATGCATTGGCAGCACGCATAGCAAGTCGGCAAATTACTTTTATTTAACTACCATTTCAGGTTGGTTTGAATTAGTTTAGTTGTGGTTATTAATGGCCAAAGACAGCATTATATAAACATTAGAAAACAACACTGACCTGTTTCCCAGTCTTGAAAACAGTGCCTTGCCTTACAGCTAGGGTTTTTGCATAGTTTCAAGAGTATTTCCACCTGAAGAACTTCAGAACCATGGTACAAGTCTGACTAAACTTGAGAGCATGTAAGACTGAGTACTGCGGGGTGGTTGGCCACCTCCTTCGAGTAGGACTGAGTACTGTGTGGGTGGTGGGCCCCCTCCTTCGAGTAGGACTGAGTACTGTGTGGGTGGTGGGACCCCTCCCTCATGGCTGGACGAATAGCTGCATGTCTGTGTGGGCATTCCAAATGGAATTTGCATGATGATTCAGCATCCTACTAGTTATAGAACTAGTATACGCGCCAATAGTATTTCCAATAGAGCAACATGAGTAATATTTTCCCATATTCGTATTCGATAGCCCATAGGGCATATGCTGTGTAGCAACTGCGGATGTGGTTTAATTGGAATACACTCGTAGCCACTGCTGAAACAAGGAATAAGCTTTCATTATGGCATTATTACTAACTTAAGGTACTTCTTCTACTGGTAGAAGGATCGGTACATGTGCTAGTGCCATCCAAAGCTAGAAACAGGCCAGCAGCCTGAAGTTCATTAAATATGCTTGCAGCAACGACCTTTGTACTGTGCATGTGCAGTAGCTGTCTATCTTATAGTATAATTATAATAAATTATTTGATGTGTGAGAAGGCAATATGGCTGGATACTGCGCCCTTGTGCTGTATTTTCAGTTTGAGGATATGCCAGTCACCTGGGAAAACCAAGAGCTCGATGCTGGTTTGACTTTCAGCTGTTAAAAATTCCCATAGTGGTTTGACGTCTTTGCATTATATATATATATATATTATTTAATGGGTGAGAAGCCAATATGGCTGGATATTGCAAGGGTGTGCAGCTGTATTTGATGAAGGTATTTACAGCTGTGGACTAAAAGAGTTGGCAAAGGCCTGAGGGTTTTGAGATGCCAACAATTCGTGCTTGATAACTGCATTCTGAGAATATTTTGGACAGTTTTGAAGCGTTGATATTTTCATCTGATAATCAAATATCTTTGAGGCCAGTTGCTTTTCTTGGTGTGGCATTTGTGGGTATGTGTAGCTGCTTGGACTGTATGAATTGTGGTTCTACATTGTTGTCCAACATTTAGTGTGTCCTCGTTTAGGACCAATTTTCCCAAGATGGTACTCTAGATGGAAACAAAGTGCACGGTCATTTTCTGCAATAATCGTAGGTTGGACTACAGACAGGTTGATGTCTCCAGTTTCAGTTGTTAACGATTGTGATGTCATGTCAGTCCTCCATTTGTTGTACTTTGGCGTTTTTGTTGCTGCAACTGCTACTGTCTACAAAGAACCTCACTTCTGGAGATATTCAGTAATTGGAAAATTACTGGAGAACTGACGGCCAGGAACTCTTTGCATTTCTGTTTGACGAAAAAATGTTGAGTTTGAATCCATTGCAACACATGATCTAATCCAACGGAAGATTTCAATTCCAGGCCTTCCCCTTACGTTTTCGCATACTCCCCCATCGAAAGAATGCATTTCGTGCATGCGTTCTTCATTTCTAACCTGGAGCAGTACGTTTTTTGCTTCACAAACATTCAAAACTCTAGCACTTGGGGCAGAAACTACAAGATAAGGTCTCAAGCTCGTTCTTTTGATAGGGGACCCTTCCCCCCGTCTGTCAACCTGGGTAGACACTGACATCATTCACATGATAAAATATACCAGGCCTTCCCCCTCCGTTTTTGTGCACTGCAAGCGATCAAAACCTGAATGGTGGGAAGGCCTGGCAACGAGGCTAGGTGTACATAGTGTTGATGTTCCAAAGCCTAGCAGCTGCCATGTGCACAGCACTCTGTGGGTGACCCCACCCACCTCTCCCTGTCCTACCCTTTCTGCAGTGTGCAGTGTGTGTTATCAAAAATGTACTATAGGGTTTAAAGGGATTATTAACTTAACACTACCTGTGTAATGTGGGCAAATGTAATAGATGTACTGGCTGTAAAAGGATGGCACAAGGTGGGACAATTCTCACCCTTGCTACATGAGCATGCTTACAAAATGCTACTCTCACCTTTTAGGGGGTTCTTTCTGGCAGGGAAGGGTTCTTGGGTTCCTAGTGAGTTCATTTGAGACGTTTAGCATACACATGCCTGTAACGCACCATATCTTCATCTCTGTCTGAGCTGACTCCAAAAATTTACCCAAGTGAAGTTTCAGGCTTAATAACCAGATTTGTGACCTTAACCGCACCCACTCACTAACAACCATGTAATAGTCAGCACTGTCATTTGGCAAAGGTATTAAAGGGTAATGTAAATGTAGTGCAATATCCCATAGGAAACTAGTCTAATAAGATATTCAAACAACGAGTTCAACATATTGATACTCATGGTTCGAATCACCGAGCTGGTATTTAGTCTAGGAAGGGCTGGATTCACTGATAGGCAAATTTCTGCAACTCTTCTGCCTTCCAGTAACCAAGTCAATTAGTCAACCCTTTTGGTACATGACCATCTTTCAGTTCTGGGTGAATATGAGAGGATATGTAAGTAGACCACCGAGTGTACAGAGTTCATGTTTACTTTAATGACTTACATGTAAAGTGAAAGGTGAAGGTCTTACCAAGAACACACTCAGAAGCATCTGCAGAGACAATCCACTTGTTGCAGCACCTCATTTGGGCACAACGTTCTGAGGAGATAATTGGACTCGACAAATGTGTTGTCACTGTAATCCACTTGCCTGAAGACATTCACCATTTTTCCTCACCTGATACAGCTGGCATGGTCCCTACTGTCAGCATACAGAATGAGGTTCCTGAGCAGCACATCCCCTAAACATAGCATCAAGTGGAGCTCATCCACCACAATTCTGTCCAGCTCAATGTTGAGCAGTGGGGGGTAACCTCATTCAATGAAAATGGCAATGGAACTGAAACAAGAGTTGGTTTGACATGCTCAGGCTAAAAATAACCTCATTAGCTTCAGCTCTGTAATTCTAATCTAACCCGCCATTAGGCATGCTTCATGACTGTAAACTACAACATACAAGTTTAACATCAACTCAACTGTCTGACTGGCTCAGGTTTGCTAGGCTTGCACAATTGTGGGGATGAATAGTTCAATGGATCTGGACAGGGATTAAGTAGTTTAGAGACCCGTACAATTATTCCTTAGTATGCGGATGGTTATAGGAACTAGTTTACGAACAATTAAACTCCGTGTCCAATGATTTCTTGTAACGATAAAAGAATGCCTGCTATACAAAGGTAGATTAGACATTCAGCCTGTACCTACATGACATATGTGATGCTTCTCCAACATTCCACATTTGTGTAAGTGCTTTCAAGCTGAAATCCTTCTCCCACTGAGATTGACAGATTCCACATTCTCAGTGCTACTGTCACGTGTGTGTATACATGTAGTATGCTAAGATTTTAACTTCGTAGTGTTTTCTACCTATATACTCAGGCGCATTAAGGACTGGGTCCAGCTGTTTTGCGTGCGCTGCCTAAATTACCCCTGGGGCGGGCGTTATCGCACCACAAACAGGAAGCCGGTTGTATCTATGTAAACAATGCGGGACCTTGGAATGCAATTATGCACCTTGGCTGTACAGTACCAAAGGATCGGCTTAGGCTTGTACTGGTCCTTACAACAACGCTCAGTCTTGTCCTTACTTTTTTTGGCTAAAGCGTGATGTGAGACGCACGTCTGTAACACTAGAAGTCGTTCTGCCAAGTGCTTTCAGCAACTTTCAAAGCGCACATAGTGGAGTCACGTGCACCGTGTAGTGTAGCACGTCCCAGCTACCTCTGAATAAGACGCATAATGGCCGCTTAGCAGCTCTTTTTCCGGAAGTAACTCACGAGGAGTTTTTGCGAAGAGAACTGGAGTATACTGTTGGGTTAGATCGACAAGAAATCCAATTGTCTTTGATTTAACTGTGGGAAAAGTTCGTAGCTTACCGCTAAAGGTGCGAAGTGGAAGTTTAAATGCCTGGTGGGTGTGGCATATTTGCCAGTTCCAGGGCTTTGGAAAGAGATATCCACTATTCCCACGGATAAAAAGTTGAGCCAGCTGAAATAGAACGTAATGGTGCAGAAACAATCGTGAAATTTTGTTCACAAAAAGGCCTCATATGAAGTTTATTGTACTGATATACCCCGAGGGAGGGGCGTGGTACAGCTAAGCTGATTATGGGCGTGGCCTGAAATGACGTCACAGTAAACATTAAGGGTGGGGTTACACGTAACAACAGTAAACAATTATGTCAAGCTTCTTCCCTTGTCATAAAGTTGATCCAAATTTTGACATAATGTAGCCTCAAAAGCCACAGACCCAGTCCTTAATGCCCCTGAGTAGGTCAAACAGTGGGTCTGTGACTGTCAAGTTTGGGGATCTGATGTAGGGTTACCAGCGCAAGCATGTCACTCCCTACATGCACATCATGGTTTTCCATGTGCAAAAGATGGACAGGGTAAGTGAAGCATTTGATCACCATTTACTATTTTGAATTGATCAGAGAGCCGGTAGACTCTGTATGTAGGGATGGCGCCGACGCGCAATATATGCAATACTTAAGCAAAAGTCGTATAACTTCACCACAAACACACCAAAAGCTTATTTAAGCGCCCAGGCTTCCTCTTTGAGTGCCTTTGTGATCAGCGAGATTCATATAAGTGGCCAAAAGCCACGCGGAAGGCAGCTAAATGCAAAAGTGTGCGGTATCGAAAGTGCCATTTTTCGTATTCTTCTTCAGCCCACTATGTTCAAGAATGATATCTCGAAAACGGTTTAAGTACTCACCGTCGTTGTAGCACGAAACGGATGCTTGTCACAGTGCAGAGCTCTACGACTACTCAGCGTCTTCATAGCTTCAAATTCACCCTGGTCAACAAAAGCCATTCACAACACACTGACGCTGCTGTCCGTTGCCATTTTCTAATTTTGTACGCATGCGCACACGAAGTCTCGTTCCCAGACCAAAGACCACGGTCATTGGTCTGGAAGCGAGACTAATCACAAGCGAAATCGGCAGCGGGCAGTATTAAAGCATGGCTGGCACGGTCTTTTCCCCCCGCGGCATTGGGCAAGGCTTATGAACATCACGTAGGTAAGGCGCTGCATTCAGCTGCCTACTTGTAGCTACACTAAAATAGCCTACTCACAGCTTTAGTGAACTGTAAAGCTAGGATGGTCAGTTGTCAGTATGATAGTTTTCTGTGCTGCAGCTGGTCAGTCGTGATTGACAACTGAATCATGAATTTGGCTTCACAAAGTTTTGTACGAAGAGTGGTTGGCCCTTCATCAGGTATTACATGCCTGAAACCACTACTAAACTATCAACGCCGTTTCAAGTTCTTTCTGGTGTTGTGGTTACACTTGACTTACACTAGGTCTACCGGGTAACTGTAACTGAGATTAACATCAAAAAAGTACAGAAACAAGACTTAAAAAACATTAAAAATGTAAATAGATGTAGGGATGGCATGCCAAAAAGTATGCAAACAAGGTAGGGATAATGCATGAAAGCAAAGGTCAACATATTGGCAAAGCCCCATCCCTACATCCTTTTCACACTACAGTTAGACAGTGCATGGGGGTCTTCCTAAAACGTACCACGAGTTCACAACCTTTACTGGCAGTATGGCTGTAGCCTCGTTCTCAGGCCATTTCCTCCTCCCACGTGGCCTGGGAATGAGGCTAGTATGACCCTCAGCTGTAGTGTTAAAAAGATGTAGGGATGGGGCTTTGCCAATATGTTGACCTTTGCTTTCATGCATTATCCCTACCTTGTTTGCATACTTTTTGGCATGCCATCCCTACATCTATTTACATTTTTAATGTTTTTTAAGTCTTGTAATATATAGATGTAGAAATGAACGACTCCAAGCGACACTATTGATTTTTGCTGTCTATCAAGATCTACATGTATCTATCCAAAATGGCATTTCGTGCCTTAAGGTTACGAGATACTAGGAATTCTATGTGACTTCATATATGTATACATTTATGCTACTAAAACAGGCATACTAAAGTCTTAGCATATGAAACTTGGACATCACACATAGCTGCCTTTGTACAGCAAAAATCATCAGCAACATGTAAACAGTTCACAAGTTATGGTGGTTCAAATATTAACCAACTCGTGCAGAAGATAACATGCGGTTAAGTTGCCCAGCAAACTGTAAGAAGCGCCCAGTAACATCTTAGAAGTGGTATTAGCGACTGACAGAAGCTTATTGATGAATTTTGTCATGCACTCTCTACGGTATCTCGTAACCTTAAAAGTAACCCCCTATCTCTCTCTCTCTCACACACACACACACACACACACACACACACATGCACGTACACACACAAACACACACGAATATGCACACGTGCACAAATAGAGGTGCAAGGAGAGTACTCTCCATAGTTATGCAGCAGTAAATCACTGAATAGTTTCCTCAGTGATTGTTGTTACTCAAAGAGACAGACTCATTTATGTTGCTATGGTAATGTATATGCCATCAGACATTTTACTGTACACTGGACTAGAAAACCTTAGACTCTAAGATTGTTGCTGTACAGCATCACAAATTCCTATACCAGTTACATATTTGGTGGAGACCAAGGCAACCCATCCCTCCTGTTGCCATGGCACTGACATTTAAACGGAGTATGAGGTCATCCACAAAGGTTGTAAGACAGCATCCATTCCACTTAGCTACCTCAGTGTATTTAACTGCGAGAGGAAGGACAGCTGTAGTCAAAAAGACCCCGTCTTTATCCATCTCCACATAGATACATGTGTATAAAGTATAAAGCCCTTATCCTAAACACAGCCCCTGACCCAGCCCATAGAGAAACCTACAGCATGCACACAGAGAGGTTTTAGTATCTGAGCTTACTGTTGTAACTAGGTCACAAGCAAGCCTTCCACAGCTTAGTAGTCGAATACATCTTTACAACCCCAGCCCCATTCCCATTTTCCAAAGTCAACCATAGGATACCCCCTTGGTGAAGAGTTAATTGAGCCGGAGGCTGAGATGGTGGATAGTGAGAGTATCCGCTCAGGCAATGTGTTTGTACAGTCAACCCACCCAGGCCCGCAACCCCGTCTGCAGGGGATCTCCACTTAGCTACCACAGTGTATTTAACTGCGAGAGGAAGGACAGCTGTTGTCAAAAAGACCCCGTCTTTATCCATCTCCACATAGATACATGTGTATAAAGTATAAAGCCCTTATCCGAAACACAGCCCCTGACCCAGCCCGTAGAGAAACCTACAGCATGCACATAGAGAGGTTTTAGTATCTGAGCTTACTGTTGTAACTAGGTCACAAGCAAGCCTTACACAGCTTAGTAGTCGAATACATCTTTACAACCCCCAGCCCATTCCCATTTTCCAAAGTCAACCATAGGATACCTACCCCCTTGGTGAAGAGATAATTGAGCCGGAGGCAGAGGTGGTGGATAGTGAGAGTATCCGCTCAGGCAATGTGCTTGTACAGTCAACCCACCCAGGCCCGCAACCCCGTCTGCAGGGGATCTCCACTTAGCTACCACAGTGTATTTAACTGCGAGAGGAAGGACAGCTGTTGTCAAAAAGGCCCCGTCTTTATCCATCTCCACATAGATACACATGTATAAAGCCCTTATCCTAACACACACTCATAATTTAAAATGCGAATGAGCTTCACACCCATAACGTAACAGTAGTAACTCAAGTGTGAATGAGCTTCACAATCGTAACGGTGAATGAGGCTCACAGTAGTACATGTAACTGAAGTGTGAATGAGCTTCACAATCGTAACGGTGAATGAGGCTCACAGTAGTACATGTAACTGAAGTGTGAATGAGCTTCACACTCATAATTTAAAATGTGAATGAATTCACCCCTTACCTTAGCGTAACAGTATACATAGTAACTCAAGTGTGAATGAGCTTCACACCTGTAGTGTAACTGTGAGTGAGCCTCACAGTAGTAACTCAAGTGTGAGTGAGCCTCACACTCGTAATTTTTAATGTGAATGAGCTTCACACTGTGAGTGAGCCTCGCAGACTAGTAACAGAGCAGCCCCAACCCAGCCCTAGCTCAGCCTTATGGAACCGACTACACCCCTAGGCATACCGTTACTATAGTAAAGCACACGCCATAACTAGGGTAACAATGCCGTTACTAGGATAGGTACGCCGTTACTAAGAGAAGCACGCTCCCATTTAAAGCCCGTCGACCGAGTATCACACACAAACAACTAATAATACTCACCGTGAGATAGTCGCCGCAGTACAGACCCGAATAATCTTCGGTACAGGAGCGCCTACCTGCGAAGAACAAGCCTCCCAGACGTTCCACCAAGACGACACGATAGCGAGCCAGAATCCCGTACGTTAACCGTTCGCCCATCCCCCTAGTTATTATAAGTTAACATGATAACTCCACCCATTGAGCCGCACCCCCAATTTGTTTAGTAATTTGAATATTTATAGCACTGTGAATGCCCATAGCACTATGTGCCAACCAAAAGCTGGGCTCCTCAAAGCAAACCTTAGGCGGGGAGTGGTCCCGCCCTTTCTGTAGTAGGCCACAGGTCGGGAGTTCAAAGGGACCGAAACCCATGGTCATGCGAGGACCGGAAAGGGTACTCCCCTGAAGACCAGTACTTTTTTTGAGCATATCTCCCAAAAACAGTAACTAACCACCCCATCCATTTGAGCCATAAATGCCCCACCCATTTAAGTCATAAATGCCACACCCATTCAAGCCATAAATGCCCCACCCATTTAAGCCATAAAATGCCCCATCCATTTAAGCCATAAATGCCCCATCCCCATCTCCCTTTATGTTTTAACTTCACACTTTATGTATGTGTGAAATTTTGAACATCGATGTGCCAGCGGTGTTGGTGCTCCCCCACTCGACACACAACTTCCATATATCTTGCATGCAGCAAGGCAGGATAAAACTTGGTCCTTGTACCACTTCCGCCTCCTTTTCGGAGCCTTACATGGAGGAAGTACCTTCTGTCCAGCAGTAAGTAACTGTTGGGACACTAGACAGATTTCATCATTGAGCTGCCCTGAGCTGTCATACAATTTACCAAGGAGTGGAGTCACACACAAACCCTCCCCACTCAACTGCTCAGACCACCTACCTATAACCGTGTTGAGTATGCCCATCACCACTGCAGCTATACATCACCCTACAATGGCCCCCAAGCGCTGGATACAGTGTGAAGCCTCATAACTTGCAATGATGTCCAGAAGGTGTACAGAGGCCCCTCGGACAGAGTCCCATTGGCTGAGTCAGGTCCACCCCTCGTTTACCACAGAGGTCAAAACCGATACTGGAGACTTCAATGCTCACCTGGGTCCACTGGGTGGTGTCAGAGGACAAGGCATCCGAACCAGCACGGAGTCCTCTTAAAGCAGCTCTATAACTGATGCGAGCTACATGCCGTGTCCCTCTCTTCAAATGGCCACAGCCAGTGTTCTGTGACCAAAATAACATCACAGCCATCTTCTGCCAGTTGATGAACATAGGTTTCCCCTCTGTTCAGGCCTCTGCAATTCCTCGTGGATATTCTCAGCTGATGGCTTTGTTGCTTAGGATCTCTGCAACTACAAACTCACAGAGAAGTGAGCTGTCCAACCTCAGAACAAGTGCTCCACCTACAGTCTCCTAATTTCCCCTTTGCAACCGATGTTTGTCTCGTTTATGTGAGACTGAGAAGCCGGCCACTTGCCAGGCTAAATTGCAAGGCACCGGGCAAGTTATCAATGACAGCCCCTCTTATCTCTCTCACCAGAGTTGAAATTGACCCACTGACAACGCAGTACTCACCTTCTGTGAGATTGTGTAGGGTGGGGGGGGGGGGGGGGGGGGGGGGGGGGTGGGAACGATTAGGGTCGCCTGAGGGTGGGTTCAAGAGCTGGAGGATCAGTAGTATGCGAGGGGCTTGCATGGATACTCTTACTATTTTACTCTACTCGCCCGGTGAATGGTCAGAGTACTACTGTCACAACCGTCTCCACTGTCACTACTGTCTCCACTGTCACCACTGTCACCACTACTGTCACTACTGTCTCCACTGTCAATATGGTATCCACTGTCACTACTGTCTCCACTGTCACTACTGTCTCCACTGTCTCCACTGTCACTACTGTCTCCACTGTCACTACTGTCAGTACTGTCTCCACTGTCTCCACTGTCACTACGGTCTCCACTGTCACTACTGTCACTATTGTCACTGCTGTCACTACTGTCACTACTGTCTCCACTGTCACTACTGCCTCCACTGTCTCTACTGTCACTACGGTCACTACTGTCTCCACTGTCACTACTGCCTCCACTGTCTCTACTGTCACTACGGTCACTACTGTCTCTACTGTCACTATGTCTCCACTGTCACTACTGTCACTACTGTCTCCACTGTCACACAGTGGAGACAGTAGTGACAGTAGTGACAGTAGTGACAGCAGTGACAGTGGAGACAGTAGTGACAGTGGTGACAGTAGTGAATTGTTGAGTGATTGATGCAAGGCAGCAGTTGTTGAAAAAATACCCATCCTTATCCGGGCCTCTGATTACAAACTCCAAGGAATGGGAAGAGATATAAAGAATTACCACACTCACGTTGAATGTAAATTGTGAGCCTGACACTGTTAATGTATTTGAAGTGTGATTAGGCATCCTGCATACACAGTATATTTTTGTAGACACCGTCTTCCTATATTGATTACCAAGTGGAATATGTTTGTGCTAAATGTTTGGCATTCTCAGTCTTAAAATTTCAACACATTGGTCTCAGCAAGGAGCAAATCTGTAGTTCGTATCACTATCAATGTACGCATAACCACTGTCATAAAGCGATGGTTAAGTGTGATTCATGTGGAAAATGGATGCACAAGGAGTGCATGGGTCTTGACCAGATGGCACTAGTTGAGGGTGTGGTATTGTAATGAATGTAAGTAGAATTAGTATGTACACACAGAGAGCGAAGCTGTGGCCGAGCGTTTATCGTTCTTCAGTACACAGGAAAGATAGGAAATCTGTGTGTCATGACATAATATTCTCTATTCCTCTGTGTCTAGATTGAAATAAAAGTCGCTTCAAAGAATCCAGACACATTGTACATGTTGGCTCTTTTTGGCCCATCAGTTATCTTCTGGATGCTGTGTAAATCCTTGCTCTCACCCTGGACTTGCTCCTGTAACTGGCCATGAGTAAACACTTTTTCTAGTGAGTTACTCATCGGAGTGACCCGCATGTGACAGTGGAGACAGTAGTGAGTGACAGTGGAAGTAGTGACAGTGCGGACAGTGGAGACAGTAGTGACAGTTACAGTGGAGACAGTAGTGACAGTAGCAACAGTGGAGACAGTAGTGATAGTAGTGACGATGGTGACAGTAGTGACAGTAGTGACAGTGGTGACAGTAGTGACAGTGGAGACAATAGTGTTGGTATTTACAGTAGTATTCATATATATGTTAGCTCTATGAAAGAAGTACACTCCAACTTCTAAATCCAAGAACCCTTCTGAAAGATGGAAGTAGGGTAGTTCTTGGATGTGGAAAGTGGGGGTTCTTGCATGAGGAAGGTGGAGGGTTCTTAATTTCAGAAAATGGGGCAGTTACTTCGTGTTGCAAGCATGAATTATAAGCATGGATGTGCAATTTTTTTGATTACTGTTCATTATTCATTATTTTATCACGTACTCTCGCGTGATCTTAAATAAAACGAACATGTTGAGTCAAGTGAGCAGATAGCTAAAAATTGCCGATTTGGTGTCAGTAAGCGTGGTCTCTCCTACTCACAGTATCGCCCCGTGGTCCATTGTCACTGTCAGCAACCCCAGTCATAAGTTTTCTGACCTTTTCCAGTCTTTAAAGGCTGTGGTACATCCAAGTGTACCAACTTCATAAGAATTGTGTGAAGCTGTGATCGACACACACAGTTGAGACAAGCAATCACTTTCTATAGTCGGAATGGCTATATGAACATCATGGACGTCTGTTAAACGTTTGGAAACTTCGTCAAATGTTACATCACGTTTTTCCTGTATTTCATAGCGGTTTTCCTATGAAAATTTATAATGAATAATGAATAGTGACCTCCCTCCCTCATGGAAGCTGACGATAAACTGTGAATCTACTTTGTGTGGCCTAATGATGGCAACATGCGCATGCATTATGCGGCCATTACAGCAAGCGATCGAATAGTAATTCGTCTGAGACTTGTTTTAACACGGAGCGACTCGCTTGCCCTCAGCCTGCTGCTTTTCCTCAGTCGACGTACACGCATAACGCCTCCATTTCCGGTCCGTGACGTAGTATTGCTCCCAGGCCTTCGCCCGATTTTTCTCCAAAGCTGCGAGATAAAATCTGGGAGTGGCTTGGGGATGAGGCTAGGAGTAACCCTGGTCCCTGACGGTAACCCAGGTTTACTTGTGAATGAGCCCCTCCCATAGACAAGACATGAATTTGTTAAATGTGCATTCATTTTGCTGCAGTCAAAGTTGTAAGCATGTATTGCTAGCCCCACCTCTCCCCCTTATGTTGGTAAAGAACTCACGGCTTTGTTCTTGTGTACTGGTGTGTAGCACCAACATTAAATTGCAGATTCCAGTTAAAGCCCAGCCCAGCACTCGAAGCACCAAGCCACTGTCACCTACTAGGCTTGGTATCCCACCACAAGACCTGGGCCTACTGAACTAATACAGTCTTTACAAAGAAGTTTAGTAGAGGTGAAGAGTGACAAATAGCTGTGAGTAGATCTTGGATCCAAGGCTGGCGAGTGTTCCGCATAAACCGCCGAAGACGACCGGTCATCGTCACTCGAAATGACTTGAGCTTTACTTCTGTCTTCTGCTCGCAGAAACACGTGGCTCTCGGTCTCAGTGATATCCCTTCTGAAATTTGGACATACTACACAACTTGTTTTCACAAGCAGGCATTACACACTGATGGCTTTTCTGGAGCTGAAGTTGGTAATTAGTTACCATGACAACAAATTGTTTTCATTTACAGAATTGGGAAGTATCATTGTTGTCATTGTTACAACCCCCATGTTCATACTACCATGGGTTCATGAGGTGTAAAAACGTAATGGGTGTATGTATTAGCCTGCCTTAACTGTTCTACATCTAGTGTCATTCTGAAACCACAATAATGTAGTAAACTAGCTATTTTCATTTCAGTCCAGTTGAAACTAGCACATAATTAGAAATGGCATCCAATGTGATGTGCTGGAAGGGGCAGCCTATCTGGAAATACATAAAATTGGGGCTTACTCGGGTAGTGTTTAACTTCACGCAGAAGCTAATGTGACACACAGGTAGATTGGAGTTAATTGATGCTAATTTACAGGTAGTACAGGTAGATTGGAGTTAATTGATGCTAATTTGTCCTATCTGAGGTCGGTCGCCCTAGGTTTTAAAAGGTAGTGATCCTTGGACCTGGTACTTTGGTATACATGACGTACATTGATTTCATGGACGAGTTCACAGCAATTCTTTCAAATGATGACAGCTGGGAGTTTGAGGCATTCTTCAATCAGTTATGACCCTATACCTTGCAGTAGGTGTGAGAGCTGATGCACAAGGTGGAGATGGAAATAGTCCAGCCTAGTTACACATTAATCACTCTGAGTGATCACTTGTGCTAAAAAGTCACCGACCATTCTCACAATCACTAGCTACTGACTTTCACCCAATTACTAATCTTAAGGATGTAGTCTCGTGCCCAGACCCCACCTAGCCTCGTCCCCAGGCTCTCTCCTCATAAAACGGGGGGAGGAGAGCGCTTGGTAACATTCGTGAGAAAAGCTGTCGACTTCCGGCGCGTCATCATTCATGTGATCAAGTGAGTCGGTCCCGCAAACCAACTACAGCAAACTTTGATCTTGGATTCTCTGGACTTGCGCCCCGCCCCTTCCGCACATCCGAAAACTATTTTTCACCAACCTTCGAGGTGTAGTATATACGCTTATATGTTCATTTTCGAGTTGACAATTTTTTGCTGAGTGGACAAAATGTCACGTGTACACATGGTTTCGTTCTGCAATCTGATTGGTACTGCCAGAGCAAGGCGCCGGAAGTCGACAACTTTTCCCGCGGATGTTGCCAGGCTCTCTCCTCCCCCCGTTTTTGAGGAGAGAGCCTGAGGAAGAGGCTAGACCCCACCCAGCTCACGTGAGAAGGGATCTGGTGTCACAAGTCCAAATCCTTGGGTTAGCTGTAGAAGTGTGGATCACGAGCAGCCAATTGAATTACAGAGCAGTGTTTATTGGGATAATGGGCAAGCGAGAACAAATACTTCAATCATACCGCTCACAGCGTGTTATGAGATTCATTATCCAACACTGAGCAATTTGTAATTCTACACTACCTGATCAGAAGAAAAGGACTTCACAGGCACACAACTTGATGCTATAAAGCGTGCCCAGAGCAGTCAGCAATTAGCGTCTCATGCCCAGACCCAGCCCTTCCACAAGGAAAGGGTCTGGTGTCACAAGCCGGAATCCTTGGGCTCGCGGAAATGTTGAAGCCTTCTAATTGTTAGTGTGATAGCCTGACTCACAATTACAGTTAATACCCGTTTGTGAGTCAAATTTACGACCATGAGTATTAACAGTGTGACTCCAAGTGGAATCGACACAGGAGAGTGAATGCTTCAATCGAAGTTTGTCCTGTTTGAGGCCTTGAACAACAGCACACTTGCATGCATGCATGCAAATACAACTCATTCATGAGTTTATTCTGCCACTGACATTGCTTCATCTTGGGGAAGGAATTGTGCTTGCGTGATTTCTTCATCCTAAACACCACTGAATGATTAAGCTGTTGCAGCAGAGCATCAGTTGCACCCTTGCCTAGGATTGATGACACATTAGACACTCCGGGTGGATCCCAATGGTTCTCAACACTCGATCTTGCAAGCGGTTATTGACAGGTGGAAGTTGATCCAGTTGGTACAGAAACAAAAAGTGACTTTGTACCTGAACCAAGTAGATGCTATATACTGAAGTTTACTTGCTTTTGCTGTATAGTAACTATGTCCATTTTTTCTTGCCCAGCTTCTTACAGTTGATTGCACCACGATGCTAATTCTTACTTTGAGATGGCCACACTCACAAGACTAGCAACTCCAATGATGAGTGAACATGTATCGTCTTCTCCAGGACCGGCTGAACTTGCAGGAACCAATGACAGCAAAACTAACACTACCGCAAAACAACCAAATTTGGCCATCAGCAGCAGCTATTGAGAAGCAAATCTCACCAACCAACTTTCAACCTTAAAATGACGGTGGTTGGCTTTTCAAATCTGCATTCTGATTTTCCATACTCCGTATGTATTATTAGAAACGTTCATCAAAACGCATAGTGACAGGATTTTCCCATAGTTAAGATCTAGGCGCAAGCACTGAACATGGCACAAACTAGTCAAAAATGACTGGCCAACTGTCCGACATGGGTGTGTGTCAGACACCGTATGAACCATAAAAGTAATGGATGCTGACTTCAGGTTTTTAATGAACAGTAGCTGGTACTTGCCTGTGCAGACACCATAGTGGGTGTTACTGTCTTATACTAGGCCTGGATCAGCCTGTGTACTAGTCCTGCATGGCCAGATCCAACACATCCAGTCGTTAGGCCAGCGGTCCAAGAACAATAGAAATTATTCAGATACAGGAAGTGCACGTAGTAGTGCATTCCAGTGTGTAATTAACGCAATGAATACTTCCTGACTTTTCTACAAGCTAGCTCAGTGGCGGTACTACGGGGGGGGGGTGGGGGTGGGTGGAAGGGGGCATACGCCCCCCCCCCCCCCCCCCCCCCCCCAGCCGCCCGGAGATGGCGTATTTTTTTTTTGGACGCACTTTCGACTTAGACTCTTGGCCGAAGGCAGTACCACGCATGCGCAGTTAGCTGACACACCCATTTACTTTCGCGGGAAATTTATAATTAAACATGGCTACGTCAAAAAGAGTTACATTGTCTAAGAAGTTCTGGATTTTGTGGCTGTTAGTTAGCCACTTTTCAGCAAACGGCATCCCTGAAGAGATGATTTCTGTTCCGGGGTACACGTCTCCACAACTTGCACAGCAGTTCCGACAAACATCTTGTACAAAGGTATGTAAAACACAAAACTTTGAAAGATTTTATACAATTATTCACATGCCGTTGAATTGTCACAGAGCACATCTGATTGTTTCAGCGAGAAGAATGCATAAAACATGCTCAATTGATGATTACAACCAATTTACTATACTCACCCCTCTTGAATCCATAATTTTGTGCACATACAGCATGCATGGAAAATGATGTGGGCTAAGGACCACAAACCAGAATACCAGTTGGAATGGCCTTACAGTTAGTCTCATATCAGTTACAGATTTATGCAAACAACAATGCATCTATTGTGACCATCACCCACATTGGCTAGTATGCAATATCACATTAAAAATCCCATTTAGATCAGCTATCAACTACATTCTTTCACACACAGATTTCCACCACAGTGTAGACTCACATTCACAAAACATTTCAGAGCTACAACAATGGTAGGTGAAACCATGAAAGCTTACCCAATACAAACATACATACTTTCTTTTATTACTGTTGATTACAGATTGGTGGAGGTGGAGGATTATGAAACCATTAGTTTCAACAAGCTCCAGAAGGTAGTGGAAATTGAGTCAGTCACAAAGGTCCCACTTGAATGTCAGTGCCGTTCAGCACTTAGTGCTTTATTGAAGCAGGCTGACAAAGCACCAAAACAGAACCATTATGTTAAATTCCCGTTTGGGTTGATGGATGTCAATTCATTGAGAAAACTGTTAGCTTTCTACGATAGACGGTCAGCACAAAAGCAAGTCCAAGAAGAGAAAAAGTGGCTTTCTATGGATGTATCGCCCCCACACTCAACAATGTCTATGATTACATTTTTTCCCCTCAAATCTGGAATCCAAAGCATACCAACTCTGAACAGATGAAGTGTGTGAGAAATTTGGTTGGTACAAGATGGCTTACAGATGGCAATTTAACCTACTTTGCAAACATAATCAACACAACAGTAAGCAATACTTTGTGTTTTGTATTGCAACATCCTTCTACCATGTTTTCGCATAAGCCACTTTTGGATAAAATGGAAAGAATATCATCTGGACAGGAAGTAGTGGAGAACATAATTGTCATTTTAAATATTGCAAAAACTGCCAAAGGGGAAACGAGTATTGCTTTAGAAGGTACAGATAATGGATGTCATTGGACTCTCTTATTTTTCAAAAGAAATTCCCCAGTCTGGTATTATGGTGATTCTCTTGGGTGGCCTTTCCCATTGAACTCACACTGTTTAAAAGACATAGTTATGCAAGCTGAGAAAAAGTGCGGTTCAAAGTTCATTGCCTCCAGAGTGCAGTGTCTACCACAGCATGATCCATCTAACACTAGTAAACATCACTGTAACAAGAACTGCAAGCTGTTTTATCCACTGCAAACATGTTCCAGTATATGTGGGGTTGTAACTGCAACAATGGCAGGACTATTTGCAAAAGATATAAGCTTATGGCCAAGTAACAGGCTATTAGCAGTCCCACACAACATAAAATGGATTGAAAATCCAAGTAGCTTCTCTGATTTTCTTCGTCAAGTACTGATTCACTGGGCCATAACTCAACAACTTGATATTTCCATGCTATACTGTCCTGACAATGAATTAGATACCAGCTCTGTATCTGAACAGCAAACTTCTTGTACTGATGAGCCTGTGCATACATTTCATTACAAAGGAAGTGATAAAGATCAAGAAATGCAGGATGTTGCAGATTCTGATCCTGGGTCTGTAGTAGTTAGCGAGCAACAACATTCCTATAGGGAGCCCCAGGATAATGAAAACTCCTGTTCTACACACACTGGTTATAGCACTGATAATGAGTCCCTATATGACTTCGACCTACAATCTGGCAAATCAAAGCATACACTGCCAGAATCTGCCCCTGGTTTGTCTAATCCAACCTCTCTTACTCCAAACCTAAATCCACTTACGTGGCAAGAGCTAGACCCAAATATGGAAGCTGTTTTCCCAACAGATGACAAATATACGTATGTTGTTGAATCATACCAATCAAAAGAGCTTGAGACATTTCCAGGGGCTCCAGGTTTGCTTTTGAATCTCAAGTGAGGATCAACCTAAATGAAGGAGAAGCCAATGAATGGTTAGACAAAATGCAGCAACATAGTCATGTCACATACCGTGTTACTAAAACAAAAAAACTGGCCAGTGTCAGGTACTTTGTAAACTTGAGCGACATTGTCAACACTTCAGAAAATCACTGACAGAAAAACGAATCGCTAAGGCTGCTCTAGCAAAGTCAAAGAAGGCAAAAAAGCCTTTGACAGCAATGATAAGGGTCAAAAAGACACAGTGCCCATCCAAACTTATATTGACTGTGCAAATACCTACAAAGACTCAGAGACAAAAAGCAGACATGAAAATCCATACTTAATAACACACACTGGTGTTTTAAAGCTGGCATTCATACATAATCACTCACTATCTTCAGCACATGCACTCAGTTTTCGAGATGTTTTGGAAGAAACAAAACAAGCATTTTACAGCGTATTTGAGGTAGGGCATAGTCCTTCAGCACGCCATGTACGCGAACAGGCTCTTTACATTCAGGCTGAGAGCGAAACTGATGCACAACTTTCTCTAGCTGATCGTGCTCACAACCCCATGGTACAGGATATATGCCGACTTTTTATCAAGTGAAAAGAAGCCAGCTATGGCAAAGATGATGGAAAAGAGCTATTCGAAAAGCTTCAAGAGCATGTGGATAAGTACAACAGGGATAACTTGGCAGAAGAAGGAAAAGCCATTCTACAGTGGTATGAAGCTCCAGGCATAGAGGACTCTGACTCTGAAGCAGATCTATCACCTACCAAACGAAAAAGGAGAGAAGTCAGTAACAAACCACTAATACTAGCAATTTGCACTCCACTTATGGCTAGAGTCCACAAACAAGTGTGCCAGGCTGCGGAGATTGTGTTTTGTGATGCTAAATCTTCATTGGACAGGTATAATACAGCTCTTTATTCTTTCTACAACACATGTATGCTCAGGAGTTCCATTAGCAGCAGTGGTCTCTGATGAATCCGAGCAGACAGTGACTAAAGCGATGGAAATGGTTAAGCAAGTCTTGCCTGCTGATGCCTTCTATGGTAATGGACCTTCAGTTGGTCCATCAGCCTTTATGATTGATGACAGTACTGTTGAACGTATAGCTCTCTCTGTCACATGGCCATATGCACTAATCCTTCTCTGTACCTTTCATTTCGTGCAAAGGAGATGGACATGGCTTTATGAAGGTAAAAATTGCATACGAAAAGAAGACCGTGTCACACTCATACAACTAGTAAGAAGCTTAGTATACTCCAAATCTGAAGTCGAGCTGAAGAATAAACATGCTCATCAGAAACAGCCAAAAAGTACCCTTCTTTTATCAAACACATGGAAATCTGTGGGAAAAGCGAGAGCTGTGGGCACACTGCTTTCGAAACACTCTTTTAATAAGAGGTAATCACACAAACAACTACGCAGAATCTGGTATTAAAATTCTAAAAGACCTCATATTTGGAAGAGTAAAAGCGTATTATCTTGTTCAAATGTTTTATTTTGTAGTCGAGGGACATGATGGGTCGCCATGCTCTCAACCATCTCTGCATCATCTCGCCTCAAGATTGCAAGATTGGCTCTTGGAGAAGGGGCAGTTCAAGATCTGAGACGTTTTAACAAACTATCTGCCCCACGATCACATTCTAAGTTAGCAACTGCACTCCACCAGTTTGGGTGGGAGCTTGGAAACACAACCACAACACAGGCTGGCCAAATAAGATATGGAAAAATAATTGCTGTCCAAGCTACTGCTGCTGGTCGAAGAAAGACTAGGGGTAAAGGAAAGGAAATTGCTGGCTGTCCACTTAAAGGCTTGAACAATTTGAGCAATGTGCCATCTTCGTCAACTGATTCCAGGTATTTCATGCCCACATGCAAAGAACCGAAGGGGAAAAGACTTCACTCATTACACAAAAATATTAACTGTGGCCAGCAAAATGCTGGTAAATGGTACCGTCACATTACTCACTACACTATTATTCCTAGACATGTATGTAATGTCGTGTTTTACATAACTCACCTCACCTCTCAGGACCTTATCTGTACACTTAGCTCATTTCACAGTGTTCTTCACGAACGTAGCTCTCCTACGCGAAGTAATTTTGCAAATGCTTTAATTAGAACTGTTGAACTTTGACCCATACTGAGCGTGCGCAGTCACCCGATTCGCACGCTGGCTGCCTGCTGATAACCCAGTAGTTATCTTCCGTAATCATCAAGCATTGTCCGCGTCACGTTAGGTATACCGTAAGTACACATTAACATTCATTTGAAGGACAAGGAAAATTGGAAAGGTTTATCATGTCTATTCGACGAAAGAGAAAGCCAGATGCCTATCATCTGAACATAGTGAGAGAAGGTAGTGGATCCTCCAAGAGATCTAGGGATGTGCGGATTGAAAGAGTGAGTATTCCATTCACCAGCCAAGTAGGACACAATGCAGACAGTACAAGGGACGCTGAGGATGACCTACGCAGTTTACGTGATTCCAGTAGCCTTCTGGGGTATGACTTCCAAGGGAAGGCAATTGACGGATCATTGAATCTGGAGGGTGATATTGTAGAAAACTTTTTTGTATCATCACCTGCATGTTGTTACATATGTACTACACATACATGTACCTGTGACGTTTTAGCAAACAAGCAACATCATAGAGGAGCTGTGATACACAGTATGAGAGGAATGTAACCTGTGTGGATGCCTTTGGTGAGACTAAGATGTGGCTTAGAGTCCTAATGCAAAATTCATTTAAGACTTCAGCACAGCATCACTTTCACATTCTGCCAATGTTTTGGTGAAGTAGAGACTCTAATCCAGTTTGAACTGTTTCCAGCAACTCCAAAACGACCAACTGTAGCATTTTCCTTCCAACTTCTTGACTATCTGGAAGCACTTCTTCTGGAATGTCAGGTTGCTGTTAGTGACTTCACTGCTGCATTGAAAATTATGTCAGCATCTCCCTTCATGAAGGTATGAGAGAATACAGGTGTACTGTGGCCTTAGAATTGATTGGATAAATTTCTTATTTTTTAGGGTGTGAGATCACTTTACCCCCCCTTTTGATTGATCCATTTGAAGAATACAGGTTATGTTGGCCAATGTGACTTTATGTTCAGTTTTAACAATGGGCAGCAAACTGCACATGAAAAGAGGAAGCTAAAAGCAGCAAAGGCATGGGAGTTTAGCCGAGCATTGATATTCCGATATGCTGTAGAATGTAGTGCCTTACCTAAAGTGCTTTGCCAACACTGCAATAAAGCGAATAGTTCAGTCTACTGTAAGCAGTGCGGTCCAAAGGTTTATTATTGTGTTGAGTGTGCTGTGAAGCTGCATACTACTAAGTATGTACTTCATTCACCCCAGCTCTGGAAGGTAGGTCAATCCTAGGTTGAAGGTCTGTACTGTTATAGCATCCATGCATTAGTTACTGTGTTACTTGTGTGTCAAAACTTCCACTTAGGATGATGTTGGCATGTATGTCCCTTTGCCAACACACAAAATGCTTTGTCTTCCTCACGATGGTTGTTTCAACTCAAAATATGTTAATACAGATTTCTGAAGAATCAGTTGCGTACTATGCATACAGTCTGTCCAGGGTGCGGCAATGGTACTGCATGCCCTGCCTGCCCACAGGTATACGTACATTCACAAAATACATTCATGTTCTTTGCCTTCTCTCACTATATAGTCTTGACACCTACAGGATGGCGGTACTCTGATCATGTCCATCGATGCATTGTTTGGGCTATGCAGAAAAAAGTCTGCTGGAAGCAGTGTTCGGGATCCCTTGCAACAAGGCACCTTTTTTGAATGCCAATCTGACGTGGATGCTTTTGTTGCAGAGTATCCTTCCAGACATTTATCAGGAAGTCAGGTACATTGTATAATGTGCAGCAGTGTTGTTGTGTTTAAGCTATGATTGTTCACTGTTCAGGAGTGCAATCAGTTCTTGGCCACACATGCTCTGAGGTCAAAGTCACGCTTTAAAGCACTGGATGAAACTGGTGTGATGGGACTAGCCTGTAGGCATGAATTCCCCCATAGGTTTTTTAACCTTCGGCATGGGTGAAAGGTATATACGTCAGCTCATGAGCAAACAAATGTAGTGTATATATAGCAACAGTAATGTTTCATCTTTACAGAATCTCCTATGTTGTTTACGCACTTGAGCGTCTAAAAGATCGGAGTACAACGCAGGAAAAAGTGATGTATACTTCCTTGCATAGGGAGCAAAGAAACAAGAGCTTCTAGAATTCTTTGAACTGGCTGTGCCTGTATTTCATGCATATGGCCATAAGATGGAATGCCAGGTATTTGCATGATGCTTACTAGCATGAGTTACCTAAATCTTGAACTTTTTGGTTTTTCATTGTTCAAAACAGCTATGCAACAGTCCCCGTTATAAATCTGGTTTTGGATGCACTGATGGTGAAGTGTTGGAACGCCTGTGGTCCTACCTCAGACGTTTCAGTAGGATGACAAAAGAAATGCGACCTGCTCATCGCATAGATGTACTGACTGATGCACTGCTGTATTATGGAAGACAAGCTGCCAGCAATTTGAGTGAGTCATGTGGTTACTTGTAATGATGGTTGCTTGATGTCCACTACAACTGATCTGTAGAGAAACTCCTTCCAAAACGGCTACATAGAGCACAGAATTTACCAACTCATGCTTCCAACATGCATGTTCAATTTGTTTCTGGTCACCCACCTGCATTAAGAACAGAGACAGCAAGTTTCTGTAGGTTTGTACACCATCTGCTACAGAAAAGGTTAAACTCTTCAATTCCTTGGGAGGGAACAAAACCAGCAATGCTGGCTACTGTGCCTCCATATTCTAACTGATATGCTTGTATAGTGAGTCCCTTCTCTCTACCCCTGCAGCTGTAGCCCAAAGGAGTGATGCTGCACAAGAGGTCTCCCCCAGCCCTGCTATATACAGTGACAGTGCACAGCAAGAATTTTTCCATCTCTTTCAGCATAGTCCATGGAACAAGGGGCTTTTCACTTATAATTTTACTGCCTTTGATTGACATGCAGTGTGTACATGCACAGTATAGCTTTGTATAATACCTTTCAAATGATCCTTTTTCTTTTATTGACACATTTTTCTTTCACATCTGGAAGTTTTGAAAGCTATCCGTCCAATGGTGCACCACTTTTTGCTGACGCATAACTTGGGAGATGCCCACTTGCAGCTTCATGCAGCAAACTTGGTGAGCGTAGAACCCATGTAGGTTGTTGATCGGCTCGATCGCAAAAGTGACTTATTGGCCACGTTTTCTTAGCACCTATGAAGAGAGATACAGCAAAAGTACAGGACTAGACAGCAACACTGGACAGCATAAGGGCAGACTGGACAACATAAGTACAAGCCCAAAACATCAGTCTGGGCACTGCCCCTCGGGGGCTTCTTAACGAAACCTCACATATCACTAAGGATGGCATGCTCAGCAATAAAAGCTTCAGCATAAGAACAACACTGGACAGCATAAGTACAAGACTGTCCTTATGCTGTCCAGTCATGTCCTTATGCTATCCAGTCAGTTTCAAGCGAATGTTTCGGAGGAATATGGTTGGCTGTTTTTGGGTGTAATATATGCTTTTGTGTATCTGAATCTGTGCAATGTTGGGTGGTGCAAAGGGATTTTAGCAGTTAAACAATGGTACAATGAAAGGAAAAGCTCAAAACAAACCTGCAGTACCGGCCTCATGAAGCAGATTATAAAGAACCTGTTTACATTTCTCGCATGAGTATCGTCACGAGTGCTGGGCTGGGCTTTAACTACAATACGCAATATCTCATTGGTACTACCCTTCAGTATCCAAAGGAGCTGAAGAATGGTTGTTTTCTGTGTCCCTCTATTCTTCCTATACGTTATACATATAGTACTGAAAAGGATGAACAGGAAAGCACTGTGTAATTGCACTTAATTTGCTCATTCTGTTGCTATTGATAATAGTTGTCCTAACAGCATTGTATTGTGCAATAAAGCTTAGGTAAAAAACAAGCATATTAATTGTACCTTGTACCTGATCAAGTGAGAAGGAACCATCTTTAACCACATGGTCAGCGATTGTGGTTCATTGAGGCACATCATTTTCCCCAGCAATATTTTCCAGAAAGATGAGTGTATTAATTGCAGATAGGAGTGTGCTTTATTTAGGGTATAGCAAGCACAGTCAAAACTAGATCCAAAAACTGTTTTTCACTAACCCTACCCCATTCACATGCTATACTCATGCATTGTACATGTGCATATTTGCTGTTAAGTGGTGGTTTGAGTTAGTCCTAAGCTTGTTCCCAGGCTTTCCCCTTTGTTAGGGTGCAGGGGAAACCCTGGGAATGAGGCAAGGCCTGGGTCACATGAGGGTTGTAGAGTGCATTTGCGTGTGTTGACCTGCCTGTGCGGAAGGGACGCGTCAGGGATGCACTTAAGCTTTATTACAGCCGTGGGCTCTTAGCAACAAGCTTTGTATCCGGTCTATGGTTAGAGTAGGGCCTCCCCTAGTATTATGTAAGGTTTCATTCAGAAGCCCTCGAGGGGCGGAGCGTAGTAAGCGTGAGAAGCCATGATGGTTGTCGATCGACTCGATCGCAAAACTGACTTATTGGCCACGTTTTCTTCTCAACGCCTATGAAGACAGACACAACGCTAGCTACAGAGGTACAGCGGACCTCAGGCTTCAAACCTATCAAGACAGTTCCGAGGCTACACCTCGCTGTCAACGAGAAAAGCCAAAGACGGTACAGACAGCAAGCAACAAACAAGCGCTCCGCGAAAAGCAGCTGCCGTGTGCTTCACAAACACTTACCTAGGTACAAATTAAGCGATAGGAAGCTTTTTCAATCCCTTTTTTAACTCTAGAGAGCTTTGTTCAACTTCTCTGGTGCTTATATTTTCAGATAAAAGCTTTTATAATTCTTGACCTCACGTGACATTAAAAGCTTCCGCCGCGTTTGGGGATAATTAAATTCCAATAAACATAGCGTATAATCGGTTAATAGTCCACGTTCTTTGGAACTGCAAACACTCCCGAAACAAACAATCCACTCCTGAGACCTGAGTGGTGGAGGCTGTGTATGACGTAAGAACTGCATATACTTGTGTGTGTGGTAACGTCTGTTCATGTATAATAGAGCTAAAGAGAGTATGAAATCCACAGCTGTAATGGTGAATGACCAGTGACGGGGTTGAAAGGAATAGGTGGACCAGCTGTACTGCCCTTCCTAGAGACTCCAGGCACTAAGGTGAGGATTATGATCACCATGCATGTTGGTGACTCCTGGATATCATAGCACAGGACTCATTTAGATCTCCAGAAAATTTTAAACTGGATGAGGTTTGTATGTACATGATCTTTAAATGATGTTGTGCAGTGCCACCCTCTCCTAGGAAGGGGGGAGGGAGAGGAAGGGGAGGAGGGAGTGGAGAGGGAAGGGGCCGGGGAGGGAGGGAGGGTGGAGGGGGGTTTCACTGGTGTAAATTATGTGTGGTGGGATACTTTACGTTCTTACTCTTGAGCACTGTAGCCTGCAAGTGATGCAGCATTTTGAATTTTGTTGTAAACAGTACCATTTGACTTGGAAAGCCATATCTTGGGGTAAAATATAGGTAACCCAGGCAATGTGTATATCGTTCAACACTGCAGAAGTTCCTGCAATACTGGCCGGTTCTTCCCTTCCATTTTTGCGTATTTCAAAATTCACTGCCGCCAAGTTGGCCATGTTTCAAGGAGCGAAAACACTGATCCATTCATGATTACACTTCCAACCAATGAGATGAGAAATTTGTGGTTTTTTTTGGGCTGTCTCCTGCTTCATGAGATCGTCTGAAACACATGCAGCGACCAGCCAAGGGGCGATCACACTACAAAGAGAATGAGCCTGTGGAAAGACCACCAAAGCAGCAGAAAACAGGACCAAACTGATTAACCCTTTGTCAGAAAAGATGGTGTGGCATGACACATGCATCCTCTACACCTTGAAGCAAACGTAGAACAATACAATTTTCATATCCTCTTACCTTTCAAATTGGCAGCATGTACGCAGAAATATGTTCTGACAACTTGAAGTCATACCAAAAGTGATAGATTTTCAATGGGACTTATGTACTAGTGTACCAAACTTCTCAGGTTAACTTCAATTCATGCTAATACGCCCCTTTGACTAAACACCCTCCATAAGCTTCATTTCTTTGGATGTCAACTTTGCGTATCAACATTGCTGCCACACTCCAGTGACCTTGGACTTAACTTGCAAAGAGCAACACGGTCTGCTATACGTGGGGCCAACTCTTGGTGTACTTATGTGTCAGTGGTGAGTGCCTTGGTGTGTGTACTCATCATTCCTTTAGTGGATGAGGCGAATGCTCCTCTGGAGATTTAGGTGGATGGACCTCTGCTCCTTCAACTGAAGTTAGTCAGCTACCGACCAAATGTACATCATGTATTATTGTTTTTGGGTGTGAAATAGCACAAGACATAACAATTAAGCAGCTCTCTATGCGGTCACATGTAGTACTGGTTAAAGTAGAAATGTACAAAGGACATGCACTGGCATTCGCACACTCATCCTCTGAGAGGTAACGAATATTGCAGTGACTATCATGAGCGGCGGTAGGTGTTTCTGTACCGAAGATTCTTTCGCTGGAGATTTAGGTCTGTACTGTGGTGCCACACAAAGCCTATTGAGATGTCAGTTGGTCTTGTAAAGAAGTGCCGTTGCTATCAAAAGCATTGTGTAGGCATGGGATGTGCTTTAGTGTGGAACTCGCAAATATGCCATGCCCACCGGGCATTTAAACTTTCACGTCCCACCCATAGCAGCAAGCTACAAACGTTTCTCACTAACGTACTTCGGATGCAGTTACTGTCAAGCAAGGATGTGTTAGAAGCTGAAACTGTGGTCATGGGACAAAGTGTAGGTAGCCACTATTCCCACGGATAAAAAGTTGATGATACAAAGGCAGCCAACTGTCTGGGCAGAAGATAGCCATGCTACTATTGTGGATCTGTATATCTGAGTTGTGTAAGAGCTAACAACACACTCTTGCGGTGAGTATACTAGTTTGTGTGAGACGTGGTTGGCAGGCTTTAAATGGGAGCTTCAGTGAAGTGTGCATTTAGCTACTGGCTTGCTAGTGCTTTGGAAAGAGATATCGACTCAGCTGCTGATCAGTAGTATTAACACAGACCAGATAGACAGCCAACTTCTATATATGGCTAGAGTGATGTTGACTGGCTGGGCAGAAAATAACTCCCGCTTGGCCATACAAGTAGCTTTTACTTAGAAACGTCTTAGTTATTCTGGGTGGACAATAACAAGTAGACAACGAAATGAGTCCCCAGGAAACAAATGCAAGTGCATGAGGCAGCTATTTTAGACTTAAAATTAGTCACTCTGAGATCGCTACACAGGCAGTGCTACGTGTATTGAGCGTGCTACTGTGCTTCGGGCTAATACTACACACGTAATGCGTGCGAGTATAAAGCTGGTGAAGGCGTGCCTTGCTGTTCACAATTGATAAACTCATGTTTGGCTCCTCCCTTGAGGGTAAAGCTTTTTTTAAGAAGCTACAAAACTCTGAACTCTAAGACTTCTGAGGCCATGTTTGGGCCAAAATGCTACTAGAATCTCCCCACCTGTAGAGCTAGAGAAGCGATTGAACCGAGCTGCCAGAAATGACCGCTACGCACGACGCCCATGCATGTTAGCCCTTCCCCAATTTGCGCGCTCGTCTCGCGCTCAAGTATCGCCATAGAAAATTGAGAAGCCTCAATTCTCTCGTCGATACTTTGGATGCTTGAAAATGGTCCATAAATATCACACTTAAGAAATCATAGTGTATTCAGTTCATATTCAGACAACCGAAATCACTACGAATTCAGATCATATTCGGATAACAGAAATCATGGTGTCTTCAGTTCACATTCAGACAACAGAAATTGTTGTAAATTCATTTGTTTTTCAGATGGTTTCCAGCCTACCCTATGACAATCTCAAAAACAATTGTTTTGAATATGATCTGAATTCACGATTTCTGTTGTCTGAATATGAACTGAATACACCATGATTTCTGTGTTTAGAATATGATCTGAATTCACGATAGCAATGATGTTCTACAACTTGTAGTGTGAAAAGGGTCTGGTAACAGCAGATGGCAAAAGTCTTACAAAACCTTCAGTACCAGTGCCTCAAATATCACACCCCAGGAGGAGGTCAAAGAGGTTCATTCACCATCCTCTCTTTCAAATTCAAGCACTGAGGAGAGCACATTCAAAGCACCTGACTCAGGAAACCCCGCCTCGCAGCATTCAAGTTCTCCTCAACCTGCTGGTTCCACCCCAAGCCAAGTGAGTAGCTCTGATTACACTCTTCTTCCATTCTAAAAACTGACGGAAAGAGCACCTGAATTAGGATACTATAAATAAGCCCTCTTCCCTATCTAAGACCGGGAAGCAGTTTTCACAACTGTGGAGACCCTGTGAAGCTCATGCAAGCCTGTTTAAGTGCCTGTAAATATCTAGAAAGCACTGTGGATGTCCGATAAAGCTCGTGCAAGCCTTTTTAAGTGTCAGGAAATATCTAGAAAGCAGTTTTCATGACTGTGGTGACGATTTAGAGAAGGTGTAAAAGAGGTGAGTTGAGCGTAGTCTCGCGGGCCAGACTAGAGTCTGGCCTGTGATATTAAGTTAAGAGCAAAGTTGCCTTCATCTGTTGACATTCTTCCACTTTAGCTAACTCAAAACAAGTTTCAGGCTAGCAAGCATACACAAACGATCACTGATTGATCTGGTTGACCGGACAACTACAAATGTACACGTTCTTTACACCGCTTAGGTGTAAAAGGGCTGTATACGGTCAAATGTTACTCTAATGAGTGCCCACCCTGGAGTACGCTTCACATGGCTAATGAAACACACTTCCAGCAAAGTTTTCAGAAGCACAGCCTCAAACGCTATGCAGAATTAAGGTAAGAACTTTTGTGTTATAATTTAGCTAACACGGGCATACTCACTTTGAACATCATTGATCTGTGTACCAATAGATCCAGAATATTTGAAAATCCCATTACAGGAACCGTTTACTGAAGCAGAAGAACCTTGTGTGTTAATTTCACTTAATAAATTGATGAGCAACACAAAACATTTTTAATGAGGTTATAATGCTGTTTTGTTTCAAAGATTCAGTAATTGTCTGAACGTTCTCAGTTTTATCTTTTTAGCTGCTGATGCTTTTGCACTGGATGATCCAGACTTTGTTTGTTTCTTGTATTTTCGAACCCATCCTGGTGGTGTGTAGGATATTCAGCAGTGCTACATTCCAAGGTATGTAATGCAGTTGCTACATGTTGATAGATGCAATCGTGTGAGCCAATTCATGATTGTATAATGTCTCTGCCCTGCTCATGTCCCATCTGCAATTAGAATTAATGATCAGGTTATGTTTATGACTGATCATGATGGGTGGCCTCGTTCCCAGGCCAAGAGGAAGTTACTGACACTGATGATGACATTCCAATAGAAGCCCATATTCAGACAACAGAAACCAAAATTTGGCAATAGTGTGCTTTTGACGTGTTCGCAGATGTCAGCAAACCTTCGTCTAGTGCCAAAATGACATGGGGTAACTTCACTTGCACTCGGCAATTGTGCTTGTGTTGAACCTTATTATTTTGTGAAAAACAGCAAAAGTTACGTAACTTTAATCACTCTCTCCAGTTCTGCACTCCTAAGTCTTTGACAGTCCCTATATACAGCACTGCCTGTGCAAGGCATACTCTGCACATGCATATACTAGTAGTACCTTAATTACCTTAGGACATTGACTATTGAAGTACACTAGCTTCTTTGCACAAACTGTCAGCTGGGTTCATGCTGGTGCCCAGTGCAAATTGAACAGAACTTTTTATTTATGCATATAGGGAAAAGGGCCAACTAAACAGTTGGAAAAACAGAACTTGAAGAAATGAAGTTCACTTTCTGTACTGTATATCATAATCTGAAATTCATTCCAACATGATTTTGTGAGTGACTAAGTTATTTCTACAACTTCATGTATATTCCTGTGGAAGTCACCTCCGTCATGTCAGCCCAAGGTTCAGTTTACAACTAGCCTCAATAGATTTCATACATACGGCAGTTGTAGGGTGGAATGTGGGTTCATGGCAGGTGTAAGGTGTATCTAAGATGATTAAATTCATGGTCAAATTCTTGGCTTATATATAAAGGGGTAGTGTACATTAGGCGGAATTGTGTGCATGGTCTGCCGAAGTTGTTCGTGGTGTAATGGTTAGGACTTAGTGTTATGGTTAGGGTTAGGGTTGGGACAGGGAATGGGTATTTTTTACATTTCTTTTTTTTTTGGTCCTTTTTGCCTCTGGTTTCCATCGAATCCCATACAAAAGGAAAAGTCCAAGATCAAACCAGAATCCCAATATACATGCATCTAAAAATTAATTTTGTTGCCCTGGTTGAAATAATCCAGTTGACTAGCTTTGGCTATGATTTATTTCCAGTTAAGGGAAGGTAAAGCAAAGGTGTTTGTCAGTTTAAGATAAGGAAAATCAAGAAAAGGAAACAAGGTGTTCATTCAAGGGTTTACTATTGTATGGGTTACTAGAGGTACCCAATATAGTCTTACTCTATGTGTGTGACCAAAATTCAATCATATGCTCATTCTCTACTTATGTTAACATTGTGTTGCAAATAAATGCTCTTTCTCTCTCTCTATTACTAACTATAAGGGCTGTGTAAGAGGATCCCAAGTAAGAGGATATTGAACTTCATCAGCCCATTCCTCCAAGTGACGATTGTGAGGGAAAAACCTACATTTGGCAACTTGAGGCTGCTACAGTGTATGTGAACACACAGTAGAACTCCGCTTAGCTAGTAATTGTGTGTGTACGTTTTCGTGTGAGAGTCTGGCTCTCACTTACTGAGCTGGTATCACTTCACCCTACACTTAGAAGCTGGATTGTGCACCTAACTCCAATCCCCTGTTCTCTGTTCCACTTTGGCCCTAATCTAGCCAGGCTTCCACACTGTGTAGTTAGTGGATTTCTCTTAGTCAAAGTTTGTGCCCTTGCTGCAAGAGTGCTAGTGTTGCGGAACCTTGCTCACCATGCACCTGGAAGTGTGATCTGTAGCTAGTACTTTCTGATATCAGACTACCGATACAGCACGGCCACACTGAGCTACAAGTCATTTTGACACTTCAGAGAAATGCACATCCCGTGAATTCACATCGCTTCTGATGGCAACAGTATTTTTTTTAAAACTCCTGCTAAGCTGAGTTATGATCAAAAATGTTGACACTTCAGTGACCACACAAACTTCATCCTGACTTGCAACTCCGGAGCTTTATATGAAGGCTAAGGTGGGTATGTTGTTAGCAAGCTAGATTGCTCCATGCACGCAATCTGGACTAAGTTTGATGCCACGTGGATGCAGTTGAGATGAAATAAGCACTTGCATATTCTCATCTTTAGCTAATACCTTCATGTTAAGATGGCTAGTTTGGTTACTGTAAAATCCTGTGTCACCATAGGTCAATTCCTTGATGACAAATGTATGGCCCCGTGGGATTGCTGTTGTTTAGCTCGTGACTTTAGTGCTTGCACAGTAGATACTTCAATGATAACTGTTTCAAGCTGTGCTGTTAAACTTCAGTTAGTCCTCTCTGGCTGGGAAAGAAACACTAAAACATTGGGCATGCACGTGTACTTTTGTGGCTTTTCATTCATTCATTCATTACTATATTTCCACTTGGGGTGTAACTTGAGTGTAAGCCGGGCTAGCACGATAACGGTTGAACATATTAGAACGATTCAAATGCGAAAAAAAAAACACATAAATCACTGGGTACTGCACTCACCACCTATTGTTCTCAAAGAACTCTTACTCACTGGTTGGTGATTCTCAAGCACTCCAATGTTAATGCTTAGTGCTATACGCCATTTTGTCAGAATAACATTATTCATAACAAGTACACCCCCGGAAGCTCAACTGAGCACATGTTTAGATCTAGCTTACTGTGAAAGATGAAGACGGCAACAGCCAAAGTCAGATGGTATAACACAAAACACAGAGAGGATGTGCATGTTTCCAGGAGAAGTATTATAAGGTAGGTATATGACTTTTTTTCCCTTTAATCAAGTTTGATGCAAGAGGCAGACAGGAACAACCAAAATAGCAAAAGTTGCTAGTATATAGGTTGCCCTAAAAAAAGAATACTAATAATAAATGTGTAGTTAAGTACAGAGCCACAGAAGGCAAGTTAATATGAATAACAATGACATAGACTTGTGTGAATACAAAGAAACATGAGAGTAAAATGTTTTTACGGAACGCTTGAAAGCGAGTTGAGAGCTGGCAGATACAGTGTGCTGTGGTAAACAATTCCACAGTGGAACAACGCTAGGAAGGTATGAGCCGAGGTGCGCCTGGGTACGAGTTGGTGGTCTGTACAGAGGAAGATTGTGGCAGTAGCTTTTGTTGCTGTCGTCTGGTCGCCAGAGGTGGCCAGTTGAGAAGTGAGAGGAAGTGATCATAGCTCTCTGACCAGAGACCGGTAGCGAGTTTGGCAGCAAACTTTTGCACCTTTTCGAGTTTAGCTGTGTGGGTTGACTGGTATGGGTCCCACCACACACAGCAACAATAGTCTAGCAGTGGTAGGATGGTGGCTTTATACGGGTAGGCAATACTATCACGATTTGCCTGATGGAAGTTAGTAGACTACCACGGATGCCGACTTGGGAGAGATTGGATAGTATGATTTGATGGGGGAGTCAAAAGTTTTGATAGGTCAAATGCAACACAACCAACACTAAGGTTAGAGTCAAGGTGCTGGTGCCAGTCATTTGTAGCTCAAGGAGGGCTTCTTGAGTTGAACTCTGAGGTCTAAAGCCAAATTGGTGCCTGGAGATGAGGGAGTTAGACAACAGATGTTTCAATGGATAATGCGCTGGAGAAGTTTGGATGGAATTGACAAAAGAGAAATCGGGCAATAATTTGAGGCCAACTTGGGGTCACCAGGAGTTCAAAAGTTGGTACACCTTAGCATTGGAGCAAGGCAGACCAAAATTGTTTTGGTGACCGCAAGTTGGTGGAAATATTCTTCAGAAAAGTTCGCTTCGCTGAGCGTAGCATCGAATGGATAATGTACAAGATTTTCCGAGGCCTGCCATTTGTAACAACCTACATCAAGTCCAAGACTGGCCACCACCAGCGGATGTGTCATGTAGTTATCACCCTGTTTAGCATGTGTAGTGCATTTATGTCACACATTCACATGATAGTATGCTGGTGCATGACTGTATTGTCGCTCAGAGTTGGTCAAGGCACAGCTCACAAAGGCAACCACATGGCCATCTTGCTCAAGTACTGCCCCAAATCCTGTTGCACTCGCATCGCTCTGTAAGACAAACATCTTTGCCTCTGGGTCAAATCGGGGATGTGGAACAGTTCCGTCACTATCTGCTTGGGAGACACTTTCAGCTAATGACAGACCATGCCCCACTCCAGTGGCTCTCCAGTCAGAAAATGGAAGGGTTACTGTGCCAATGGGCTCTGGCACTCCAAGAGTACGACTTTGACATCGTTTACCGTAAGGGCCTGTTGAACAGCAATGCTGATGCCCTCTCCCGATGAGAACAAGCAGAAGGAGAGACAGATCAAGTGGCGATCACACTTGCGTCACATTTACCAAGGGAATTGCGCTCTGCCCAACAGGAAGATGCAGTAATCAAACAGATCAGCAAGTGAGCAGGCCCTACGTATTTAAGTCTCGTTCCTATTATCTGGGTGGCTAGCATCAACAGTGGTGCACCCACTCCAAAACACAACTTCCTACGCCACTGTTACATGGATGCTTTGACGTTTATGTGCCATTTTCGACGAGGCTCCAAACTTAGAAATAGTATTTCAGGGCCAGAGCCTTACAAGGATTATATTTTTTGTAACCATGATATCCCCAGCGCAGGACACCCAAGGGGCTGATATAACACTCCATCGCCTGAGGCAAGAAGCCTACTGGGTAAACATGGCGAGTGATGTTTACCACCTGTGTTGAATGTCAACTGCTGTCTGATCTGGTATTGGGATTGCCTCAACCCACTTTGTGAAGTAATCTTGGACAACGAATGAGTATAGGTATCGGTTGTTGTTGTATGATATAGGTACCTCCAGTATATCTACTGCAATCATCTGCCAGGGTCTCCCGATTGGTATACTTGTCATTGGCGCTCTAGTAGGAGCTGGTAGCTTTGATTGTCTCATATCACTTTTTGACCATTGTGATACCGGACACCCTTCACACTGATCAGGGTCAGAATTTTGAATGCCTCATCCTGCAACAGACCCTGGACACCTTTGGGGTGAACAAATCTCGGACTTCAGCATACCACCCCCAGGGCGACAGCATGGTCTAGAGGTTCAATCGATCACTGTTGCAATTGGTTGCGCACATATGTCAACAAGCAAGCAGACTGGGAGCGCTACCTCTCTCTGGTCTTGTGTGCCTATAAAACAGTAGTCCACTCAACCACAGGTGTCTCCCCCTTTGAACTCAATTTTGGGAGACAACCTACCTGGTTATCAGTCCCAACAGTAGGAAAGCTGAGTCCTCGGTGGGAGGGCAAGTGGACTGTCAAAACTGCCGCACCTAACCAGTGATATTCTCTGTGAGATCGACACCCTCCAGACCGCTTTTCAGTCTGAATCTCGAGGACGAGCTTCAAGCAAGAGGGGGGTTGTGTTTGGCTGAATATGGTGCTGTAGGCAATTGATATGAACGACCTTATTTTGTCTTCCATCTGTTGCTTCCATGTTAATTTGGCTTAGCACGGGATGGCTGGTGGGGCATACACGTGGTGATCAACTTGTGGGGGGTCCCATCGCTTGGGCACCCTGTTGCTTTGGTGTTCGAATGTAGGACCATGTTTAGACATACCTCATGCATCATCCTTGACTTGTGTACTATGTTTTCATTTACTGAATTGGGGACCATCATTGTTGTCATTGTTACAAACCCCATGTTCATACTGCCATGGGTTCATGAGATACTTACAATTGAATTTACTAAGCCACTGTAGCCACTATCATGTTCTAACAGAAACACAGTGGTATGAAACAGCAATCTTTTTTACGGCTGCTATGTAATTGAAAATAGGCAAAAATTGGGGCATATTCAAGTAGTCCTTAACATTTAACATTAAGGCTTTCGCAGCACAGCATTAACAGCACTGCAACCGAGAGTGTGTGTTTCTGCGAGCAGAAGACAGAAGTAAAGCTCAAGTCATTTCGAGTGACGATGACTGATCGTCTTTGGCGGTTTATGTGGAACACTCACCAGCCTTGGAACCAAGTTCTGATGGCTTTTCTGTGTACAGGAGTTGAAGTTGTCATAACCAAGTGGCTTTTAGTGATATCCCTTTTGAAATTCGGACATACCTACTTCACTGATATTACTTTTGCTCTTGCTCAGAACGATTAAGGGGGCCTTAAATATATTATTCGTAACACGGAAATACATGAGGATATTGCAATAGTTTATGGAAATTGAATGGCTGCCGAGTGTAGGCTTCATACCTTTGTCATCATTATTCTGACCGTTAGTTTTTTCTGTATAGCTTTGTTTTAGCACTGATTGTTCTCTGCTCATGGTAAGTCCCAGAGTAAAAACACCAATTTTGTCACAGCCATAGTTGAGGAGACTTTCCAATGAGTTAGGTGGTGGTTCAATAACATTTGGGTTGACACAACTGCTGCCATTATTCACACCTTGTACCTATGCCAGATGGGCCATGCATGATAGTAAACGAATCTACTCCTATGCTTGTTAGCAACTGCGCATGGACACATGATGACCTTTGTCCAGTGATACAGGTAACACAAGATCATGCAGCAAAGCTTGTTGAATGACAAGATTTATATCAGATTCCGAGTAATAATATGCCTTCACAGCTATGAGGTTTCTGAAATGAAAATGATATAATGCTTGCACTGAAAATACCAATTCGAAAAACAGTGAACTCTCGGCATCCACTTAGCAAACTATCTTATGCTGAATCACAAAAACGCATATCATAACTGCTTAGCATAAACATAACTTTCTGTGGTGTCTATCTCCAAGAAGATGACTGCAGCGAATTAAGATGATTTAGTGGGTTGGGTACAGTGCAGCACCTGTGAGATGTGGCTCCATTTACATGTGTCCACTGTGAAAATTCCTTGGGTACTTACACATGCTACTGCAATACCAACATTTCACCAAGTACATAATTTTCTTACCTCATTCCATCACAATAAAAGTAACAGTTTAGCATATTTCTGTAACTATAGCTGTTTGTACACAAATCAAGCCGTTGGTGCAGCCAAACACCTATTAGCTCACTTGTCACTTCGACCGTTCCGAGCGAATTTTTTTTTTGGACGAGGTTTGAGAACTTGTTGAAATGCTATTGGAGATGTATAGCAAACACCCTAACTGCACAGAAATCAGAAGCAGGGCTATTCCAATCGCAGTGTCATTCCAACAATCAAGCCCGCAGACTATTATTTTTAGACAGAGTTCAAGAACTTAGTCGCGAGGGTATTTAAATTCTGGCTGCCAAAATGATACTATTACTACTGTGAGACTGTTGGGTGTGTTGCTTTGACGCCTGGACACTTCCTCATTGGTCGTCCTCTACAAGCCTTACCTGATCATCCCCATTCTTCCCAATCGCTCTGTCTTCTCAGAAGATGGCATCTGTGCCAAGGTCTTGTGAGACATTTCTGGCAAAGATGGAAAAACGAATACATTGTCGCACTCCGAAGGTATTCGAAGTGGAAACGTCCGAACGATACTTTCCAGGTCGGAGATGTTGTCATCAAAGAAGACAATTTAGTCTCATCACATTGGCCAATTGCCCGAGTTGTCGAGACCAAACCAGGAGCAGATGGAATGGTTCATGTAGTCACTCTCAAGACCAAGGATGGAACCTACAAACGACCAGTTACAAAGTCGCCCTTGCGTTCCCTCATAGAGCAACTGGCATGCACTATTTTGTACATCATACTGTAGGTTAAAACATCGACCAACTTCGTTTACCGAACATTGATTCCTACCAAAAGTTGCAGCATGTAAACAGGGAACATAAAAGCAGAGCTATCACAATCTTACAGAAGCAGTTGCATTGGCCAGCTGAATGACGTCATTTGGTAATACGAAATGGCTCTTAAATTCTCATCTCATTTATGTTTGTGACATGATGAATTTAGCCAATGATAATGCCATATCAATTTCTAGAAATAGTAATGTTAATTCTGCTAATCAAAACTAACATTTGCTGTGCGATTGTGATACACACTGTGATGCCAGATAGTTGGATGGAAGCCAAAGGCAACAGAACAGACCCAGCGTTTCAGTGCTGTATTTAGTAAGTAAATTATCAGCAGGCCTTGAAAGTGCTACTTTGCTGATAGAAAAGTTCAAACCTCGTCAAAAAAAAAATTCGCCCATTCCGAGTTGCTGGTCTCCAGTGGTCTCTGATGGTCTCCGTGCAATGGTCTCCAGTGGTCTCTGCCGGTCTCCAGTGGTCTCTGGTGGTGGTGGTCTCTGCTAGTCTCTTCCGGTCTCTGCTGGTCTCTGTCGGTCTCTTCTGGTCTCCGCTGGTCTCTGCTGGTCTCCGCTAGTCTCCAATGGTCTCTAATGGTCTCTGCCGGTCTCTGCTGGTCTCCAGTGGTCTTTGCCGGTCTCCAGTGGTCTCTGCCGGTCTCTAGTGGTCTCCAGTGGTCTCTACCGGTCTCCAATGGTCTCTGCCAGTCTCTGCCAGTCTCTGCTGGTCTCTAGTGGTCTCTGCTAGTCTCTTCCGGTCTCTGTTGGTCTCCAGTGGTCTGTGGTGGTCTCTTCTGGTCTCTGTTTGTCTCCAGTGCATGGTCTCGGTCTTTGCATGCTGTTAAAATTTATGTCCCGAGTCCAACAGATGTTAGTACCACGGTATCATCACTAGAGTAAGTTAGCAATCATCGGACGACAGGTATATTCGGACACTCAAACGCGGAGGGAAAACTGCGTAAACATTCGGCGATACCACAAGACTGTAGCTGAGGTACGTGGTACCTGGTGTACCAAAAATGGCGCTAGAAGCGATAAAATGGCCGTCCGAAAAACATCAATATTCGGAAAAGTGTATGTATTTTCAGACACTGTTGTTTGTGCCTTCTCTGAAGCTGCTTTTGGAGAGATTTTAGCATCGATACGATGCCCCAAGACCTCCCCAATTCGCAATATATTTTGGTAGCGGTAGCTGCTTTGAACACTCAGGGGCGCAGCTGAACATGGACCAGTCCGATTCGATCGATATCGGACGGTGAAATTTGTCATTTCTTGCTGTGTTGTCTCCAAACAAGTTGAAGTCTCCACCATATTAGCATCAGTAGAATCTACAGGCTCTTGGCTACATGCTGGTACTTGTCCGGAGTTTGTGTGTTGAGTAGTTCTCGAGATATAAATATATTTCATGTTTCTTTCCATAAACTACGCTGGTTGATTTATGTGCAGCATAAATAGGTGAGTTCAAACGATATCGTGCAATGTCTCGAGAACTACTCAACGCACAAACACCGGACAAGTACCAGCATGTAGCCAAGAGCCTGTAGATTCTACTGATGCTAATATGGTGGAGACTTCAACTTGTTTGGAGACAACACAGCAAGAAATGACAAATTTCACCGTCCGATATCGATCGAATCGGACTGGTCCATGTTCAGCTGCGCCCCTGAGTGTTCAAAGCAGCTACCGCTACCAAAATATATTGCGAATTGGGGAGGTCTTGGGGCATCGTATCGATGCTAAAATCTCTCCAAAAGCAGCTTCAGAGAAGGCACAAACAACTGTCTGAAAATACATACACTTCTCCGAATATTGATGTTTTTCGGACGGCCATTTTATCGCTTCTAGCGCCAACAGGAAACAATGCGCGGGCGTCATTTTTGGTACACCAGATACCACGTACCTCAGCTACAGTCTTGTGGTATCGCCGAATGTTTACGCAGTTTTCCCTCCGCGTTTGAGTGTCCGAATATACCTGTCGTCCGATGATTGCTAACTTACTCTATATATGAAGTGGACAGACGATATGCGGCAGGGCAATGCACAATAAGTTTATAGGGCCACACCCTTTACGTAAGACTGTCATGTCAGTTCAGTCTGTGGTGTCTCTGGTGTGCAGGCGGTTGGTTCTCCATGTCACCATTGCCTACATTACATCACCTTTACATCATAATTGTTAGATTACATGTTTATTTACACCAGTCTGGCAGTCTCTTCTGGTCTCTGCTGGTTCCCAATGCTCTCTGATGATCTCCATGCAATGGTCTCCAATGGTCTCTGTCTGTCTCTACTGGTCTCCAGTGGTCTCTGCCGGTCTCCAATGGTCTCTGGTGGTCTCTACCGGTCTCTGCCGGTCTCTTCTGGTCTCTGCTGGTCTCCGCTAGTCTCCAATGGTCTCCAATGGTCTCTGCCGGTCTCTGCTGGCCTCCAGTGGTCTCTGCCGGTCTCCAGTGGTCTCTGCCGGTCTCCAGCGATCTCCAGTGGTCTCTAACAGTCTCTACCAGTCTCCAGTGGTCTCTACCTAGCCTCGTTCCCAGGCCTTCCCCGGCTCCAGTTTTTGATCGCTTGCAGTATGCAAAAACGGAGGGAGAAGGCCTGGTGAATCTTACCACGTGATCCGCGGCACAAGCGTCACATGTCGTCACGCATATATGTACAGCCATGCTAGGGAGAAGACCGATCTTGCGTTCTGTACTAGCTACGAAGACGAGACAAGCGCTGACGGAGAACAACATCAAGCGTAAACAACATATCCCAGCTAGAAGGAATAACTCCGAAGGGTTGCCGAACGACATGTGTGAAATATCTGCAGTGACAAAATTTAGCTAACGTAGCGAAAAAGCAGCCGCTTTTGGATTTGCAACGCTTGCAGCGGAACCATCCTTCAGCGGTTCTGCTTCAGACTCGGGTATGTTCTAGAGGTAGGACTTGTCTTTCGGCTGGAACTTGTCTTGTTTCTCTAGCTTCTCTGTAGCTGGAGATATAAATGTGAATATGTCTTCGTGTCTAGAACCTGTGACGTCATGTGTGCCGCGGATCACGTGGTAAGATTCACCAGGCCTTCTCCCTCCGTTTTTGCATACTGCAAGCGATCAAAAACTGGAGCCGGGGAAGGCCTGGGAACGAGGCTAGTCTCTACCAGTCTCTGCCGGTCTCTGCTGGTCTCTAGTGGTCGGTAGTCCCTTCCGGTCTCTGCTGGTCTCCAGTGGTCTCTGGTGGTCTCTTCTGGTCTCTGCCGGTCTCCAGTGGTCTCTACCGGTCTCTACCGGTCTCCAATGGTCTCCAATGGTCTCTGCCGGTCTCTGCCGGTCTCTGCTGGTCTCTAGTGGTCTCTGCTAGTCTCTTCCGGTCTCTGCTGGTCTCCAGTGGTCTCTGGTGGTCTCCTCTGTTCTCTGTTGGTCTCCAGTGCATGGTCTCCGTCTTTGCATGCTGTTAAAATTTATGTCCCGAGTCCAACAGATGTTAGTACCGCGGTATCATCACTATATATGAAGTGGACGGAGGAAATGCGGCAGGGCAATGCACAATGAGTTTATAGGGCCACACCCTTTACGTAAGACCGTCATGTCATTTCAGTCTCTGAAAAAGTGTTGCAGTTATCGCAGCATTATGTCCATGTACGTATTCGTTGTGATCGTGGTTTTGGCTTCCTCTCCTATAGCTGTCGATAGCATCATGATTCCACGAGAGTGGACCATGTACATCGAACAGCTCATCCGCAGTGCAGAGGTAAAAATGGTTTTGTGGTTTTATTTCCATGCAAGGCGAATTACGTATAATAACCCATTGCATATACTTATGAGTGCTGTGCGCAGGTAGAATTAGTATTTGAGTAGCCTAGTTAATTTAATTTTTTACCGTTCGTCTCATGGTTTTAACGGCGATACGGTTTGCAGCAAATTGCACGCTCTTATTAAATAGCTACATAGGGTGTAGGCTTTTACTTAATGTTAACCCTAGTGCCTAATTAAACACTAGCACAACCTTAAGGTGGCAGGGAACCCAGTGTTTTCAAGGTCAACAAACCTGAAATCCAAGCTGATAGAATTCTTTGTCTTTGTAAACTTTTGGGTTAGTCAGTTTTGGGAGTCTTCATCCGTTCACTGTCCATAAAATTTGGGATTTTCCCCATTTCCTGTCGGCATTGACATCCACTAATCAGTTTATAATTAAGTTAGTTAAGATGTGGCCTGGCGGAACCCCTCATGTGGTGGTCGGAACTTTGAAAAAAAGGAGTTTAGTAGAATGCTGTAGTGTCAGTAGCTGTGCAGCAGAATGGCCACAGTGGCAAAGACTACTCATTGGGCAGGCCCAATGCCAAACCTAGTAGGTGATCGTCGCCCGGTGCTTCGAGTGCTGGACTGGGCTTTAACTAGAATGCGCAATATATTGTTGGTACTACGTTGGCGTTGACAAGAGGGGGAGAGGTGGAGCTAGTAATGCTTGCTTCCACTCGTGAATGAGCCCCTCCCGTAGACAAGCTGTGAATTTTTTGAAATGTGCATTCATTTTGGTGCAGTCAAAGTTGTCCATTCCAAGAGTAGCGAAAAACATGAGTCTAGCCTGACTTTGAGAGTAGCTCTGAACAAAAGCTGGCACAGACTGATTTGAGATACATTGGTGGTTAGGACGCTACCTACAGTGAGTGTGTAGATGCGTCCATCGAAAGGCAATTTGGGTCATGAATATATTAATGAGCTACTAAAACCCTTTTTAAAATTAGGCAAAGCAAGATTGCCCAAAGCAAACCCTAACCCTGAAACTAGGAGTAACCCTGGTCCTGACTGTAACCCATGTTTGTTTTCATTAACCTCCGCCGAAAGACTTCACCGCCACCTTAAGGATCATGAGCTGAAGTAGTCTCGCGTGGCCACAACCCGTTCCGCAAGAGGGGTCTGGTAACTTGCAGCTTGTTGCACGGGAATTTCGTTTATATATATAATATATTCATGACAATGACCCAAGAGGGCATTTGTGGTACAAAGACAGAGTAAACATTTACTCGCATTGCTCTCGCGCTAAGGCCGCATAATTATCGGTGAGAAGACTGACGAAGCAGCTGCTTGTGGTTTCACAGTTGATATACACCTTGTAATTTGCTATTGAAGTTGTGATAACAGCACTCATGTGACAGAATACTGCGCTGTGATTGGTCCCGCACTCCACAGTGCGAGGCAACAAACTGCTGTAAAAGAAGTTACCAGACCCCTTCCCTCTCTTGCGGAACGGGGTGTGGTCATGCGAGACTAGAGCTGAAGCTAGAACTAAGGGTTACTAGTATTAATGCTATTCATTTTGCAGGACAATTATTGTGAAACCTCAAACCCTTGCAACTCTTGTGGGACCCCATAGCACAGTTTCCAATGTTTTTTCAGCATGAAGTTGTATGTCCAACATCTGGTTGCACTCAGACCCTTTCACTCTGTCGCTGGAACTCTGGCAGTTCTGCTGGACACTGTCCACGATTTCTCCATGATATGGAACACATAACTCTTTTAGTGTCTGCTGTATATCAGTGCAAACAAGGACATCAGACCGTATCCACTGATCCACGTATTCTTATGTACTTCAAACAGCAAGAGCACATACCCTTTATTTTACTACACAGATCAGGTATGACACGTGACTTTGCATGCACTGTCATCCACTTAGCCATTGAAGGGTTGGCTTTTACTGCAATTGAACGCTTCGTAATAAATCGAATGCTGGAGTACATAGCAATTAGGTTGAAAATTACATCCATTTCACAAGCACTTCATGGCAGTACACCGGGTCTGGATTCATCACTAGACAGTGTGATTTCATACATTCAGAAGCCTTATCCAAGTAACGACTTAATCTGCAAATGCCTTTTACTTGAACATAAAACATACTATTTCCATGAAATGTCATTTGAAACAACTTCAGGGTATCTAAGTATTGATCACACCTTTAAAGTTGCTGCTAACTTGGGATATGTTAGGCCTGATGGTCGTTGGGTATCACAGTACAAGTCTGTACTAATAGTTTTGAATGATAAAGGAAAAATTATTGCCTGGCAGGTAACAAAAACAACCTCTTTGGATGAAGTTACACCAATGCTAACAGCTGTAAGTGAAAGGTTAAGAGAGGCAGGTGCTAGCCCAAAAATAATTTGTGTTGATAATTGCTGCACAGTTAGAAACAAGCTCCAGCATTTGTTTGGCAATGGCACAATAGTGTACCTTGATATTTTTCATGCTGCACAAAGAATACTGAAACATATGCCTAAGCAGCACCCCTTATATTCACACTGTAAATGTGATATCTCCATGATATTTGGAGACACTCCTGAACCTCCAGTGTTGTTAGACAATTTAAACCATGGTATATTCTAAACGAAAATGTGGTTAATGAGCTTAGCCAGCTGTTATACCATTAACCTCCAATTCAGGACACTTCATTAATGTAATTCATAATGATCTCATTGTGGTGAGGGCTACAGGCTGATCCCATGGCCAGCTTCTCTGTTTCGTCGTCTTCTGGCTGTTTAGGGGCTGCTCCCAGCCTCTCTGTTTCATTGTCATGTACGTACCTCTTCAGGGCTACAGGCTTCTCCCATGCCCAGCCTCTCAGTTTTGTTGACTTCAGGCTGTTTGGGGCTATGGCCCAAGATGTCCATCAATCTCGTCTCCTCCGTCTCTTGTACCTCGTGAAGTATTTGCTTCTCCGGTTGTTGCTGACAATCAGTATGATGGGGTCGAGTAGCTGCATAACACACAACAGTAGACAATATGCACCTAAACATGTATATTTTTGCATTAGTATGGTATACCTATCTGGGAAGTATGTAATATACACCCACCTTGTCAGATGGCCTAAAGGCACTTTGCCTTGGCTACATGGCAAAGTTGCCTGCATTGTTTAGGTGCAGATGTGCCACAGTGGCCTTTTCTGTTTATAGCTATAGCTGCCCTCCATCTTAACTGTACATGTACTTCGAGCTGTTATACATACCAGCTATGTGTTGTTCAAGAATCCACTGATCAAGTGTACTTGCTTTGATGCCCTCACACTTCCTCTGCTTGCTGTTCACATTCCTCGTCACTGTGGTGTTCGTAAGTCCAGGTATGAGGAAGTCCTTCGTCACCCTTACTTCACCATACTCTCTGTCCCTGATGGCTGAGCGTACCCTTGCCAAGGGATACGTCAATGAGGTGGCAACATTTGCTCACACAACTGCCACAACCTGTTTGCCCCAAACCTCAACATCTGTGCGCATGTACTCCAACACCTGATTTATATGTGTAACCAAGAGTTTATAACAGTAAGAGTGTGCAACTCCCATATGATTTCAACACCTGCCATCTGGATGGGATGACCTAGGCAATCAGCAGTGAATATGCTTAGCAGGTACTTAACATGAAGCCATTCTAGGTGCTAGTGTACATTAGCTATGTGAACACTGTAGCAAAAGCCTCCCTCTTTACTGTTGAGCTTAAAATATTCACTGCTGATTGCCATAGTCATCCTATCCAGATGGCGGGTATAGAAACCATACGGGAGTTGCACACTCTTACTGCTATAAGTTCTTAGTGTAACCGAACATTGAGGTGTAGTTATGGCCATAACAACAACCTAGAAGTCAATTCAGCAATGTGATTATGATACGTAATAGTTATATCCCTCCCTGGGGGGTGGTCGTTTTACACATTGGTGTCCGGTGTAGCTGGACACCAATGTGCAAGACCACACCCCAGGGAGAGATATAACTATTATATAACCTGTTACCTAGGCAACATCATAACTGCTTGATTACATCATGTTTACAGCATATTTAGTAGTCACTGTTGCCTCTGGTGTCTGTGGTGCCTGAGGTGCCTCTGGTGCCTGTGGTGTCTCTGGTGCCTGTGGTGTCTCTGGTGCCTGTGGTGTCTCTGGTGCCTGTGGTGTCTCTGGTGCCTGTGGTGTCTGCGGTGCCTGTGGTGCATGTGGTGCCTCTGGTGCCTGTGGTGTCTCTGGTGTCTGTGGTACCTCTGGTGCCTCTGGTGTCTGCGGTGCCTGTGCTGTCTGCGGTGCCTGTGGTGCCTCTGGTGTCTGCGGTGCCTGTGGTGCCTGTGGAGACACCTCAGGCACCAGAGACACCACAGGCACCAGAGACACCACAGACACCATAGGCATTGTAGGCACCAGAGACACCTCAGGCACCACAGCCACCAGAGGGACCACAGGCACCACAGGCACTGGTGCCTACAGTGCCTACCTATGGTGTCTGTGGTGCCTCTGGTGTCTGCGGTGCCTGTGGTGTCTCTGCATTGTGCCTGTGGTGTCTTTGGTGCCTACAGAGCCTGTGGTGTCTGTGGTGTCTTTGGTGTTTGTGGTGTCTCTGGTGCTTGTGGTGTCTCTGGTGACTGTGGTGTCTCTGGTGCCTGTGGTGTCTCTGGTGCATGTGGTGTCTGTGGTGTCTCTGGTGCCTGTGGTGTCTGTGGTGTCTCTGGTGCCTGTGGTGTCTCTGGTGCCTGTGGAGTCTGTTGTATCTACAGTGCCTGTGGTGTATATGCAGTGCCTGTGGTGTCTGTCGTGTCTGCAGTGCCTGTGGTGTCTCTGGTGTCTTTGGTGTCTGTGGTGTCTGTGGTGTCTGCAGTGCCTGTGGTGCCTATGGTGTCTCTGGTGCCTGCGGTGTCTGTGGTGTCTCTGGTGCCTGTGGTGTCTGTGGTGCCTGTGGTGCCTATATAGTGTCTCTGGTGCCTGTGGTGTCTGTGGTGACTCTGGTGTATCTGGTGACTCTGGTGTGTCTGAGAACAGTTACTTGCAGGAATGTTAATGCTATGTTAGTGCATTTTAAAGATCTTAGCATTGAAACGTGATGTTTGATGACTTTTGTTATCTAATGGAGAAAAATCAAACCAAATAGCAGTGGACATACATTCTCCTCTGTCGATTGCAAATGCTTTGCTGTTTGGCACGTTTGTAGTTTATAGTTGGTGTGAGTGAGGTTATCGTATTCGCTTTCCAGGTTCTTTCATGCATTTAGTCCCATGTGGATTGGCACTATCCTTGCAGCAGCAGTAGGAATACAGGATTGGTCATTTTCATAGCACCAGCATCGTGTCGAAGATTGGGGCAGTGGTATGCAAGACTTTCTTCCCTCTACTCTGCTGTTGACACCACAGCTACAGGTAACCAACTTTCTACGTCTCTTTACAAGTGGTTCCACCAGTCTGTGGTAGGGTAGTGCTGCATCGTAGTGTCCTGAACCAGATGAATTATACACTAGGAAGACTGTTCCTTGTGTTGGTCTGCAGTGAATATTACAAAGTTTGCATGAAGAATGGTTGCCATTGCCAGTGGCATGATATCACCCACATTGCTGGCATAATACCCATCCTGCAAGAACTTCCGTGCTTCTAACTCAATTCAGTTTCGCCAAGTACCATGAAGTCGTCATACATAAGGCGTCGTTCTCCAAGTATTTCTTGCACAAATAACTGTCGTACACTCTTAGATAACATGTCAGTATCAGTAGCAATTTCAGGTGAAATTCCAACTTGTTCAAGCCTGTCAGCCCATCTTCCACTGTCAGAAGCTAAGTTTAATGCAAGTGCTGTAAAGAAGCAATTTCCGTCTGTAGCAACACGGTAATAAGTTAGTCCGTTATCGGTTAGTATCTTTTGCAAGTCTGGGTTGGGTGGAATACTATCACTCCCGGATAGCATAGAAGCCACAAAGTGCTTGAACTTGGAAACTGTATTCTGTAGCTATGTGAGCTTCATACTTGTTAGCGACCTGGCAAGGTGTAATTTACACAGTGAGGTTTTGTATACAGACGAAACATTTATTTCACACTCACTTATGTCCACTTCCCATGATTCTGCCATGTTATCTGGCTGTCGTGCTTCTGGTGTAATGCCAATTGGTTGGAGGTTGACAGGTGATGCCATTCACAATGGAGATGCTGCAATTGGTCGAACAATGGTTTACCACCAACCTTTATCGCAGTGTTATGCGCATGCATAATTACTGTTAGCAGTGCATAGGCAAGTAGTATTCCAACTCTACTTCTGTTGAAGTACGATTTGACAGTGGCATGAAGTGAAGTCGTTCATTCTTATTTGTGCCTTCTTCAGGAGGAATGTCTGAGAGACAACCAGCTTGAATGTGTCTTTTTAAGTTGTCAATGGCGTAGAAAGTGTCAGGCATGAACAGCCGCTTACCCGGACAACCATGAACATCTTTCCAGCAAGCAACAAATGCTTCCAACTTGTTTAGCATTATATCAGTTGAAGGCGTATGGGATACCTGCTTTTTGCCATTGTCACCGTCTCTACGGAAGATAAGCCACAGGTGATCCAGGCATTGTTGTATCCTTTCATGCCGCTTTGCAAGAGTTTGTGTTACCCTCTGCATGAAAAACATCTAGTTTTACTGATGTGTCTTTTCCAAGTACACTCCGTATCTTATGTCGTAATTTGCACCAGTCGTCAATGTAGACAGTAGAAATCTTGGTTTGCTGAGCTTCAGCTATTCGGTAAAGATCTTTCAGCAGCTGTTCAGTCTTAGCGAAACGAGTACCGTTTGTTAACTGCTATGTTACAATTTTTCCATGTTTGTACAGAACGATGAACAGACTGTCGTACTGAGGAATCCAGACATTGTCTTCTCTCAGAAATCCTATGTTGGCAGCCACTTTAAATGTATGGTCAAAACTGATTGTATCGATTGACATCATCTCTCTGAGGTACAAGTGCTCATCCCTCAGGAAACCAGCTAGGAAGAACTGAGATAGCACGTTGTTACTGGGGGACCTAGCCAGTTGATAGTCACAAAACTCACTATCAACACTTGTCATTTCAATATCAGCCTTTGATATAAGGCGCTGGTGTAATAGCATATCGTGTTGCTTTGCAAATGTTTCCCATCTTCACTCAGTAATGAGGGTCACCATTTTGTAGAAGTTCACCCCTTGACATATGAATGCCATGCATGTGTCCACTAAGTCCTGTGTGAAGCCCGTGCGATGGAGAAATACAAACGGAATTAGATGCTGAATGAGAAAACTTGCCAAACAGCTTCGTCGTGTGCTAAGATCCTGTGGTTGTTATGACATGCATACATAGCACTAACCAATAGCACAAGTCTGTCAATAGAATGAAGCACTCGTGGGTGTTTCGTATGTGATGATCCATCTGGCCAGTTTGTCACATGCATGGATGATCCACACTTTGTACGTTTCATGAACTCTGAAGTAACAAACTGATGGTGTGTGATACCCACAGTAGTACTGCTGGAAGATCAAAGTACGATTGATCCAACCTTCCTTGCCAACCTCAGTGACTGGGGGAGTAATCACATCAGTACCTCCATTACCTGAATAAAGTGTAAATAGCTTAAGACAGTATTGGTTTCTGCTGAACAGGTGTTAATCTAGTGTCCTTCCCTCTGCACTAATGTATAGAGTCAGCCTTATCTTTGTGTTCTGTTGACTCATTAGAACAAAAGACACAAAAGTAAGGCTTTATTATATTCACAAGAACAAATGAAAAAGATTCAACAGAACACAAGAAAAGGAATAAAGAATCTTTCGTCTGCAATAAAGGATAGAAATAAGGTGGTCATTACCAAAACATACCATTCTGCCTTTGGAATTGGTCTCTGGATATATTGACAACTGTGTTCAGATAGAACTCCGTGGCAATCATCTACATTCCAGCCAAATAGCCAGACCATCAACAGGAGAGAAACAAATGAATTTTCCATGTCCTGCAAGAAACACAAGGAAATAATTGAACTCGGAGTAAAGGTTTGTTTTGGTTTGTCCACTTACTAATCTCTATCTTATTAGCTACCTATCTCTCACCACTGATCTATCAATGTGCACACATGCATGATACACTCCTACTCACCTTTTAGCAGTTGCCAAATAGAATGTAGCCTCGTCCCCAGGCCCCGCCCGAAATATCGGGAAAGGGGCCTGGTAGCGTTTCCATGTATTTCCTGTCGACCATTAGCTCTCAAAATTTTGAGGAGCCAATCAGATTGCGGAATGAAACCACGCGGAACGTGATCCCATCACATGCGCACGAGGCAAAAGTTGGGGTATCGGGTGGGGGAGCGCCAACACTGCTACGCACATCGTAGCTCCCATTTGTTGAGGCAAGGCTCGCATAGTTGTGTAAATTGTGTCTTCTCCTAATGCGTGGGGATCGTTGAGGGAGAGGGGGGGGTGATGGCCACTTGTTCTGGGTTATGCTGGGGGTGGGGCTGAATAGTTCGATGGATACAGATAGGGATTCTTCATGCTGGGGACTAGTGCTATGGGAAGAGGTTAGACTGTTAGTGGGGCTAAGTGGAGGGGGAGGTGGTTGGTCCTGGGTGGAATCTGGGGTAGGGGCATGGACTGGGCTTGCGGTGGGTGTGGGGCTAAACAGTAAGGGGGAAGGGCTATGGTTAACAGATTCTATACTACTTATACGGGGCATGCACGGGGTTACCGAGAGTGCCAGCCTAAACTGGCTGTTCGGTGTTTCTTGTATGCTGCTGATGCTGTCATCCTGCGTCTGGGGGGGCTCTGATAGTATCTCCGGGGACGTAATCGGTTCCTCGGTATAGATCTCCCTGGATCGAAGTGCGTATCTCAGGCGAGTTGTATAGTGCAGTAGTTTCAAAAATGACGTCCTCTTCCGGCGCTGCGGTATAGGCTTATTGATGAGGACAGTAGGAGGGGGTTGGCAAAACTTTATTCTTTGCTTAGAGGCCCGACGTTTCGCTCATCTATGGAGAGCTTTTTCAAGGGTAAGTACATTGAAATGAAACAGCGCTTAAATATAGGTTTGCTTAGTAACAGCATGTATGATAACTAGCAACGGCGTGTATCTAGTGATAGCGTGTTTGCCATGGCAACAGCATGCTATCGTAAACTATGTAAGGCCTAAGGGATACAGCATGTGAAAGGCCTAAAGGGACTTCCAATACAAACAAAAAATAAAAAGGGAGGTATACTCCAGGGAACGAACCCTGGAAGGACAACAAAACGGGAGCAATGGCAGTAGGTGTAGGGAGGCTATGGGATGATATTTAGTCCGTAGGGTTCTATTGTTCTTAAGGCCTTGATCCAAGCACTTTCTCTCTTCTTCAGACTTCTTTGATCTTCTGTGCTTTCAACTGGCTGGACTTGGATGTCAGAGGGGATGTGGTGGTTCTGTTGGACATGTCTATACAGGCGAGTTTGTACCCAGTTAGCTGGTCTTTTGGTGAACATTTCTCTCAAATGGTTTCTGAATCTATTGTGTAAGGGTTGTGTGGTCATTCCTGCATATTGGACTTTACATCTAGTGCATGTTATTACATAGATGACATTCCTTGTTTTACAGCTGATGGTGTTTGTAATCTTGAGGTTGTGGTATGTACCTTTGGAGGTGCTCTTAATATAAGGTTTGGTATCGAGGGCTCTGCATGTCAAGCAGTTATTACTGCATCTTTTGATTAGTGGGGGTGCATTCAGGGCAGGCAGGGGTTCACAAAGGAGAGTGAGGTCTCGGTCAATTTTATATACGATCTTTGAGTCCTCTAGTCTTGCTCGGGTAAGCTGTTTTCTGATGCTCTTATGGGTTCTAAAGGCTACCGTGGGTCTATTTGGGAAACGTCTAGAAAGTAGCGGGGATTTCTCGATGAGGTGCCAGTGTTTAACAAGCAATCTTCTGAGGAGGTGTGTTGGTAAATGCGGTGAATATGTAGTAGTGAAAGTTAGGCGTTCATCTCCAGCGTGTGGTTTGCTTGCTAGCGTTTTTAGTCTGTCAGGGAATTTAATCCCTCTAATGCTCTCGTCTATGGTCTCTTGCCTATATCCTCTTTTTTTCATATTTTCGACATGCTTCTCTCTGTGCGTTTGGAATGTAGCTTCGTTTGAGTTCGTTCGGAGGTATCTAAGTAGTTCTCCTTTGATGATACCCCGGCCTGTTCCAGGGGGGTGGGCAGATGAGACATGTACATACTGTTGGGTATTGGTGGGCTTGATATGGGTTTTGATATCCAGGATGCCTTCCTTGGTAAATCTCTCCCCTTTGTATAAGCATAGGTCTAAGAACGTGATTTCGTCTGTTGAAAACTCGGCAGTAAAATTAATGCGCGGGTGTACTCTGTGCCGACTATGCAATATGGTAGAGAAGCTCGTGATGGGGTCGTCTGTGTCTCCTACGTACGTGCGGCAGTGGTGTGGCGTTTACGGGAAATCGGTGGACGATCGAAATCGGAGAGCGCTGTTTACCCATACGGGTTATCAAGACAAACTCCCCGATCGTCTGTTGGCATTGGCTTGGGTCCCGATCAACTGAGACGATCTGTCGGAATTTGTGTATAGACAGTGTGCATCCGAACTGGATAGATAAACACGGAAGATAGCGTACTACAGCATCGCTTATTCAACTCGCTCTTGCTTCATCTTGCACACATTTGCATGATTGTCAGCTGACATCAACGGTTGCAGTAAGGCGTGTCCTACCGTAGCACGCGTTTGATGACCTTTACATTAGCGACAGAAAATACACGGAAGTGCTACCAGGCCCCTTTTCCAATTTTTCGGACGGGGCCTGGGAACGAGGCTAAATAGAATGCGTGTAGAGTACACGTGAAGCCGCATGCACATCGCAAAAGTGCGCGCGCCCGCAGCCAAAATGCTACATGTAAGCGGTGCCGTAAGGCGCAAGGGTTCGTGCGCGAGGCGTATGCATGCCGTGGCCGCACGGGCGCCTGCTGCCCCGTGCCATGTGTATATAAGTACTACATGCCAGGAACACTTACAAATTGCATCTGAACGGCGAAGCAAGACGTGAACAAAGCTACACAGTGCGAGGAGGCAGCGGTGGTATATACTCGTAGTGCAGAAAATCCTCGAGCCTCACCGAGACCCCGTGGACGTAAACGATTGAAGGCGTCCTGCGCGCATATCGGCCAACAATAGCGGAAGATCATGGACGACGAGGCTACTATCCCCTCAAGTTCACGGAGTCGTCGGCAGACCAGTGCATCTGTAAATCCTGACACTCATGATTAAAGGTAGCTAAATGGGGTTCCGATATTTTGTACTGCTGGTACTATCAGAGAGTCGGTAGACTCTTTATGTAGGAATGGCGCCGAGAACTGGTGATGGATCTGGAATTAATAGTCGGACGTTTTTAGAGGATCAATCGACAGTTGCTTTCATTTATATGATCTGCTTTCTAAATGTTTATTTCAGGTTCATACAACTGGGTTTAGTAGTTATATTTGTATAGACAAACGGTCTTTCTCCTCACTAGATCATGGAAGAAGACGAGGCTACTGGTCCTTCAACCTCACAGGGTCGTCGGCAGACCAGCGCATCTGTAAGTCCTAATTAATAGTCTGACATTTCGAAATTATCTACACACTACTGGGCAATATGTATCCTAAAACAACTCGGATGCTGATTAAACCGTTATGAAAAAAGGTGCATACTTGCTGAAAGTGCACTAAATATTGTCAGAAGGTAGGTAATTTTAAGTGGATATTCAGAGTATATTGTGACTGCTTTTGTATAAACTTAATTAAGCCTGAATAATTTAAGAATGTAGGTTTTAGTAAATCCAGAATCTGTACATCTTAAATAACTCTGAATATACTAAAGGAATTTAGATGTTATGAGGCGAAAATAGAGGAAAGTGAAAATGCTGGCAGTCACCGGGAGTTGAACCCAGGACACCTCTAGCTTGAGCCGCCAGTGCTCTGCCACTGAGCCATGACAGCCAGACAACCACCAACCCCTCACAATCCTCTATATGTACTGACACTCGCTTATGTCAATGCGAAGTGCCGCGTATGTGGTTACTACAGGAACGCTGCGGGGACGCAGTCGTTCCTTTTTTCAAATTTGTGCGGAGCAGAAGGCAGAGCTCTCTTTTTCGGACTACAATGCGAATAGCTGCATGCTGGAACAGCGCTTTACCACTAGCAGAATAGTAAAATTATCGAGCGAAGGTGCTTCAGAAGTCGTGTCAATGTTGAAGAGTATAGGCAGTAGCGAAAACGGCCCTGACGAGTGTGTTTGCAAAACTACGGAAGCTTGACACGGGTTGGCAAGCACTGTGTTGCTGCGTTTGGCTTGTGCTTGCATGTTTAGTCTCATATTCAGGTTTTATCGCCACAGCGCCAGTTTGCCGCTTGTGGTACCACGAAGGTTAGTAGGTGCTACAGACGGCAAACACTATGGTGAGAATGCTTGGTTACGAGGCTAATAACTTTTGAGTGTCTTGTCATGGAAGCTCAGTAGCAGTGCATGACTTCTAGGGACGTTTTGATGGCAGCTGAATGTGGATTATATAAAGCCATAGTATTAATACGTGATAGCATGGTTTGCTGTGGTATTTGGGATTAATAGCACTTGTAATGCAGTAAATTGTACTCGGCTGCGCCTCGTACAATTATTTCTGCATTACTCGTGCTAGACAAAGTTTCACATCGCAAACCGATTTAGGTATACATGTGTAAACCTAATCTGAACATTAAATTTTAGAAAGCAGATCATACTAAAAGTAAAGCTAAAACTGAGTAGCTGTCACTATGCCTAGATTTCATCTGAATTTGATTGGAAAAGTGTCTTCTTTAGCCAGTGGTTGTGTGTCGAGTGGGGGAGCACACATTCTGAGCCTGAACCAAAGCATAAATGCAACAAGATAAAGCCTAAAGAAGTGTGTGGAAGTTGCAAAGGGGCTACGCTACTATTCAGTGAAGAATGCTGTCTTTCATGAGAGACCTCACGAACCTACATGCAGTAGGAAGTGGCAAAATCAGATGATTCAACCAACACCGCTGGCACATGTATGTTCATCATGCGAAAATTTCCACACATACATAGCCTGAAGTCAATATGAGGATGGGGCATTTATGGCTTAAATGGGTGGGGCATTCAGTATGACTTAAATGGGTGGCCACTCCCCGCCTAAAGATTGCTGGGCTTATTGTTGTAATTTGGTCACAAGTGAGCCTTCCACAGCTTAGTCAAAAACATCTTTACAACCCATTACCCATTTCTCCCCCTGTCCCAGTCTTCTTTGGAGTCTGAATGAGTCGTGGGTGTTTTGTACATTTCTGCTTTTGTACCAGGTTGAAGTTGAACGTACAGCTCATGAAAGATCATTCGTAAGTGGGCGTGGTTAAGGTCAAGAGTCTGCTTGCTAAGGCAGGGTGCTGTGCACATGGCAGCTGCTAGGCTTGGCTGTAAAAGGACCATGGTTGGCACTAGCCTCGTTCCCAGGCCTTCCCCGGCTCCAGTTTTTGATCGCTTGCAGTATGCAAAAACGGAGGGAGAAGGCCTGGTGAATCTTGTCTTGATTCTCTCGCTTCACTCTAGCTGGAGATATAAATGGGAATATGTCTTCGTGTCTAGAACCTGTGACGTCATGTGTGCCGCGGATCACGTGGGAAGATTCACCAGGCCTTCTCCCTCCGTTTTTGCATACTGCAAGCGATCAAAAACTGGAGCCGGGGAAGGCCTGGGAACGAGGCTAGGTTGGCACTGGGTGGGCCAATTCTCAGCCTGGCTGCATGAGCAGGCTTAGAAAATGCTACTCTCACCTTTCTGGGGGTTCATTTCAGCCAGGAAAGGATTCTTGGGCTCTAAGCGGGTGTTTGCCAATCGAGAGTGCTGACCATCGTATGCTCGTTAATGAGTGGGCCTGGTTAAGGTCAAGAGTCTGCTTGCTAAGGCTGGAAGTGGAGTTAGGTTCAGTTTTGGAGTCAGAGCTTTGAGAGAAATAGAGATACGGTGCGTTAAATGCATGTTTAGGCTAAAACTAATCTCAAGTGAAAAAATTCAGTGTTTAAAGGGCTAATGGTCTGTGTGAAGGCCGAAATCCGGGGAGAAATAGTTTGTGTGGCTGAAGTGCATTTGAACCCTAAGCCTTTGTCTGACCCTGCCTGAGTTGTAACCCGCTCGAAGTGGGCTGTTAGTCTCATTATGGGCTATGAATCTCATTAACAAGCAGTTGGATACAGTTTGGCCCATTGGGACTGGTCATGAATATCATTACAGCCTTGTAGAGGCCAACTCGGTATTCTAAGCCCTTACTTGACACTGTCCGGTTGTAGTGGTCAACAGAGCCCTCATGAATATCATTAAATGCTGCCTTTTGTGTTTACTCACTTCACTGTTAATCGATTATACGCTAAGTTCATTGGAATGTAATTACCCTCAAATGCGGGTAATTTTGGTGTCACGTGAGGTCAACATAAAAACCTGTATCTAAAATTTTAAGCATCTGAGATGTGAAACAAAACTTTACCATCTCAAGGGACGGAGTGTACTGAATGCCAGAAGCCTGGCTGTCTCATGGCCTGTCTTATGGCTATCTCTGGGCTATCTCATGGCCTGTCTCATGGCTTGTCATATGGTTATCTCATGGCTGTGTCATGGCCTGTCTTATGGCTATCTCTGCGCTATTTCATTGCCTGTCTTATGGCTATGTCATGGTTGTCTCATGGCCTGTCTTATGGCTATCTCATAGCCATGTTGGTTGTTGATTGGCTCAATCGCAAAGGTGACTTATTTGCCACATTCTTGTTCCAATGCCTGTAAGCAGAGGCTCATTAACACTTGAGTTACTACTGTGGGGCTCACTCACAGTTACGCTACGGGTGCAGTTATGCTAAGGGTGTGGGGGCTCACTAACATTTATGAGTGTGAGTTGAGTTACCGGTTATTGTAGCTAAGTGGCACTAAAACTGATGGTCGAGGATTAGGATTCAGGTTTACGATTAGTGTTAGGCTAGGGCTAGGGTTAGGGTTGAGTAGACTGGGGCAGGGGGAGAAATGGGTAATGGGTTGTAAAGATGTTTTTGACTAAGCTGTGGAAGCCTCACTTGTGACCAAATTACAACAGTAAGCCCAGATACGATTTCTCTGTGGGCTGGGTCAGGGGCTGTGTTACAATACCGTAAACGTGTACACACGTCATGGCTACAGGCTAGTGTTATGCAGCTCTTTACACAGGAACAAGGTGGTGCAGCCACTCTTGCGGTTAGGGTCACGGGCTAGTACTTCTGTTGTGGGGCTTCCCGTAGCTATAGTGCTTCCTGTCACAATGCACTAGCGCGTACATGAAATGTAACAAATTCAGAGGAGCCTCCCAGATGCTCCACCAAGACACAACAATCCCGTACATTGAGCATTCGCCCATCCCCCTAGTTAATATTATGATAACTCCTCCCATTGAGTGCCACCCCCAATTTGTTTGGTAATTTAAATATTCCGGCTCCTCAAAGGAAACTTTAGGCAGGGAGTGGCCACCCATTTAAGTCATACTGAATGCCCCACCAATTTAAGCCATAAATGCCCCATCCTCATATTGACTTCAGTGGAAATTTTCGCATGATGAACATACATGTGCCAGTGGTGTTGGTTGAATCATCTGAGAACCAAGACTTCAAGATCATCGGTCTCAACAAACACAAGCTCAAGTGCCAATAAGGTTATATACATCCAAACTTTCATGCTTTAGTAACTCCCATGAAAGAATGCACTTTCGCTACCGAAGAAGCCACGGAGATACAACAATTATATACTAGACAAACTTTAGGCCAGGAGGATAGATAGGTGGTGAATGTTGGGAAATAATGTGTGCAAGGTATCTCAAAAATTTTTGTGCATGGGTGTGGGATGGAAGGTTTTGCATAGTATCATTCATAAGTTAGCCAAGGGTAAAAGTACACACAAACCTCAACAAGGGGTACCTGCTCTTCTGACTTCCACTGCCACTAAAGAAGGTATTTGGTATCGATTTCTTTGCTGTATCTCTAATGTACCTAGCGCACACAGAAACCCTGGGTTGGCCTGCAGAAAAATTAGATGAGCAAGGGCTATGCCAATACTTCAGGCACATGAAGGCTGCCCTGCCATGTATGCATTGAGGGTACTACAAGATGTAGCAGTAATTTAATTCTCCCCTTTTTTACATAATACTGTTGTCTTATCTATTGTCTTTCATATCACTTCCTAGTGTACATGTATCACTCCTTCTGTGCACTTTGTCATGTATTTTGTCATCCCTTCTTTTATCGTCCCTTTCGATGCTTCTATCTGTATGATGTTACATTTAATATTGCATGATTGGTTAACTGTTCTTTACGATTATCGCAGGAACCAATGCCTGATTCCCCAGTGCTCAAGAAGTCTCAAGGTAACAATTGTATGATTGCTGAGCGCCTTAGCGCGAGGCTACTAATCGTGCAGTGTAGTCAGCTCACGTTTGTATGTATGTATTTATATATACCCGTCACACTTGAATTGCTTGGGCGCGGTTTCTGCGGTCTCGTCCCCAGAATGCTAGCCACGTGGTACAGGTCCGACCAGGAGGTGATCGAAAGATCGTGCACGTGTGAGAGCCGAAATGGAAGATGGTCCGACCTGGAGGCGATCGACGTGTGAAAAAGATTGTGCGAGAGCCGAAATGGAGCAGGAGCAGTCCAAGCGTGATAGTGCTACAGAGCAAAGACGGAAACAAAGGGCACAGCATCAGAAGAGAGTAAGGCAAAGGAGAAAGAGTCTGACAGATACTCGCACGACACTTTGCTCACTTTCTGAAACTCTTCAGATGAGGCTTTGCGGGAGTCTCACACCTTGAATATAGTAATTACAAGAAAAAATCTTAGCCACATGGAAAGAATCCATAACAAATGCACTCTTGCCACGTGCTAACCTTACTTCAGACCTCAACCTTTGGGTTTTTTTTAGCAACACCCTCCTTATTAAGGAAACAGTCAGGGCCGTGGAGGATCTGAGCCAGGGCTGCGGCAAAGGCCAGGGGCAGGGCCTTGGACATGTGTGGTGGGTTACATACACTTGAGCAATTTTTAAACTAGAAACATATCCCACACCCAATTCCCAGATTACCACCATTTTTTGATAACCTTGTAACTGCTAGAGAAACAACTCAGACACACTTGATGGTTCAAAGGGTATGTTAATGCATGCACATTTACGGCACCACTACCATCCCCAGCCGTTTCCAGGTTTCTATGATCCCAGTCTTGAGGATAATTAAGATCGTGAGGCTATGTACAAGGCATTTTCACATGCCAATGATGAAATCACATTGTGATGTGAGAATCAATGCAAAAGTGGAAAGAAAAGAAAAATTGACGGTGTTAACAGATGCACTCGAACGTACCATGGGCCCATGCTTCACTCTCGCTCTTGGCTAAGCTACTATAAAGTCGAAAACCAAGTAAAATGTACATATATCCAGCAGTCCCACTAGTGCTGAACAGTGTTTGCACAAGTCGAATGAGTTTGATCAACATGTGAACACATGCCAACTACGAATTGCTGTCTGAGTGAGGTCAGCCTATCCAAACGTGTCAGTTCAAATGGAATGGAGACTAGAATGGTCACTAGAATGCAAAGACACTAGAACACATCTGTGACATCACAAATTATCTGTGACGTCACAACAGCTCTTCTTAAGTATGGCAAGTATATAGAGAAGCTAAAACTCGCAGCACAGACCGTGCACGTGCAAATAACGATGATTTGTACCCGTTTATATGTGTAAATAAGATGATAGGAGGGCTTTACTATATAATTTGAAAAATTTCAAGAGTTTTGCCATCACTGTCTAGCCTGTGTCCTTGTTTCCTTGCCATCACTGTCTAGCCTGTGTCCTTGTTTCCTGCTAAGATTTCCTCTGTCTACCCCTACAAGGCTTCACAGGACACAGGCTAGACAGTGATGGACTGGGATTTATTTGGTCAGTTACAGTGCTCCAAAGCAAGAGAGCAAGGAAACAAGGACACAGGCTAGACAGTGATGGCAGGGAACAAGGAAACAGGCTAGGCAGTGATGGCAGGGAACAAGGAAACAGGCTAGGCAGTGATGGCAGGGAACAAGGAAGCAGGCTAGGCAGTGATGGCAGGGAACAATAGCTTGTGTCCGTGCCATCACTGTCTATAGAGCCTGTGTCCTTGTTTCATGCCATCACTGTGTAACCTGTGTCCTTGTTCCCTGCCATCATTGTCTAACTTGTGTCCTAGACAGCACTACGATGCCGAAAAACCATCAGCCAGCTAGAATTTCTCGTATTCGACCACCACTTAAGTTTAGTTCTAGTTTTCAGAGTCTCAAACATAACCAATAATAAAATAATATCATGATTGGCCATTGGATAAGTTAGGGAGGGCATGGCTATTGGTCAATGTGCGCATATGCCCGTTGCCCTAACAACACCTAAATTAAAAATCCTAACCCAATCAATCTGATCACAGCTTTGAAACGCACTTCTGTGCCGTGAGTAGTCTAGGAACCAGACCCTCAGGGCGGCTCTGGGAACTAGACTGAAATAATGGTGTTTCTGCACTCTGAAGAAGTATTAGTTTTATGTGAATTGAACCCAGAAGAAATCATTTTAACTTGGTTTTAGACATCCTGCTTGATCAAGAATGACCACAGCATTTGCTATCCACCTGCCCGACCCTAACCCTAACAACAATCTGGGTCTAGGCACTACGTGTGGACTCCTTTATCCTCGTCCCCAGGTCCCACCTGATCGGGAAACGAACCTGGTCACACTTGCAAAAATTCCTGTATGTGCTGTGTCAGCAGTCTTCGTTTGTAGTAGACAAAACACATTCATCCATTACCAATTACTAAATTCTTGCATAGATTCTTGACTTGTGAGGATAGTAGACTCATTCCAAGACCATTTGAAAATGGGAGCGAGGCCAGCAGACGTTTGTAAACCTTGAATTTCAGAAACTTAGAGCATATTTATGCTTCCTAGGCTACTACATAATAGTTAGCACAATCTCTCACTTTGTGTGTGCAGACATTAGATCAACCTATAATTAGTACTGCCTCTTCACAATTGTGGTTTTTCTACATGAACCCCTTTTCTTCTTTCTTCACTCTGTAAAAAACAATAATAGTCTCCTTTGTTGTATGCAACACAGACGGTGGAGTATCCTGCATTTTACTTTCACAGTGAACACTGTGTGAGGTGTGGGAACAACAGAACTTAAACAGACCTGGAGTGCAAATTGATCAGAACATGAACATGTTACTTAACACATACACAGCACATTCTCCATGTACCGTTCCTTACAATACATCATCGTTACGTCACGTACTGTTGTTCTTACGCCATGAACGCCATGAATGTCACAGCTACCATTAACGTACAAGACAAAGGTGTTGACGTAAATTACAGGCCTGTAGCCAGGATTTATAGAAGGGGGGTTACATGGATTTCAATGGATGTCTATGATAATGTCAAAATGGGGGTTCGAGCGAACCTCCTCGAACGGCCCCTGCCTACGGGCCTGAATTACAGATGACGTGTTCTAAGGAACAGTGAGGCTGAGGCCTTTATCATTCCATGCACCAGTGACTGGTATAAATACATTACTGTACAAGAAATCTGCATGGAAGATAAACCATAAATGGTTTGAGGATATTCTGCTTGTGTCAATAAGCCAGTTTCATGTAAGGACTAAGGTATGCAATAATTGCAATAATACATCCGGAGTCCAATCCCGGTGCCATTTTGTGCCCTTAGAGTATGGCCATATATAGGATTTCCCGGGTTTTTTGATCGCATCTAACTTCCGCATTCTACCGTGTAAAGCTAGAAAAAAATGGGATGAGTTCTGTTGTCACAAACGAAGAAAGATCAGAGAAATTAAGGAGTCTGCCACATTAGCTTTGAATGATGAGAATTTTGAGGTTACTGGATTACAGATGAGAAACAAGAATACAGGAAATACTTCACGTGCTTTCGAGGCCTTGTGGGTGTACAACTCATGCTAGAACTTGAATTTGCGGGTAATTCAAAAATATCCGTTGACGTCATTTTTTATTCACCAGCACAAGGATATAAGTATGCGCATGCGCAGTAACCTATGACATATAACCAACATATAACCTTTGACCTCTTTCAAACTGCATTTATTAGTGCATCGGAGCAAAGCTAATGGTGAAGAACAAGTGATTTTGTTTGTCCTTCCACCAAGATTACTCACCTGAGTCAAGTAAAAAAAAGCCTTGGTCGGCACGGGCTGGGCCATCTGAGCTTGACTTACTGTCCATATCAAGGGATCTGAGGTCCCTTGAAATCTGGGTTTCACGGCGTTTTGTTATAATTCGATGTTCACTTAAAGGGAAGTTTACGGTATTATTTACGGTCACCTGGTGCGGTCACTCACCAAGAAAATTGAACGAGTTGCAGTTGACCGCACCAAAGCACTTAAGAGCTAAAACGCAAGGCTGCATCAGCACGCATGCGCATTGTAGACACATGGCAGATCGCTGAGCACACAGTGATCGCTCACAGCACAGAGCAGGTTGGTGAGCGCACTCAGTGATCAGTTACCGCAAAGGGCAGATCGGTGACCGCACTGAGTGATCGGTCACTGCACAGGGCAGATCGGTGGCCGCACAGAGTAATCGGTGACCCACAGCAAGGCAGATTGGTGAGCGCACGCTAAGATCGGTGACCACAGTCCTGATCGATAACTGCACTGAATGCCTACTTATAGGTACAGCTACACTGAAAATAGCCTATTCACAGCTTCCACAACCCTAACCCCCCAGGAAGTCTGTTAGATTCTAGCTGGCAATGTCAACCGTAATTATTACATTTTGTGAAGTAATCCATAAACACGACTGGGTATGGATTTGGACCCCCTTGTCAATTCAGTGTTACATCCTAACTCTGAATCATTAGAAGCCTTGACCTGGTACCTCAGGGTTGGAACAATGTTGGTGATAATTCCTATCATGGCCACCACCGAGCAGTTAGTGCTTTATACCCCACGGCTACATAGTGTATCATAATTAGCTGGGGAGCGACTTTCCCAGGAAATTGCATTTGACTTTTACCATTCGACTGTGTTGTACTTAGTACCACTATCTGATGATTCTGTGCACAACTTGAGTCATCATCAGTATATAAACATGCATTGCAGCGTAATAATAACATTACTGTGTACACTTAACTAGAAGATGTTCATTTTGTTACATATTACATTGGTGCTGTAACACCAATATGTCGATATGGCCAATTGTAGTTAACATAATTCGTACCAACTAAGGAAACGCTTTGCAGCAAACTCGGTTTGATCCAGGGGGTTAGCAGTTAATTGATGTGAGTGGCGGTAGCTGGGAATGCATGAAGGGTGGTCTCCACTTTCCTGCACCAAAGTTTCCCTTTACAGCCAAGTTATCATGGCATTCTATGTTCATGCCCTTGGCTTGCCAATTATGCTTGGTCTTAATCTTTATTTTTTACCTAGCTCTAAGAAACCACCCAGAGCACTCCAGCTTCTCACCCTTAAGAACCATCTTAAGGGGAAAAATGCAGCTAGTTTCAGTCCCCATGATGAGCTGTCGGACAGTAGCTCCTACGTATCTAAGTATTCTGTTGCTCCCAGCTCGATAGGCCCTAATGGGAGGGGAGTGGTGGGAAGAAATCGCAGACAGGTCCACAGCTGGCACAAGGCAGAAAATGACTGACTTGGCGCCAAGCATGCTCATTTCCATGGAAACATAGCACTTGTAAGAGCCCACGTGCTACTGTGCATGCGCAATTAGCGCTCCCGAAACTGGGGGGCTAACCCAGGCCTTGATACTGGATATGCAAGAAAGAATAGATTTCTACTTGGAGGGTGTTACTTGGGTGGTTTCTTAGAGCTAGGTAAAAAATAAAGATTAAGACCAAGGGTAATTGGCAAGCCAAGGGCATGAACATACCCAGAAATTTCTACCTGTAGGGAAAACACAAGAGTTTGTGTCTCACTGATTCAATAAATTTGCATTTTTCGATGACAAATCACGCCATAGCTCTTTCAAATCTTCATCCCTCGTGTTCCCCAGGGAGATTCTGTAAGAACATACGACAGTGAAACCAACCAATGCAGTAAACTTGGATTTTTCGGTGTGGAACTGCTCCGGGTAAGCGTCACTTTCACGAAGGGCAGCACCGAAGTTAACGCTTTATAGTGCTGGCTCCGCGACTCAATTGTAGGCGAAGACTGTTCTTTTCTACACTGAAACACACTCCATCGTAGGTGCCAACTAGCAACCTACACACTGGATGGTCGATACTTTGATGGCAGAAACAGGCACTGAACTTAGCTACATCGATCGCTAGTTTCTGCGGATCAATAATACACTTCCGTAATCTTCTCCGCATTACGTAAAACCACCTGAGAATGATGGTGGGAACAGAATGACAGGTACCGACGTTGTGCCGAACCATATGTTCTCCGGGTTGAGGGTGCTAGTCCTTGGTGAAAATATCGTTCCACAATTCTGTCCAACTCCAGGATGTCCATTCTGGTTTGGACAGCAAGAGAAGGTCCAGGAGGGCTGCTGGAAGTGGCAGCGCTTGACTGGGTGACTCCCTTTGCATCTGCTGCAGCAGTGCAAGTAGCGACATCTTGTACTCACAGTGCTTCCTTGGCATGGCAAAGAGTGCAGAGGGCTGGTGTCACACCTGTCAGAGCCTGGACCATACCTCTGACAACTGCCCAGCAGGTTCCAGTGGCAGTGCAACCCGCAAGTGACCCTGGCAGACAGTCACAAGGCAACAGGGAGACCCCTCATTCAAGCCAACATGTCTCAAGTACAACAGGAATGACGGAGAGTGCCCTTTTGGTAGTAAATGCTCGGGTCGATTTTCTCCCACAATTGGGATGGGTTACTGGAGACTTCTTGCCTAAAGTTTTGGTCGTAAACGACCCAGGCCGGCTACCTGTACTTTTTGCTGGCTGTTGCGATTGCCGCTGCATAAGCCATCAATTCTGGGATTCTAGCTGGCTGCTTCTGTGCTAAAACGGCAACATATACAAGCTCTGGTGTAGAGGCCGCACTTTCCCTTTTGCTGGGGGAAGCTCAGAGAAGTCAATGTATTCATTGGACAGGATTCTGTCCACCAGTTTCTTGGGTAGTGCTGGTAGCCCCTGCCCTAGCACCATGCTGCCTCCCTCCCATGCAGGTGGTGGGCTTGGCATGATGCCCAACCCTGAACTGCTGGCAGGGTTGGTCGACGAGACAACTTGTGACATCCTGGAGGAGGTCCCACACTAATGCCTACTGTTTTTGATGAGTTAATGCTGGGTACTGCCCAGTTCTTCCCCCCATTAATACTCCAGCTCACATTGATGGCTGACAGTTTTGGTGGGCTCAAATTGATGCCTGACATTTTTGGTAGGCTCATGCTGGGTTTTTCCCTCAGTCTCCCTTCAGTTAGTACTCAGGCTCACGCTGATGCCTGACATTTTCAGTGGGCTCATGCTGGGTGCCACTCAACTTCACGCCAGTTAGCACTCAGGCTCACGCTGATGCCTGACATTTTCAGTGGGCTCATGCTGGGTGCCACTCAACTTCACGCCAGTTAGCACTCAGGCTCACGCTGATGCCTGACATTTTCAGTGGGCTCAGTTGGGTGCTACTCAACTTCACGCCAGTTAGCACTCAGGCTCACACTAATGCCTGACATTTTCAGTGGGCTCAGATGGGTGCTACTCAACTTCACGCCAGTTAGCACTCAGGCTCACGCTGATGCCTGACATTTTTGTGGGCTCAAGTTGGGTGCTACTCAACTTCACGCCAGTTAGCGCTCAGGCTCACACTGATGCCTGACATTTTCAGTGGGCTCAGCTGGGTGCTACTCAACTTCACGCCAGTTAGCACTCAGGCTCACGCTGATGCCTGACATTTTCAGTGGGCTCAGCTGGGTGCTACTCAACTTCAAGCCAGTTAGCACTCGGGCTCACGCTGATGCCTGACATTGGTTGGTGGGTGTTGCCCAACCTCACACCAGTTAGCACTCAGGCTCATGCTGATGCCTGATTAGTGGTGGCTGATAATGGGAAAGGGAGGGACAGAAGAGAAGGTAGGGAGAGGGGAAAGGAGTAGAGGAGGAAGGGGGATGGGCAGCTTTCTGCATGAGAGGTGGTTGCCATGCATTGCCCTGTTTGGCTCTTGCTGATTTCCAGTAGAGTGGTGCTCTATTTCTCCGATGCTGCTTGGGGAGGTCAACCTACTAAGGGTTTAAAGACCTCCTTTGATACTGTGCTCCTATCTTCCTCTTTGTGTATTTTCATTATTTTGACTTTCACACCCGTAAAAGAGTGGCTGCTGAACAGCTGCAACGAGAGCCGGGGAGCTTCAGAGTCGCATGGACCCCACCAGCCTCCTTGGCTAACTTGACTGGGTATCACATATACTACAGTGGAGCTGATGACAGTGGTAGCATGGATGTTGGTGCATCAGCAACTGAAGTTACCATAGATAACCGCACAGCTGGTGTGACCTACACCATCACAATAGTGGCTCTCTCTCCGAACAATTTCCAGGAGAAAGAGCTATTGCATAAATGTTCTATTGTCCTTACATGATATGGTAAATCATCACAAAACCTTACCAAAACTTATTACGTCCAAAGTTACTGCAAGCGTGGAAACTGTTTAGGTCTATCACTACACATCTTCTGTATTAGGTGGTAAATTTTTGACCACGCCCACCTGCTTATTGCTGGAATATGGCCTCCTCACTGATCCACGTCGGAAAGTATATAAAATTGTGTATTAGGTCTATGCAATTATCTTTTTTCCAGCAAGTATTGGTGGGAGGTGACTTACAAAGCCATATTTAAAAACCTTAACACATCATTAAAGTGCACTGTGCACTTCAAGGTTAGTGTAAACGGGACGCTGGGTGTGTCCCATTTTTTTGCGAGAGCAACTTCAAAAAAATGAAAAAAGAAAAATGAAAACCAGACTCCACTGACATAACGTAACTTGAATATTTTTGCTATGTCACGAGGTAACATGATGTAAGCTTGTGTGGGATGTTTATCTAACAAATTTCATGTCGAGATGAAGACAAAGAACGCGAAAAGGACACTTGACTACAATTTATTTGTCACACACTTGGCATCTCGTTTTACTCCACGTTGTTCGTACTGTAAGCAACAATAGCTGTGGTGAACATGAATGGCTTTTATTAACCAGGGTGAATTTGAGACTCATAGGCTAATTTGCCTTATTAAATACAATTACAATTCGTGATTTTCTTTGCTGGAGTGAAGCTTTTAGCATATTTGCGATGAAGTTATACGGCTTTTACTTAAGTAATGCATATACTGCGTGTCCGCACCATCCCTACATAGTCTACCGACTCTGATATGATAGATAACTAAGATATGGACCCCATATCTAAGGGTTTTGCTTGATGGTCCGCTTTGGACGACTACTGGCAATCCACAGAAACTTTGAGCGTGTGGTATTAACACAATGAGCTTCAACGCATATCATCTAGTCCCTAGGCCTTGCCTGGTCAATAGGCTGTGATGTTGCTTAAGTATTGCATATATTGCGCATCCACGCCATCCCTGCATAGAGAGTCTACCATGTACATTTAAGCGGCTATGCTTCTTTGGATGGCCTGGAGAAAATCTCTAGACCAATATGTGCCCGTCCGAAGGAAAGTGTGGTTGCAGGAAGGTAGCTGAAGCAAAGGATGTGAGTTGATAATCTATCGAGCCAAAATCCAGCTGCATCATCACGATTGACAACCACTTTGTCACACCCATCCATGTACTGAAGATGCAGTTGTTGATATTTCAAGGTTAAGCCCTACGAACTACATTAAATGTTTAAATAAACTATTTTACTAGTTAGACAAACTCCACTTAAGAGTTAAAATGAGGGTGAAAATTGCTACTGTTAACAGTCTTTGTCTTTTGATTCAGAATTTGACTGTTTCAGTGTCAAACGTATGTGGGCTCCAGTACCTCCTCTCTCTTCTCCCCTTGCCTGCCCTCCTTTGTGTGCAGTAGAGCGATATCACTTTTCCTTAGAAGATGCACTAGTACGTAATTACCTGTAGAAGGTTAAAGCATGCTTTAGTCTGTGGCATACTCCTTCAAAAGATTATCTGTGGTGAGACACTTAACTCAAAATGGAAGTTCTATAAACTCGGGCTCTGACAATATGTTCTCCTCGTAGAGTTCCTGAACATATCTCAACTGCTGTAAATTCTTCATCCTAAGTTCAGTAGACTTTCCAGGTGACATGCCAACTGTTGGTGTACTTGGCATTTGGGAGCTTGAAGTTGCAACTTGAGACGTAGATCGCAGACTAAAGTAGGTAGCCATGCTCAGGGTGATAATTATTTGTAAAAAGTGAGAAATGATTGACTTTAGACTTAATGATAGGCTGGAAAATCCAATACTTTGCAAGGTGAAGCACTTACATTCGCTGAATTAGAGCGAGCAGTTAGAGCCTATAGCCTCAATACAGGAAGTAACTTGTAGGTGTTCTCATGTAAGCCCATCTAAACTATCAATAACGTTAACATTTTAGGATCCATGGATACTGCATTACAATAATGCATATTCCTGTTTATGTAGAACAGGGTCTTCGTAGTACATAAACTTAGAGATTTGTAACATATTGCAGTAACTAGGACACAATAAATGGACCTGTAAGTCTGCTTGTGCAAACTGTGGGGAAACAACACAAGCAAGGTTCCTTTTGTCACAGTTCAAACGGGGAAGTTTTGAAGTGCATGTTATATTTGACAATCCAGGCAGATTAAAGAACACACCTAAGTACTTAATTGCAATCACCAGATGCTCTATGTAGCTGGAGGTTTTGACGGTCACTTGACAGACACTGTGTGGTATGTACAGGGAAACAGTCAACCTCAGCCACACATACACCTGCAACACTGAGGAGACGGATACAAGAATCTGGCTTCATGTGGAGCAGTGGCAAGATCAGGGTCGATTAGAAATGCTTTGATAAGTGCTATTGTTTGTATGCACTGGGTGTGATTACATCTTTTTTGTCAAATTGGAAAGGCCACCTTTTTACGATATTTTTCCAGTATGCACTATTCATGCCTGGCAAGGAATACCAAGGCACACTTGCTGATACAAGTTTGGAAGGGGAATCCTACAGAATGGCTTCTTCTCCTGGTCATGCAGCCTGTAACACATTTGCATCCTTTCAAAAGTAAGTGAACCCTCTGATTGTTTGCTTCCATGTTCTCTGGCGTACCCCACAGACTGGCTAGAAGACATACGACAAACTGTTGCAGATCGAAGCACATTTGATACTGAAATGATCCCTTCCAGTGAAGCTTTCTACTACCACTGGACGCGTGGAGGCAGCTACATGGCTTTCTTGCACCTCATAGGCACAGTGTACATCAAAAGGCATGCCACTGGTTTTGAAACACTATCACCAGCAAATCATTTTTTGAAGTTTTCTGCAACACAAAGCCTCCGCCAGCTTGTTGTCACAGCAATAAAACTGACTACTGTGTACATATCATGTAAGCTATTCCATGTTCACTGGCATCCCTTCCGTTCTAGGCATGTTTAAGCAGTTAGAACACTCGCATTCTTCAGAGCATTTCATAAATTTCACTAGATCCATTGAACTCACTTTTGCTTCATCAAGCGGGCCAGATGCGCTCATTTTACCCCCTCAGTCCATGCAACAGAGAATTCTCCGCTCAGAAATCGTCGACTTCCCGTTTTATTCGATCAACAGTTGCCTGTGCACTCGTTTTTGTCGCAGTTGTTTCGAAGGAAATGTGACGTCACTGTGCAAATAGATTCACGTGACTATTCTGTTGGTGGAACAACTGAAATTGGGTACCCCCCACCACCCCCCCCCCCCCCAACCCTGGAAGGATCTGATGTCAGTGGTACTGCACACACTGGACATCATAGCTATTCTGTTCCATGTTGGGAGAAAGAGGGCACACTCCATACCTAATAGGTGCCTGTCATGATAATGGACAGTGACCATCCGGTACGCACTCTTCAGATCGAGCTTTGCCAAGAGTGTCCCCTTTCCCAGTGATAGTACCCTTCGTGCTGCCATTTCCACAGTTGCATGTGACAAGGAGCGTAATGCTATAGGTCTATCCCATCATTCACACCATGTCCCTCCGGGTGGGGCATATGAGTCGCCATTTGGCTGTCTGGTGGCCTTTGGGAATCACCCTGAAATGATCCAGGCCAGCCAGTGACTCTGTTGATGGCATCCTCCCAAGCCCCGACCCTGTGTATGGATGAGAGGGGAGGTAAAGGTCTAGTGCTCCCAGTGCCTCCTCTTTGCCACGTGCTTCGGCTCCATCCATCCCTTACCGTTGGGAACTCGTAAGTCGTCCTACTCCCCCATTTCTCCCATACTTACGTGGGGAGGATACAAGCTCAACCACGGTTGGGGGTTTGTGAGTGAAATCCCCAGCCACTACCACCTATGGAGCGAGCTTCAGCATTGAGGGGTGAGGAAGCAGGGCGCTTCCGCGAAGTAGCTGGCGTGTCCATCGTTGCTGCGGGCGGTCTGCGTTTGCGGTAGACACTTTAACAGTAGACAGCCGAGTGGCTTGAATAAACTTAATCTCGATATTTTGACTTCGGGATAAGTCTTCTTCAGGAGATGACTGGTGACTGTGAGGTGAGTCTTTATATACCATGGCTGTCGGACAAGAGATGATACATGAAAAGAGGAAAGAAAGCTTTGATACAAGACTATACATGGGACAAGAGTACCAGAAAAGAATGGAGGAAATGCAATATGTTGGTGGTACACAAAGGTATTTGTAGTAAAGATGTCAGGGGTAAGCTCCTACCCCGGGGGATCAATCAGGCCAGGGACTTGGTTTCTAGCCTAGATGCTCATGTTACTTGGGGAGGCCTATGTTATAGAGTACTGGGAATTAAGACCAACTGTGTTAAGTGCCCTGATCCAATGTATCTCACGAGATAGGAGCTGGTTAGGGGGGCAGTGTTCAAGGGGCAGGATTCTCGCGTGGGTCTCGAAGCTGTGTCCTCTGGAGCTAAAGTGGCGGTAGATGGGCCAGGTGCTCTTCCTCTTCTCCTTTGCTGCAGATCTATGGTGGCCAAAGCGATTTAGTAGAGATTTAGAAGTTTGTCCTACATACATTTTAGAACATTTAGAACAAATGATGCAGTAGATGAGGCTAGTACTTTTACCGGTGAAGGTATCAGTGAGGTAGAAGGGTTGATGTGTAATGCTAGAATGGATGACATTGTAGGAAAGTAGTTTAGGACAGGTGAGACAAAGTGGGTCATTACATGGTTTTACTCTCTTAGAGGTGAGTACGTGAAGGGGAGTAAGGAGTGATGAATCTGTACTAAGGATAGAGGAGAGGTCGAGGAAGAGGTGGATGTAGTTGTTTCTAAGGGAGTATGGAACTGTGGAACTTCTCTTCTCACCCTAAGGGAGTGTTTAAGGGCTTGGTGAAGGGTGAGGCCATTCGGTTCCTTAGGTCCAACTCAAGCCAGGATAACTATGAAAGAACAATCTCAACTTTTAGGCACCACCTACTCTGTAGGGGGTACCCTAAAAGTTTTGTTGACCCACTCCTGTGAAGATACTGGAAGGTGTTAGTGGGTTTAAAATGGGTTTGAACATCGAGGATACCAGTTTCTCTAAATCTGCTTCCCTTGTAGATCCTTATGTCTAGGAACTCAACACTCTCCGTGGAGATGGTCCATGTGAAGTGTATGGTCGGGTGGCAGGAATTGAGTCTGCGCAGGAAAGCCTCTAGGGACTCCCTCGAACCTGACCATACACAGAGGATGTCGTCGATGTAACGCTTCCAGAGGGCCGGTTGAAGGGGCTCACTCTCGAGGAACTGTCTCTCCAGGGAGTCCATGAAGATGTTGGCATAGGAGGGGGCCATCTTGGTGCCCATTGCCGTTCCCTGTATTTGTTGGTAGATGTGTGTGTGGAAAGAGAAAACATTGCACGTGAGAACTACGTTAGTGTTGGGGGGGGGGGGGGGGGGGGGGGGAGGTGGTTGGTCCCCTCTCAACCACTCAAGGGTCCACCTAGTCAGCCACCCCACGCTTATTCATCTTCCTTTTCTCCAAAGGATATACTCCCAGTAGATCGAGTTGACATACAGGGTCTGACCCAGTTGGAGGTGTGGCAGGACAGATGCGCAACTCCTTCGGCAGCAAGACGACTTCTTTGACTCTTCAACGTCATCCAGCCCAATCGACATCACTGTTTCACTATACTTTTGTCAGTATCAACAGATTTGGGTGTTTGGAATGGTTAACCTGTTTCACTTCCTCTGTAATAGCATTCAGTGCACAATTTGCAGAACCATTAGCAACTGTATGAAGCTTTCTTGGCCATCTACAATCACTGGACTGGACTAGTGGACTGGACTGGTGGACTGGACTGGTGGACTGACACTAAAAGTAATTTTTTACGCTTTCTAACGAGACTCACTCGCCTATGGAGTTGTGTGGAACCCTGCAGCCTTCTCTGCAACTATACTGTGGTCCTGGAGGAAATAATTTACTAGGCCTTAAGCTTACACTCCAAAAATGGCTGCTCCTTATCCATTTGTGGGCAAGGGACTGTCCTGTGACTGATGCTATGGAAGAAGCAGAAGTAGATTGCCTGGGTCTCTCCTCCATTGGAATTGTATATCTAAAATAAATAGCAATAATTTCTCTATTGAATGTTTAATTAATTGCTGTTTTTGTATTATGGTGGTACTCCACCCAGGAATTTCAAGGTCGATATAAACTGATTATTGGATGGCAATGCCGACAGGAAACAGGGATAATTTTATGGACAGTGAACAGATGAAGAAACACTGACTTTGAGAGTAGCTCTGAACAAAAGCTGACACAGATTGGTTTGAGATACATTGGTGGTTAGGACGCTACCTACAGTGAGCATGTAGATGCGTCCATCAGTGGCAATTTTGGGTTCATGAATATATTAATTTTTAAAATTAGGCAAAGCAAGATTGCCCTAAAGCAAACCCTAACCCTGAAAGTAGGAGAAACCCTGGTCCTGACTGTAACCCAGGTTTGTTTTCGTTAACCACCGCCGAGTGACAGGCTACTCCCCTTAATATAAATGTAGCCCACCTTGTACTGTCACAAGACAAGGCTAGCAGGTGCTTACTCCTCAACTACCAGTTCACATTTACCACCAAAGTACTGTGCGCATGCACCCACACACTTAATAACCCGGCAACACCACCACGTGACTCTCCTAGCCCCGCCCACTCAAATAATTAGTTTACGATGTGCCGTATATTCCAAGTGATCCCGCTGCTTATAACTAGTACCAACGAATCCATGACTGCTCCACAGGAATGGCTTCAAGTGTGGACCACAACTTCATGCCTTTATTTTATGAAGATCCCACTCAAGATTCAATTACCTCTTCTGTGAGGGGTTGCTCTCGGCATCAACCCTGACTTTCATTTCATCACAGACCTTGCGTCAGATTTTGGACTGTGCTTGTGTGTGTGATAGTACAAGTTCTTGTTTTGAGAAACTTAATCTGAAAATTTCGACTTCGGGATGAGTCTTCTCTGGTATGGCTTTGTATGTTTTTGAGACCAAAATTCCTCCACCAATTACGTAACTTATTCAACCTTTTATTCAACTTTGAAGCCGCCCACAGCAGCAATGGATACGCCAGCTACTTCGCGGAAGCGCCCTGCTTCCTCGCCCCTCAAAGCTGAACCTCACCAGCCTACCGCTAGCATTGGGAGGATCTCTCCGCCTCGCGTTCTACGCTCAGTGACGCCTCATGCTTCACTCTCGGGCCCTACCCTCCCGGACATTATAAATTTCCCCCATTTTCAGGTCCATGCATGATCCCAACTGGCAGATACTGAAATAGTTTGTAAATGCCATCCTTGTGAAAGACAGTGGAGTAGGTTTGACGGAGATTGGCTTAGATGAAGATGGTAGTCTGGCAGTCAAGTCAGCAAAATCCCAGTTCAGTGGATCAGCCATAGGTCCGTGCTTCCGAAATCCAGCAACTAGTTCATGTCATGTTTAGTTATTCCTGACCACAATTTTTATTGTTTTAAGAGGGAGTTAATGGATAATTGTTGCAGTGGAGAATGTAAACAAGAACAGATTAGCCATTTATTCAAGCATGATTAACAGGCAATAAATACTGGATGTATACAGGTTCCAAAATTGCCACTGACCACAAGCACTCAACCTGCCAACAGGTACTGAACTTTCGTGTATGCATACAGGCTCGAAAGTCACCAGTTGCCAAAGCATCAGTTTGGAAAAACTAAAGTTGTGAATCGCTCGTTTCATTACCAGTGGCTCGAGAAGTGGCGTTGGATTCACTACGATGAGTCTTGTGACCTGGCATTTTGCCACACGTGCATTATGGCGACAGCAATACGTTGTTGTAAAGCAACTACAGTGCAGTCAATGGATACCATTGGTATTCTAGTCAGAGTCCTCATGCTCGTTGCCATAGTCATCAGTGTTGCCAGTGTCAGGTGCAGTCGTTTTAAGGTTCATGTAGAAGGATCTTGTACTGGGAGGAAGAAATTTGTTGGTAATCTTTAACAAATCCTTCACTTTAGCTGGCTTAGCGGTACTTCAGCAACATAAGCTGGTACTAGGCTACTCTCAGTGGTTGTTATTGAACACGTGCTGAGGTAGGGCCGTACGTTTAGTGACAGAGCCAGCACGACCTCCAACTCCTCAGGCTACCCGCTTGGGGTCAGAAATCTGAATAACTGACGACAGATACCATCGCTGAGCGTCATAGGTATCCATCTTGATATAATGGGAGAGGAGTTTGCCTCTGTCATCGTCAGAGAACTTAGTACGACAGTTACACGCAGGTCGTGTAGGCTTCTCCGGCGATTCGCTTGTGTTTGCGCGTGTTGTCTTTCCACTGATCCGGCTTCGCCTTTGCCTTCCTCTTTCGAGGCTTTACAGGCGTTGGATTGATCGAGGATGAGGCAGACTGATCCTAGTCTCGCGTTGCGAGAGTCTGGCTACGCGAGACTAGACTGATCATTCCACCAGCCGCCCACCTCAGTTTTTCCCTCCAATCTCTCAATAGACATCCCACGTCTGACGGGTTGTCTATGACTAACTTTCCGAAAAGATGTTAATGAAACCAAACGTGACGTATTACGTCACGTTTGAGAAACGCTGACAACGCATAAATTTCGTAGATCGTTCGAATTTCGACTTCACCGAGGAGTCTGTTTGACATCAGATGCCTAGATTAATCCCAATACAGACCCGTCACTCCACCTGCTTGGAGGGTAAATCCAGGTGGGGGTTGATACCCCCAGTGATTCCATCCACCTCAGCTTTTTCACACTGGGCTCATGGCAGAGTTACATGCCCAGTGGAGGGAAGCTTGCTTGTGGATTGTATTTAGCAGCAGTTAAAGACAAGGGAGGGAAGATGGGTGGGAGAAAGCTCTACGCCAGACTAGACACTGCTCTCGCACTGGCTGATGCAAAGACTGGCAAAAGCGCGGGACTGTCGCATGTGATGTTTGGTGGGAAAGTGTGGCTACGTATGCAATACCGCATTCCTTGATTCACATAAAGCCCTTACTGTTTTTCCTGCCCATTTGTGGCCCCACAGCATGGCTGCAATTACAATTGGGATGAGTTCCTTCACAGTAATATGAACTGGGGTCATGGATGATCAATCTATCTTCATCCCGCAAACACATTGAAGCCCATATACGCCTCAATAGAGAATTCCGATCAGACTTGGAATGGTGGTTCCAGTTGGCAGCAGCATGGAATGGCATATCTATTCTTGCCCCCTTGAAAGCTGTTAACCCGGATCTAGAGGTTACATCAGATGCAGTTCTGGAGAATGGTTTCAGCTGCAGTGGGACAGCACCACTGCGAACAAATGACCGTCCTGGTCTAGTGACTGTTGCTGCATGTTGCAGCAGGCCAATGAGGGATAGAAGTTCTCGTTTTGTGCAGCACTTGCGGCCACGCCAGGAAGCAGTTGTTTCCTGCAGTCGGCAGAGCTTATCTGCCGGGAGACGCAGTTGCATTGCTACTGTGTCTACTTCGATACCAAGCACTGTGAGAGTAGTCGCAGGCCCTTCAGACTTCTCTGGTTCTATAGGAATCCCAAGCTCATGGAAGGCTTGTAAGGCTGAGGCCATCGATGATGCACACTGTGTGGAGTGTGGTTCACCTGCCAGGATGAAGTCATCCACATAATGCCAAATATGCTGTACCCCTTTTTGACGAATGACCCACTCTGTTGCATCGGCAAGGGCTGTAAAAAGGAGTGGTGCAGAGCGCACACCAAAGGGAAGGACTTTATCTATGTAAGAGAAGGCTCTCTGCTCACTATCGTACATATCAGTAGACAATGTGGCCAACACGATCCTGCAGCTAGGCCCAGGGACATTACTCGGAAAAATGGATGTAAAAGAAAAGCCTTCCGGATTGTCCCTATACACCCCCGTCAGACAGGCTCCTACTGGCCATTCAATGGAAAGGGAATCTTCTATGCCATCGTTGACACTGTGACCTTCAGGGGCTGATAGGTCAACGATCAACCTCCATTTCCCTGGTTTATCCTTTTTTGAATGATGCCAATTGGATTGGAATGAAATGTAGGATGAACTGTGTGAGTTCCTTTTCAGGGTGATTGGCTAGAAGCTTGACCCAGTTAGCGAGGACAAGTGGTGTTTGAATATTCATTAGGGCAGGTGGAAGCTGAGGGGGTGAGGTGGGGACGAGCCTATCTATGTGTATCAATTGTTGCAAGTATGGATAGGGTTTCCTCAGGCAGTCTGGTGTGTAGTTGTGACCTGTATATTGGTAGTGAGGGGGGAGGGGAGGGGGATTTGCAGACTATCACATGCATGGTAGATTAATATTCATAGTATTGATTCAAGAGAAGGTTCATGGATTACTTGATTGAGATATGGTACAAATGATCATTAGGCTATTAACTAGCTGTGGGAGACTGATTCAAGCTTTGGTGTATAATACTAGTCATGGGATGCAGTTACATTGACTGTAGGTTAATAGAGCTGGGTAGTCCTAGTCCTCTGTGCTTTGAGGGGTGAGTTGCTTCTTTGAACATGCAGATGCTGGGTGGTCCCCGCTACACTTCAGACATTTGTGGGCATAGCGGCATCTGTTGCCGAAGTTGCAGTTACCATTGAACTTATTATAGCGCCTGCATGTCTCCTGGGGTGGAGATGGGAATGTGCTGGATCTTGGGCGCTTGTTCACTGGGGGCTTGAAAGGGCACAGGTCAGAGCTGTGGTCAAGTGAGTGGCATGTTTTGCACCATGACTCTGTGCCCTTCGCTTGCCCTGTGAAGCACTGTGCAAAGAGGCTGGGGATCCATCTGGGACCACACCTTTATATCACGATCCGCTGCCTCTTGACGGAAGTTTTGGTCATATATGACCCATGAGGGCCATTTAAAGCGTTGACTAGCCCTCGTTATCTGGCACATGTACCCTAGCATGTCTGTTAGGCGCTCAGGGCTTTTGGAGCACAGTACAGCTGTGTACAGTGAGAATGACTGGACCCATGTTGCCAGGTCTGGTATTAACCTCTTTTGCTGCATGAAATCATGGGCATGTACTAAGAGCACACTCCCCTCTGGAGTTGAGAGTGGACAAACTTTCCCCTTGGCTGGGGGCAGATCAGCTAAGTCCACAAACTCTCCGGCTAGGATACGGTCTGCAAACTTTTGGGAATTGGTGGAAAGCCATGCCCACTCGCAAATTGAGCTACTGGTGACACAAGCGAGTTAGAGGATGCTTTGTACGCCTCTGTGAGATCACTGAGAAGGTGGGTGAGGTTGGCAGTTTGTGTGGATTCAGTAGTATTAAGGGAGGCTGTGGGAGGTGGAAGTAGTCTGAGAGATAGGGGGAGGCTAGAGGGTGGGGGCATTTCTCCCAGACGGCCTGCAGGAAGGGAGGGGGGGAAGGGGGGGTTATGGCTTTTTCCAATAGTCAGCTGTGGAAATGTATGAGATAGTTGTGATGCCCTGTGCACTGTTTTGTCTCTCATATCAGCCTTAATAATGCAGGCTGCTATGCTGGCCTGGGTACCTAGTTATGGACTGTTCTATGCTGCAGGCCCTGCTGCTGATTGGGACTAGTTTGTGCTTTTGTCGAAAGAGTAAGTATAAGAAGGGAGAGAATGAGAGGGTTAGGTAGGTGGGGGGAAGGGGGGGGGGGGGGGGGGGGGGTGGGGGGCTGGGTGCCTCAGATTGACGTCGTAGCAGTCCTGTTCGGGAGGCCATTCGGCCATCACACTCCAAGGATGGAGTGGAGAAATGAAGTCCAGCACAGAGAACCCAGCCCCAGTTACCATGCATAATTAGCTTGACATCAAGCATGGTCCATATTTGTAGACCTTTCCTTGGGTGGGGCAGCCAACCCGTGAGCATGGGCTATTATTATGGCTATAAAGCGTGGACCATGCTACTGGACCCCTCTTTGGGAGATGCAGCCAACCCATAAGCCCACATGGGCCCAAGTTAGCACGGCTATAAGGCGTGGTCCACGCTGGTGGGTTTTTCTTTCATGATGCAGCCAACCCACAAGCACACAAGGGTTCGCATGGCTGAAAGCGCTGTCCACCCTGGTGGGCTTTTTATTGGAGATGCAGCTAACCCATGGCCATAAAGCCTGGACCCCGCTGGTGGTCAGTGCAGCTATGAGGCACGTATAATCCACGCTGGTGGGCCTTTCTTTGGAGATGCAGTCAACCCGTCCATAAGCATGCAAGGGTTAGCATGGCTGTATTAAGCATGCATGGTCCCCGCTGGTGGACCATTCTTTTGGAGTTGCAGCTCCCCCATAAGGACGCAAGGGTTAGCACAGCAATGAGCTTAAGGTATGGACTACGCTGTTGGGTTGCAGATGCAGACAACCCGTGAGCGCTGGGGTTAGTTTCGGTTAGGGGGAGGTGGGAGCCAATAATAAATGTAAAAAATTTATTTCAAAAATTGCTGTGGCCGAGCCCACCCAGGCTACAAATTTTTAATTTTTTTTTGCTCGGTAGCCCGCTTGGGTAGGCCTACATGGAGCCCTGTGACATGGGGCTACAGGGAGGGCAGATTGCTTAACCGTGGGGGTTGGATTGGCTTGTTTGATGGCCTGCAGGAGCTCTTCGGCCACCTCCAGAGCCCTTGCGAGGTTGGCGGGACCGGGCGGATTCTCGATAGGATCTGCATCGTCTTCGTGCGCGAGGGTTTCTTGGTGTTCGTTGTCTTCGGACATCTTGATTGAGAGAGAGAGCTGGGGAGGGAGTGCGAGCTGCCAGTTCTTTGGTGACAGAGAAAGCTCTACGCCAGACTAGACACTGCTCTCGCACTGGCTGATGCAAAGACTGGCAAAAGCGCGGGACTGTCGCACGTGATGTTTGGTGGGAAAGTGTGGCTACGTATGCAATACCGCATTCCTTGATGTTAACTTGCTTTAACTGTGTTAAAGCTTATCATACAGTGAATTTCGATTGCGTTCGAAAATTCTGTGATCCGTAGCGCGCTCGCGTAATGCGTGTACGCAATGCTAGGTGCACTGTGCGTGCCCACATTACGCAGTTTCAAATCTGCAGCGGGAATGATACAAATGGGAAAGCATGTATCAACTGCATTGCCATACTTTGGCAAAGGCTCCAGGTTCGAAGGAAGCTGGGACACAGCCTGTGCAGCCGTCATCACCACAACCTGTTGCTTTATCTCCGGGGAAGCATAGTACACTTCGGTCTGGATGCATAGATCAACTGGGCAAGTGGTAATCGCTTTTGGAGAAAGGCGTGATCACCCAAAGTAAATAAGAGTTACAGGAAGCCATCTTGGGAGACATGTCTACTTTGTAAACACTGGCATTCCACCCAGCCAGCCATCACTCCAGGATCTTGATTTGGATGTAAACATATGCAGGTGCATATTTTTGTACGCTTAAAAGTACGATTCACCCAAAATATCACTTAGGGTATTTGTCCATTCACCTCTTCGACCATTGTTAGTGTAGAATTACAAATTGCTCAGTGTTGGATAATGAATCTCATAACACGCTTTGAGCGGTATGATTGAAGTTCTTGTTCTCGTTTCCGCATTATTCCAATAAACGCTGCTCTGCGATTTGATTGGCCGCTCCACGCTTCTGGAGCTAGCCCAAGGATTTGGACTTGTCACACCAGACCCCTTCTCCTCGCGTGAGCTAGGGTGGGGTCTGGGCACGAGACTAATGAAGACAGGAAAGATGAAAAGCGTTGGAAACGTTGACTCAGCGTTCGTTTTCCGTGGGTATAGTAACTGGAAAGATGCCAGCGGGGAGAGGGGGGGCTTTAAACAACCAGTCAGTAACATCAGTTGCTGCATCTGATTGAAATTTAGGAGCAGTTTTGCCTCAAACCAATCTAGGAGGGGGGGGACGAAGAAATGAAGTAGGTACAATGGTTATTATTTGGTACAATGGTTGTTATTTGGTACATTGGTACTAAAGAATTTAGATGTTTTTGAGGCCAAAATTCCTGCTGGTATGGCTTGGTACTGAAAGAATAATCATATGGGTCTCCGGTTTCATTGAACTCTTGTTCTCTTCTTTCTCTCTTGGCTTCTACGGTGGACTACCTCTTTCCTTTTTTTCTTTGTCAGAGTCGCTAGCCGTCGGCTGTGTTCAGCACTCATTTCTGCACTTGACTCTGCCAAATAAGTACGTTGCTAGTGAAGGTCCAGGTTTTGGGCCACAATCTGTATGTGTGTACAATTCATCAAAATGTGAAATTGATGATGTTTAGCATGTGACTATCAGATCTACCAACATATCATCATTGCTTGGCAAGGATCATTTGCAACCCACCACTGGCTAAATAATGCTACTTGGGTGAGTGTGATGCCTGTCCTGGTGATGTGAAATTCAAAGAGGAGCTTACTGTTCTCCTAGATGAAAATTACACGGACCAAATTGTCTACAAGCGATGGATTTCTACTGACAGACCAACACTTGAAACATTTTGTGTGCCACCTGAGGAATTTGTTGAGATCTTCTGTGAAATCTTAGAGCTCCTACACCCGAAAGAGAACAGCATAATCTCGAGCGACGCTTTCACCAATCTCACACAATTCCAGGTACAAGAAAACTGCACTCATTTGTTCTCATCTCAAACAGTAAAGTTAGAGTCAGTTATTATTCAGCATCTGACACTTCCAGGGAGGAGAGAGTTACTCTGAGAACAAATGATCTTCCACCAGAATCAATTGTTGGTTTTGTCACGTCGTTGTGTGATGAGTAAACACGGCCTGTTCTTGATCTATGAGTGTTAAAATGTTCCTAAAGGGGCCTCCCTTCCAAAGCTCTTTTGGAGGTCGCCTAGATCCCGTTGTGTTGTATACTAGCAGGTTTCAGCCTTCTTATCATTACAAATGAATGTAGGTTATGTAATATTGCACCTGTCATTCGCTGCGTACTTAAGAATATTGCACACAAATCTGTTGGTCGATTGCCAAGCTATGGTTTAACATGCCAGATGATCCTTGAGTAACCCTCTGAATGCGGCGACCATATATATATGCTCACATCAAATAACTTGTAAATCGGCTGATTTTGTCATGGCTGTGGGTATCAGGTGAGAAAATCGGCAGTGTTTCCAACCGCTCGAAGCAACAAGCATAGTCAGCCTTTCTGCTGCTTCTAGACACAAGCTTGCTTTCACAAGCAGGCACTTCACACTACTGACACTACAGCACTCTCCTAAGCTTCTTTTTTTTTTTTTTCTACTACCAGCACATGAGGGGTTCCGCCAGGCCACATCTTAATTATAAACTCATTATTGGATGTCAATGCCGACAGGAAATGGCGAAAATCCCCAATTTTACGGACAGTGAACGGATGAAGACTCCCAAAATGGACTGTGCGCTAAAGGTTTACAAAGACAAAGAATTCTAAGATAAGCTTGGAACTTTGATCAGTTTGGATTCCAGGTTTGTTGACCTTGAAAACACAGGGTTCCCTGCCACCTTAACTCATTTATAGATGAGGATATTGATGGTTGTACACTACTTCTGCTAGTAGATGTGGGAGAATTTAAAGCAGTTGTAAAACAAAAACCAAGGCAGGAGGGTTTAATGAATCATACGCTGCACATTTAACTCTTTAACGACCGTAGGCTATTTACTGGAAGTGTTTATTAGGCTATGGATGCCTTCCATGGTCCGTATTTTCACTTCTGCTTGGAGCTAGCACTGGAAACTTGACTCAAAGCTTTATTGATATGTTCTCTGTAGGTTCATGCCTTGGACACACCCACTCATTAGCGAGCGTTCAATAGTCAGGGCCCTCCAACCAGAGAACGCTCCTCCGGACTAAAAGCTGCCTAAAATGCCAGAAATGGAGTCCCTACAAGGTGAAAGGAGCATTTTCTACACCCGTTTGTGCAAGAAAGCAGACAAATGGCCCACCCGGCATTGACCAAGGCTTTTCTACAGGCAGCTGCAACCGCCGCCATGCACTGTCAGCCAGAGCGGTGCACCCACCCACCTCCCCCTGTCCCACCCTTTCTGCTAGCGCAGAACCTATCTTCAAAACGGATTGTGCCAAGTGATAACATGCGGCCAAACTCTGACAACACCATATGGCGTCATCAGTTGTTAAAGGGTTAATACTTGCATGACATTGTATGTAATTTCAGGACCATGTCCACCCTTTGAAGATTGGTGAAAGTGGTAAAGAATGTAGAGGCAGTACATTGGACTGCCAGCTTATTGTCAATGAGGTAAGCACTGCAGTATCATAATAGTGCAGGATGACTCTAGTGGTTATCATGGCTATACACCTACAGGTCATGGAGTTGTAGGGACTGAGTATTATACATGTAGCTAGTCAGAAACAAAAATTATAATGAACCATTACAGCCTATGCATGGGTCACGTATTTAAATTTCAAGTATATTCACGTGCAATACCTGACAAGAGGAGGGAGAGAGAGGCCAGCGTCACTCGAGCTGACATTTGCCCAATCAGTTGTTTACCAAGAAAGAATGGGGGCTTTAAGTAGCTATTGACATTAGAGGAGGTTTCACTGCGGCCTCATACCCAGGCTCTTTCCCCACTCCCCGAGAGCCTGGGTATGAGCTCTTGAATAGATTGATAGTTAAGCAAAGGGAGATTGTAAGAATATATAGCTACATAATTACTAGCCTACCCAGTAGCGTGCTGTTTTGCTGTCTTTGGTAGTTGTCCACAATTGTTTTGCAGATGGCATTATACTGGTCATCATCAGGATAGGGAAGTATTGCCTCGTAGTATGACACATACTCGCTAATAAGTGCAAGTAAAGTTTAAAAGAGACTATAGCTTACCCACTTTGGGTGCCGAAGACATTGACTGCAGGCTTTGGTGGCAGCTTGACCTTCTGTTCGGTTGCTTTCTTGCTACGGCGATGACTGTTGCAATAGCGTTGGGTAAATTGCTTGTGGAATGTTGGGTTCGCATCTCCAGAAGGTGGGATTACATCAAGACGGTCAACAGTGATGGGGTCACTAGTGTTAACAGTCCCTTCGGGTTCGACGGTCTCTCTCGGAGTTTAGTTTGGATGTCCTGCCACGTGCATGTGCTTGTGTCATGGATAAGGATATGTGCGAAATTATGACATGGAACTGGGACCATGTCTGCACAAAGTTGTTGACAGAGAGTGATGGTGAGATGCAGCCTGTTAAAGTTATGCAGCTTTTTTTCATAATATCCTTATTCTAATAATTTGACCCTTCCTATCTTTCAACCACTCCCCTTTTGGGGTTCACTCATACTAACTTGGGTGACTCTAAACAATTCGACCAAAGCTACTCTGACTTGACTCTTACTGCAATATATACCTGACTACCCCGCCTGGCAATTTCATCATAAATCAATTATTCTGCCCATGTAAATAATGATGTTCAAACTTAACCACAATGAGTGTGTTATGTTGGATATGGCATTCATGTACACATGATCTTTTATTATCCAGACCACAGGAGAGATTGAATCCTACTTCACTTCCCGTATAATGGAGCCAAGATTGGTGGTGTTCCATGACGAAAGTAACAAGATATAGCAAGTTTAATGTGTGCAGAAAAACAAGGACATTCTGGAAGTAACCACATTTGCAAACCCACCCTGTACTTCTTACAGGACATTGTTATGGGCAGGCCAGATACATCTGGACCTGCTAAGGCGAGGCCTACGAGATATGTTTTCTTAGCTAAACTAGGTCTGTAGTGAACTCTGTAGTGCATGTACATATCCTGTAGCTATTATTGTTAACTGTTGCATATCACATGCATTGTTTTATCATGATGACGACAACATTGCATTTCAGCTAAAATGGCAGGTCTAGTTAACTGCATATACAAGCCCTGTCCAAGCACACTGCATGTATAGTGCAATTTCATTACTGTATTTTGTCATATAACCCATTACATCACTGTTTGAGTAACAATAATGGTATTGAAAAAAATCACAGAGACCCAGACATTTTTCTACTTCGGCAGGAGCTGTATAATCACTTCAGCTAAGCTTAGATATCCATGCACCAAAATTCGCCGATGAACGCAAACTACCGTAGCAGAGGGACTTTCCACAGTTCCACCGTCCGGGTAGTGAAACTGAAGACTTCTATCCCTTTCATATACTTCTTTTTCAGTGGGTTGTCCGCAAAATGGTTTGAATGGGTTCCTAGGTTACACTGTCACAAAAGCAAGAGATTTGACTTGGTTCACCAGACTGTTCTCCTCGTGAGAGGGCGGGGTCGGGGGATGAAACTAGGGGAAACCTACATGTTTAGTTTGTTAACACTTGCTGTAGGAGTTACTTTCAACAATGCCTGGGGACTCCCACAAGACACTTGGCATTGGAAGATTGCAGAGGTATGGGTCAGCAACCATTCATGGTGCATCTTACACAGATGTTAATAAAAGGTGTTCTTTTAACTCTTTACCCCTGACGCGCATGCGCAGAAATCAATCTCGTAGCCATGAGACAAGATAATGGCAATTTTGTATGATTCATAGCGTTACATCTTGTAAACTAGCTGAGTTCACAGGTTGATAGCTTGGCTTAGTTCAATCAAAAACAAACCTGATTTACTCAGGAACTAGTCATATGAGTATGATGAAGTTCAACTAAGCCAGAACGGATGAAGGGCGGGTACTCGCTATCCATTGGAAATGACGGGAAATCCGTGGCCAAACTCCTAGCAAAGGTACATTTTCATTGTTGTTTTGATGATTAGCTATAAACAATTCTGTACAACTAGTTGCGCGTAGGATACAAGCTGTTCTGATGACAATGCTAGGTTCAACACGGCAGCCAAACTTCAAACGTGATTTCCGGGGAAAGTCTCTATGGGACACCTCAGCTAATTATGCTTCGATCGGCTTCCTGTGGCTAACTCAAAAACGCGCAGCTGTGGCAATAAATAGCCGGAAGCTAACTTGGGGGCATACGGGCGCTATCGGGTTTAAAAGTTTTTCCCAGGCCCTGCCCAGCTTTCCATCGCTTGCAGTACGGAAAAGTGGGGAGAGCCTGGTATCTTTTCTCATGTGAGCATTGAAGTCAGTTTCTTGTATGCATTCAGTAACATTACTGTTTCCTCACAGTACGCTTGGTGCTTGCTGCTCAAGCAACCCATGCTCTTCACACAGGTTTGAATTCTGGTATGGAATTGCTTACCCAGCCTCACTGAGTTGTTCATGGCTTCACGGTTAGATGTGGATGGCACCTACTTAGCTGTACAAACAATTGTCAATTGTATGCTTAGTTGTCTGAAACACTCTAGACCAATTTTTACCTCTATGGCGCCCAAATGTATATATACCTTTGATTTCAACTTTAATAATGCATTCTAGGAAATGACTATCAATTCGGCACCGAATGGAGCAGGAGCTAAGAGCTTCACAACTACACCACCATTCCACAAAACTGCCGAGCAAAAGCAAAACAAACCCATCCATACAGAATGACTCAGACTCTGACTTTGACACCATGCACCATTTCAAACACCCCCCACCCCACATTCTGGATGAATTTGATGACACAAATGACCCCAAAATTGAGGTAACTACTCATGGCTGCATGCGCTCTCCAGAGTCATAGCAAATGCACGTATCGTGTTACACGCACATACAAGCCATTACTAAAACGTGTCAAGAACAAGGTTTACATTCACTGTCAGCATTTTCAGAAGAAGCTGACAAACAAGTAGCTCTAGCAAGGTGTTTCAAACGAAAACCCCTCAGTCTTGTGTCCAACACGAGAAGGAAAAAAACACAAATTCCTTCCAAACTTTCCATTACAATTTAAGTCCCTTCCAAAGTGCAGCTAAAGAAGTACCCAGAGGCTAGCAAACTAGCTCAGCACCAAGCTGTAATAAAGCTTACTTTTGACCACAACCATCCACTGGAGTCAGCACATGTACTAAGCTTCCGGCCAGTAGCCCCTGAAACCAAAGAAAAATACTTTTCTCTATTAATTTTAACATGTGGCATTCAGCTGCATCTGCACATTGAAAGATGGGCAGAGTATGGAGGCAAAGCTAAACTGCAAGAGAGGATGCTAGAGACACATCCGAAATAGTCCAATTGATGAACAATCACCATCCTTGTGGAGGGGTGCTCAGTGGGGTGGGTCTTCCTCTTCTGACTATCCTCTTTCGCTAAGTTTGCTACGAGTTGATCAACAGTGTAGAGTATGTCGGCAACATTTGGGCTGGTTGTTGGGACAAAGTGCTTTACAAAGTGCTTTAGGGCATCTTCCACTCCATGACCTATATATTACAAAACATAATGGTATCGTATCACGTGTATGAATGTCTGTACATGGCATTAATTGTGTATGAATCAAATTACACCAGTAAGAATTTATCTAGGTACTGCATCACAATATGGTATAACATACCATGCACATTCTGCAATACTTCTTTGCACACCCCCCTGCATGGTTGATAAGCTCTGAGTGTCTTGGGTTATCACAAAGGAAAGCCATTACGGGTGCCACCAGAAGAATTTCTTTCTTGAGGTAGGCATCATAAGCTGGAATACCCTCCTCAAGTCTTTTCAGATCTGCAATTATTGGCTCCATCAAGCTGAGGGCATCTGTTTGGTTTGAGCATGTCACGAAATGAATATTATGCATCTTGGCGTTCTCATGTTGAGGCATGCCAGCAAGCAGGAAACACCAGCAGTCAAACTTGTTCCATTTCTTGCTTCTGTTTCCACTTGTATCATCTGTATACATGAGAAGTGGAACCATCACTATAGGTCGTTCATTTTCGCAATGACTTTTCAGTGGGCTGGGAGAAGTGTATGTGGAATACTCCTGTGGACACATAATATAACACATTATGTACAAGCAGTATTAATCTTCCTATTGAAGTTTAAGAATACATGTAATGTTGCAGTGTAAAAGTGCCAGTACATTTCTCACACACAAACAAAATCAAACAGTTTTGCTTTATAAAGATGTACTTTTTTGTGTACCTCTAGGCTGATCCTTTGAAAGATGTCACTATGTGGGTCCCATTGTAGGATCACATTTGGAGGAGGGACTGTGGCAATTACATCTGAAGAAAGCACCTCACATACTTTGTGTTTGACAACACAATTTGGATCACAGTACATGGTGGCCCTTGCTTGTGGGCAAGCTCTGCAAAACTGCTCAATGTTTGGTAGCATCTGCACCTCGATGAACACATGGTGGTGGTTGTCCTGTTTGTTATAGATTTTACAATAATATAATGTTGAACAGAAATTGCATGTATCGTTAACAATTCTTACCTTCATGTAGAAATGTTGAACTTTGGCACAAGTAATCCCAAGGGATGAGTGAGAAAAATTAACAAAATCTCCCACATACAACTGCATTGAAGGTTTTTCCATCATAGGTGCCTGGTAGAGTTTGTTCTTCCTCCACTTTTGTCCATGAAACATCTCCCTGAACACAACCCATTAAAAAGTGGCCCTTTAAATAAAAAATAAGAGATTTTTTTTTTAATGTAATCAGTTTACTTCATTTCAGCAGATGGATGTACAGGGAAACGTTGCAGATTGGTTGCAATGTGTGGAGTAGCTAGGTTCATCTTCAGAGTCATAGCCAATGAATTGACATAGAACGGTACTCCTTTTGAGGTGAGACACTACAATACCAGAAACATGGACAAAAATTGTTCACATGCAGAGAAAAAAAGTCTAAAGCTATATATAAACTGCACTCACGTTTTAAATGGAAACACTATAGACCAAAATCAGGTTTACCTTATGAGGCAGGTTCAATCCAGGAAGCAAGAAATTCTTGACCTGACTCAAGCTTGGAATGGATGTATTCAACTGCTTCATGATGTGCCACCTGAACTTCAAGTTTGATTCTCCCTACAGGTGTGAAATGGAAGATACATATTTTCATAACATGTTACATGTGTACCTGAAAATTTATGTATCTGTATTAGTGATATACCACATTCTTCATCAGATGAACTTTCAACCTCTTCTTCATCATCATCGTAATCGCTACAATGCACATCATCACCACCATCATCATCATGAATGCTTTCAGTATCCTCAATTCCTCCATTGTCTTCACCATGGATGTTCTGTATATTAATTTAATTGCATGCGGTTACTATTGCAAATTTACATAAATTTTTATTGCAACAACTGTACCTGTAAATCCACGTCAACATTTTCCATCAAGTGGGAACTGACGGGTGGGAGTTCAATCTGAGAAGTTATTCCAGCAATTGCAGTGTGCTTCTTGCTTGTCCTCAAGTGCCTTTCCAGCCTTGATTTATATGGAAAGGCCATTTCACATATGGAGCACCACCACAAACCATCTGAAAATAACGGACGAATGCAATGGTGAATTAATCATGCAAATTTTCTAAATGCATGAGCAAAATGTATTAATTCTGCAGTGCAACTAACCCTTTGCGACGTCCATGGCTAACCGAAAAAACGTCACCACTGTTTCAAATGTTGGCGTGTCACTGATTCAAATGTTGTCATGCAAACAAGGTGAAATTGCAAATATTTTAACAAAATTTTGCATGAATCCGTATGGTTTGTCCGTACATTTTTAACAATTTTACTTTCAATATAGCCGGCTAACGCAAAGGGGCGCCCGGCGTACATGCAAGACGGCCAACGGGCGGGCGCTCGGCATAAATAATTTGGCGGCGGCAAATACACAAAAACAGCTGCAAAGACAATATCATCTGCGAACATCAAAAAACACAGCTGCAAAGACAATGTCATCTCCGAACCTCAGAATGAATGCTACTCCATTGCCCGGGACGTCGAGAAACGTACGCCCCATGCAGAGTCAGACAAACCAACCACGTTTAGGAGTTGGAGTGCAGAGACAGCAACAATCTCGTTGTAAGGCATTATTAATCGTTCATTGATAGTTAATTTTCGAGTAGCTACCTATACTCATTTGTGATCTTGCGCGTTAATAGCTCATCACAACACACAAGGCCAAGGATTACATCCAAGAAATCCTAACATCCTAAGGGCAGGGACTCAGCAACGTGGTAATGCCACAAGTATAATCCAACCTATAGTGTAGCAATCTATAATAAAGCTTCATTTCACAAAGGTATCATACAATGAAACTGTGTTATGCACTTTGTAAAGTGTCAACATTTTCTCAGCACCACTACAACCAAGCACTTCTGCAACCGTCAGAATGAATGAATGAATGAAACAACAACTTAGGAAGTAGTCAAGAATCCAGGCTTGCAGTACTGTTGCAACCAATACGGCAACTACAGCAGGAACAAAGCAAGCTTTTTGGTTTGTGCACTGCTGTAGTGCAATCCCAAAAGGTGTTATCTGCAGTGGAAGAGCTCAAATCATTGATTGTTGAGCAGTCAAAGAAAAATTTTACCATCAAAGGGAGTGCTTTTGAGGTGAACCAAAAAATAACAATGAAATTAAATGAATATATACAATTTTATGTACCATTGCAAATATAAGCAAAACATTTCGTTAGTTACCATACCAAATATTAAAAAATAAAACATAAACCATTAAATCCTATTCTACTAGGTTATATAGCGTGCCATCAGAAGAGCTTTGCCACCCGATGAATTAGAACAAAAATATGTGGTTGAGGCATGTTTGAAAGAAGCAAACTCCATGCTGAGCTCCTTTCGGACTGAAGAGAGGAGAAGAGTGAGTGAAGAGTATACATATTGTTATGTGAGACAAAAATTCCTAGCTGCACAATTACTTCACATTTTAATTGCTATGTCTCATTTCTAATACAGGATGTATTTTCATTGTATCCCCACTATTTTTCGTTTTGGTTCCAAATCACTGTTATGTCAGGTAAACTGGCATGTCCCACAGTGAAAACATTCTTTCCAGCAGCAAACTCCCTTACAGCTTCCTCCTCCTGCTCTTTTGAAGGCTAGAATAGCCTAGTCTACACAAGGCAACAAGAACCAACTAGTCTACTACCTGTATTATAAAGTGATGTTTTGTGCTATATCATAATTATTTAGGTGCTTGGCTCCAGGCCTGTGGAACATATCAGCAAGCTAAACACAGTTTCATTGGCCTCAAACATAATGGAGTACCTGAAGGTATTTAAAGTATGGATCAGTACATCCTACCCTGACATGATGATCACAGAAGACCAATGGGAAGACATAATCAAACTTGATGAAAGTCATTAATTGTGCATATGTGCATGTTGAAAATCTGTATGTCCTCGATTGCTAATTAGTGCAGCTAGGTGTTCGAAAACTGCACAAGTAGGCATTATTTGGAATTATACTATTATAGTGTGTGCAAACCTTGTATCTGCTGGAGCGGTTTGGAGTCAGTGACGAGTTCTATCATGAGCTGACACAAGTAAGATTAAAAATGTTTTTAGGTGCTGAGCTGTGTATTTATTATTATTTTCATTTGTGTGTACAGGTATACCCTGAGCTGACGCAGAGCTACCAAGTCAAGCAAGCCCGCCAGGAGACAGGAAAAGACATCAAGCTTGAACGGGTACCTGCTCCAGCTGTGTAGCCTAAGCATTAGTGAGTCACAAGTTACATATCAGTGTCTGCGTGCGCCTAGTATAATTCTGATAATACAAGAAATACCTCACGTTGCAGTGCAGCCACCACAGCTGGCTTGAAATGGCTATAAATGCCATGAAATGTACAAGAGAAATAGATTTTGTGTCGCTGATTGTGTTCGTACATACATGTAGCCATGTGCCCAGGCTCCTCCCTAGGTTTTAACTTGTGTGGTCGTGGTTTCCTTAAAAGAAAAGCAGAACCATCTGTAGTGAGCACAGGAGTTAGTAGAGAGTTGTAGCATGAAAACCTGGCTGTTATGCCATAGTATACGGTATGTAAGTACGTAGTACCTCTTAAGTGCAACTAACGTTTATTCCCAGGGTCCTCCCAAGTTTTTCAGTCACATAACGTACACACCTTTACAGCAGTGAGGGGGCATGAAAGCTATGAGCTGTTGAGTTCCTTCTCTTGACGATGCGGATGAACAGTGCCACTTCAACTTACAGCTGCCTGTGGTGTACAATTCGCTCCTCAGAGAGGTATGTGTTCAATGTTCACTTCACTGCCACTGGTAATCTTGTCATGTGTATACCTTATTAGATGGGACATGTCTGTTGAGGAGTTCATGTACAGAAGGCGAGATCGTTATCGACCTTACAGGAAATGTCCCACTTTGCCAACAAACCCTGTCACCAACATCTTGGCAGCATCAACTCTCTACACTTCTCAACACTGAGCTGACAAAGGTGGTCGTTGAGACCTCAGCCAGGGAAGTATGACTGTACTTCCCTCAATGGCACTGACAGGCTGCGTGTCCTCCGCACCCTTCCAGCCAAGTTTGATACCATCCTCCCCAGTGACTTGGCTGTACCCATGGCACGACTTTGGAATGTAAGTGTATTCCGTGAATGTGTAATACATTTTTTTTAAGAAGCATGCAGCTTAGAGAGGGCATGTACATAGGTAAGCAACAGATACTCATATGTGACCCTCTCAGGGAAAATCATCTACTTGGCTGAATTGCACCATCAAAGATTGGTTTTATGATTCCAATGTTATAGGAATTTTTTTTTTTTATTGTGGATTACGTTTCTAACATTTGAATCCAAAGAACCTTCTGTGTAAAATAGCAATACCATGCACAGTATAGGGTGCAGTGGTGTTGCCTAGGTAACAGGTTGGCCCTCCCTAGGTGGTGGTCATACCTCCAAAGAGAAATACACCGATTCTGTATACATTGAGCCAAACCAAAAAAGTGTATTGTATTTACCCTCCATGCAGGATTTCGCCTCCTTGCATGCAATTGTTTCCAAGTGGAAGCCATCTGAGACAGACAAGGAAGGTTTCCACCAACAGGTAATTAGATGACAAGGACATACTTGAGATAAGTGGTTGCAAATGTGCTTGCAACTGATAAGTAGCATACTGCAGGTAAGTGGTTTATACATGTACAAGTGTACACTGTGGATAATTCATTGTGAACATTGCAGGCGAAGGACCGGGTCAACAACTTTCTGGCCCTTGGGGACCGGTGTGAGGGGTTTCAGCGGCGCTCTATCACCCCATACGTACATATCATGGTGTACCATGTGCCCTCCATGCTACGGAGGTTTGGCAACCTCAAGCAGTTCTCAGGACAAGGTTAGTTGATGATTAAGCACGCACATTTTTCTATTGAGTTATATGATTGTATATACTGCATGCAGCTGGTGATCTTCAGTCTGCCTTTTCCTATAGGGTCTCTTCTCTCTTTGCCAGTCAGTTCTTAAAATTTCCGAAGATTATCTTGGGAAACCAAGTACAATATTATTTACAATAGCATGAACACACTATTCTGCTGTACTGCTGAGACAGTATGGCATACAGGAGTAGCTGGTAAAACGGCACCACACTGACTCCTCTGGTGCCGTAAACTTGTACCCTATGCCACCATATTCTGCTCTCCTGCCTGTGCCACCCTCTGCTCTCCTCTCCTGCCTGTGCTGCCATCCTCTGCCCTCCTGCCTATACCACTAACCATAAAAACGGCTTTTTTAAAAGCCAACCACATCCACAAAAGATTTCACTGGTCTTGAGTTACTGCTATTTAGGTACAAAAATTCACAAAAGATTTTTACCATAAGTGACTGCAAATTTAATAAGAAATCAACATCTCTTTTTAACTAAGGTTACAACAAGTACTTCACTAAATATCTTCTTTCTAACTACAACTGTTCCATTTGGGAGTTTGTCATATAGAGTAGGGGACCACTTGAGTTTGCTTTGTAGGCGTACAGGAAAATCTACTTTACAACCATTGCCTAACGGTTTGCTTTGTAGGCGTACAGGAAAATCTACTTTACAACCATTGCCTAACTTATCATATACAATAAACCAATTAACAGGGAAAAACATAGGGTTAAAATCATCTAAATTGTACAATTTTCCTTGTCCAGACGGGGGAGGACTACCTTTCCCACTAAAGAGATAACTAAAAACATCGATCCTAAATTCAACATTAAACTTACAATTTAAGTTAATTCCTCGTCTACATTGAATACCTAAAAATAATGAGCTAACATTATCGGATACTACACAGAACGCAGGACTTGGATCTTCATAGCTCCTACAAAGGTGAAAATAGTGGGTATCAATGTAATGATGCTACTCTGACCATGTTTTTAACCAGGCATTCACTCCTCTATGCATGCAAACCTAAAACAAGAATTGATGTTTATTCTGTACAAGCTAGGTCCAAGTGGCAATACAGCTTAGTGCACTCAGTTACACTCACTTCACTGCTGCTTCCGTGATGTCCTTCTCCACCCAACTCGCATGTTCCTTGGGGAAGCCCTCGTTAATGTGGCTCGCCCCAACTATAGTACTAGCAGAAGTTGCTCCTGACCGACGAACTCCGACTGAGCCACTCCGTCAGTCTGACTATCAGCGATAGCTTGTATACAAAGTGAAGGACTGCGCGCGAAAGAGCATGAGTGCTAAAGCTAGGCTTACAAGGAAGGGCTGTGGTGCCAAAGAGTAACCTGTCTGTGACCTGTGTGCTGGTCCTTTTAAAGAGGGCGAAGAAACTCTCCAGTGCGAGGGGGACTGTCAAAAGCACATGCACAGATACTGCGCTGGTTTGACCAGGAACCACTACCAACAACTCTCTACTAACTCCGCTCCTTTTGTCTGTCTGGTTTGCACCCAGCGTTTACACAAGGCTACCGTTTACAACCTACAATCTGAAGTAGCTGGGCTCAAAGCTGAAATCGTTGAGCTAAAGGCCTTACTTACCACCCACGCATGTAAAGTCACTCGTCCGTCCTGTACGTGCGGGGAAGCTATCGACAATCTCAAAAGTGACATGCAGCAGCTACAGTTGGATGTGAAGAGGCAGGCCTCTACATACGCAGAAACTGTTAAGCGTGGCAGTGGTTCAAAGCACAAGCAGCATGCTGAACACCATAAGAACCGTCAGCATAAGGGAGTGACTCGGAGGGAAAAAAAACAGTAATGGTGAGTGTAATGCCACCCCTGCCTCCCTTGCCTCCCCTGATGAATCACCCAACACTCATAATACTTTTCGCCAAAGGGACAAAATCCAGGTTGCAGGCTCTAGGAAAATATGGGGTACGTTGAAAAGTACAACCACCTCTGCTGTGTCCAATGCTGTTTGCTCCCTTACTGGTATCACTGAAGCGCAGGACAGGTTCAATCTTCCAGTTGGTTTGCAGAACAATCAGGTGCCATTTTTCCTCCAGATCTTTAAGTAGGGCCTCATCACTTCGAATGACAAACCACCATTTGCTTGAATTTTTGGTTGGGTTGGTCTTGTACTTGCGCTTGAAAATCAAGTGATCGGCATTCATGATTCAAATGCCACATCCCTAAACCATGAAGACCCTCCTACAGAGTTCGAGGCTGGAACCTCCTCCGATACTCACCCCCCTCCTACTTCTGATGCTTTTTAGGGAACAAGTAAGTGAGTCTCTTCCCATGGAGGGTGCAAACTCTCACCACACTGATAGTAGCCTCTCACATCTCCATAACTCTACTCTTTCCATTGTGTATTTCAATGCAAGGAGTGTCTTTCGCAAACTTGCTGACTTTCCCAAAGCTAACTACTTATTGGATGAGCTGGACCTTGGACAGGTCTTTGTCCCGAGTGATATTGACCAGAGCTGGATTAATTGGACAGAAGCATTCCTGTCAATTATGGACATGTGCATTCCCCATGCTACCCTTCCAACTAGAAAAATCGCTTCCATGGCTGACAAAGACTCTTTTTAATGCTAGGTATTGTAGTCTTAGTGTTGTTGATTTGCTTAAGTGTTCCCCAAAAATGCTTGTTGGTGGGTTGTAGACGTGCAAAAAAGGCTTGTTTGGCCTCACGAAGGGCCATGACGATATAGTTTCGCAAGGTCTTGTACTTTGCAAAGGCATGTAGATCTCCACTCCGCTTTGATTCTCTAAAATAGTAATTTCTTTTCTTCATCTACTCTTACCTCCTCAAACAATGCACTTGCGGCTACTACAAATGCTGAGAAGGCCAACTGTCTGAACAAGCACTTCTCGAGCTGTTTCAACACAGCTCTACCACAACTATCACAAAGTGAGTTTTTATATCTTGATCCTGATAAGTGCCTAAGTCATCTCCTGTGCAATGAGTCTGAGGTGTATGATCTACTTGTTGGAGTTGATGTCACCAAATCCACTGGCCCTGACAACATCGCTGGTCGTATGATAAAGAGCATATCACATCTGCAGTAACTGCCTTATTCAATCAAACGATTAGACAAGGTAAAATTCCAAACGATTGGAAAACAGCACGTATCACACCTGTTCCAAAAGCATCTGATCGCACACAAGTTGAAAACTATCGTCCAATTTCCACAGTATTTTTTGATCTGCGCAAGGCCTTTGACAGTGTCCCACATAGGCTGCTGCTATACTAATTTGTGGAAATGCTCTTGAAAGGGTGAACTCCTTCAAATATCTGGGGGGTTGGATCACTAAAGACCTCACTTGGTCAAGGCATGTGACTGAAACCTGCACTAAAGCCAGGAGAGTTGTCGGCCTGATCTACAGACAATATTACCAGTATTCCACTCCTGAAACTTTGAATCAGCTATATGTTTCTTTCGTGAGACCGCGTCTCGAATATGCTGCCCCTGTATGGGATCCCCATCTTGAAAAGGACATTGACAAACTGGAGAAGGTACAAAAGTTTGCACTACGAATGTGCACAAAGAACTGGATGGCTGGCTATGATGATCTACTTACTTGTTGTAATATCCCCTCTCTGAAAACCAGGCGCTTATATCTCAAATTAGTTTTTTTGTATCAGTTGGTCAATGACCTCATTGTATATCCCTGTCATGGGGTCTCACATCGTAACTTATCTGTAAATATTAGACATGGTCACCCAGCACTCTTATGTAGGTAAATTCCGACCTGTTTGGAATTTTACGTAGTTACACGCTCTTCCTCTAGCCGCCCGTTCTTATGCGCTCTTGGCATATACCATAGGAGGTATAGTCTGGGAATGAGGCCAATAGCTTGCTGGTAGTTCTGTCATGCTATGATTTTTTGAAGTGTAGGTTGTGCCCTTTTCTAGAACACAAGCTTATAACATGTCCTTCCCCCACTCAATTTCGGTCTGGAATACTTTGCCTGTAGATATTGTCACTTCACCTACACTTTGTTTGTTTACGTCTCGTCTGAAATATGTACTATGATATTCAGTGTATCACCTTTAAGTTAGTGTATTCTTCTGGGTGCATTACTTATTAGGTATACATGCTACTCTTGTACCCTTGCTCTTCAAGCAAAATTTTTATATCCAAAAAAAATTTTAAAAAAATAAAAAATCCCTCCCAAAGAACAAGGTTATTCATTTCCCTATGAATATTAAATTCATAATTATACTTGGCTGGGTGGGGCTGAGTCATTTGTAGGTTCCTCGTAGGCCTTGGAACCTTCACAAATTAATAGTTATGCATATTACTGGTTTATCAAAGTGTCTTACCTGCTTCTTTCTCTTGCTGACTACCCTGTCTAGGCGGTAACAGCCTTCAGGCATCGAGTCAGTGTTGCCAATTGATAATGCTGACCGTGAGTGCTTGCGCCCGGCCTTACTAATCGCGCTCTCCAGCAGATCAGCAGTACTCCGTTCATGTAAGGCTTTGTAGAACCCTGGAGCATGCCTAGCTCGCTTCACTTCAAACTGTTTCATAGCCATGACTGCAGCTGCTGTTTTTCGCACACGTACGTTAACGTGCCGTAATCGTCACGTTACACGGAGATAATCCGTTTACTAATGATTCCGTGTCATGTCCGCGCGTGCAATACAAATTTCTGGTAATGTCACATGAACTCATTCTAATTATACGTTACAAAGTAAATATGACGACCATTACCACAGAATAACTAATTACCTAGAGAATACACAGACAGAATGCAATCAGAAATCTTCATTATCACATGTTTGGATCTTCCCTCTCAAGTTGGATAAAATATGGTAGTTGCTGGACAACAATGGACTTCTCTAGAAGGGGGGGACGTCACACCGAAATTAATTATAAGTAACTGACACTACAAATAATGAACAACTCACCAGTTCCAAATACACACTTTGTAGGGCAAAAGTTCTACTGCTTTCAGTCAAATGCGTTAAAGTAGTCATCAACTTCAGTTTCTTCCAGAATGTTCTCATCAGGTGCAGGTACAAGAGCTTGATGGTGAAGCTGAAACTCAACTCTCCGGTGCAGGACCTGTCTCAATATCTCGCCATCGATTATGGCAAATGTTGTTGGATACTTATCTCTGAAGAGACACGAACATCTTTCCTAGTGCAAGGTTCGGAGTGCTGGTTGCATCACCTCCACGAAAGTGCCGACTGCACATGCGCATGTGGGGCCTGATTGCGTCTTCCTGTAAGTGGAAAGTGGAAAGTATGTAGCCATAGTTGTCTTCTCTCGGCACGCATGGCAACTTAGTCTTGGTGCTACAGATAATCAACTGCAGGCTGCCCACAGGCAGTACAAATTTCAATCACAACTGTGGTTGAGGTCACTCCAGGTAAGGGTCATGCATAAACAGTTCTCGAATGGAGATGAACAAATTTTACTGTTGTAAGGGAAGTGCTACGTAATAATTACCGACCTCGCAATCTCATTGGTCATTACATCTTTTGGGTAATAAGCCCAAGAAATTCAACTTCGTTCACCAGACTGTTTCTCGCCTGGAGGCGCACATGTGCGGGGCATGAGACTACCTGTCTGCAACACCTTAATTATCATTTTGTTTGCTGAATGAATCAAGTATCAAGTTACTTTGCCAACTAGGTGGGTTACAAAGGCTACTACTAACGTCTTTCATGTGTTTACTTAGTGACACATGTGCTTCCTTGACATGTGGCAGGTCTAGCACACTCATAAATACTAGTGTGATGATTCATCTCTTGGGGTGGGCCTAAGCAAGTATCCGTACCTGTTATGAGCAGGTTGGCCGCAAAATGTTTTAATTGTAGAGATATGCGGTCTGGTGAACCAAGTCGAATTTCTTACTGAGTACATCTCCAGCAGCAATTGACTCCATTTTGTGTACATGCACAAATAGCTTGTTCTGTCTCAATTATTGTACACACACACACATGCACACACACACATACACACACAGACACACACATGCACACACACACATACACACACAGACACACACATGCACACAACACACACAGGTTCTCCCAAATGGAGACATTCCACATTATGTATCAAACCCTTCTTCTTTCGTGTTGTTAAACAATGTCATTTCCCCAAATCACCTTGTGTTGATGCTTGAGCTCAACCGAGAGACAAACCTTTTGATAGTTGACGTACATCCGAAGGATAGCATATTAACCCTTTAAAACACTAATGATGAGTGTACTCATTGTGAGATTTCAGCCTCATGACATCACTTGACGCACTGCGCTTTGATTCCTGCTATGCTGCATCATTTTAAATTGAAATATTGCATGGAAGGGGAAAGAAAATGATCAGCTTGCTGACATCGCAAAACCACCACATGCTTGTTCATGACCAAGGGCTGCAGGCTCTTCAAGAGATTGGGCATTTGAGTAATCACATTGGCTATCTAGATCCATCCTTGTTCTGTAACCTTCAGTTCAGCCAACATTATGTGAAACATCTAATTGTAGCTGGGCTTGTTGGGCATGGAGAAGATAAGGATAGAAAAGTGTCACCAATGTCTGCAGAGGAATATAAGTTGTCATCTACTGTGCATTCTAATTCTGAAGATAAATAACCTTCTGGAGAATATAAGGATGTTATCATGGATGGTAGAAATCATGGTGACAGCTCGCTTGTCCATCCATTTGAGAGAAAGCAGACATGAGCGTATCCGCTCAGGTACAGTCAACCCATCCAGGCCCACAACACCGTCCACAGGGGATCTCCACTTGTGTATGTGATGCTACCCAATGTCTTTGTATGTGACGAGATCCCTCACGCCTCCATTTCAGCACAATGAAAGGTATCAAAAAGTGGCCGAATGCACACTCTTGAGTTTTATATTGTTCTCACACTTGACTTATGGATTGTAAAGATGTTTTTGACTAAGTTTTGGAAGGCTCTGTGGTAGCCAGAAGGTAGACACATGGGGGCAATGTCCCACAAAGGATCTCAAGCCCCTTTCTTGTATGCTGGTCAAAAAGCAGGAGGATTTCATACTAGTCTCATTCACAGACTGCATTTTTCGCGCCCGCCGGAAAAATAGGTCTGGTCAACTGCCTATTCCATTTTCGTTCAAGTGCGCCGGAATGCTGGTGCATTGTTCTTTTCTAATTTAACACTTGACGTCATCGTTAATTGCATTCCACATTGCATGCCAACGATCTACTAGCGAAAAGGACATTGATCGGGCAAGCGAAAAGTTGTCTGGGCATGAGACTACGTTCATACAACATCAATAGGGTCCTGGGACACTGGGCACAGATCAATGTGAATTATTGTAGTTGGGCACCGCCTCCCGTGTGTCTATTTTCTGTCTACATGACACTGCCTGATGTCACCATTCACGATGAGATCTCACAGGCCTTCCCTCCTCATTTTTACAAACTGTAAGCAATCAAACACTGGATGATGGATTGGCCTGAGAACAAGGCTACAACATGGTTCTCAATTCAGTCACCGAGTACGACTTGACACTCAATGATGAGCTGACTGTTCTCCGTCAGAGGGTTCACTTACTGGATGCAAACGTGTTACAGGTTGCATGACCAAAAAGAACACACAATGCTCTATAGGACATATCAACTGCTTGAACATGCCCAAGACTGAAAGGAGAGAAGATAAATGAAAATACTGTATATAAAAATTGGTACCTATTACAAAATGGTTTCCTGACTGCAATAAAATGGACTATTGCATGCATACTTTGTTGTAATCACAATGAATGTCTTCTATTAGGCTCTAAGCCATTTCCAAGTTCATTGTCATCTTCCATGTTTTCGATGTCCTCATCAACCGCTAACTACCCGTTTACTCCAACCAACATTTGCCTGCACTCCTGTTTCTATCTCTACTACAACAGGTTTAGCTGTTGCATTTTCACATGGCGATTATGTAGTTACACATGTGAAAACATGCCATGCATGGTATAAACTTGATTGCCTTGGGCCAACATTCCTTTGGCTGCATTCGAGGTTTTGTCCCAGACCTCTGGTAGCAATACAATGATCCCAACTCAACTGTCACAGGTTCCTAGAAAATTTCATTCACGCATCATCACAACCAAGATAGTTTCAGTGATATATCAGTTCTAGGGAAGTGTTAACTAGATATTCTTCAATGTACACAACTCCCTTGGTAACTGAGTTTTATATAATTATACAGCATCTACACTTTGCATGTGTTGTGCACAATGTATGCAGAGGATACAACATTGGCTTTTATGGATACGTTTACAGAGTGGTTTAGTAAAATTGTTGGTAGCCATCACCTTGTTGATTTTAAGTTTGTAGCAGAAAGTTTGCATCAGCATAGCTGGTATCCATCGAAGTCCTTCCTATAACTTATCATCATAGAATTTGTTTTTTACTGGAGATTAGTGAGGGGGCATCAAAAAAATGTATTAGAAGGATGTCTTGTGATACTTGGGAGGGATGTGACATTGCAGTGGAGCATAAACCCCAAATAGCACTAAAACAATTATTAAAACAATCATTAGTTATGCAGACATCATGGGGTACACCTTCCTGGTCTGAACTGTCAATGGTTTCAGTGGGCGCTCCAATCAAAATGTAGGTAACTGCAGCTTGTATTGCCAACTGATCCTTCCATTCATGGTGTTTTGTAGTGACATGCGAACAGAACAAGGAATAGCTACATCCAAGTTTGAAGACATGCGGGCATTCTTCAATTCAGTAGAATGCGCTTCAAAAATATGCTTTACGAACGCTACCTTTCTCTTTGCATTGAAAACTACATCGATCGCAACAAATAAATATCGACGTCGCCATCGCGCGACATCTTGCCGAAAATATACCACTTACGTATTCTTATGTTGGATCAAAGGTGACGTAATTTGATTCCAATGTTGCGCAATGCATGGGTCGCCGGCCGGGTGAAAGCCGTATACATCATCATACATCATTAATTTTGTACTAAATAGGACGGAACATCCCCTGTTAACCTGTATGCACCGTGCCACGCCCTCTGCATACTTAGTCGTGAGATCTTGATCAACGTCAAGGAGGAAAGGACACCATCCCTCAGGTGATCTCAACAAAGAATTCAACCAATAGCTGTGTGATTTCAATGAACTGTACTACCCAGGTGAGCAAGAATGGGAAGCATTTGCCAGTTATGTTGTTTCCATGATCCACTACACAATCTGCCAGTGATGCGAATATACACTTTTCTAGCCAGCACGAAGTTTCAGCAACCTGGAAACTCTCAGAGAAAATGCACCTAGAAGGAGTGAACTCAACCTACACAACAAACTACCCAATGCAGTACAGTTGAGACCCGAGAGCCGTGCTTGGTAGCAGAAACACCAAGGGTTCATGCTGAAATACCTTTGAAGCAGTTAGCTATTGTGACCTTGCACAGAACATGGAAACAGTGCAGTTCTTGATTTCATGTGATCTTTAATAATTGCAACTAAAAAGTGATAAACCATAATGGTGATTGCATGTTAGCCTCTTCCAAATCAATTCATTGTTTGTCATCCCTACGCAGAAAACTAGAAGCGGATTGGCCAAGGATTGAAGACTTTCAATTACAATGTCATCATTCCTCTGTGAATAATGTACAAAACTAAAATAAAAACAAGGAGTTGCATCTCTCCTTGTAAACGATGGGATATCCATCATTGGGTTTATCGAGGTCCTTCTTTGAATCATTGTATCTCTGTTGTTGCTTCAAATTACAGCCAATGCTCTCATCTATATACTACACCACAATCTTTTCTGCTACATACCAAACACTGCTCCTGGGTCTCAAACGTGCTGAGAGGTTCCAGGTTGATGAAGCATAATCCCTTACCTTGTGATGCATTGAACTTGTATTTTGTGTTTTGTATGGATATGTGTGATATGCTTACAGAGGTTTGCAGGTTGCTTGTCCAAACTGCCAATGCAATAGGCGGGGCTTGAATGACAACTAATTGTTTACATAGCTACAGCAATCTAACAGCACACAATGTAATTAGCATTGCTGAGTAAGCTGTGTGAGTAGCCTTTGTGTGTCAGCTACAGAAGATCATCTGCATACCACATATTCCCGTCAGATCCATTCGTGGATGTCGTGAGCTATATCATGAGAGGTGAGTGCTTCTGGGGTTGGTAGTCTTGCTTATAAGTCAATCTGAAGGAAAAGGAGTCATTGTGAATCCACTGCATGCATAGTTAGGTTCTCTGCCACTGGTATTATTAGTACTGTAGACTGTAGTAGCTACATCCTCACCACTGGGAGGGGGAGGACAACAGGCGAGAGTGAATAGGCCTATGATTAAACGGTGCACAGGTTGATAGTCTAAAAACAACCTCCTATACTTTGGGAGCTGATTTATCCCTTTCCTGATGTCACAAATGTTTTTAGTTTTATATGCAAGGGTCAGAGTGAAACAGTTGAGTTTGTTAAACACTGACGTTAGTCAAGTGAATAGGATCAACACCATAACCCTAGGAGACATGTATAAAGCATAATGTATAAAGCCCTTATCCTAACACACTCAGACTCGTAATTTAAAACGCGATTGAGCTTCACACCCATAATGTAACAGTAGTAACTCAAGTGCGAATGAGCTTCACACTCGTAATGGTAGCAAGGTACACAGAATCATTGGCCTTTAGGGATGCCTTTGCCTGACTGAATGCTCACAAAATTTTCAAACACATGATATGGTTGGATGAAACAGGCTCAGATAGGAGGAACTCCATCCGAGCATATGGCTATGCTTTTAGAGGTCTGACTCCGGTTTGACACATCCTGAGAGTTGGTGGAAAACGAATTAGTGCTATTGGAGTAATGACAACAGGAGGAATTGAGGATGCATACATAGTTGAAGGTGGTGTAAATGGGGATACACTCACATCACAGTGGCAGGAGGCATGTGCAATTAGTAACTGGTAACGCTATTAACACCTTCAATTACTGACCACAGCAGGTCAACTGGCCCAAGTTTTTTCCTAGAGCATGATCCTCTTAGTCTTCATGTGAATACAAGGCAGTAACAATAGTACTATCTGCTTGTCACCTTGTAGATGGATTAACGACTGAGGAGTATGAAGAAGAGAGGTGTATCATTGTGCGACAAATGCGTAAATTGCAGAGAGATGAGTAAACTACTGCTATGTAATGTTATTGCTGTGAACCTCCGACTGTGTGGATATGATTGTCCTTGAGTTATGTACTTCAGCTTCAAACCCAGGCTTTCTGATTTTCTCCAAAGCTGCATGTCAGGAGCAAACTGTGATATTTCTGCAATGAACTCAGCTCTCCTGTCCTCACTCCTCTGCATTGCAATGGTCCTGACTTTTATCCTAGTCATGCCAAAGTGTTGGATTGTTCGGCAAATGGTAGATGGATGCACTACTCTTCCAGTTGCCTCTTCTAGCTGTTCACAAAGTTCACTGAGGTAGGTGCTAGGATTTGCAATCAGGGACTCCAGCAAAAACTCTTGCTCAAAGTCAGACAGGAGTTTTGCTGGGCCATGTTTCTGAGAAGCAGGAGCCACTAAACTGTTGCTTTGTAGCTATCAACATACCTTTGCACACTCTTTTCACTCACAAACAACTGTTCTGAAATCTCTCTGTAGCTCAGGCCTCTTAGGAGTTGTAGCCAAACAATTTGCCATCGTAGGTCCTCCGAGTAGGTAGGCATCGTGATGATCTCTTATTCAAACCTCCTGCCAAAAGCATACAAGTAATATTGACGCGTCGCGGTGCCATTGCAAACCATATTATGCACGTGCATGTTATTACAACTGTGACGTAAAATAACATCCTTCTTTAATGCCCACCCAAAACAATATTAGGAAAGTGTCAAGTATATATAGCTTCAAACCCAGGCTTTCCCTTCTGAATTGTGAATCACTCCCATTTCATGGAGCATTGAAAGTGAGCTCACCCATATCCAGGGATTTCTCCGACTTTCTGACAGTGTAGGGATGTTCTACCCTTAGAACAAAAGTGTTCCAAGCATTGAACCCCATTGAACCCCGGCAAACTTGGATGCTACGAGCACTTACTTGTTTAATCTCTGTAAATCCCCGTGAACTTTCCGCATACCTAAGAATGGAATGTCATTTTTTCACGTGCTTCTTAGACCTTGTCCTACCCCACAGGAAGTCTGACACGCTTACGAATGTGCACAGAACTCCGTATCACGTATGGTAAGTGAACATTGCAAGATCAACGTGGTGACGGCACTCGAAGTCCGTTTTTGTACCTGTCCTGTCGAGCGAACTAGAGCTTGCAGGAGCAGCATACTCGGTATGCAGATAGTTGAGAAAGGACTCTACTGCTCCTGTGTATCTGTGGAGCTGAGTGATAGCTTCGCAGCAAGAGCGAGTAAGCTCTGTAGCTCCAAAACCAATGGGGGTGTCACCCCCACAAATGCACATCACTGGAATCAGCTGTCTTTCTACTTTCATCCAACGCAAGTCCGAGCTTCTTAACCCGTTGCGTTGTGGAGCTACAACTGCTCCAAGTACCGTCCTCCAGGTCATGTTTATCACGCTCCGGGTTTAATTGAAAGTTGACAAGATTTGGGAAACTTGAAAATAGGCTCCAATTTAGCTGCCCATATCTTCCTGTCAGATTATGCTATCGTGACAGAACTTGCACCTAAATGGAGCCCTTTCCATGTACTTTGAGATGATCTCCAAATTGTTGGTGACTCCCCATACAGATTTGGAGTAACCCAGCTTTGAAGTTGACTATAATTATGAAAGACGTAAAGGGTAAATTTCTATCACCCGTATCTCCTCAACAAAAGAGACAGTGGTGATGGAAATCACACCAAAATGATGCACATTCTATATACTTTCTGATGACATCCATATTGTTGGTGACATCCCATACAAATTTGGAGCTATACAGCTTTGAAGTCAACTATGTTTGTGAAATATCAAAATATGTATAAAATACAATCACCTGTACACCACATTCTCTGATATCAACATTGTTGGTGACAGCCCATGAAGGTTTACAGCTTTGAGGTCAACCATGTTAGTGAAATATCTGAATATGGACCACCTGGCAGGGTAGAGAGACAGAAGTGATGGGACTCACACCAAATGGCTAAGATCTTAGCCATGGGCTAGGGAGTGAGACTGCCAATATCTTTGAGGACAGTGCATGACTTAACCTAATGACAAATTTGTATGTGATATGCACCAGAATACATATGTGTAAACTTATGTGCCTATCAATGGTGTGCCCCACCTGTTGGAGAAAGGAGGGAGATATGTCATCAGAATCTTCCCCGATGGGTTGGTACTTAGTCCCAATCCATTCAAATTGCATAATTATTCTCTTTTGTTGTGTTAAAAATGTGCACAACAGGGAGATATGGGGTATTTGTAAGGGATGTGTAGGGGGATGGTACGCATGCAGGATTGTGCCCGAGGTATGGGGGTTTGTTCCAGTAGGACATGTCAATTCCCCTCCTTTCCCCCACCAAACCCAGGTATTGGAGGTATATAGGGCACACAACTGATAGGTGCACTACTGCAATCAAACCATGCTGTAAAACTATTAATGAAATGACCTCATTCATAGCCCTTCCCTGCCTCCAGCACGTAACCAAAGGTCTTCTCCATTTGTTTGCATACTGGAAATGACTAATCGTTTGATGTAGAGAAAGCATGAGGAGAGGCATGTCGCCATCAAAGTGGAATCATGGATATAATATCACTTTCACATTGTTGGCTATACTTGAGTAGACAAAATCAAAGCTCCAAATATAAATGGGACATCACCACTATGAGTAGGTATCAGAAAGTACATAGAATGTGCATCTTTTGTGCAATTTCCATCACTGTCCTCAGAGATGTCTACTTTTATCAGCAAAATTACACACGACTTCTGAGCAAGATGGCTTCAAATTTCTTTCGTCGCCACGTTGATTCGCAATGTTTCACTTACCATACGTGATACGGAGTTCCGTGCACGTCCGTAAGCGTGTCGTCCCCAGGCTCTCTCCTCAAAAACGGGGGGAGGAGAGAGCCTGGTAACATCCGCGGGAAAAGTTGTCGACTTCCGGCGCGTCATCATTCATGTGATCAACGTAGGACGCTCCCACTTTAGTAATAATTGTCATGTGATTTAATAACCTCCCATGCAATATCAGTACTATACCTGGTAGCAGCGCAAGCTATTTACAATTTCGCTACACGTCTTCGAGGCATCCGCAGCTCTGTTGAGTTCCGTGACGCACTTTGCACATGTAAACTCCGAGCAGCGAAGTATGGTGAGCGAGTCGCTCCCGCATACCAACTACAGCGAACTTCGATCTTGGGCTCTCTGGACTTGCGCCCCTTCCGCACATTCGAAAACTGTTTTTCACCAACCTTCGAGGTGTAAGGTAAAACGGGGTAATTCCGGTCACTCTTTGACTCTTACAAGTTTACTCAAACACAGTGCCAGAAGTACACAATGAAGATCTAGTTAAACAGTGGTCGCTGACACTACTAAGTATGTACTACTTGCTGTAAACAATTCGCTTCATTCGGTGGTTCACCTACAAGTGAAAATTATTTTTTAAAGGTTGTGTTCTAAATATGAGATAAAAAATTTAATGGGGTAATTCCGGTCACCTTCGATAGTCATGCTGAACGCGGTGAAAAGTATGATAGCGGTGCTCGTTCATCGTTTTTACGACGTTTGCAAGTAAAAGGCATCCCTGGGGACAGCTAAGCGATCAAGTCGGATTAACGGCACCGCGAAATTACCGGGGGTATACCCACGCGAGGTTTAGAGTTAGGTTGTGGCCAGGGTTAACTTTTTTCTTGCCCCGGACATTGCGCTACAGTTAGCTTTTCCAAACTCCCGCCGGGAATTGCCTTGGGCAATGTTGCAATGTTTTGAATCACCTACGCGCGTTTTTCATCCGCTACCCACGCAAGTAGGCCATGCAGGAGTTAGTGTCTCACGGCATAGTGCAAGTGCTGAGCTGCTAGTAGTGTACTGTCGCTTTTGATAATAGTTGATGTTTATGTCTGCACAGTTTTGACTGGGCGCCCTCCCTTCGCTTATGAGTAAGGAAAGGAGTTCTGAAGTTAAATTGGTGCCATTTCACTTACAGCAACTACAAGTGACGCCAGATCTGCGCAAAGGAAGTAAGGTCTCGACTTTGCTTACAGGTATGTTGTAGCTAAGTGTTGCCACTATATGTGCAGCACCGTAGTTTTGGCTGAGAGCGTAGCTGTTAGAATTGAGAAGTCCTTCTCTACTAAGTGACCGGAAATACCCCGTGACCGAAATTACCCCGACTTACAATAGTCTACGCTACAAGTTCATTTTCGAGTTGACAATTTTTGCTGAGTGGGCAAAATGTCACGTGTACACGTGGTTTCGTTCTGCAATGTGATTAGTACCGCCATTGCAAGGCGCCGGAAGTCGACAACTTTTACCGCGGATGTTACCAGGCTCCTCTCCCCTCGTTTTTGAGGAGAGAGCCTGGGGACGAGGCTAGCGGCACCTTACGCGACTCTTGCGCAATTTGCGTTGCAGCGAGTTTGTACTTGCTCTGTGTTGTACTTGCTCAAGTATTGCTCAAGCGAATTGTAACCCGCTCAAGTGAGTTTTATTGGCTCAAGCGAATTGTACTTGCTCAAGCGAATCCTACTTGCTCAAGTGTGATCTGACCAGAGATTTTGCGATCGTGCGCGCGTCGTCCATGGAGATGGGTGAGACTTTTGAAGAACTGATGAAGACGGTTGACGATGTTGGGGACTGGCTGCAAGAAAAAGGCTTTTCGAGCGAAATCATAATTTTTTCGTGTCGGCTGTTCATATAATTGTAGGGTAAATGGAGATATGTTGAAACAGGGTATTTGAAACATTACTATTTCTACCACTTCTGCATTCTACGTGATACTTATATATGGAATAAGATAGTGCAGCAGGGTAGTAACACTGGTGGTTATCGATAACAAATTTTTATGTCTAATTGCACAAGTCTGTCAATCGTCAAATTTTTTCACCTTTTCTACAGCAGCATGGCGTTCACTGATAATAGGTAATACTCTGTGCTATACACGACCATAAACGTGTATGTGCGTGATGTACTGCCTACCTGATCCAACCATTTAGTCCTTGATATGCTTTCAGCAAACCTTTTCCGCCAGCTGCATTGGGTTGCACGTATATACGCACGTACAGTACGCGGCAACGCGAACGCATGCACTTTGAATTCCTATTGGTTAATTTTTCCGCTACTTGCCTTACTTGGCAACGGCTTTGAAAGTTGAATTCGAAGTTGCAGAAAGTGAATTGGTGCATGCCAAAATGTCCGCACTACAAACGAGACTGCGTACGGCCAATGCAAGGCGACTGGACTTATCCAAGCATACAAGTCCAGCTTAGGATACAGGAATGGGAGGCTGACATCTCTGACGAGAAGCCTAAAACACCACCTCAACTTCCAGTTGACAACTTTAGTTTTGAGGAATTGCATTCAGTCACGAAACGCAATGGAAACCAAACGCTTGGGCTTTTTGACGAGATGTCATCTTTTTTACGCCCAGCTGGATCTGGAACACACAGGTCTGGCAATCATAAATTTATATAGCCCTAGGAGACTGAGTATGCATGTATATAGTAACTACTACTACTTTGCCATGCATGTTATAATTACACACGCATGCATCCCTGCAGAGTACTAGTTGTTTTCAATAACATGTTTTTATCAACCAGGGTCTGATTTTGACCGCAAGACCCTCATAACTTTGAATGGTGGGGGTTCATGGACTCGCAACTTTAGAAGTTACTCCTGGACTATACCTCCTCAACTTCAGAATACAAAGGATGTAGTCTCATATGATAAGTACAGAAAACACATGCTGCCATTTGTTATGCATTATACACTTAAGTGATAGCCTGCGTTGTATATACAATTTGTGTATTCGATAAAAAAAAAAAAAAAATTTGGTCATTCTGCCTGTGTGCATATTTACATATAGATACACACGTTGCACTTGGTTTTAACATTTGAATACTCAGCTTGCTAATGTGCATCCACGTACAAATACATACCACTGCTTGCAATGGTGACTTGGTGACAACAGCTTGTTGGATGTAGCTCCTATTAACACACACGTTACCAACTGGAAATGAAAGCATGTACGCAACCTTCCATACGGTATTACAACACGGTGTTCGTTCGAGTTCAAAGTGCATCAAGTCTAGGAGGCACCTACAATCATTCTACTAAATCCATAACAAGTATGCATGTTCAACTCTGTCAAGCAAGTGACTATGCTAAACTACACATTATGATTGTTAGTATTATGTAGGTATGTTTACAAAATAATAATTATACCCAGTATACAAAATATACACATTATATATTTTTATGTATACCATTACTGAACTGGGTGCTAAGTGCACATATACAGATGAATGCAGTACATTAGTATAATGTTGGTAAAATAGTGTAGTTATACAAAATATACACATTATACAAGTATACCTTCACTGAACATATGAAGTGTGCATTAAGTACACATACTGTCAAATATAATATGAACACAGTATAATGTTGGTATAATGTTGATATTAATATTATATATACAACACACCAATATTAGGAGTAGTAAAATACATAAATAACATTATTTAGCTACTAGTCACAGGAAATGGTACGGATAATCTGTTCAGAATCAGAGTTGGAGTCAGCAACTGATTGATGTAATGATCTAATCACTGCAGCACAAATGATATCTTCAGCATAATATTGCTTGATGTGACGACTGCCAAACATGGTATTATACCCATGGAAAGAGAAACAGTAGAGAGAGGAATCACGAAAGACAGTACGAACAACCAGAGAAGGGCACTGGGTGGCAGCAAAAAGGAGAGATTTAGAACGGCGATAGATGACATTGAAGAGTCTGTGAAGATTAGCAACTAAATGAATACGAGAATGACTACGAGGGGAGAGACTCCAAATTCTGTACAAAATATACACATTATACAAATATACCTTCACTGAACATGTGAAGTGCGCACTAAGTATATATACATTATACTGTCACACTAAGTATATATACAGTATACTGTCAAATATATACACCTTCTTACACGAGTTAGCGTGCAATATCGCGAGTTATTGCACGAGTGGGCGTGGTATTTTCACGAGCTGAAGGCGAGTGAAAATGCAGCCCACGACTGCAATAACCACGATATGCACGCTAACGAGTGTAATAAAATGTTTACTATCCATTACCACAACAGCGTCGTGTCTCTACTCACACAAAGAACGAAGTAACTCGCTGTTCGAACGCACCGGTTCTAATTAAAGCACATCATGGTTGCTAGGATACCGCGTAGTTCCTGCCCGTACAATAACATCGTGTGATATTGCACGGCACGGGAATAGGAAAATACTGTTGTAGAAATATGAACTGGATAGTAAAATATGAATACAGTATAATGTTGGTATAATCTTGATATAATAGTGTATAGTTATACAAAATATACACATTATACAAGTATACCTTCACTGAACATATGAAGTGCATACTTCACTGAACATATGAAGTGCACACTAAATATATATTATACTGTCAAACAGTATGAATGCAGTATAATGTTAGTGTATAGTTATACAAAATATACACATTATACACTTTCAGTAATACTCAGGGGAGTTAAGGACTGGGTCCACATGAAAACAGCAAAAATGATGCAGGATTTCAACTGCTATTCTAACTCAGATGTGAATCACAAACTCTTCCTTCTGTTCATAATTAAAGTTGTTTACCTTCGTAGATTACACAAGATAATTAGCCCCGCCCACTTCATTGTTTACATGTTGTGGCGGCCAACGCCCACCTGGTTCAGCAATATAAACGCTTAAATGCGGAATTTTTCCCGCGGATGAATGCTACTCACATTCTCATCGTCGCGGTAACGTACTCAGTTGGAACTCTTAGTACACCAGTTGGCAAACGAGTTCGACTTGTGCAACGGTCGTAAAGCCCTAACTTCCTGCCAAAAACAGCTACATCCGGTCGCTATTAGCGACAATATCTCGGTGACGTTAGGTGGGCGACTCTTGCCAACTTGAATACAAGTACAGGTCAACAGGGCAAGTATCTCACCTTTGACAAGACCTGCATCCAACAGGTGGAAAAATTCCACCTGGGCTTGCTTCCGGTTTTGTCTTCTCCCAGCCAGCCATTTCACCACCAAGGGGCATAATTACATTCTTGTCACATGATTCGCGCATGAATGGGCAGTGGAGCCAAGATATAAGAAGTCAGTTGGCACCTCGGCTTGCTGATGATTTAGCTAGCTTGGATGCACAACTAGCCAGTGAGATGTAAGCCAGACCCTCGGCTGGCATGCACGACTGCTGATTGTGATCTCGGGTATAGGAAGGGTAGTAGTCGTGCATACTTGCGGCTAAGAGTCTCTGTAGCCTGACAGAGTCTACACTGGAAAAAAAATTGGCATTTCCTACCCTGGAAAGGTAAGGGAAATACAAATGAAGAAACTTAGGAATGTGCAACATTCATACTACATGAAACCCCTCTGCATGTTGATATTTCCATAGGATTCCTTTGTCAGGAATGTTTATCTTCACTAACGTTTCCTGTTTGGAATTTCCAACACAACTTGACATTTCCTCTCAAGTATCCTACTATGAAACATGCTCTTTCATTTAATGAATTGTCCACAATTTCACATTTCCTACGATTACATGTGCACAGCATAAAATATCACTGAAAAATGCAAAATCACATAGCATTTATGATTGTATAAATAGGAGTAGTCAAACAAAGCTATTGTCCTCAAAGAATGATGTCCTGTAGTTAGACAAATGCCCAAAATGTAGCTCCAAATTCAGCAGTTGGTTTTGGATGTGTGGAAACAGTTCCAGGTTTTCGTGGCGAGGTTTGACGCTTAGCTCGCTTGGACTGTCGCTTCTTGTAAAATGTAATACAGACATAATTATGAAAAGTGCACCATGATAAATGCCAGATCTAACACATACCTTAACTACCCTGTTCTTTCTGCGTTGTTTTTGAACTTTAAGATCATATGTTCCCTTTGCCTTCAGTGCAGAATCCTCTAGCTTGCTCTGAAAAAACCTTCGCACAGAATCTGCAAAACAATTTTAAGTAGACAAATACACCTTAAGCATGACCAAGCAGATAAACAGTGAGAAGGGATTATGTCACTCCACATTCCTGCACTGTTACTGTTTTGTTAAACCTACCTCGTATTTGAGTAACTGGTATAGAGCCATCTTGTGCTTGCGTTTCATCAATGAGTGTCTTCACAGCCTTCTGGTTTTCAGGGTCAGTGTAACGCTTCCTAAATGAGAAACCTCAATAACATATGACATTGTACAATATATGATAATAACAAAGCATACTTGAGATTAAATCCAGGAAATGTGTCTGACAGCTCCACTTGAGTCTTGTAAATATCTCGCACCAAATGCTGCATGGAGACGTAGAACTTTCTTCAAGACCCTTCAAGCAACCTTCAACAACATCTAGCCTATTAGTAACATCACTAAGTCGGTTGTTTGCCTGCCTCAACTCCTTAAGGATAGCCTCCATTTGGTTGTGCATGGTCCCTGGTTGAGACAGATCACTTTGTTGACGACTGACAAAAGGTGTACGCTTCAATCCAGTACCCCTGTGACTTGTGTCATCAAACAGACACCGACTGAAGATTCTGTTTGAAGGCCTTGGTGGTGGTGTACGTGGTATTATGATAGGACTGCCATCGGGACTAAACGTTGGACCATCCTCAGACAGGTCAAATTCACTCATGCTGTCACCAGGTGAATTATATCCGTCACAATTGGAGCCATCATCGCTACCTTCGTACATGGTCTGAGAGGTAGAACAAAATATAAATTCGTAACGTAAGCAGACTCTTATTTTTAACTCCTAACTCACCCCCAAGATTTACCTTCTATCCTGCTTGCTATTCTCAGATTGATAACGTTGAGAGACGAATCCTTTTTGAGCTCACCGTCTAAAACTATGACCGTCTGTTTTCAAATATACATCACAGTAGACTTCCAAAGTCGAACAGCACACATGTACTGTAACTGGTATGTTGTTCAGCAGAGTAATTGCTTGTGGATCCACATGCACACAAAAACCTATTCGGAGTCACCTAACTGTTTTTTTCCCTTCTCCTCCCCATTTCCTCCTGTTTTCCATGATGAGTATCCAGATGTTCTTTTTGTTCTGTGTATGTGTGGTATGTATGCTGAAACAGAATACTGGTGTGAGAGTGATTCGGAAATTGAACAAGATTTTAACTGCCATCAATTCCCCCCAACTCCGTTTTCTGCTGACAGAGCATCATGCTCTCCTGAAAGAGAGCACGATCAATGAACCTCTAGCTAATTGCCTTTGTGTCAATTTTTCAGACCTTACACTCTATTTCCGACCAAGCTATTGAGTGGCTACTGAAGTTTATTGGTGTCTTGCTACATTTTTTGGTCTGCTATTCATCTAGACTTGAAGGAGCAGCTACAGCATTTCCCAATACACTGTACCTTTGAGACAAGTTTGTAAGAGGAAGTACTAACCTTAGTTTTGTTCAAAGGTACATTTCATGCTCATCTTCCCACTCACTCTACAACTACAAGGAATGCTTTGAGAAATCTGGAACCCAACTAGTCGCCAAAAAGTGCTCAAATGTCACCCACTCCAAGAGATGCAATGGTGTTTTACTGAAAGAGATTATTTCTAGGTCAGGATCTCCTAAGCTTTAACCTATCAAAACATATTGTTACAGTAGCTTGATCACTTTACTTACTCCCTTGGTGTTGTATACCTGGTTATAATGAAGGAAAGTCTGTGGCTTTTTAAGTCACTCTGCTAATCTTGGCTGTAATCGCTGCTACTGTGAGTTTTCTGAAGGCTCTTTGCATCGCAACTACTGCAATTTTGAACGATCATCATGGTCTTTTCGGGATAACACCAGGCACAGGCAAGATATACATCGCCTGTTAAAGTGTAGTAACAAATCTGCATTATCACGAATGGAATCAGAACTTGGCTGTCGCTACTCAATACTCCTAGAACTTCCTTACTTTGACCCAATTCGTATGACTATCATTGATCCAATGCGCAATCTATTTCTTGGGTCTGCAAACCATATTACTAAAGATGTTCTCATCGGTGATGGATTACTGGCCACACCAAGCATAAATGTTGTTCACAAACGTATTAAGAACATTCAGGTACCGATAGATATGGGTCGCTTACCTTCAAGAATCGATTCTGGTTCAACATTCACAGCAGAACAATGGATGAACTGGACACTTTATTTTTCCATCTATTGTTTGTATGGTCTTCTCGACACTGATCAGATATAGTCCTGGCGAGCTTTTGTTTTGGCATGTAAGATATAATGGTCTTCTAGGCAAACAACCAACTAACAACCGTTCCATTGAGCTGCAATGTTTTTTGAGGGATAATGCCCATTTAGATTTGCTTAAGCAGTACCACTAGCAACACACTTCAGAGACATTGTGGGCACGCAACAGAATTTAGCTCAACTAGTGAAACTGGAATTGACAGTAGTGAATTCTCTCTCCAACTCCCTGCCAAGTACACACTTAGTGTACTTGATAGTCATAAAGTTCAACTAGTGAGAGAAGCATATGCATATCTCCATCCTGTGAAATCTACAGTTTTCATAGATGAAAACAACCCAATCCCTTCAACATGCAAAAAGTACCACCACATTCAATTCTCTGGAATGATGTTCACTTTCCCTGGGAGATGTTGAGCTTGCAACTTGATCCGACTCTGCGAACACCAAGATTCTCTTTGTCACTTCCACTAGCCTTTGAGATCTCGTCCCCCCATTTTGTTGATATCGGCTACTACCGACATGTTGTCTGATAGGATCAGGACTGAGACTCCTTCCCTGGCCTTCAGGAATGAAATTGAGTAGCCAAGGAATAGTACCATATGCTCTTGCCATCCCAGTCATGCAAAGTAATCTAAATGATCCTCGTCCTATTAAGATTCTCCACTTCATATATTGGCACAAAACAGTTCATTCCAGTCTCAAAAAGATCGTTGCACCAAACTTCTACAGGCTTGCCCATAACATGCTTACTAGGGTGCTGTTTGGGGCCACTTACACACTGCAAATGTATGTGAGAAATGGCATGTCTCTGTTTCATTGGGAACTGAAACTATCCAGGAGTGTTGGAAGAACATTGTGTCTCGTGTTATTGTTGCTTTTGTCTTTGTGAAGAAAATGTTTTAATTGTAATTCCTTTTGTTCACTGATCATGAGATGGCATTGTAACAAATTTCCTTTCCAATTCTTTAAAATTTCCTGCATTTAGGAAACGTTAAAATTGGGAAGGAAATGCCACCTTTCCATTACAATTACACTAGGTTTCCTGAGCATTAGGTCCACAGGAAATATGGGATTTGCATTCAGATTTCCTGACAACAAATGTCCAGGAAATCTAACATTTTTTCCAGTGCTTAGTAGAGGTGAATTGCGCATGCAAACCAACTCATGAGCTTTAAAGCTGTTAGACTTACTAGTGGGTGTCAGGGGTTTCAGTCTCTGGGGCTCTTTCAACACCAGTGAGACTGAATGCAAATTCAACACCTATTCCAAACAGTGGTTACCTTCACAACTCCAAGCTTTACATCCTTCATCTAATAGCGTGAACCCAAAATTTACAACGTGTAAGCGTTTGCCAATATTCGTTCCATCTCCCGACAGTTTCACACGTACCGTACCCGTACTCTGCCTTGGGTGATGTCATTGATCAAGTCGAACATTTGAAATCTGGGAAAGCATGCTGTAGAACTGAAACCCTGGATTAACTGTGAAGTTTATACATATTCAATGAATGAGCATATCTCCCAAATGCAGTAACTGCCCCATCCATTTGAGCCATAAATGCCCCACCCATTTAAGTCATAAATGCTCACCCATTTAAGCCATAAAATGCCGCATCCCATCTCCCTTTATGTTTTAACTTCACACTTATGTATGTGTGAAATTTTGAACACCGATGTGCCAGCGGTGTTGGTGCTCCCCCACTCGACACAACTTCTCTACCACCTGGAGTATTCTTCATTCTTGGTATGTTTCAAATGAAGTTGTTTACCAAGTGCAGTGGCCTCTGAAAAGATCCCTGTCAGATCTTTCCCTCATGCTCTTCAGGGCCGAAATAACAGAGTCAACCTGTCTGTAGGCATAGATGACATCAAGATCTTCCATCTGGAGCTTAAGAGTCAGGCTTCTAAGGTACGATGAAACTTCCAAAAGGATTGGAGAAAAATTTGAACTGGTGCAGCCAAGGATGAACAAGCACCAGATGCATCGAAGCAACATTCCAGTAACAACGAATTTCTTTCACATGTAAAAAAGCTGCTAGATATTCTGCAGGCTTGCTATCCTATAACATTCCCGAACGTGAGAGTACTACTTCAGCTAGCACTAACTCTACCCATCACATCTTGTGAAAGTGAGAGGAGCTTCAGCCAGCTAAAGCTCATTAAAACATCTCGCCGTTCAACAATAGCTGCTGATCACCTTAGTCACCTGAAGATAAACCGAGTTCACTGTGAAAAGCTGCAGCAATCTCATATGAAGGAACTAGTCCAGTCTTTTAATCAACTGCATCCACTGCAGTAGGCATGGCTAAAAATTTGTCTCAAATTTAAGCGAAAGTTTTGTTCATGCATTGCTCCCTCTGCCCCCAAGATTACACCAGAAATGATATCAGAAGGTCAGAAATCCAAAATATTCCTGGGGAGGTGACTCTCCTAGCTGGCGCGCTACGCATGCTTTAATTGCATACTGGAACCCACCTTTTCAAAATTCTAGATCCGCCACTGATACTGGCTGTGTACTTTACGCTTCCCTACATTAATTGTCACGAGATGTCTGCTCATCAAATGGCTGCCAACAGTCACATCATTTTGTCTACTTTCACACTGCATTTGGAATTTTTTTTGAAATAAGAAACTTCCTGGAAGGTACGAGGGTGCTTTTGCGTGCTTCCTGACAACCTTCGATGGTCTTCTCCAGCACCTAGGAAAACTTCTTTGTCCTCATCAACCCTATGGCCTGAAGTACCAAGTTAAGCTCTGACATAATACGCTAATCAGGATTCTTCCAGGAGTTGAAAGGGGGTGTTCGCACTGCAATAAGGCAGTCCAAATCAAGAGCAAGAAACAGGACAATCAATGAAAGCTGTACTGAAAGAAGTTAACACACTTGGAGTTAGTGAGCAGAAAGTAAAGTCATTGATCACCAACTTCAAAGGCCCGATCAATTCCAACAAGCACCTTCTTTCCACGTTCCACGCTTGCTACAGGGTATCCTGGTTCACCAACTGGAACTTTATGCTGGTCGTTAAGTGACACAAACGTAGCATGGCTTCGGTATTTGATTGCCATCTCCTTCTGATACCGAAATAGAGCAGATGCATAGTGAGCGTCCTCATGGTACTTTCTCAGTTGGCGTTTCTGTACCATGTACTTCACTTTGAGTCGACCGGTGTACTGCAAAGCTATCTTGGCTGTGGTGGTTTTGGGCCAAAACTGCAGTCTTACCAAATGAAATGGTAGTTCCACTTGTTGTTGCCAGTACTGTACATGTACAGGACGGTCTCAGCTGGACACCCCTTTGTCTTTAGCAACTGGATGAAGTGGGAGCGATCTCTAGCACGTATGTGTGTGTATGCATGTGTGTATGCATGTCTTTGTCTGTGTATGCATGGTTAAGTGTGAAAATGATCCCCTTGTTTCGTACCACATCTAGGGATTTGTCATCTAAGTGGTCAGAGATCCGGGATACCATTGCAAAGTTGGCTGAAAATCTGCACAAGTACATAAGCCAAATACCTCCAAGCACAAAATGAGAAAGTGCTTGCATTGCAACATATCTCAGCTCCTGCACTGCATGTGTGTGTGTGCATGTGTGAGTTGGAACTGCAAAAAGGTGCTAGGAACTGCACACCGTTGTGCTGCCAGCTTCAGTCGTCCAGCCTCCTTCATCAAAATGTCAATGTCATTTTTGGAGGTAGTTGGCACTCCAAATTCCACAGCGTCTTGCACCTTGATACTGAGGGGAATGGATTCAAACTTTCCCAAAAGGATAGGCGCTATACTACAGCTGACTGGTGAATCGGCATACTGTTCTGGAAGGTGGAACCCATCGGCAGACTCGATCTGTCCAGTGCTCAATCCATGGAAAACTTCACCAAAGGTCGAGTCACCGTTCACAGCAAGTATTCCCCACTCACGGAGTACTGTCACGCCAGCGCAAACCTGCACGGACACCAACATTACGCCAGCACAGACTACACAGTGGTATCAACAGTCCTTCATCTTGCTGCTTGCAGCAGATACAGAGGTTTTCCGGTTGGTTGGCAAACTACGTCTTGCGCATGCTTAAAATTCGCACGTGAGAATGGTGAGCTGGACTGCCTGAAATTCAAAATGTTTGAACTCAAGCAGCGCACGCGGACCAAATTTTTAAAAATCATGCCTCTTACGTACTCTACAGACCTACGATGGAGAGTGGTGTGGCTGCACACTGCCCACAGTCTCAAGGTGAGCGATATCGCGGAGCAGCTTTGTCTATCTGAGAGATCAGTCAGGAGGTATATAGATCTATTTCAAAGAACAGGAGATGTAAAGCCTTGTTCCCAACAGCATGGTCCACCTAAGTTTCTAGGTGAATTTGAGCAGGTACTCTTGCTGAGATTGATCATCAACAACCGTGGAATACACCTCCATGAAATTCAGCAAGAGTGGATAGCCATATTTGGAGTCAGCGTCAGTGCTGCCACATTCTGTAAGACCCTGAAGTACATGGGCTGTACCAGGCAAGTCATGAAATATGTTGCATTACAGCAAAGTGATGAACAAAGAGCTTGTTTTATGGCAGAAATGTCGGTATATGATCCTTCAATGCTAATATGGATTGATGAAGTGGGTGTGATCGTCAACACAGTAGGCGCAAACGAGCATATTCTCTCAGAGGAATCACGCCAGTAGATTTAATTCGAGGAACCCATTACTCAGCAATTCCTGTGATGTCACTCTGGTTATCTGCACATTTGTGTCATGCTTCTTGCTTCGTGACCTCTTTGATTGTTGTTGCTCAGTATCAGGATCATCTTCATCATCACTGTGCTTGCGCTTGTGGCCATCTTTACAACCCCCAGCCCCATTCCCATTTTCCAAAGTTAACCATAGGATACCCCCTTGGTGAAGAGATAATTGAGCCGGAGGCTGAGGTGGTGGATAGTGAGAGTATCCGCTCAGGCAATGTGCTTGTACAGTCAACCCACCCAGGCCCGCAACCCCGTCCGCAGGGGATCTCCACCTAGCTACCACAGTGTATTTAATTGCGAGAGGAAGGACAGCTGTAGTCAAAAAGACCCCGTCTTTATCCATCTCCACATAGATACATGTGTATAAAGTATAAAGCCCTCATCCTAACACACTCACACTCGTAATTTAAAATGCGAATGAGCTTCACACCCATAACGTAACTGTAGTAACTCAAGTGTGAATGAGCTTCAGACTCGTAACGTAACTGTGAGTGAACCTCACAGTAGTAACTCAAGTGTGAATGAGCTTCACACTCGTAACGGTGAATGAGCCTCACAGTAGTACATGTAACTGAAGTGTGAATGAGCTTCACACTCATAATTTAAAAATGTGAATGAGCTTCACACTCGTAACATAACGGTGAATGAGCCTCACAGTGGTAACTCAAGTGTGAATGAGCTTCACACTCATAACGTAACTGTGAGTGAGCCTCACAGTAGTAACTCAAGTGTGAGTGAGCCTCACACTCGTAATTTTTAATGTGAATGAGCTTCACACTGTGAGTGAGCCTCGCAGATAACACAGAGCAGCCCCAACCCCTAGCTCAGCCTTATGGAACCGACTACAGCCCTAGGCGTACCGTTACTATAGTAAAGCACACGCCATAACTAGCGTAACAATGCCGTTACTAGGATAGGTACGCCGTTACTAAGAGAAGCACGCTCCCATTTAAAGCCCGTCGACCGAGTATCACACACAAACAACTAATAATACTCACCGTGAGATGGTCGCCGCAGTACAGACCCGAATTATCTTCGGTACAGGAGCGCCTACCAGCGAAGAACAAGCCTCCCAGACGTTCCACCAAGACGACACGATAGCGAGCCAGAATCCCGTACGTTAACCGTTCGCCCATCCCCTAGTTATTATAAGTTAATATGATAACTCCACCCATTGAGCCCCACCCCCAATTTGTTTAGTAATTTGAATATTTATAGCACTGTGAATGCCCATAGCACTATGTGCCAACCAAAAGCTGGGCTCCTCAAAGCAAACCTTAGGCGGGGAGTGGTCCCGCCCTTTCTGTAGTAGGCCACGGGTCGGGAGTTCAAAGGGACCGAAACCCGTGGTCATGCGAGGACCGGAAAGGGTACTCCCCTGAAGACCAGTATTTTTTGAGCATATCTCCCAAAAACAGTAACTAACCGCCCCATCCATTTAAGTCATAAATACCACACCCATTTAAGCCATAAAATGCCCCACCCATTTAAGCCATAAATGCCCCACCCATTTAAGCCATAAATGCCCCACCCACCCATTTAAGCCATAAAATGCCCCATCCATCTAAGCCATAAATGCCCCATCCCCATCTCCCTTTATGTTTTAACTTCACACTTTATGTATGTGTGAAATTTTGAACATCGATGTGCCAGCGGTGTTGGTGCTCCCCCACTCGACATACAACAGCACCTGCAATCAGTCCATTGCACAATAGAATCGTGTTTTTGTGTGGCTGCCTCAACAACAACCACAGCTCTTCAAAGTCTTCAGAAGTGTGTATGCGTGTATTTAATCTCTCAGTTATTCTCGAATGTCAAAGGTACTCATAAAATTTGTTAAGTGGACAGGGCATATCAAAGTACTCATCAATACGCGCTCGTCTTGAATTCATATCGTATGGATTGTTTCCTTCAAGAATATTGAACTGCACATTTTAGGAACCTTTTTACCCTTCTTATTTACAATTTACTAATGTTATAGCACCATTGTTGACGAGCACAACCGTCGGTTGCTGCCCTGCGATCGATCTTGTCTCTCACCAAAGCAGGTACATCATGGTACGCATGTGACTGTCACCTGACTTTACCGCGCACACGATCTGTCTATATTGTACAGGTATTACGCATGCGTTAGTTTTTTAAGATTTTCAATTCTTGGAATTTAGGGGTGGATCTAACTTAACGCATGCCCACTTAAATCAACTGTTCACTAGCATGCATACCTACCAAATTTGATTTTTTGCCCTTTCAGAGCTGTAGGGGTGTGGCATGTGCTGTGTCACAGCATATTCAAGATGTTCCTTTGAAGGGTATGTGTTCTGCTAGAATCCTCGTGACTATTGTCAGGTTTACTATCAGTCCTCAACTAATCAACTAGCCTTGTCCCCAGGCTCGCCTGCACGACCATCAAATTCTGGTGACAAGGTTAGATTTGTCTTGCATGGGAGTAGTCTTTGAATGTTGCTAGGTGACACTGTTGTCTCAAACAGAAAATGCATTTAGCATAGACAGTTAAGAAATTTGACTTTGTTCACCAGACTGTTTCTCGCCGGAGGCACGCGTGGGCTGGGCACAAGACTACACCAGAATATGGCATGAACGTACCAATCATCAAGCCACCATTGACTTCATGCACCTTTGGTAACGGTTATGTCACGTTTGTCAGCTCAATGTACCTTGCCATTACTTAAATCCTAAAACTAGTATTGCCTGCCAGACCATGGCTTCTGCCAGCACTGATGTGCTTACATGCAGCCTTGTACAAATGTATCTGAAACTGCTTTTGCTTCTACACACACAACACTGTAGCACTCAAAAGTCTATCAGGCAAGACCACTCCCATGCAAGACAAATCTAACCTCGTCACCAGGCTAGTTGATTAGTTGAGGACTGAGCTATCAAAAGATGGGCCATACTTGGAAGTCGTGCCACACAACCAACACTGAGTCTTCCAAATGGACCAACGTCCACTACAACAGTATTGTATGTAGATTCTGTAGCTCCGCAGAGAGAAAGAGCTTGCCTCGACCTGCTTTGGATATATGAGAGCGTTCAGTAGTACACTTAGCAGTCGAATCACCAGCGTGCAACTTCCTGTAAATTTAATTACGCAGTGCACAAACCCGGAAGTATAATATGGCGGCGAGGAAGCTCACTTGACAGCGTGTACTTCATCCCTCACAGGATTGCGTAGTTCCGCCCTGGAAAGGATCGTTTGAGACACAGTTAAGGTCAAAAAAGGTACGTAACTTATGGAAAGGTGAAATAAATTTGCAAGTTAGGAAAACAAGGAGGAAATAGGCATCCAAGAGGGCAGGTCGATGAATTAGTGTGCATGTTTAAGCTCATTTTGTGAAGAGTACATTAGCGGAACACAAGAGATATGGGGATCAGGAGGTAGCCAGAAGCATCTAGTATTATGCTACCATCATCGTCTATCTCCAGATTATTGTCACTGAAGGGTCCTGGCACTTAACCAGGAGTCTTATGCGACTCCATCGGGAACAGTCGTGGACATGCTGGGTTAAAGACCACAAGCATGGTCTGTCCCTTTCAGAAGCAGAAAGCCTACTCCTCACCCTACTCATGCACTGATGCTGACGTGTTACTCGAGTTGGAAGAGCACCGACAGAGTCTGCATCACGACCTCAAAGCACAGCTACCTCAAGGGGAAGGTCTAGTTTTTCGACCAGCAGTAGTGTCAAGAGCCATGAAAACAAAGAGGAAGTATGCGCACATTCGGGCTAGACAGCAATCAGATGAAATGGTAAATGTCAATGTGTGTTCCTGTAAATAAGTAGGCGGCAATGTATAAAAGGCATGCTGATGACATACCTTACGAAGGCGATCAGCTTTGCGTCCTACTGTTCCGAAACTTTGAATTGGCTCGTTTTCTCCCACTCTTTTTTCCTTCCATAAGAGCACTGGAGTACCCTGGATCACAAATAGGTTCAAGAAAGCGGGCAAGATGTGGTGATTGTGTGGGCTGCAAGGAGTCAGACGACTGCGGAATCTGCACATACTGCCAAGACAAGAATATTTGATAAGATGACGTAAACCAGGTGAACTTAGCCCATCCCCTCTACTAATGAGGCATAGGCGCCGGAAGTACTTCGAATTGGGGGGGGGGGGGGGGCGGGAACAGTTGTAGTGCGGCTGCTGCTTAGTGGCCGTAGGGGAGGGGTGTGCCGTACTTGTAAAGGTCAGAATGGCTGCAAGACTACAGGAAACTAACCCACTTCAATTCGTAACCTGGTAATATTACAAGGCTGTACTTTTCACCTCCTAGAGACTGACAATGGTACAACAACTGCAATTGAGAAACAGACTATCCAGTCCTATTTTGTGTTGTGTGTTGTGTGAAATGTTGTTCAATGGATACTGCTGTTTATGTGTTGTGAACCAGTACGACTATATACCTACTTTGAATGCTTGTGTGTGTTCTGGGCAAAGTCCACACAAAGATACTCAAAAGTGTCACAAAAAATTTACCAGCAGTTACTAACCTTCTCAAGCCACATTCAATAACATTTTCTAGCTTCTCCAGCAAAACATTCTTTTGCATGCCAGATATATGTACCATTCAACAAGCTATAGTATTACATACTTGATCAATCAACTAGTGTTAGTTTCACTTTCAGATCTTCGCATATAGTCACTTCAGCAACAGCGTTGAGTGGTGCAGTGCAGGTTTGAGGTTGTCAGTTGTCCTTGAGAGTTCGCGGCAAATGTGAGGATGTCCTAGCTCCTCCCCCATAACTTGTGGGTGTGGTTGATAGGTCATGTGACTGTTACCCAGAATGGCCGCACAAAGACAGTGAGAAGTCCTCACTTATGCACAACACTTCCTGAACGATTTACGACTTTCTGTGTGTCTCGTAAGATGTTTGTGTGTTTCCGCTAGTTCATTGAGACTTTTGGGCTATGCTGGGTGGTGCTTACCTTTAGCGGTTCTGTTGCTCATGTGAGCTGTCTTCCAGAAAGTTGCAACTTCTTTCTTGATGACCAGGCGTACTAGGCCTAGAGTCCTGTTCAAGGAATGACTTACTCAGTGTTGGTGTATGTACGTATGGCCTACTGCTTTTACCAGCAAGGTAGTTGTCCTTCTGCTCTTGCCAGCGTCCACTCCATGTTTTCAGCCTTTCCTAAGGCATCTTTTCAACAACTACTGCCTGAAACAACTCAGCAACTGGGGCTTGCTGCTCTGGTACTGAGGTCACAAAATTTAATTAGACATTGCATTGATGTCACAATTGTCATGGTAACCAAAAGTTGTCATGGTAACTAAGTGTTGACATCAGGTATCAACAGTCCTATGTGGGGTGCAGTTTCTCGTTCCTTTTAGTTTTTAATTTAGTTTTTAGTTTGTTTGCCCAGTCTTCAATTGGGGTTATTTTTGTTTACAATGATATTTCTTAGCCTTTGTTTATCTTTGATTGAAAGGCTTGAGGCTTCCGCTTTTTTAAACATGTTCTTTTCTGTTAATTCTACCTTAGCCTCAATCGTTTCAGCTAGATTTTTATAATGTTTGAGTACCAGGTCTCGTAACTTGGTACCAATTTCGGTTTAGAGAGAAGAGATTTCTCCCTGTAGGTTGGAGTTTTCGAAATTCGGGACTTGTACTGGTAGTTTTATCCTAAATCCTTTTGGAAAAGAGTGTTGGTCTTTGTGTAGGTTTAGAAATTTGGTGTGGTGCTTGACTTTTTCCTGTTTGAGCCTAAGGGTGTGGGAATGGGTTCATGCAGCAGTTACAAATGAAGACGTCATCTCTGCAGCACAGGTGTATTGATGGGACAGTAGGAGGGGCAAACCAGCATTTGCCACTTCGTCTCTTCAGTTCGGATTCAAGCAGAAGTTATCAACAGATCTTTGAGAAGCTGCTTGAGAAATTTGCCTCCCTGTATTGTAAGGACTCTTGTTAATTTGAATACTTGCTACTCAGCAAGTTTCCTGTTACTAATGGTGTATGCCAGGGAGGTGTTCTGTCACCTGTACTGTTTACAATCTATATTGACAGTCACTGGGAGTATCTTAAGTACGTAGCAGAAAATGATACAAAATATATCATACAACAAACACAGAGTTTAGTTCATGGTCAGACTAAATACACATACATGGCAAACATGGGAAGCTATTTAATGCAATTATTATTATTACAGTGCAGCATTTTGCAGACAAGCATTCCACTAGTGGGGCAAACCATACAGCGAAGTGATGGGGTGGTTGCAAACCAGACTAGTCATTTGAGATCTTGAGAGCAACAAACTGATGTGTGCGTGGATCAAGACTGAAGTGGAGTGGTATTGGTATGGAGGATGGGCCAGGCTTTGCCTGGCGACTTTCTTCTGATATTTGCACGCCCAGGAAATCGGGCGATGATTCAGCCACTGCATTCGGTGTGTTGTGAACTTTTCTAATGACAGCATGGTTTATAGGAAGCATCATTATGCTGACATATGGAGATGACAGCAGATACTTTCCAGTCTTGTTCACAGTTCCTTTAATATGCAAGGTTGAAGCAGTGCGTCGCCACTGAAGCGCTGCAGACAGGGTGGGAAAGGGGGAGGTGGGTGGGTGCACCCCTCTGGGTGACACTGCATGGCGGATGTTGCACAATAATAGGAGATGAGAGACAGGCAGTTGTACAAAAACTGAGTGACAGAACGTTCTAGAAGTTTTTTGCCATGTACTAAGGGTAATGAAGATGAAATAAGGTCAAAGTTGAGTCGGTTCACCAGTGTCTCACGACACGTATGAAGAGAGGTATTCAGGCCAATGAACTCGCTGCCCAGAATGGGTGACTCTACAAGGTGCAGATGTTGTCTTGGGTCCGGCCTGTTGGATGGGGTACGTGTCATCCACAACATCCAGGTGTACGCAGGCTTCAAGCAGTCAGTGGACACGGGGTATGGTCCCCACTGACGGCTTGAGCTATTTGATAGGAATTGCTTTCACTCTGGGCGTACACATAGTCCCAGGTTTACCCTCTCAGTGTACTTTCCTGTAACACTGCCCATTTGTGCAGAGAATAGTAGCAATAGATCATCTTAAAAAAAAGGAGTTTAGTAGAGTGCTGTAGTGTCGTAGCTGTGAGTAGTGCGTAATGCCTGCTTGTGAAACCAAAATTGTGTCTAAAACTAGGAATAAACCTGGTCCTGACTGTAACCCAAGTTTATGTTTTCGTTAACCTCCGCCAAAAGACTTCACTGCCACCTTAAGTTATAGTTTGGATTATACAGTGGAACCCCTCTCTACGGACACCCCTGAAATCCGGCCATCTACTGTAATGCGGACATAATGAGCGGTCCCGAGCAAAATCCCATTAACCTATGTACTATTAAATGGCAAAACAAGACGCGCATATGGCAAGGAGCCAAGCAGCCAAGAGCTCGATCACTGGAGAGAGATTGCCATTCTGCGTGGGCAAGACACCCGGAAGTGGGAGGCCTGTGAGGAGCGGCTAGTCAAACAATTAGCCCGTGTGTGTGAGGAGTTACATGAAGCAAAGGTGGAGCGTAGAGAGGACCACGTAACGCAGCATGGTGCATAATCACTCTTGTGTACTCCCCAACCTTCTCACAAGCTGGCTAAATGGGGGATGGCCATCCAGGAACTCGATCTTCACATTCACCACTTGTCTGGTAAAATGAACACCAATGTGGACGCTCAAGAGAGCTCATGAGCTTACTCTAACAAAGTCACAACACACTATTGTTGACCAAGTTCTATATCGAGCTTCAACTTACCAAGTCGTTATATTGCGACTTCCAAGGTCATCTTTACGTCATGTAATGTTGGTAATGCATTGATGTTGGTGCATTAAAGTCATGTAGTAATGTTGGTGCATTAAAGACAGTTCAGTGCACTGCAGTCGTCAGCAGTGGCTTGTAGCTGGATGGTTATGGCCCAGTATTTTATCATATGTGCCTCACGTCAATTAGGTAGGGTTATCAAACTGCCACTAATGCCCATCCCTGTTGCTGGGCCTTTTGATGGGGTGGGTATGTCCACCTTGATCAAACCTTTTTCCCCCCACACTTGAGGCAGGGGAAAATTAAGTCTTATAGTCCCAGTCTCTCCCACTTTTATCCACAGTCTTGGCCAGCATATCAGTTAACATTGGTTGAACCGTTCAACAAATCCATCTGTTTGATGGTGGTAAGCAGTAATGGAGACTTTGTGCATGTAAAATGTCCTTGCAAGGCTTCACTTATCTTTTTCCCCCCTCCTCAGAAAACACGGAACTGCAGCTACATCATTGAATCAACAGCCAAATCTTTCGTCAAATCAACAGCACCCCATTTCCAGATCCCAAAACGAAAACAAACCAAGGAAAAGAAAAGCTAGAAAAAAATGGGATGAGTTGTGTCCTCGTCACAAACGAAGAAAGATCAGAGAAATTAAGGAGTCTGCCACATTAGCTTCATGATTGGGACCAGGTGGGCCAATTCTTGCCCTAGCTGCATGGACAGGCTTAGGAAACGCTATGGATGGAATGGAGATATGGTGGGTAAAGGCATGTATAGGCTAAAACTAGTCTCACAATCTCCTTGCTGGATTCTGGTTTCTTTCGAGTGCAGGTCATAATACTTCTGCTCTAAAACATCACCAGCTAGCACATCAGAAAGGTATGTACTCAGGGCACATCTCAGTTATAATAACATACCATGGATTTTTGTGTCCCAATTCTATATAGGCTTCTTCCCTCATTGGTTATACTGGCTCGGTTGATATCGGTAGGCAATGAAGCTGCCAACATACCATGGCGCTTTGACAGCCAAGCCTAGCAGCCACCATGTGCATGTCCAACACCACCCACCTCCCCCTGTCCCACCCTTTCTGCTGATCAGAACCTGCACTCGCAGCGCACAGAGACTATGTTTTCTGTGCAGTGTGCAGTATGATGTAACTTAAGGTGGCGGTGAAGTCTTTCGGCGGAGGTTAACGAAAACATAAACATGGGTTACAGTTAGGACCAGGGTTACTCCTAGTTTCAGGGTTAGGGTTTGCTTTAGGGCAATCTTGCTTTGCCTAATTTTAAAAAGGGTTTTAGTAGCTCATTAATATATTCATGAACCCACTCAATGGACGCATTTACATGCTCACTGTAGGTAGCGTCCTAACCACCAATGTATCTCAAACCAATCTGTCAGCTTTTGTTCAGAGCTACTCTCAAAGTCAGGCTAGACTCATGTTTGTCGCTACTCTTGGATGGACAACTTTGACACGATATATTGCGCATTCTAGTTAAAGCCCAGCCCAGCACTCGAAGCACCGGGCCACGATCACTTGAAGATAAGCTTAGATCGACTTTTAGTAGAGTGCTGTAGTGTCAGTAGCTGTGAATAGTACGAAGTGCCTGGTTGTGAAAGCAAGCTTGTGTCTAGAAGCAGCAGAAAGGCCACAGTGGCCAAGACTGTACTCATTGGGCTGGCCCAGGTTTTGCGATCGTATGCCAAGCCTAATAGGTGCTCCGACCACCACATGAGGGGTTCCGCCAGGCCACATCTTAACTAACTTAATTATAAACTGATTATTGGATGTCAATGCCGACAGGAAATGGGGAAAATCCCCAATTTTACGGACAGTGAACGGATGAAGACTCCCAAAACGGACTACCATAGCTAAAGCAGGGAGCTTTCACTCAATATCCATTGCATCAGGATTGAAAGGTGTTGGACGTTCCGCATGTAGCTAAATTGAATTAACCGTTTAACAGCGATTGACGCCTATACGCGTCATCGAAATTTGGCCGCATGTTATCAGTTGGTGCAATCCGTTTTGAAGATAGGTTCTGCGCTAGCAGAAAGGGTGGGACAGGGGGAGGTGGGTGGGTGCACCGCTCTGGCTGACAGTGCATGGCGGCTGTTGCAGCTGGCTATAGAAAAGGCCTGGTCAGCGCTGGGTGTCCCGCTCCTCCACTTTCTTGTGCAAATGAGCACAGAAAACGGTCCTTTCACCTTGTAGGGACTCTATTTGTTTTTTTAGGCAGCTTTCAGTCTGGAGGAGCGTTCCCTGGTCGGAGGGCCCAGACTATTGAATGCTCGGTAATGAGTGGGTGTGGTCAGGGTCATGAACCTGCAAAAAACTTCTGAAGCAAGCTGTGGATCAAGTTTCTCGGGCTAACTCCTGGCAGAAGTGGAAATGCAGGTGAAAGAAGGTGGGACTAGTCTACACAAGAGCTTTAGGGGAATTAATTTAGCATTTAAAGGGTTAAGGCAATTAAACTCTGACACCCCCTTAGACGCAATCCAAGCAGATAGAATTCTTTGTAAACTTTTAGCGCACAGAGCCATCTGACCTTCCACATCAACCGCCAAAGATAGGTCATCGTTGCTCGAGTAGCTCAAGGCATATTCTCCTCTCCTGCTCCCATAAACACACAGTGCTCGGTGTCAATGGCAGCCCTTTGGTAAGTCAGACCTACCTAGTTGGACAGTCCAATGGAAAGTCAGCCATATATACACAGTTTTGCCATATTAGGAAGAGCAAACTTTGGCGGAAGTGGTTAATTTGCGGGAGGCTTTCCCGCATACGTAGTCTGCTTGTTTGATCCGGCGCTGATGGTCAGGCCAGGAGAACAACAACCAGGAGTGCTTTTTTCCCAGATACCAATGGACCCCTACAGGCCCTGGTACTACCACTACGGCGTTCCACCTTCGAGTAGCGGCGTTCCACCTTCAAGTTGCGGAGGGTCTGAGTTTACCAGCAACACATTGCTAGTTCCAGGGGTCCCCTGGTTTCTGTGCCAACCAGCAAGAGACATGAACAGGTTTGTTCGTCTTTATTTTCGCTAGCCCAGTGAAACACTTACTTCTGACATTCTGTACTTGTTCTTTCCAAATTAGCTCATCATCTATCACCACTCCAAGGCACTTCTTACAATCTTCTCATCACCCATCTCCACTTTTACTTCTACCAATTCCTTCTGCCTCCACTTCCTCCTGCCAGTATGTGTATGGCCTGCTTGATTTGGGTGTTGATCATGAATGTAGAGGTGGAAGGGAACGCTAAAACCAAGATTTTGAGTTTGTTCATGGTTTGTTTAACCGTCACCAATCCATGAATAAACTCAAAATCTTGGTATTAGCATTCCCTTCCACCTCTACATTCACGATCAACACTCACAAGAAGCAGAAGTTTCGTCTTCCTTTTTACAGGTTAACTGGTGAAGAGTTTGCAGTAGAGAAGGAACATGTCCTTTGTACCCTCAGATCAAGGGAGCTGGATTGTTTGAAATAGTTGTGCAAACAGGTTTAGTGAACCTCAATATAAACTGTGGGCGCTAATGGTCATCAACGGACAGTAGACCAATAAGGGTAGTCCACTCTTTGGTTGTGAAAAAAGTAAATATTCCTTCATCACACAACTTCTGCAATTCACATTGTTTTTGCCTCCATATAGCCCTGACATGATGCCAAATGAATCAGCATTTTCCAAGGTTAAATCCTTTCTAAAGGCGAATGAGATTGCCTTTGGAGCATATGGTGACCCTACTGATCTTGTACTGGCTGAATTCTGGAGATGTTGATGACTAAGATATTAGAATTTTTCTACCAGACGACAAGCAAGTTAATCTGGGACAATCAAATGTTTCAAAATCTGAATGAGTTGATGTACCCTACTAAATAACGGAAAGGGAGGGGGGGGGGGGGGGGGGGGGGTGGAGAGGCACTATTTAGTGACAGGAGCATGGTACAAAGAGGGTGCCACAGGCATAACCCTGAATCGTACCGCAATAAGATAGACAGGACTCCGAACCCACGATTGGCTGCAGAGGCATGCATCACTGTACTGCCAGCAGCACACATGTCCTGCCATTGCGCAATGCCCGTGCCATAATTAACCACTTCCGCTCAGCTGTTTGCGATTCAATTTTCAAGATTGAAAGTTTCATGCTTTCTTTTGCGTACTGGAACAAAAAAGTCTGAAGAATACTCAACATAGTCTTGAGATACCACACCGAAAGTAGTGGCAAGAGGTGGAAAGAGTTATTGCAGCAGTGCAGCCCTCAGAAAAGATATAGTAATACCATAAACTGGGAAAAGTTTGGTGTTCAATTATTTTCATTGGTTCAGCCGATAGCGAAAATTAAACTTATAAAAAATTTTCTACAGTGTAAATTTATGGTTCGAAAATCACACCTTCGATGTGCACACCAAGACAGCCATTTTGAACGCTTTGCAACATACGTATGCAAACATAGCAACACAAAATCCTTAGCTGCATTCATGTTATTGGATGGGTCAGATTGCATTGATGTGCGGTTAATCAGGCTGCACAATTGCTATATGGTATCTTTCCCTTTGGTAGATTGAACAAATACGCCAGCTACGATGTTCTCTTTTTTTCAAATAATATATATATGTAATGCAATACGCATTCAAGAGCACTAACCAGCTAGTGGGTTAGCATAATGACTTCTTTATGGTGCTTTTTTTTTTTTTTTTGCAGTTACCTTTGCCAGACAATTGTGTTATGATACCCATCTTCCAGGATGGCTCTCGTGTAAACAATCCAGTGAATATCAATTGCGTCATTGTGGCCACCCGACTCATTAATTATTCATGAGCAAGACTGCCGATTCGCGATTCAAGGTTGTCCTACCTTAACCTGCTTGCTATAACAAAGTGATGAATATTCCAAGTTCCACCCAGCCACATGAAAGTGCCGCCAGACCATTACAAAGGGCTGCAGGCCACATGAAAGGGATACCCCCACCCCCCCCCCGTTGATCCCGGTTGCCGCCATGGGAAGTGCCAATGAATTTCAATTGCGCCATTATGGTCACCCGACCTCATTAATTGTTCATGGGCGGTATTAGCCCAATTCGCGATTCAAGGTTGTCATACCTTAATACGCCTATGGTATAAATGTGAATTGAAGAGGCTTCTGATTGGTCGGCACTTATACCAGATCAGTCACTACAATTATAACAGTAAATTTCACCGAGTTGTCAATTATAATTATCATGGAGCTTATGAGTTCATATTCTGGCTCAAGCAGATTTGGAAAATCTCTAACTGGTCACAATCCTGACTGTGGGCTGTGTTGAGACTGAACTGAGCAGCAAATTGCATTTTGTGAAGGTAAATAATTTTATGATGTGAGAATGCATAATTGCTTGTACCCGATCTTGAAGCTATTAAGTCAAGACGTGAAGACAGCGAGTCTGCGGGATACGGTAGGTTGGTTCACCCATCCCCCTACTTAGTGTTATGATAACTCCACCCATTTAGCCCCACCCCCAATTTGTGAAAAATACAACAGCAAGCAGTTCAGGCTTGCTCAGTCACGGATGCCATTCACTGACAGGCATACCACCAACACTGCATTTAAAATGTAATAAATTTTTATAAGTGGATGTGCAGAGTTGTGGTTTTATATAAATAGAGTGATCACATTTCAGTTATTTGTACTCTTAAATAAAAACTGTCAAAAGTTATAACTTATAAGCAGGAAGAATAAGTGATCATTTGCTAGATTTTCGAGAACAGAACAAAATCACCAGAAGTGTCCTGAATGTGCGAACAATCAAACCATCTGAAGATCTTCATTCAGCCATTGTAACAAGCAATAACTGCTTCAATAACTCCAGCAAGAACTTCTGTATCAGAAATTCTATTTTGTTCTGTTCTCACGATCAGGATGTAAACCTACAACAAACCTGGAATCCAAGCTGATAGAATTCTTTGTCTTTGTAAACTTTTAGCGCACAGTCTGTTTTGGGAGTCTTCATCCGTTCACTGTCCGTAAAATTGGGGATTTTCCCCATTTCCTGTCGGCATTCACATCCAATAATCAGTTTATAATTAAGTTAGTTAAGATGTGACATGGTGGAGCCCCTCATGTGGTGGTCGGAACTTTGAAGATAAGCTTAGATCGACTTTAAAAAAAGAAAAAAAAGAGGAGTTGCTGGGCTGGGCTTTAACTAGAATGCGCAATATATCGTTGGTACTACGTTGCCGATTACAAGAAAGCTGTAGAGGAGTTGTGTGGGGAACAGAACTGTGAGTTGTTTAGCGACATAAGGAGGAGAGGTGGGGCTAGTAATGCTTGCTTCCACTTGTGAATGAGCCCCTCCCGTAGAGAAGCTGAGAATTTTTTGAAATGGTGCATTCATTTTGGTGCAGTCAAAGTTGTCCATTCCAAGAGTAGCGACAAACATGAGTCTAGCCTGACTTTGAGAGTAGCTCTGAACAAAAGCTGACATAGATTGGTTTGATATACATTGGTGGTTAGGACGCTACCTACAGTGAGCATGTAAATGCGTCCATTGAGTGGCAACTTTGGGTTCATGAATATATTAATGAGCTACTAAAACCCTTTTAAAATTAGGCAAAGCAAAATTGCCCTAAAGCAAACCCTAACCCTGAAACTAGGAGTAACCCTGGTCCTAACTGTAACCCATGTTTATGTTTTCGTTAACCTCCGCCGAAAGACTTCACCGCCACCTTAAATGTATAGTATTGAAAACTAGCTGTACAGATCATTAAGACTAGAAGCGAGTTTGAGTGTTAATTAAATTTGTACCAAAACTAAGTTCTTAACTAAGTCTGTTCTTCATTGTTGAGTATGTTTGATGAGGCTTTTCCCATGTGTCAATCACCTGCAAACATGATTGTGACTGACCAATCAGTGAGGTGATTAACAGGTTGAAATTAATGCTACTGTAACACAAATACAGCCAAACATGTACACAAACCTCATTCATGAGGATGAGTTTCTCATGATTTCTCTGTACGGTGAGCACCCCTTACTATCAACCAGAAACACATCGCATCATCAAGGTCAACTGGGCCAGCCTTATGCCAAAAGTCGTGAGTATTATCTTCATACCTTCACTGTAAAGAGCAATAATTGTATCTGTATAACCATAGATGAATATGTGATGGCCAGGAACAACACTCTCTAGGCAGTACATCTTGGGCATAATGACTTGCCTTGCCATCTTCTCTAGCCCTCTGTGCTTACGTATGGCATTGTTGTCGGCCGTGTACCAAGAGCTTGTTCACTGGCTTCAAGTATAAAAGGAGAGAGAGGGAAGAACAGAGGAGAATGTTATGCCTGGAGAAATTGCAATGTTTCAAAATGACTATGCATGGTCCCCTGTGGTGGGAGTAAAACTACCTGTAGCTAGATATTGGATGATCCAAGGGCAGTTGCGGTTCCAAGTGATGTCTCATATTGAGTAAATATCTATTAGTAGCACAAATTACACTTTGTGGAGCATTGTTTGCAATTATGCAGTGAGCCACTAGGGTCTCACCATACTATGAAAGAATACACACAGTTCCTTCTCAGACGATATGCCCTTCCACAATTCGTCAAAGGTGTGAAGGAAGTGCATATTGTCTTCGATAACCCTGGCAGGCAGATTGGCGACTTTCTTGTGGTGAGGCACGACCTGATGGTAGTGGCTGGCATTTGTACTGTTGTGAAAACTGTGTGTGTACGTACTGCCTGAGTGCCCTTTTCACTTCACGTACTTCGTCATACCTTCCGAGACAAATTCAGAGGGTACCACTGTCATCTCTACGTCTACGCTCAAATGACTTTGGGGAACAACAGTACAGAAATGCTTACTGTCAAACAAGCCTCCTAGATGCCCCACCAAGACGAGATGACAGCAAGTCTGTAATAGTCTGTACGTTGGTTCGCCCAGAACATTATGATAACTCCACCCATTTAGCCCCACCCCAGTTTTAGTGTTGCATTCGGTGCCAATTGAGGTGGGCAAGATATCCCTTAATATACTGGAAAAGGTACAATTGCATTAGATACAATGCAATTTGACATTAAGCTAAGAGCTTACTCAGATCTTAGAAAAGTTTCTTGCTCTCTAACATGCACGTTTGGGGATGAGAAAATTTAAAAAATTAAATAAGGGTTCGGTGGGTACTTGTCTGTTCTCTCACAGGTGTCAACAAAAATGGCCACATTTGTTTTGTTGATAATGTCTGAGTGTACTCCTCACATAGTCATATGATTCGTTCCCCATATTATGCAGTAATGTACAATATAATGACAGTCCAGTTATGATACATGTAAGTATAAGAAGCATGATGTAGTATTTATGCACAAATGTTTTAGTTAGTGTGCTGGTCATCAGGGGACCTCCACTATCCAGACATTTTCGTTGACATCAGGCTATGTATGTTTCTTTGCCGTGGGTTTTGGCCAACTTAATTTCCCGACCCACACTAGCTGTGGATAGTGGCAGGGCAACTCCCCATGTATAAGGAGTCCAAGCTGCCTAAAATCCCAGAAATGGAGTCCCTACAAGGTGAAAGGAGCGTTTTCTACGCCCGTTTGTGCAAGAAAGCAGACAAATGGCCCTCCTCAGTTGTTAAAGGGTAATTAATGTGAATATTGACTCAAGTTTCCAGTGTTAGCTCCAAGCAGAAGTGAAAATACGGACCATGGAAGGTATCCACAGCCTAATAGAGACTTCCAGTGAATAGCCTATGTTGAGTTAAACCACCAGTGGGAAGCCATAACATGTAGCTGGCTTACCCTTCACTTTGTATGTGTGTGTGTGTGTGTGTGTGTGTGTGTGTGTGCGTGCGTGCATGCGGGTGTGTGTACACATGCATGTGTATAGGTGTGTGTGTGTGTGTGTACCATGGTTTTGTAAAGACATGGATAAACTTACATCAGCTTGGCCGGGTCTTTACTGTGTGCATGTGTGTTTCTGTGTACCATGGTCCCGGTCACAAGTCAACCCCTACCTCACCGTGGTGGCCGGGTGAATGGTTAGTGTATCTAGTATGCACCAACGGCTAACAGGGCTATGGCATTGCAGGCGGGGAATTGCATGTCTGAGTTCAGGGTTACGTCTGATGTCGTCACTCACGTCATCCCTCACGTCATCCCTCACGTGCACACCTGCGGAGAATTTGCAGAACTCTCAGACTTGTTATACTACTGCATTTAAGACGATGATGAAGCAAAACTGGATATTGCATAGAAACTTCAACCTCTACGTTCACGATCAACACTCAAGCAGGCGATACACATACTTGGGTGGCCAACATGCATGTACCTCCAATATTGGCATTTTGGTGCATAGTTTGATATTCGGTTAGCTTTATTTGGCTGATACCGTCACCAATCGATGAACTAACTCAAAGTCTTGGTTTTAGCATTCCCTGAGGCATTCAGAATACACTTTCAGAACAGGGAACGAGATTGCATGTGCGCATGCGTACAAGATTAGAAAATGGCGTCCTGATGTCATATGGATGAGTATGGTTGATCTTGGACTGAGACTGGTGTTTTGTGTTCTAGCAAGTGTTTGCCATGCTCTCTATATGTGGTGTCTATAAAAAAAAAAACAGCTGGCATATTACATGCTTGAAACCACTGCTAAACTGTCAAATTTATGCTGTTTTAAGTTGTTGGTTACACTTGAACGAAATCTTCTTAGGCTTAGGTCTAACTGCAACATGCCAAAATGTATACAAACAAGGTAGGGCTGGGGTCTGGACTCCAAACCCTTCTGAAAAGGCAAGAAGGGTCTGGGGTCCAGACGTATAAACCTGTGAACTTAAAAATGTAAGAAGATGTAGGGATGGCATGCCAAAAAGTCTGTATGAAACCCTGTTGAGGTGTGCCATCCCTACATCTTCTTGATGTTAATCTCAGCTACTTGAAGTGCTTTACCTCATTAAAAATTTTCTTCTGCAATGTGCTTTTGGAGTAGAGTTTCCTTGTTTCCTTGTACGTGGATAGCCTTGTGAGACCTGGTGTTGGCCGAAACCTGTCCTGCCACTGAGCTTCCACTAAGGGTGGGGCTCATACGCGCTTAATAGATGCATCAGATATTCATGTGTTTACACGTCGCGTATGAGCTCCACCCTTAGAAGAAGCTCAGCACTATAGCGCGTCAAACTTGGTATTCAATTTCATTTTTGTTTTCTCTTATACAGTTGTCCATCCGTAAGGGAAAGTGGCGTGGTAGAGGTCCCCATTTAGCCATCGCAGATAAGTCAGGCGGAGTGATATCAATGTGAGATTGCAATCGTGAGGTCTGATTCTCAATAGCAGCTTGCCGATTAGTGTAGTAATGCTACCCAAGATATCAAGCGGGATAACTAAGGTTTAGAGAATTCATAATCCACACAATGACGTTATTTGTACCCAATCAAAGCAGCTACGGATGCTTCACTGTACAAGGTATAACACGGGCAGGATGTGCACATGTTAAGAATTAGTGCTAACTGCAAATTCCAAACCCAGTCACACAATTAATAAACTGGCATCCTAGGTGTTGATTCAAGGACAAACTAACACTGAGAGTGCAATTTACAAGATGGTCGAAAGCTGTACCCAGGAAACAGCTTGGATGGTATTTTCTCTGTATCAACGTTGGCATCTCCCTCCATGAAACAACTTTTGATTTCATAATATCTGGAAGAACTGATTGACATGGCAGCAACACAGGAGGCTTTCCTACCATCTGCCGTGATGAAATCAGCCAAAATGCATCAAGCTGCCGTTCCAACAGTCTCCTCCTCACTCAATAGAAGTAAGCCAACATCATGTGCTGGCTAAGGTTCCATCTCTCATTCGCCCTTCTACGATCTGCCATCCTGTGTGTCAGGGGCAGTGAAGACACCATGTTCAACATTGCGCACATGTTCTCCATACTCCTTTTTTTTGGCCTGTTTGTGACAACGGAAGGCAGCCTGACCCTCCGCGGTGGCAAGGGTGATGTCGATCTCACATCTTGAGCGATGGTAGGATGATCAGCCCCTCTAGTGCTATCCACAACCAGAGGTCTTGGATGTGAAGCCACAACATTCTACAACGCTTTAACAACTGATGACGAGTGTACTCGTCATGCAACTTTGAACGCATGTTATCAGTTGGCGGAATCCGTCTTGGGACAGGGGGAGGTGGGTGACATTGCATGGCGGCAGTCTTGGCTGGCTGTAGAAAAGCCTTGGTCGGCACTGGGTTGGCAGTTGTGTGTCGAGTGGGGGAGCACCAACACCGCTGGCACACAACCACCATTTCTCTCCTTTTTACACAAACGGGCGTAGAAACCACTCCACTGCCTTTGTAGGGGCTCCATTTTTGGAACTGTAGACAGTTTTCAGTTGGGAGAAAAACGTTCACTGGTCAGAGAGCCCAGACCATCGTAAGCTTGCTAATGAGTGGGCATGGCAGAGGTCATGAACCTTGAGATGGAAGTTTCCAGTGCTAACTCGAATCAGAAGTGAAAATACGGGTCATAGAAGGTATCATTAGCTTCAGGAAGACTTCTAGAAAATGGAAGTCAGTGCATAATGGTTAACATCCACGTAGCCATGTACATGCACACGTATGCACACGTGGAATCTCGTTATGTACAGACTTGCTCATGAGGAAAAAATTACGGGTTTACCCCAAATTTAGATTTTAACCCTCTCCCAGAACTTAGGCCTCCACTTCCCTCCTCAACAGTCAATCTCAAGTTGGAGTGGATTCAGTTCAATGAGAAGCTGCGAGGCATGCACAACTACAACCCTCCGTTTGTAGTTGGTTCGAAGAACCTGTGAGTGTCCTCACCACTATGTTTGTCAACTGGTTCTTCCCTTCCATCGCACCACAAAGATTTCACCTTTAAATAGTTGATACATCACTTCCAAATCCTCAGTGAACTACTGTGTATAGCGACTTTTTTATGCCTCTCATAATATTTGTGTAAGAACTATGCACGACAGTGTGTTCAGAGCCAACAGAAGTCAGCAGGAATCTATACTTAACCCCTGCTAGCTGCAAACATGCATGACCTTGCTGTAACTGGTGATAAGGCTGGTGAAGTCTTTCCGTTAGCCAAAGAATGCTGCTCTACTTATCCCCCCTCCCTGGAAAGAAATAGAAAATATAATTCAAACCTTTTTGCTGCCCATGAGAACACTATGAGATTTAACTTCACCGAATTTCTGCATACAAGCATGCATTCAGGGAGGGAGGGAGGGAGGGAGGGAGGGAGGGAGGGAGGTAGGGAGCAAAGGGAAGGGAGGGAAGGAGGGAGGGGGAAAGGAGGGGAAAGGAGATGATCCTTCAACACTCTTGTGTTCGGTGCATAATTAGCAAACCAGCTGTGGTCACAGATCACGAAAATGAAAACGGTAAGCCCGTGTGTGAGTACCGCTCAAAGCATGTTGGTCCATCTTCTGGAGGGTCCCGCACCATCATACAAAGTGGGGTCCCCACACTCTCTGCACCATACATAGTAGTCCCACCTTTGTGCACTTGCTACGCTTAGAAGATCGGAGAAGAGTGAAGAAAAGAGAGAGTGCTTGGATCAAGAACAGAACCCTGTGGACTAAACATCACCCCATAGCCTTTCTACACCTACTGCCATTGCTCCCTTTTCATTTTCCCAACTGTACCCCCTCCAAGTATTCATTTTCTAGGATGTACCCCCCTTGGCCTCTGCATTTTGCTTTGTATCTCCTGTAGGCATTTTACATGTTGTACCCCTTAGGCCTTGCATAGTTTACAGTAGCGTGCTGTTTCCATGACAAACACGCTATCACTAGATATACGCCGTTGCTAGTTACCACACACGCTGTTACTAAACAAATCTGTATATAAACGCTGTTTCATTTCTCTGTAACCACCCTTGAGAAAGCTCTATACTGAGGGACCAATTACATCCCTGGAGACACCGTCAGAGCCCCCCCCCCCCCCCCCCCCCCCCAGACGCAGGATGACAGCATCAACAGCATACAAGAGACACCAAACAGTCAATTCAGGCTGGTACTCTTGGTAACCCCGTACATGCCCCGTATAAGTAGTATAGAATCTGGATGGAATACGTGAATTGCGATCACCAGTGACCAGCGGTATGTTGCTGTCAGTACTGATCTAATGGAATTTTTGTACACACCAGAAAATGGTGTTAATAGCATAATAGCTTGCTTTTCAATATGGAACAGTTGATTACACTGAGTGACCTTGTGTAGACAGCACTCTCCGAACCATAAGAGTTTTCTTTTATTTATCATATTTATCAATTAATGATGGTTTTACTGAACTGTCCACTAGGTAGTCCATAAAAACCCTAGTATGTGCAGAAGTGGCAATTCCCAAATTCACTTCTATCTACTGCAGACATATGGACTCCCCAGCTGCAGTGGACAATATTATGAGCAGAACTGCTTACGTATAAGGATTGTGTTATTGCTACTATACCTTGTGTGGATCAAACCATTATGAAGTTAATGTGAGTATACATAATACGGAGCAAACGACCATGAAGAGTATCTAGCACAACCAGTATCTAGCACATCCAGCATGGTGGATTCATTTCACCGTACCCGCCCATACATAAAAGCTAGTAAGTAGGCTGATCTGAGTCATGTTCCTCCAAAGAATAGAATTACAGAGAACATATGACATCCACCCGCCACCTGAAGCTTGTCGCTGCTTGTGAACCTAGTCTTATGCCCAGCCTGGCCTTGTTGCCAGGCCGTTCCCGCCTCCAGTTTTTGATCGCTTCCAGTATAAAAACGTTTTATACATGTACTGGAAGCAATTAAAAACTGGAGGCGGGAACGGCCTGGGAGCGACGCTATGCCCAGCCATCCATGACACTTGCGAACCTGAGTTCAAGTTTCATCACGTGATTAAGTTAACGTACATTATTGACTACGGAGCTCCACCGACCACCAGTAGGTATGGAAAAGATTGTGGTAATGAAAGGTAAAAGGGCATCAGAATGACATAACTGGTAATAAAATGTCATCACCAGCAGTTTGGACAGAACCAATCTTCTTGTGGTGCATCTGTTACAGCCACACCTTTGTAGTGAAACCACCTGTTGCACTCCCCATCACACCCTATCCAATTGTCACCATCATTTTTCTTTAAAGCTGCAAAAAGTGAAAGTTCTGTCCCCAAGTTCCAATCCCCAGAAAAACGAGAGTTCTCTCCCTAAAGTGGCATCCCAGAAAAGACGGGATGTACCCCCGAGAAACACCACCGGTCTATTTCTGGAAAAGCAAGAGTTCAATCTACTAGTAAGATGGAAGTCCATGAAATCCCCAAGAAAGTCAAAAGTTCAACCTTTTGGGGATAGGTTTCTCATCTTTCTGGGGACTAAAACATCTAGATAGAACTCTCATTTTTTGCGGGGATGGATTTAGCATGTATAATAATAGCACAATTTTTCACAAATTTACTGACTCACTCAATCACATCCAACTCTTCACTGTCTGTGTCTTGCTCTTTGTTACTCCCTTCAATCCTGAAGAACATTCCGGTGAATATGTGAGGGATTATTAAATATTGTCCAGTGGAATCATGGTAGATCTATATGCACTGTTATACCACGTCCTGGGAAATGTACATGCATATCAATGTCTCATCCTTGGATTATAACACAGGAAACATTTCGTGCGTCACCCTTCTTGCGATCAATCAGTGTTGACTCGGACTTCTTGTTCTGGAAAAACTGGTTGGCTGATGTTTTGCAGTCTGCCCTCTTTCGTAATATTACATGAAGGAAACAAACAGTTCATTATACCATGGCCTTTGTATCATTTTGGTTGCAATGGTCATGGAACCATAAGTACACTGTAACTACTTTCTTGCTTTGTAAAAGGATGTACCACCAAAGCCGAACTCATTGTGACAGTGTATTCCATTGCAACTCTGGAGTCAACATTTGGGACAACAAGATTCAATGTGCTTCTGCACAGTTGGCATGTCCTCTGGATCAACATGTGAAAGCCTGTGCCCCAGCTTTACCAAGGTTGAAAGAGCTGCTGATGCTTCCTCAAAAGACGTATTGATGCTTTGGGTGTTTTTAAGATCGTATTGTACTTCGTGAAGACACTAATGAGGTGGCTAATGATGTGAATGCAATTTGGGAAAACAAAGTTCTGTAGCAGTGATAGTTATTTATGCACACACTGCCCCAATTGGTATCTCTTGGAGCTTTCTACTTGTATATCAGTATGCCATTAACATTTGGCCTCTTGAGCAGGAATTTGAAATAGCCGGGCAGTGATTACTATAGTTGCCTGTGACTTAATGACAGTGATAAATCACAGCAATAAACGATCATGAAACAGAGTCTTTATTGCTCTCAATTATACAGATTTCTGAGCAGGGTAAAGATTGTGCCATTTCAACCACATCAAACGGAATTACTCATACCATTTTCTAAAGCATACGCAGGCATGTCTTGTCTAAAGTGTTATAATGAACAACCTTTCATCCCTGGATGCAAGTTCATCTACAATGAATGTGTTAGCCATTGCTATCGGAGAAACCCTGGTAGAACCGCGTTTCGATGCATTTCCAATGTTGCTGCCACCAAAAACACTGATAAGCATTCTCTCCAGCTGGTCGGCATCTTCTGGATCATCATAGCACCATGGCATGCCACCTAGGAACAGTTTCCTGATAAGTGCATCGGAAATTGAGGTGTACATTGCTCCACGACAGCCAACAGCACTGAGTGAAAGCTCAACACTCTTGCTTTTTCCTCGGTTGCTTCCACCATTTGCAAGTGTAACTCCACAGCTTCCAAACTTTTGAAGGAGGTCTTCATAGAAGATGGAGTTGTGTGTCGAGTGGGGGAGCACCAACACCGCTGGCACATCGATGTTCAAAATTTCACACATACATAAAGTGTGAAGTTAAAAAAAAGGGAGATGGGGATGGGGCGTTTATGGCTTAGATGGATGGGGCATTTTATGGCTTAAATGGGTGGGGCATTTTGTGGCTTAAATGGGTGTGGCATTTATGACTTAAATGGGTGGGGCATTTATGGCTCAAATGGATGGAGCATTTATGGCTCAAATGGATGGGGCGGTTAGTTACTGTTTTTGGGAGATATGCTCAAAAAAATACTGGTCTTCAGGGGAGTACCCTTTCCGGTCCTCGCATGACCACGGGTTTCGGTCCCTTTCAACTCCCGACCCGTGGCCTACTACAGAAAGGGCGGGACCACTCCCCGCCTAAGGTTTGCTTTGAGGAGCCCAGCTTTTGGTTGGCACATAGTGCTATGGGCATTCACAGCGCTATAAATATTCAAATTACTAAACAAATTGGGGGTGGGGCTTAATGGTGGAGTTATCATATTAACTTATAATAACTAGGGGGATGAGCGAACGGTTAACGTACGGTACGGGATTCTGGCTCGCTATCGTGTCGTCTTGGTGGAACGTCTGGGAGGCTTGTTCTTCGCTGGTGGGCGCTCCTGTACCGAAGATAATTCGGGTCTGTACTGCGGCGACCATCTCACGGTGAGTATTATTAGTTGTTTGTGTGTGATACTCGGTCGACGGGCTTTAAATGGGAGCGTGCTTCTCTTAGTAACGGCGTACCTATCCTAGTAACGGCATTGTTACGCTAGTTATGGCGTATGCTTTACTATAGTAACTGTACGCCTAGGGGTGTAGTCGGTTCCATAAGGCTGAGCTAGGGCTAGGGCTGGGTTGGGCTGCTCTGTGTTATCTGCGAGGCTCACTCACAGTGTGAAGCTCATTCACATTAAATATTACGAGTGTGAGGCTCACTCACACTTGAGTTACTACTGTGAGGCTCACTCACAGTTACGCTACGGGTGTGAAGCTCATTCACACTTGAGTTACTACTGTGAGGCTCACAGTTACGCTACGGGTGTGAAGCTCATTCACACTTGAGTTACTACTGTTAATTTATGGGTGTGAAGCTCATCCGCATTTGAAATTACGAGTGTGTGTTAGGATAAGCTAGGGCTTTATACTAGATCCTAGATGCTACAGCCAGTTAATTTCTCTTCTGCAAAAAAAAGGGAGGTTAGATAATTACAGATCTATGTATACATGACATTGCATTTTAGTGGGGGGCAAAATTGAGATGTAGTTACGTACCAGCACACTCGTCCAAGAAGTCAAATAAGTGCACCCATGCCTGTTGCTCCAAGGGATAGAAAGACGAGCCGTGCTCACTATATTTTACCACAACCAGGTCTTTAAATGCCTCTGAGTGAGAAAATATGCACAGCAGTGCAGAATGAAACAAGAATTCATGAGTGTATAGATTTGAGGTAAGCATGAGTGAACCCGTGTTGAACTGTGGATTTCTATCTTGTTATATGTCAGCCTGTATGCATATGCCTTGCAATTTTGTGTAAGTTGGTTGGGTATAGTTGCTGTTATGGAAAAGTAACACATCTGCTTGCTCAGGCTTCCTGATGAGGCAACAGCCTAGTTATTCAGACCAGAATGTTGAATCAGCCCTTTAATTATAAGGTCATTTGTGCATGTACACGAAACCAAACACAAGGAAAATGAACTCTTCCATAGGTATAATGGTATATATCCTACATTGCACATGCATGCACCTGGAGTTAGGGGTGGGGAGTCACCATCAACAAACAGAGATGCGAACAGATCGGGATGGCATTTCATCATATCCAACACTCCCAAGCTCTTTAATCCCTCTGCAAACTGATCCATCTCAGCCTTTACTTTGAGTAGGCACTGATAATCAAGAAGAACCGATCTCAAGCACTGCTTATCCTCCATTGCCAAACTGCAGAGTGCTTTTCGAAAACCTGTTGACAGCAACACTTCAGCAGCCTCATCCATAGCAAATACAGCCCGCAGCTCATCGGCATCTTGCGCATCAGTAATCTGCATGGTGTAAGTAAACAACATTACACACACACACACACACACACACACTGTACCTTGTGTACTACAAACTGCAATACAGGGTCTGGGATGTCATCATATTCAACGGTGATACCTGTGCACTTGCCTGTACACAGGTATGTGTATACAGGTTGTGCAAGAAACGGTATTCCACAGCCCCCCTGGCAAATAGACATGGAAATGTACCTCCCAAAGCTGTAGATATCATCCGCCTATATATGGAATAACAATATGAGAGTATACCAGGGTAAAATATAATGAGTGATGATAAGCATACCATATAGTGAATGTAAGTGAAAGCAAAGGAAATGAGTTAAATGACTAATGGTAATTTACATGCAGTAAGGGTTTATTAGAACTATGTATAAACACAGGTTGCAAATGCAATGTTTTCAGAAGTGTAATATTTGACCTGAACAGCAGATACATTGTTGTAAAAGAATTGTCTTGTCTCAGAACCTCTGAAAAAGTACTTTCTGGAGCCAGAAGCAAAGAGGCGAAAAAACTCCCTCCTGGGTCCGCCAAGGTCCACAGCCCCTTCTCCAACAAACCTAACCTACACATAACAAGATATCACACATGATCCATGGGTGATCCTATTTATGGACCCTTTGTAAAAAACAAAACAGTGTAGTCACCAAACAGGTCTTAACATTCATGTCAATGTAATGTTCAGATTACCTTGGCAAGTTTTTTAGCACAGAACTTTGCTTTCCTGGCCTCTTTAAGTGCTGCATCTTTGACAACGTGTGAACGCCTAACTTCCAAAACCACAGTTTCATTCAACACAGACCTTGCCAAAACTCTTATGGCATCTGCCAGAGTCACAATGTGATCTGCTGATGTGAACCTACATTAAAATGTACCTTCACATAAATTCACTCGATAGACTTTTGGTACTACATATGCATACACCTGCTGATGTCATCACTTGGCTCTGGGTGATAAGAAATCCCCTTCTCGCCTCCAACATCATGGAGGCTTTCCTGAATGACACTCTGGAAGATAGCACTTTCTACATCAGGTAGGTCTTCCTGAACAATAAATGCAGAACAGGAGCATACATTAACTCCTCTCCAAAGCATTATGGTAATAGGAATAAGTAACTAGTCAACCAAGTAACATGCTACCAACTAACACCATCTATAGGTCCTAGTAAAATATGAAACATCAACCTACCTCTTCTGTACTGCTGTCACCTGAACTGTGTGGAGTAAGGTCAATCACTTCCTTCATGTGACTATCATGATGAATAAGAGCATTTTTTTGATGACCATGTTGCACTAAACCCATTCTAATTAAAATTGCTCTAAGGAGATTTACTAGTAACCATAAGCCATAAGCCATGTTTACAGGAAAGTTTCAAGTTAATTGCACAACATTAAAATCATGCTGGTAGCCTCATTCCCAGGCCTCCCATATTATTTTGTTCTTTGGGTTGCGGTTCAGTATAATACACAGAAGTGAAGGAGTGGCACTTTTTGCTTCTGTGTATTTTACTGAACATAAACCAGGGAAAAAAGGGGAAGGCTAGGGCTGGGAACTGTCATGGCTAGCACGTTTCTACATACTATAGAAAAACAATAATTCCTTAGCTTACACAGGATGCAGTTTCTTTTCTTCCTTCTCAATACTGTCCTCTTTCCTACAGTAATTCATTTACAGTACCAATATTTAGAGGAGGCATTGCCAACAACTGTACACAATTATGCACAATTAGCATTTACGCACACCATTCAAGAAACTCAATGGGGTTCACTTACAACATCTTCTGACACTCTTCAACATGTTGAGAAAGATCATCAAGTGAGTACTCCCCTCCACAGCTTAGGCATTTCTCAAATGGCTGCAGATAAAAGGGTATATATTGAAATGTAGTATACAATTTGACTTACTCCAATTGGTGGTTCATCAAGAGGAGTTAGGTCTAGGTCTTGTTGGAATGGCCGAATGTAGGTTCTAGATTTTCCCACTCGTTGCTTGAGTAGGCTGGGAGACACATGAACAGCCATTGAGAGCACCTCCAAAGTACGGCTGTTTGGAAGGCATTTTAGAAGTCGAAACCCACCACCTTCCCTCAGTCGTGGAAAGCTGGCAAAGATGTGCTCTTTGAACTCTTCCTGAGTAATATCCAATGACTCAAACTCAATATCCTTCTTCCCCAGTCCTGCTTGGAATAATTGATCTTTGTCGGTATCAGTGGTGGGAACACGATCCTGTCCTATGTAAGCAAGGCAGTAGAACTTGTGTTTCCATGCTACGGGTTTGCATAGCTTCAACTTCTTTTTATGAGTGAACTAAACTGTGTGTAGTGGCCTGAATATAATTCAATCCAAGTATCTGTTAGTGCACCAGTTGGTAACCAGCAATGCCGTAATGCTAACCTGGCATGCTACTCATCACCATACTTATGCAGTCAACTTGATTACAATCTAGTTGATAAGGTAGATACATATCTAAAAACCAACATTTACCTGACGCACACACACTTCAGTACCTGATCCCGATTCCACTCGACCCAAAGCAGAACTACCGTCACTGGCACCATTACTCCCACTGCAGCACGTTGTAGGGTAGTCCCATCGCCATTTGTAGTTGAACGCCCAATAGTTGACAAGTACTGAATGGCATCCACAGCTCTCTCTACTTGGGCGGGTGAAACAGTTGTACGCTCCTGTGTCTGTGTAAGTTTTGCAGACCCGGACTGACCCTCGCGTCTGCCTGCCATTTCAGAACACGTGTCACATTACGCATGCGCCCTGTGAGCCTCCAATCGTTCTTATACCTGTCATGGAACGCGTTTTGAAGAACGTTCCGGAGATCGATCCTTGGAACATTCTTGAAATCGTTCCTATGGTGGCCCAATAGTGCACTCCGACGTCACGTCCGCAGCGGAAACGCCCGTGTTCCGCATTATGTCCGCAATGTTTCCGCAGTCTTTCCGCACTATTTCCGCACTATTTCCGCAGCATCTCCGCAGTGTTACCGCCTTGAAGCTTAGTCCCCGCACTGTTCCCGCGGTCTTTCCACAGCCTTTCCGCACCGTTCCCGCAGCCTTTCCGCATTGTTTCCGCAGTTCTAGGATCTTTTTGAATTTCTGCAAGTGCTTGCCAGTGTCACCATAGATATTCAACGGCTTACCGGGGTTCTTTAGGACTCAACTAAGACACTGAACCACACCCAGAGATGTGTAGATTGGCGGAAGTGCTGAGCTGGGGCTTTTCCCTCAACGACGGTTTAGGCTCGTGCAAGGGTTAGCCTTAGTGAAGGATAACCTTCACCCTGCCCTTGCACTGATCATGGAGAGTAACCCCATTCGGAGAGCATAGCTAAGACTACTATCACCAATATCCACGAAACCATGGATCGCTAATATGAACCAAAGAAGTGGGGGGGGGGGGGGGGGGGGTTGGGAAGAAGATAGAACGGTGAATTTGGTCACTAGCACAAGGCTGAAAGACTGACGCATGCGCACACCAACCTCCCTACCTAGAATGGGGGAACCCCTTGCCATTAACTACGTTTAATTGCATTAAACTACATTTAACGGCTTACCGGGTTCTTTAGGACTCAACTAAGACACTGAACCACACCCAGAGATGTGTAGATTGGCGGAAGTGCTGGGCTGGGGCTTTTCCCTCGATGACGGTTTATGGTCATGCAAGGGTTAGCCTTAGTGAAGGATAACCTTCACCCTGCCCAAAGAGGCGCCCCCACCCCGCCAACCCGCACGAGACCGCACTCCAAGCAACAGCAACACCGACACAAAATGATTCATGCCAACTGACTATGACTGTAATGGGACTGAGAACAAAAGAAGAAAACAGTACATATAATGAAGTGTGTGGTTAGACAAGCAGCTAACGTATATGACTCATGAATGTCTCATTTAGGCGACGATAATATGCAGGAATACCCTGCTAACTGCTGTCGTGGAATCTTTATATACTGCAAGTAAGCAACACTCTCCCACCTCCCCAAGGTCTTAATCATTGCATCTTCTACTCCTCTAGCTGCTGCTGTGGTGGCCGCACCAATGCGGAAACTATGGCCACAGTATTTTGTCTGGTCCACTCCTGTTTTTCCCAGAGCTTCTCTGACAGCATCAACAAAACAATGGCGAGTCAAAAACCGACCATCCTTAAACACAAACAAGGGACCTGGTGACATACCTCTCTGGCATAAGTAGTCAACAACTGCAGCTACAGGGCATAATGCGGAGCCTGTTCTACCGAGAAATAGGCAAACCCCTTTTCGAAATGGGTCTATCTTAGACTCTTTTATTCGTACTTGAAGTACAGATGGAGAGGTAGCATCATCTACTGCAATGTCAGCTACACTGAGGTGGACTGCCTTGTCGTAGCTCTGGTCGCTGGGCACAGTCATCTCCCCACAGCGAAGGAATCCGAAATAACACAAGCAGCATGCAGCCCACATCATCTTGGCATCCCTGCATATCTCTCAACTTGTGAAGTATCACTGGGGTGACAGGTAGTCTTGTCTTTTGTTGGATCCCTTTTTCGGCTTCTGGCTTCATAACTCCTCTCATTACATAGTCTAGGTGAGACCACACAACCCCCGCAAATGGATCTGAGTGGCCTGATGAAATCTGAAAATAACGTATTGAGGATAAATATACCTTTATTGTACTATGTTTGAGTCCTTAATCTGCCAAGGTGGATACATAAGAACAGACCCCATTCTGAGTGAGAGGAAGCGGGGTAAAACCGTCCTCTCGACAAAACTTTAGGTACCGGTCATGACCAGCCTTGTATGTTCGTTGTGCAGCTGATGCCAAACCTTTTCCAAAATAGAATTGAACAAGACCCTCCAACTTGCTGACGTCCAGTCTGGCTGTTGATGGATGAGATGCATTTGATGAGGTGTTTATTTTTCTTCTTAGCTCAATATAACATGTTTATTCTGGCAGAGCATATTCCAGGAAAAGATAATGTGGGTAACTTGTCACTCTTCTCGGGGTAACTTGTCACTCTTTCACCAGCAGGTACCAACTGCAATGCCACATCCAACCCCTGTCCCAGAAGAGTTGCTACAGGCTTGCTCTGTGTTCCTTGCTCCTCGCTGAGTTAATAATGGCCACTACGGCTGCATTGTCACATTTGATCTTGATTGTCAAGCCATTCCATGCCTTACCCCATACCGCACATGCAACAACTATAGGAAGGAGCTCCTTCACTGTAATATGGACTGCATTCCATATATCTGGCCACTGGATTTGGAACCAGTTACCAGTAGAGCAGAAGGCTCCGCACCCCCAGTATCCAGAGGCATCCGAGATCACGGTAGCATCAGGATTGGTTACTGACTTGCATGCCAGCATCCGCGTCCCATTCCACTCTCCAAGAAAGAAATCTCACCATTGAAGATCTGAGTGAAAACCCACATTTAAGCGTATGTGGTGGTGCAATTCTTTGGTCTTTGTAGACAGCTCAATCATCCTTCTGAGGAAGGACCTGCCTGGAGGGACCACCCGACAAGCATGCTGTAAGTGCCTGATTAAAGATAGCAGCTCACGCTTGGTACATGACTTCTTCATACGCCAGGACCGAATTAATGCCTGTAGGCGAACTAACTTATCCCGAGGGAGCCTAATCTCGAAGGCAGTGGTGTCCAAGAGTATACCAAGGAAGACCAGAACAGTCACTAGTCCTTCTACCTTGAGTTTTGCTATAGGGACTCCTAAGTATTTGCACAGCTTACAGCTAGCTTTAATGCCTCAGCACATTCTTGAGACTCTGGGTCCCCAAACAGCAAGTAATCATCCAGATAGTGCAAGGCCGAACTCCATTGTGACCCATTATCCACAATAGGGCGTCTGCCAAAGCATCAAAAATCTTAGGGGCTGACCGTAATCCAAAAGGTAGCGCGGTGTCTATATAAAGTGACTCTTCCCATTCCATACCCAACAAATGCCTATCATCTGGGTGGAGAGGGACTATTCTGTAGGTACTCTCCAGGTCAAGCTTAGCTAGCAGTGTGCCTCTCCCCTTCCTTGTAATTATGCGCACTGCATCGTCTACTGACTTGTGCGTTAGTGAACACAAGTTAGGATCAATGCCTGCATTGACACTGCCACCTTCTGGATAAGAAAGGTCCACAATTAGCTGCCACTTTCCTGGCTGATGGGGTTTCGGGATGACCCCAACCCTGTTGATATGGGTATCGATGGAGCCCTTTTTAAGAGGGTCAATCAATCTTCCATGCAAAGCATGCACCACGAGCCTCAGGTCTCTTAAAACTCAGCCGGCGCTCATCAGAAAACATGTCCCTCTGAAAGGATCGACCCTGTCTGCTAGGAGCAGTTACAGTTGGGGCCATGGCACAGTTCGCTGAAGTGTGGTCAGTCTCCATGTACCACTGACAAGTCCTGCCCCTATTATTCTATTGGGCCAGGAATGTGGTGGAATAGAGGGAATTATTGATGACTGACCAATCAACTTTGGGGTTGTTGGCTGCCTGCTGCTGAAACATCATGTCATAGGCAAGCCACCCCTTCCCCCCACAGCGACGAGCTTCCTTCACCATAATAGTTTGGTAAGCAAACATCTGCCGGACTTTATCCGGGTACTTATCACACAATACACTCGCATACATCCCAAAGCAAGTGATCCAACTCAGGATGTCTGGCACTTACCATCAACACTGTCTGCCAATGCCTTGTGCATCTGAGGGTTGACGACGTTCCATCTCCATATTATTGCGGAGCAACTCCGCCATGTCAACATAGTCCCCCCGCTGAATCTTAGTGACCAATTTTACTGGAACTGGTGGCAAGCCCTCACTGAGGATGAACACGCCCAGAGAGTCGCCAGACCCTTCCTTCAGGTCACTTTGTGTGGACTTTGGCTCTGCGCCTACTACCCCGGAGGGGGTGTGCCGTGCAGGGTGTTCCAGTTCACTCGGTTTACTTTTTTCCACACCCTAATGAAATGGAGTTTTTTCTCCTGGTAGCTTCACACACATTGATAGTTGTTATGCATACTGCCCCTAGGCATATGTCACTATGAGGATATCAGTCATGATACATGATAATATTGTCTTGGACTGCTGAGAAAGTTAAACAACTGGGTCTGCCAGTGTCTACTGGGCAGAGGCCCTGCACTGTTACCAGTGACTGTACAACTAGTGGCGTCACTTCCAGCCTCCCAGAAACCACAGAATTGCTTGTATACACAACACAGATGCTCCCAGAGGGGACGGCCAGAGTAAGTAGTTCCGGAGGGAACCAACCAGGAGGTTGCAATACTAAGTTTCCAGGGGGGGAAAACGCCCGATGTCGTTCCGGAGGGAACACCCATATCCACCAGGTGGAATGGTACAGATCGTGCGGTAACGATCAAGGTCGCTTGCCGGAGGGGCAACCCCTACCGAATGACGTCAATACTACCAAAGGCACCAGAGGGACCGCATGCAACGAAGGTCCAGCCAACTCACCGTCGTTGTCTTCCGACCATGTCTTCCATGCTATATATGGAGGAGCTGCTGAACATGCTGTGTGGGTGCAAGCGGTGAAGAAAGCAACTCCACCTTTGATTCATCCCAATTTCAATGAACATGCCTCCATTGAAGTCCATGTCCTTATAAATTCACACATTGAAACATGCATGTCTTAAAATTGTGTTCATGCATGATACTGGTAAATAAACTGATCATGAAAAGCTTAATATGAAGCATTCGGGGCAACTAATTGATGCATAACAAACTGGACAGTTGTGTGTATGATGGATGTACATGTGATTATGCATGGTATGAAATAACAAAGAATAAAAGTTGATAGTCATGCATGCAGTCATGTTGACTGCATGCATATAATTTCCATCACTTGGTTAAAAGAAATAACCAGTGAGTATACATAAATACCAAGCAAACACTACAGAGTTTATTAGTGAAAGTATGCATAGGTTTATGTGACACAAGGTATTAACTAACTAGCAACACCATAGCTGAATACATCACTCTTTGGTCGCTCAGAGTCTCGGCCACAGTCTTCTCACTCAAATGAACCTGCCTAAACAAAAGAAATGCTCTGCTGTGTAGCTATGCTGCAGTTCCTGACTAAAAGAAGACTGCGGAAGTACTGCGGCAACAGTGCGGAGACACCGCGGGAACAATGCGGAAAGACTGCGGAGATGCTGCGGAAATGGTGCGGAAAGACTACGGAGTAATAACAATGCGGAAAGACTGCGGAGATGCTGCGGAAACGGTGCGGAAAGACTACGGAGTAATAACAATGCGGAAAGACTGCGGAGATGCTGCGGAAACGGTGCGGAAAGACTACGGAGTAGTAACAATGCGGAAATACCACGGGAACAATGCGGAAAGATTGCGGAGATGCTGCGGAAACGGTGCGGAAAGACTACGGGAGTAGTGCAGACATAGTGCGGACAAAATGCGGAACAACTGCGTAGAGATGGGAGAGTAACGCATACATATATCCTGACACTGAAGACTGGAGAACAGAGTAACACTTACTAGCTGTGAATCTTACTTATAGCACCCAAGTAGTAGCCTTGGTTGCCACTGGATGGGCCCATAGGCGTGCACAACAGTAGAAGGTTGGGGGGAGAAGCATGTACAAAATTTATGATGTGCGGCACCACCACTCAGAGTTGAAGCTGAACGTCCGCTTGACGATGGGACTGAGTGGGTTGTTGGTCGTTCGACGGAATCGGTGGACTCCTGGGTAGCTGTGAGGGGTGCTACAGTGAACCTTAGGGGTGCAAAAGGTGTAGGACAGATGGAAATATGCATTATTCACCTAACATAGGTCCTGGAGTACTGTGAAAAAAATGCAACACCCCAACTTCAGTCTGTAGTGGTAGGGGGTGCTACATGGCACCTCAGGGGTGCTAGCGTGTACAACCTTTGACCTTTTGACTTTGAAATTTTAACCTTTGGTCTTTCAGTTCCATGCAGGGCTGCTGTGAATGTAGCATCAGTGGACATTTTATGGTAATGCAATGCTAGTGATAAGTGACCATTCTGTATGAGTGGTAAATCACAACTCAACCTAGACTATTTTAAGAACACTTAAGTCCCGTTTACACTACGCAATCCGCTTTGGAGGAAGCCGGTTTGTAATGCGCATTACCGCGTCCACACGCAGCGGGCTAAGCCGACTTGATCAGATTCATAGTGTAAACGTGATGCAATTTCTAACCGGGTTATTCCATGAGCGCTGATTGGAGTAGTGTGTGAAGAAGAAGGGCGACAGCTCTCTGGAGAGACGGATCCATGGATCAGAAAGGTACAGTGTGTGTATATACGTTGTAAGATTGTCTGTGTAATCGGAGCATGCGCGTAATAGATATTTTGAATGCGTAGCAAGGGAGTAAAAGTTTGACAATGGAAGCTGTTGGTGTATACTCGCATTTGTTGGCTAAGAAAAGTGGAAAGCGAAGTGATGAAGCTGTGTTGCGTAGGAGGAGGGAGGTTTGTCGGCGTAGAAAGAAGTTTATCACGAAGCAACGTCGACAAAGGGTAGTCTTTTTGTTTGTAATGTCCATAGCTGTCCTTCACATCCACTCCCCAATAAGATCGGTGTGGTGCAAAGAGCGAAGTAGTTACTGGTGGGAGCAGATAGTAGGCCAGACATTTACAACACAGGACTGGCTTGAAAATTTTAGAATGTCAAATGCTACATTTACATACTTATGCAACGAAATACGATCTGCTATCGAAAGACAAGATACAAAAATGAGGAAATGCATACCTACCGAACAAAGAGTCGCACTTACATTATGGTATTTAGCAACAAATGCAGATTATCGCACTATTGGACATTTATTTGGAGTATCTAAATCCACGGTATGTGTCATAACAAAAGATGTATGTACAGCTATAGTTAGTAACTTATTACCAAAGTACATCAGGATACCATCTGGAGATAATCTTAAGGATGTTGTTGAAGGATTTGAACACAAGTGGGGATTCCCTCAGTGTGCTGGTGCTGTCGATGGGACACACATTCCAGTAGTGTCCCCAGAGGAATGTCCGGCTGATTATTATAATCGGAAAGGCTGGCACTCAGTGCTTATGCAAGGTGTTGTAAGTCACTTGGGTCATTTCACGAATGTGTATGTTGGTTGGCCTGGTCGGGTACATGACGCCAGGGTTTTTGCTAACTCAGCCCTGTATGTACAAGGACAAGAGGGTACCCTTCTCCCGCAATGCAACAAACGAATTGGTGGCAAAGATGTCCCACTTGTTCTTCTGGGAGACCCTGCATACCCTCTTCTCCCATGGCTAATGAAGGCATTTCCAGACAACGGCCAACTAACACGACAACAGCGGCACTTTAACTATCGACTGAGCAGTGCAAGAGTGGTAGTGGAGCATGCATATGGTCGCCTTAAGGGAAGGTGGCGATGCCTGTTGAAACGACTTGATGTTAATGTGTGTGACGTTCCACAGTTGGTAGCTGCTTGTTGTGTTCTTCACAATATTTGTGAAATTCATGGGGAGCACTTCAATGAAGAGTGGATGGAGGGTATACAGGACAGCAGCACTACTATCACACCCACCCCAACAGCAACTCAAACAGACAGTGGACAAAGTATACGCAAAGCTTTTATGTCACATTTTCAGGAGCAGTAGATAGCATGTATAACTGATGACCTAGTGTTATGTATAATTAAACAGCTTGTAAGTATAATTGGCGTATTACAGTTACAGTGTTATGTATAATTAAACAGCTTGTAAGATAATTGGCATATTACAGTTACTACATGTCCTATACTTAAGTGTATGTATACATACAGTTACAAAGTATGTACCTGTAAATAATCCATAGTTAATACTTATCATAATCGTAGTTGAATGCTTGAGAGTGGGGTGGAGGGAAGGTACGGTAGCTGTCAGGCGCTCGTTCTCTTGGAGCTATCATTTGCCCTAACATTTGTAGCATCCTCATCTCATGTTCTCTCTCATCCTTTCTTCGTTTCTCCTCCAATTCTGTTTCCTTCTTCCAGCGCTCTTCCTCTGCCTTCTGAAATCGCTCATCCATTTCGGTCTGATATTTCATAAATGAAGTAACTGCTTTTTCGATTGCCTTTTCAGCTTTGCTCTTCTTTTCTACCTTCACCTTTTTTGTTAATGGAGCACCTAAAATATGTAACAAACATGTAATGTCCAAAAGTGTGATAATTTGTAAAAATACACAACTTTACACAGGCAAAATCATATTAAATACCATCAAACTAGTTAAAATACGAACCACTTGCTTCCACACTGAATAAATGCTAACTTGAATTGTAAGAACCACTTCTATATGCACTGAATGAATCAATGGTTATATGATGCAACAAATTTTTTGTCTACAAAATTTACGCATGCTAATGATGATGCAACTGTACAATGAACCTTTTGGTTCCACACTGCAGGTGGCCTCTGTGTCAGCTTGAGGTAGCAGAGTGCTGTCTAGTTCGGACTGAGCCTCCACATCACTTCCATCTGTATATTTTAAATGCAGTAATTAATAATATCTGTATGCAATGGCTGCTTTCGTCAATGGTAAGTATAGCGTTTACACATACCTTCGGTTTGCATTATCTTCCAATCTACTGCACATTAACATGTAATGTTTAATCTCCTTACCGTCCAAATTGTCCTCTTTCTCTTCAGGCTCACTGTGCTGGGAATCAGTTGAACTGCCAGTAGTACTATTGCCGGTGTCCAAGAGAATGGTGGGAACAGATGCTGGTCTGTGGCCAAGGATGCTATCAAGCTCACTGTAAAACTTGCATGTTTTTCTTCCCCTTCCAGTCTCCCCGTTGTTATCTTTCACTTTTCTGTATTCTGCTTTCAAATTTTTTGATTTTAGATCGGCACTGCTGCCAGTCACGTTCATACCCCTGTTCTGCTAGTTTTTTTTGTATACCTACAAAAATTGTTTTATTTCTCACTGCACCATCCAGTTGTTCTTGTACCTTCCTTTCACCCCAGATGGCTATCAAAGCTTTAACCTCCGCATCAGACCACGCACGACTCATGTTGGCTTCTTCAATCCCACTTGAATCCGCCTGTAAACCGTTTCAGGTGTTTACACGCAATGCGCAACGCGTTTAACCGCCTTCAATGCGGCTTCAAACCACATACCGGATGTGGTTTACGTGAACCGGTTTGTAAATCGATTTAGCGCGTTTACACGTGAAGCGGTTTGTTTCTAAGCCGCTTCTAAACCGGTTTAGACGCGTAGTGTAAACGGGGCTTTACTCCGAAATGAAAACAAGCATCAGATTATGAATGTACACACCAAGTGGAACTGTTTGATACCTATTTTGTCTACTTTGGTCAAGTATTAGCAGTTTCAGGGATGAAATTGTTAGTTCTAAGTAACCGATACATACAAGTGGTAAAATCACAACCGTACCTAGACTATTATTACTCCAAAATGAAAACAAACATCAGATTATGAATGTACACACCAAGTGGAACTGTTTGATACCCATTTTGGTCAAGTATTAGCTTTTTCAGGGATGAAATTGTTAGTTCTAAGTAACCGATACATACAAGTGGTAAAATCATAACCGTACCTAGACTATTTTAAGAACACTTACTCCAATATGAAAACGAACATCAGATTATGAATGTACATAGTAAATGGAACTGTTTGATACCAATTTTGTCTGATTTGGTCAAGTATTAGCTGTTTCAGGGATGAAATTGTTAGTTCTAGCTAAGTAACTGATACATACAAGTGGTAAAATCACAACCGTACCTAGACTGTTTGAAAACAAACATCAGATTATGAATGTACACACCAAGTGGAACTGTTTGATACACTTTGGTCAAGTATTAGCTTTTTCAGGGATGAAATTGTTAGAGGTGGCAAAATCTTGTTGGCAAACCCATGCTTTGTGAGAAAATCCAAATACACAAGTTCCACTATTATCGGTACCCTGTGCATGGGTATCAAACAGTTCCACTTGGTGTGTACATTCATAATCTGATGTTTGTTTTCATTTTGGAGTAAGTGTTCTGAAAATAGTCTAGGTACGGTTGTGATTTTACCACTTGTACCACAGGACCTCCACAGTGGAGCAAATTTCTTTCCAGACCTTTCCTTCCACTTAAACAGGCTTACACGAGTTTCACACTAGTAAAAACTGCATTCCCGATGTTTCCTGGCACTTAAACATGCCTATACGACCTTCACAGGACCTCCACAGTGGTGAAAACTGCATTCTCGATCTTTCCTATGTATCGGTTACTTAGAACTATGCAGGTGGGAGGTGGTTATTAGATTAAATGTGAAGAGCTTAGCTGATACATCTATAAACGATTTTAGACTGACATAATATTATTATGTGCACTTCCATATCCATGCAGGCAAAGAATGGGTATTCCAGCTTGAACTCTCTTGAAGCTTTACTGGATGTTACACCCATTAGCGATAGTATCAGGAGTGGATGATAAAAATGACGTCATCCTGTGCTCTTGTATGTAATCATGCACATGAGTGTGTTGTGAAATTAATGGTCATTGCTCCAAAGAAATAATTATTAAGTGATTGCTTTGTTTACAAAGAAATTGAGCAATGTGCACAAATGACAGGTGCTAAGCTAACAAAGTACTATGAATATGATATTTCATGATGACTGCTTGCTGAACAGTGCCATCTGAACTGATGGTACGAACATGGACTGGCTGAGGATTGTATAAGTCTTGTACATGAACTAGTTTGTAGCTTGATGTGTTGGAATGCATGATGATGGCTATCAAAGTGTTCAGTACACACTGTCTGACTCGGAACAATACTCTGTTAGTGTCAACAACATAAATCCCCTGAAGTATGGCAAGCTGAGGCGACTCATCAACACCAACAAGCAGGTCAGTATATGGAAATGATACCCACCTGTTACCACAGAAACAAGGGTGAGGTGGAGAATAAGTAATAGTTATAGCACGGTAGCCAGGGATTTATCGATGAAAACAACCGCTCGCCCTCAGGATCGTACCTGATTGGTTGGATACACGCAAGGCGCATGGCGCTGGCCGGCCAGCCCAACCTAGCAACTTGAAAAGCGTAGCAACGTAAACATTTCGTGGTGAAAGAGAAATATAGCGTGTCCGTTTTCGAGTGCCTGCCTTGGCCTATGCGAATGGACCGGTAGTAGTAGGCGGGTAGTCTGGCAAAGCCAGACCAGAGCGCTAAGCACGAGGCTATGCTTGGGTCTGGCTTCGCCAGACTATTAGGCAGGTCGGTAGGCTAGTAGGCATGGCAGTAGTAGGTGTGGCGGTAGTCTATTCGCATAAGCCAAGGCCGGTAGCACGGACCCAGGCAACCGCATCAGCTGCAGAAGTTGATGTCGCATTGCTAGTGTCCAGCTGATATTAATGTAGTTGCCAATGTTCTGGGCCAGCTTCTTGAAATAGTTGTGCCTCGCCTCATAACGCATGGTCCAGTGTCGTACCAGTGGTCCAAACCTAAGTAAGATTTGGTTGTGTATTTTTCTTTGGGAACACATCTTCATAAACACTTAGCTAAGAATCAACAAGACTTGTTATGTCATGTAACTATTCTTGGTAACATGCAAGTCCAGAACTTACTCCATGATGAGACGAGGCATATGCACTATGTAGTGCATTTTGGGGATGATGCTAGCAGCAGGATAAAGTTTTGTGAAGGCAGTGTGTTCGTCAAACACACATGGCAACAAAGTTAATCCAGGAACAAACAATAGGTCTTAGTTGCAAGGCATTCTCTGTTAAATGCGTAGATGGCATGGCTAGGTTACCTACTTACTGTTTGCTCAACTGCACTACTGCTCACCTACTCCAAGGATCCTGTAGAAAAAAATCCAAGAAAGAAACCAGTCCAACAAAACCACAGAGCTGGTTCATCTGTTGGTGAAGAAGTCGACAGCACACTGTACGAACTAAATGTTAAGCACCTTAGTGACGAGTTGGCAAAGGAGAAGCCGAGTCGGAAGACTGTAAGGAGCCTAATGAAGGAGACATTCCGTGGTCGGAGACGCTGGGTACTAACCGATTCACCTCCAGTTATGGACTATGCATTGTGTGCATGCAGACTGACCTATTGAGCATAAATCTCTGGCACATTTCATATATGCAAATTTAAAGGTAGCACCTGTATTTTCCATATTAGAAAACTAGAGGGACGGCACAAAATGTATTCTTCCTTGTGATTAGGAATACATTCAAGTTCGTTTTTACTAATTAGGGTTTAGCCCGGTCTTTGTCTTATTCTAGGTACTCTGTATATGAATTTCAATAACTAGTGAGTGTCAAGGTTTCATGCCGGGTTTTTTCCTTGGGGGGGGGGGGGGGGGGGGGAGGGGGACATAGATGCATGCAAAGGGTGTGTCGATGCATTTTAAAGAAATTTTGAAGGATGAGAAACATCAGATTCAGCTGTAATACGTTAAGTCTATAATTATGCTCCCTACTGTAGCTGTTGAAGCAATTATGACATAGTATTCAAATTTATGGGTGGGGGGAATTCCAGTGACCCCCCCCACCCCCCTTCTCTCTGTATGAAACCCTGAGTGTGTGAGTCACACACAGTCATCCAACAGCTTCAAATAAAGCTAAATTAATTCATTTCAAATGTTAAGTGTTTTTGTTGCTGATGAAAGGAACAGTTTACATGTCTTAGATAATAAAATCTTGAGGGAAAAGGGTGATGGGGGCAATCCAAAGATTTAGATCGCCTTGGAAACCACGAGCAATGACATTTAAATATGCATTCTCTTCTTATGTAGTTGCACAGGGAGCTGCAGGCTGTTGCTGAGACAGATGGTGAGTTTAACCTACAAAGTGTGACTGATGTTTGGCAGGCTCTTCGGCCCAAAATAGAGCAGCTCTCTACACTGGAGGCTCAGAACAGCATAAAACTGCAACAGTTGATGCAGCACCAGAACTCAGAGGCATCGAGTTTGATTACTGGTATGCAACTGTACTTTGGTATTGGACACATTAGTATAATGGTTACACTGTCCTGCAGTGTGACGGGGGGGCGGGGGTGACAGGGGAATTTCCGAAGACCGCAACCCTTATGTTCTTTTTGTTTTTCTTCTCCAGATGACTCAGTGCATGTGTAGTTATAGCCTCGTTCCCAGGCGCTCGAAAAATCGGAGGGAGCGCCTGGTACACACTGTTTGCGCATGTGCGGCTCCCCAGCTTTTTCTGGGGAACTTGGAAACTTCCGTAAAATCTACTCCGTTACACTAACCTCGGTTTGTCAGTCGATTTCTCCGGGGTGAAAGATGCCTGCCGTTGACCATGCTCCGTCGAAACGATGACGGGGAAGCGATGAAAACACTCAGCTCTTGCAAAAATTATTCGCCCGTTTGTCCATTCCAGGTAAACACTGTGGCACATGAATGATGTAATCTTTTCCTTTGAAGTTCATTGATCACCCTAACCCTAGTTGCTGTCAAAGCGATAGCATTTTTGACTTTAAAACCCCCATGATACACTAGCCTCGTTCCCAGGTGCTCGAAAAATCGGAAGGAGCGCCTGGTACACACTGTTTGTGCATGCGCGAAGTCTCCTTGGTAACCTGCATACTATCCGTTACACTAACCATGCACTAACAAAACAGTCTATTTCAGTTTACCTGCTGATAAGCCATACTGCAGAGTTATGCTCTCTGTGAGATATATTCGGTGACTTCCTTTTCACTTTAGATGCAGTATGACATACAAGGGGAGGTAAAGAAACTGGGGCATGTCTTGGATAAACAAAAAGTGCCTCCTGTTGTAACACATATACTTTCATCTGTTGATGCACTACTGTGAGCTTTATTATGTAAAGTATGTAAGTATAGTTAGGTATAGTAGGTCTTTTTTTAATTTCTGTAAATGTTGTATTTGTATAGTTCTACCACCTTTTAATCATTGAAAAAAGTGACATTTCATATACATAACAAGTATTGGTGTTAAGCTAGCACCCTCCTGTAACACCCTGTAACACATGTATTGGAGCACCTGTGATGGGTGCTGATCAGGCATCTTCTGCAGCACCCTGGGGGTGCTAGTCCAGCACCCTTATGCAGCACCCTAGGGGTGCTATTCTGAAGCATGCGAACGAGCACCCCAAAGGGTGCTTGCCTAACACCATATTTCTGACAGTGTAGTTTCTTCTGTATGGGGCTCCACTCCTGTAATGTAATCACGTTTGTACAGCAGTTCTCAGCTATTGATACACAATAAAACAAAAGATCTTTCAGGATTAAACTAGCTGTAGTTAAATGGAGATGCTTACTATAATTTCATACAGATGACTGAGACTCCTGAAAATGCTGCACAGGAAAACAGCTGGCCAGTGCAAACCATGAATGAACTATCTGAACATGGTAAGTGTGCTATTCTGACACAAGCTGTGTAGGAGGTACGTGGAGACCAGGTGATTGTTTTTGACAACATGCCGTGACTAAAATGCAAATGCTGGGAGACCATCAGATGGAGAATTGACGGATTGGGAGGGTGGTGCTTCCATTCTGCAGGCCACTACAGGACAGCAACTACCAGGTGTTTTGTGACAACTTTATCTCATGCAGGTGATTTCATTGAAAGCCAAACCAAGTTATTAAAATTTGAATGGAAGTGTCCAGTGTGATTTTATTGCACCAGTTTCAACGTGCTTTTCTTGTGAGTTACCATGTCCAATTATTGCCACCTTCTGTGTGTATCAGTCATGACCCAGGTCAAAAGGGATCTCAATCTGTGTCAAACTACTGTTCAACTCTGGATTTAGAGTACTAGTATTAGTTGTCTTTTTTGGCAAGTAGGGACTTTTGCCTTGCTTGGCAATTGAATTAAATGCTGATGGTAGGATTCATGCCGTAGGATTCATGCCCACACAATGAACAGGGTTCACTGCATGTTAGTCTATTGTGACCAGTTTCCAATCAAATCTAAGTTCTATTATTATAAGGTCAATGAGAACATGCGACACTCAAAGAAAGAGGTGTAAGTTACGAGTGTGAAGCTCATTCACACTTCAGTTACATGTACTACTGTGAGGCTCATTCACCGTTACGAGTGTGAAGCTCATTCACACTTCAGTTACATGTACTACTGTGAGGCTCATTCACCGTTACGAGTGTGAAGCTCATTCACACTTGAGTTACTACTGTGAGGTTCACTCACAGTTACGTTATGAGTGTGAAACTCATTCACACTTGAGTTACTACTGTTACGCTATGGGTGTGAAGCTCATTCGCATTTCAAATTACGAGTGTGAGTGTGTTAGGATAAGGGCTTTATACTTTATACACATGTATCTATGTAGAGATGGATAAAGATGGGGTCTTTTTGACTACAGCTGTCCTTCCTCTCGCAATTAAGTACACTGTGGTAGCTAGGTGGAGATCCCCTGCGGACGGGGTTGCGGGCCTGGGTGGGTTGACTGTACAAGCACATTGCCTGAGCGGATACTCTCACTATCCACCACCTCAGCCTCCGGCTCAATTATCTCTTCACCAAGGGGGTATCCTATGGTTAACTTTGGAAAATGGGAATGGGGCTGGGGGTTGTAAAGATGTATTCGACTAAGCTGTGGAAGGCTTGCTTGTGACCTAGTTACAACAGTAAGCCCAGATACTAAAACCTCTCCGTGTGCATGTTGTAGGTTTCTCTACGGGCTGGGTCAGGCTGTGTTAGGATAAGGGCTTTATACTTTATACACATGTATCTATGTGGAGATGGATAAAGACGGGGTCTTTTTGACTACAGCTGTCCTTCCTCTCGCAATTAAATACACTGTGGTAGCTAGGTGGAGATCCCCTGCGGACGGGGTTGCGGGCCTGGGTGGGTTGACTGTACAAGCACATTGCCTGAGCGGATACTCTCACTATCCACCACCTCAGCCTCCGGCTCAATTATCTCTTCACCAAGGGGGTATCCTATGGTTAACTTTGGAAATGGGAATGGGGCTGGGGCAAGGAATTATTATTGGAGAGATATTCCCTCATGCACAGTGAGAAGTCTAGCCTGGTGCTTATTGTTATGCTGTTTAGGTCTAAGGCATGCCTGAGGTATTATGGTTGTTAGAACACGTGCGTCTTCAGGTGGATCCATTGAAGGATGCTGCGGGTTCCCCATTTGGCAAGGCCGACAGACTTTATCTGTACCTGCATGTTCAGAAGTTGTGTGTCGAGTGGGGGAGCACCAACACCGCTGGCACATCGATGTTCAAAATTTCACACATACATAAAGTGTGAAGTTAAAACAAAGGGAGATGGGGATGGGGCATTTATGGCTTAGATGGATGGGGCATTTTATGGCTTAAATGGGTGGGGCGTTTTGTGGCTTAAATGGGTGTGGCATTTATGACTTAAATGGGTGGGGCATTTATGGCTCACAGATCCTAAGAGAACATAATTATTCATTGATTGGATGCTAGAAGAAATGGAAGATGTTTGAAGGTTTGGAACTGTGTCAAACATTGAGCTCAGGTGAATAAGATCCTACTCTACTCATGACGATAACAGTGTTTATTGTGCAGGTAGTACACAGGTTCTTTTGATCCTATGCTGGTCATATTAGCCTCATACCCAGGCTCCTCCCCATGCTGAAAACCCGCTTTTAAGCATGAGGAGGAGCCTGGGTACGAGGCTAAGTCATATTACAATGACAGGGAGATCCTTTGCCTACAATACCATATTATGCTAACGCATGCCAAGTCACCATGAGACTTGGCCAGGCAATATTCAGTTGTGAATAGACCCACAAGGTGCTAATGGTACCAAAATGAACACAGCTGGAACAAAGTTGTTCTGGCTGCGTTTTTTCAGTGCAGTCAGCAGCATCTCCAAGGGCCTGGTACACTGTGGGATGTCTGTCAGTAGTGGATGGGATGTTGGAAGAACACTCAGCCTTTCAGTCTTAACCTTGCAAAAGAACTTGGAGCAGCCATTCCAGATTGTTCACTGATATCCAGGTTGAACTCAGCACAGCTAAAAGATCTTTTCTGGATGAAGCTGACAGACTTCCACAGGTATGCATATACTTGCTAAGTGTACTTCCATAATAGTATAATTATAGAGTCTTCCAATCACCCTTTGTTGGGCCCTATACCATGGAAACAAGCACTACCTGCAAAAAAAAAAAAAGTAGCTCCTTATGTTACAGCTGATGTAAATAGATGCAGTTGAGCATGTATATACACTGGATGTTTAAGGCTTACTCATGACATACCCTTTCCTTGTAGTGGACCCAATTGTATGGGTGACTTCCACCACGAACCCACTGTAGTGGTTCAGCTCTGGGGGTGGCAGGACCTTCGTAACAAACCTGAAATCAAAGTTTGTTTGTGGGTGCCTCACAGGTAACACCCAGCCCAACCCTAGCCATAGCTCAGCCTTACAGAACCGACTGTACCCCTAGGCGTACTGTTACTATAGCAAAGCACACACCATAACTAGCGTAAACCATAACTAACGTACGCCTAAGTACTAGGATAAGTACGCCGTTACTAAGACAAGCAGGCTCACTCACAATTACGCTACAGGTCTGAGGCTCACTTATATTAACATTACGGGTCTGAGGCTCTCTCACACTTCACTTACTACTGTGAGGCTCACTCACAGTTTCGCTACGGGTCTGAGGCTCACTAATAGTGACATTATGAGTGTGAGGCTGCACAGTTGACTTATTACTGTGAGGCTCTCTCATGAGACACTTGAGTTACCACTGTGAGGCTCACTCACAGTTACGCTACAGGTCTGAGGCTCACTCATTGACATTGTGAGTGTGAGGCTCTCTCACACTTGACTTACTACTGTGAGGCTCACAGTTAAGCTACGGGTCTGAGGCTCATTCATATTGACATAAGTGGGAGGCTCTCTCACACTTGACTTACAACTGAGCCTCACACTCATGATGTCAATATGAGTGAGCTTCATGCCCGTAGCGTGTGAGCCTCGCAGTAGTAGGTTAAGTAGGAGAGAGCGAGCGTGCTTCTCTTGGTGACGGCATACGTACCCTAGTAACAGCATCTGTACACTAGTTACGGTGTGTGCTTTGCTATAGTAATGTTACCTTTGGTACAGACACGCTGAAGGGGACAGAAACCTGTGGTCATGCGATCGCCGGAAAGGGTATAGATGAGTGTATTTTTTGAGCATATCTCCCAAAAAACAAGAACTCACTTTGCCATAATTGCCGCACCCATTTGACCCATAAATGCCCAACCTATTTAAGTCATAAATGCCCTATCCATTTAACCCATAAATGCCCCACCCATTTAAGCCATAAATGTCCCCACCTGCCAATTTTGACAAGTTTGTGGTTTCTGAGGTCCACTGTGTAACCACCCACCATCCTAAATTCTTACATAGTGAATCGAAAGTAGGTCCGCTGAGGTCACGTACATAAGCTGCATATCTAAATTGTACAGAGCACCATCCATTTAAGCCATAAATGCCCCATCTCCATATCCCATTATGTTTTAACTTCACACTTTATGTATGTGTGGAATTTTTCACATAATGAACATTGATGTGCCAGCGGCATTGGTGCTCCCCAACCATAACACCTAAACAGCATAACAATAAGCACCAGGCTAGACTTCTCACTGTGCATGTAGGAATATCTCCTGCTGAAGTATCCATGTGGTTTGACCACCTATAAAATTGGTAGGGATGGGTTGGGTGGGGAAGAATACTGCAGCTCCCAAACCATGGTACAGGAGCACGGAGACTTAGGTAGCTCGGTACAAACAGACAAGAAGTTAAACCGCTCGGTACAAGTGCACAAGGTCTTAGTTCCGTACAGGCACACGAGGTCTTAGATGCTATTGCGCATGCGCTGGCCCTATACACCCCAATAAGCGCGCACCAACATTCCAACATTAACTTGGTTTAATTGGCATAAAACCCCATTTAATGTTGTTCATGTTGACAGTAATTTGCACACCACTGACTCGAAAGAAAGTGGTTGCATCACTTTTGAGTGTCGAGCACACTCCATTTAGATAGCTACAAGTTGGAGTGTAGAGTAAGTTAGCAATCATCGGACGACAGGTATATTCGGACACTCAAACGCGGAGGGAAAACTGCGTAAACAGTCGGCGATACCACAAGACTGTAGCTGAGGTACGTGGTACCTGGTGTACCAAAAATGACGCCCGCGCATTGTTTCCTGTTGGCGCTAGAAGCGATAAAATGGCCGTCCGAAAAACATCAATATTCGGAAAAGTGTATGTATTTTCAGACACTGTTGTTTGTGCCTTCTCTGAAGCTGCTTTTGGAGAGATTTTAGCATCGATACGATGCCCCAAGACCTCCCCAATTCGCAATATATTTTGGTAGCGGTAGCTGCTTTGAACACTCAGGGGCGCAGCTGAACATGGACCAGTCCGATTCGATCGATATTGGACGGTGAAGTTTGTCATTTCTTGCTGTGTTGTCTCCAAACAAGTTGAAGTCTCCACCATATTAGCATCAGTAGAATCTGCAGGCTCTTGGCTGCATGCTGGTATTTGTCCGGTGTTTGTGCGTTGAGTAGTTCTCGAGATATTGCACGATATCGTTTGAACTCACCTATTTATGCTGCACATAAATCAACAGCGTAGTTTATGGAAAGAAACATGAAATATATTATATCTCGAGAACTACTCAACGCACAAACTCCGGACAAGTACCAGCATGTAGCCAAGAGCCTGTAGATTCTACTGATGCTAATATGGTGGAGACTCAACTTGTTTGGAGACAACACAGCAAGAAATGACAAATTTCACCATCCGATATCGATCGAATCGGACTGGTCCATGTTCAGCTGCGCCCCTGAGTGTTCAAAGCAGCTACCGCTACCAAAATATATTGCGAATTGGGGAGGTCTTGGGGCATCGTATCGATGCTAAAATCTCTCCAAAAGCAGCTTCAGAGAAGGCACAAACAACAGTGTCTGAAAATACATATACACTTTTCCGAATATTGATGTTTTTCGGACGGCCATTTTATCGCTTCTAGCGCCAACAGGAAACAATGCGCGGGCGTCATTTTTGGTACACCAGGTACCACGTACCTCAGCTACAGTCTTGTGGTATCGCCGAATGTCTACGCAGTTTTCCCTCCGCATTTGAGTGTCCGAATATACCTGTCGTCCGATGATTGCTAACTTACTCTAATTATCACATATTTATGCTTCGTTGTCCTGTACCACATTTGAGCAGCAATTGCTCCTTCACCTATAAACAGATTTGAAGAACAATGCCGATGACTGAGTAGTAAACATAACTAAGGACGACAACTTCTGAGAACTTATCAAGCTCGATTGTAGTAGTTGTGAGCCCTCTGACAGCTCTTATGAAGGATCAGGTTGAGAGCTTTTCGAAGCGAGGTCAGTGAAGTGTTCCTTTTTCTATTAGCTAAGTTGTGTAAGCTTTTCTATACAATTTTACAGTTAAGAAGTATAGCCTAGTTCAATATAATATGTATGAAAGCTTTATCCTTGGTATTTTACCAATAGGTCTAAGGTGTGCATTTGTTGGAGCAGAACAGCATGATGAGAATGTAATACAGTCTGTTGTGTCTCCAAGAAGCGACTCAGTGGAGTGCTGCAATGGCGTTAGATGTTCCGTTCGCCAGTCTACCAGGAGTGTTTGGTGGCTATTGCTGTGGATGAAGCACATCTTGTTGAAAAATGGTGAATCTTATATCCTACACCAAGAGCGCATACGCGAACGGGCGGCTAGAGTAAGAGCGTATAACTCCAATACAAGCCCGCAGTCCATCAAAATTATTGAACTGTTACTGAAAATAGAACACCCGGTACGTGCTTAGCAACAATAGCTTATGTCTACGCGCAGCTGCACAGTACGTGTTATTATTTTCGGTAATGGTTCAATAATTCCGACCGGTTCCAAAGTTACAGAGTTACACACTCTTCCTCTAGCCGCCCATTCTTATGTGCTCTTGTTCTACACTGACCACAATGGAGGTAGCTAGATACCGTAAAAGCTTTAACCAAGGTGCCTCTCTAATGAAAGTGCCCTTAAGACAGGAAACTAATTTTTGCCGCTCTGATGTGTGTGCCCTTTGACGGTACGAATCTTTTTGAAGGGCTCTTTCTGTTTAGAGAGATTTCACACCCGATGCATGTGATTTCAAGACTACTAGTTCTTCGACTGTTGTTGATCCTTTCATTGATCTCTGGACTCCAAACATTCTTGTATTCATGATAGCCTCATATAACATATTCCAGTTTGACCATTGTCAGTGTAGCCATACTCAGCTCTTTCAAACTCGATGAGTTCACTGGAATGGTGTCAGTTGCGCTCTAATACGAAAGCGCCTCTCTAAACAAAGGTCTTTGAGATCATATTTATTTTCACATACTTTATAGCTTGTAATTGTAAAGCAAAATGATAGTTGTCTGCTCTATTTTGTCAAGTAAGAAAATAGTCAAGTAAACTGCTTGTACCAGTTTGGTTTCAGTGCTTTGAATCCTTATGTTGTGTCAAGGGATTGTGAATTCAAAAATGTTTTGTACGCATCCTAACTTAGTGACAGCCTACCTTTGCTCCCAAGAGAGAATAGCCGTTACCAGAAATCGTTGGACACGGACGTTAATTATTCGTAAACTAGTTCGTATACCTATCCGCATACTAACATTTAATTTGTATTGGCCTCTACGGAGCTACGTAAGTTTTGTTGCTTTCTCACTCGGGAGGGAGCTACCACACTTCGTATCATCCACGATGGAAGTACATTCATTCACCTGCCTGAAACTACAACCAGCGTTCCCTACAGTATAACACTCGACAAAGCGATCTTCACACGGCACTTGGCTTAGCCTACTTACTATAGCCAACGTAAAAATTTTACTTAAAACAGTTTTTTGTATCAATTTTTGACATGGACAAAACCTTTTTTTTTGCGCTTCGTATCATCTATATCGTCTATTTAGATGGTCTACTCCACAAAATCTACGCCCTTGGCCTTGTGACTATCCCACCGATTTTTCGCCGAGCCGTCAAAGTTGGCCCAAATTTTGGTCATGACAGACAAATTACGTCATAGAAATATGTGAACACGGCAGTGAAAAGTGCAGTCCTGTGCTTCTCCTGGCTTGCCGGCGGGCTAGATTGTCCACAAATCAGGTAAGGTGATGATAGTATGGTGCTATTACACAGACAATAATGTAGCCTTGAGAGTAGAGTGACTGTGCCACGGCCGGAAAGGAAATTTTTAGCTAGCTAGCCAGCCCAAGGCAGTCAGACAGTTGATGTTAAACTTGTATGTTGTAGTTTACAGTCATGGAACATACCTTGTGGCGGGGTAGTTTGCTCTTCAGACAATGGTACAGCTTTGCATGCAAAAGGCTGAGACTTCTACAGCCTCTAGCAAGCAAAGCAGAAAAGGAGCCAAACTCGACCCCATAATTGCATACATCCTAGAGAGAACATAGAAGTTGCGGTAAAGGGGAGGGAGCTGACTCTCAGGACCACTAGCAAAGATTTCCAAGCTGATGAAGTTATCTTCAAGCTTGAGTGTGCCTAACCAGCTCCTGTTTCAGTGTTCAAAGCCGAGAGATTATATCCCACTGCTCCATAACAGCATAGCTGACAAGGCTATAGCTATTCGACCAGATTGTTGCCAGGTGGCTGACAATCCAGCCTGCCATGCTGGCAGGTTGAGAAGCCAGGTTGCCACTGCCACCTCAGGAAAGAGTGAGATGTGGTTGGGGAAGTGTGCTCACATCCAATTGCATTGTGGCATCACTGTTGCACCACAGCCTTTGTTGGAGGAGATGGCAGATCTAGACAGGGGAGATCGGCACCTTAAGGCAAGTGATGGCACTGAATATATGTGTACAATGGAACCCCTCTAAGGTGGACACCATTGGGAGTTAACATTTTGTCCCTTATAGCAATGTCTCCCTAACTCAGGGGCTTATGGTACATTTCCGGTAGGCGTGGTAATTCATAATCGGGGTGTTGAGCACAGTGTGGCCATGTTTTCAGAGCTTTCCCTCGCTGTACGCTGGCAGGGAAGGCTAACCAGAGGCTAGTACTATGAGCAACAGCGCTAATCTAATGTCAAGTTGTTAACTTCAGCAGCGATGGTGGAAATCTTGCAGAAAGGTCAATGAGTGTTTGCTTATTCAGGGTCATTAAGTATTGTTTGTGTACAGCTAGGAGTGTGAAAAGTGTCCGTTATATGGAGTAGTGAGATGTCTGTTACTCAGGGGTTGCATAGTGAATGGAGGGACGTTGGGATTTTTGTAAAAAATGTCTGTCATATAGTAGATGTCTGCTATTGAGGGGTGTTCATTAAGCGAGGTTCCACTGTATGTGTACACACACCTAGCCTTGTTGCCAGGCCCGTTTGCACCTGGGAATGAGGCTACACACACTTGAAAGTATGTGCTTTACGTAATCGTCTCTCTACCTCTCTCTCTCATGCATGCACAAACACACCCACACACTTGGTCATGTACACACATGCAAGTGCACACTCACATAGAGCACACATGCACACACACACATACACACACGTGCAAGCGTACACCCACACAGAGCACACATGCACACACACACACGCACACACACATACAGTGCACACACACACACACGCACACACACAGACAGGCACACACCTACACACACAGACACATGCAAGTGCACACCCACACACACACACGCAGATGCAAGCGCACACCTACACACATGCACACCCACACAAAGCACACATGCACACACACACACACATGCACACGCAGTACGCACATGCAGTACACACAGTCACACACGCACACACGCAGTACACATACACACACATGCAAACGCACACCCACACAAAGCACACATGCACACACATGCATGCACAAAACATGCCTGTAGGGTTGCAAGAAAACAGTACTGTCTAGGGTTATGCAGCAGCAAATCACTGATTTTTAAGTTTGTGGTTATGTTGTGTTGTACTCTGCTGATAAGGCCTAACAAGGCCAAAACAGTACTGAAATTGACTCATACATGTGTGTTATACTACTAGAGCTTTGTCCATACCTGTCTGCATGTTGCTATGGCAATATACATGTATTCTGGTAATCTTGTGGTGAATGAGTTCAGGTAGACAAGCGTGTGCTGTAACAACTAATAAGGTGCTTCATGTGTACACTTCTATCATAAAAAAAATTCATAATAATCTTTGCCAATTCAACATTGATAAATTGTTATAGGGATGTTAGCATCTTGCCAACAAATCATCTCAGTAAAGGCTTATTAGCATCAGTTCAGCAGACTTCGATGTACTTCAGCAATGAAATTGCTGATACTATCTGCTATATATACCAGGCGATAGGCTGGGCAGGGAGCTTCAAAAGCACTGTAAAAGATATAATACAATTCATTGTTACACCAAAACAGCTGCCCAAATGATAAGATCATTGTTCTATAGTATCGCACTGTCATGCATTTACCAGTTGTACTTTTGGTGGAGGCTATAGCCATGCCAATAACATGTACTGCATGGTTTTAATGGAGTAGCAGCCGTTCACAAATGCTTCCCATGTGAGTGATTCTTTTGGGTAGCAAGAGGTGGTCACTTATATGTCACCTGTTGAAGCATTTGTGACCAGGAAAAAACAACAGATCAACGACACTAGGGAGGCATGGTTGCCATTTTGTCCTTTGAACCATTGTAAATCAAGCCATCAAGAGCTTCGGAAGGGAACGATCAACTGATCAAGCACTATTTCCACTGATCAAAAATTGTGATCCTAGTTCAACAGTCAACAAATAAATGACTACCCCTTGGGGTAGTCACTCCAGAGGACTAAGTACTCATCAGTTCCTGCAGTATCACAGCACAGAAATGTACAGACTGGCTGCCCTCAGGCTAGCTATCTACGATTATACACGTAATTGTACAGCTAGTGCTTGCACGTCAACGTGCTTATGGCTTTATAATCTCCACCACTGAATTCTAAAGCACACATAAAGACTACAGTGGTTAATTACCTTCCTTCTCTTGGCCACAAGACGCTCTCCACCTCATAGAGCAACTTTCTGGGAGGTCGCGATCGGCGCTCACTCGGAGCTTGCCGTGTTCGCGGTTGCGATGGCCAAGCCCAACACCCAGGACGTCCGCAGAGCCGTGGTTATGCAGAGCGCGGTAAAACCCTGGAGGGTGGCGACTGGCGTGCTCGCTTCGCTGAGGTAGAATTTACTCTCATTTTCTGTCTCTTTGCATTTTCCGCAAACTAACCGTATATTATCGGCACACGTAAAACAAAACGGAGTTATTCCGTCGACCAGGGAAGTCCGTGTCATGTCCGCTCGTACAGTATTAATTTCTGGTAACGCTATATGTATACAATAGTCCGTGTGAGGCAACTAAGATTGCTCATAAATTCAATGTCCATATTGCTACATAGCAGATTGTTGGTATGCAGTGTGGAATGTATCAAGAAGCAACAGACAGATCGGGGCAGGCTATCCCACTTTTGTTTGGAGTTGAGATAGCCACAGGACTTACGGACAATTTCATTGAGAAAGTTATAATTGAAAGTCATTCTCTGCATTCTGTTTCACAACTTCTTTCTTTAGGTATAACATCTATAGCTCAAGCCGAAGCCATTCTTCCACCCCACATCAAGTAAACACACAAAGAAGAGTCAGAATAAAGATGAGGACCTAATTCTCCAGGAATTGAATGAAAGGTGAAGAGTGTTTGACTATGTTCACGCAAGATGCCATAGCTGATAATAATGTGATATTAATATTGTGACATAAGAATGTTAGCGTACAGAATAATTAATCTTGGACATTGTTTTCCCTATCATAATTTTTTGTGATGGTCATCATCCCGTCAAGTGACTGTCCACACTGAATAATGGTGTTTTCAGTCTACACGCAGACCTCGAAATTTAGGGGTTCACTAAGTTCACCCAACTCCATGTGGTGACATCACAATTTGTAATGTTTATTCCTTGCGCATTGCGCGCGCGGATCGAAGATGGAACTGGATCCAGACATGTTAATTGGAAGAAGCTCAGTATAAAGTCCCTTGTGAGGTAAACTTTCACTTACAGCTTGCTATAGTTTTACGGGTCGTACTTTTTTATACTTACAGTAACTCTGTGAACTAAATTCAGCATAATTTCCGGACCTGAAGAGCTTCAGTACTTTTCTCATGCCTTTGTGAGTGCAACAGCTAGCTCAGTAACATGCTGTGTGACTTACTAGCCTAGTCTTTCATGCTCAGGTCTAGCTTCACCAGTCTATACTAATGATCATGAGCCATGTGCAGATTTTTTATAGTAAGTTCTAGTTTGCATGTGATGACCTAAATGTTTACTACAATCTGAGTACAAGAACAAATTTTGTGTGAGCATCTTGGGGTACGGTTTCACTTGACTGCATTATTTAAGATACTAAAAACTTGTCCCTCAGCAAGTCATGCAAAACAGTTGCTGGAAGGCATGCAGCAAAACAAAACACCAGAAAAATCACAGAGTCTGTATTGTGTCCAAAGATGTGCAACTTTTTAACAAGAATACTGAACTCTATAGTGTACATACACTATTTTCAGAGAAAACTGCTCTTGCAAACTGAATCATGCACAGTGCAATCTGTTGAAGTGTACTCCCAAAGTAGTCTCATTGCCATACTCTCACAAATGTCTCATGTTTTGAGGGACATGTCTTGTCATATGTAATGGTTGCTTACTACACAAAGAATGTCATAATTGCATTTAAAATCTTGATCTCATAATGCCGACAGTTTAGTGCTGAAGAACATTTACATCTTCTTTAATTTTACCTTGCTCCTCCCTATCACAAAAGCCTCTCTGCCCCCAGTTTCCATGACAATGTTCTCATTTGGGGTACAGTGTGTGTCAAATTGCTCCATAGACGTTTAAACTAGCATAAGCCTTAGCCTCATTCCCAGCCTCCCCCGTTTTTACCTTCCGTTTGCATTCACAATAATACACGGTAGCGGAAGACCAGCTGGTCTTCCGCTCCCTTGTATTATTGTGAACACAAACGGAAGGTAAAAACACTGGTCTTCCGCTCCCGTGTATTATTGTGAACGCAAACGGAAGGTAAAAATGGGGAAGGCCTGGGAACGAGGCTACATAAGCCTGATGCTAAGACACTTATCCTGGTTTCTATCCAACTTTAATATGCTGCTTGCAGTTTCTGCTCTGGAAACAGCAAGCAACCAACGATGGGTACATGACTACATGGCCTAACTCATTTCCGGGCTCCACTAATAAGCTTGCAATAAATCAAGTGAGGATACACTGAGAGTCTGGGAAGGAGGCTACACTTTGTCATAGCAACCTGCAAAAACATGAGGAATCCTGTCTAACTGGGACCTTAGTCTTACAAGGGGTAGTCACTTATATGTCCCATGTAGAAGCATTTGCGACCGGGATCAAAATTGAATCAAGTGATCAAAGCCCTTTTTGGGGGCTGATCAAGGTGACCTCTGAACTGCTCAAATCAATGGATCAAGAACTCAGAAGGGAACGATCAAGCAATTAAGCACACTTTTTGCCAATCAAAAACCTTGATCCCAGTCGCAAACGCTTGAACACACGGCATGTGACTACCCCTTGGTCTTAGTAGGAAAGTCTTAGTTTTAGTAGGTAACAGGTTAGATCACAAGCTAGGGACGAACATGATCACAGTACTCAATATTAAAATACTGACTGAACCTGTTGGGGTTTTTTACACGAGTCCAGTATTAGCTACATAATTTTCTTGCTATAAAATTAAGTTGCACAATCTCTTTGAATACAATACAGACTACCTGATGTCTTGTTCAACTGGTGTTTTGTTGCTGCATGCCCTCCAGCAACACAAACTCGACTCGAGGATCTAGCCCTTCGCAGAGAGGTGTGGCTTGCGAGACTAATGTGCTACATGTCTGGATCCAGTTCCATGGCGCTCTGCGCGCGCAATGCGCACATTACAGTTTATGACGTCACCACATGGAGTTGGGTGAACTTAGTGAACCCCGAAATTTATTCCACCCGCGTGACCGCGTGACGTCATCAACCATGGTATGAATAAGTAATAACTCAACGCACGGTGAACTTTCGCGACGTGTTGAGAGATCTGTCTATTGTAAGTTCATGGTGCTTTTATTACTGCTGGGTGCTTCGTATGGTGGTAGAGGTAGCGCTTGCTCGCAAGATTCAGGTTCAGATATGGGCTATCTTTGTGGTTTGTTGTACAAATAGGGGCAAAGTGGAGCTACAAGACGACCGTCGCAGCGTGAGTACATTACAATCAGCAGTATAACATACTCGAGCTAGAAGAAAAAAGCTCAAATTCCACGGGAAATATGAAGCGTACCATTTTGGAAAAAATGGCCTCGCGGGATCCAACCTACAAACAGTAAAGAACACGCTATGAACACGCAGCCAACGCTGCCTAGCTCTCCTAGCCATTTAATATAGCTTACAAAAGGTCCAATTTTCATACCTATTATACTCTCCCAGATACGAGCGCTTTTGCGAGTGCCCTCGAGACTCCTTTCAGCGGTGAGCGATTTTCAATTATTTGTACAAATAGGGGCAGAACGTCGAAAAACTCCGTAAATTTCTGTACACGTTCTTTATCACTTTGACTGTACGCTATTCGTAGCCTCGTACCCAGGCTCCTCCCCATGTAGAAAAACGGGGAGAGAACCTGGAAGATTTGATCAAGTGCCCCGTGACGTACCGTGCGTGGTTTTGATAATCGAATTATTGCCCACGCACTTTGACTCGAAATACTGCCCAGCATTGTAAAATGCTAAACTGTCATTGTTGAGTTGTGGATGTTGCTGGGACTTACGGATCCGCTGTTTTACTGTTCACGAGCTAGCTTGTAAGCTACAATAAGTGTGGCTTCTACCGAGGCTTTTACATAGGGGATTCGCTTTTTTCACAGCGGTTCATGTGGTCACGTGCGCACTTACCAAGTTTAACCCGGTATGTAACACTGCACTGGCGGCAAGTTCCAACAGATCCGGTGTGCTCGCTGACTGTTAAGTTGACCACCAGGTATGTATTGATGGACAGACTAGAAATCATTCTCTTACATGTGGAACGTAAATAGCATCAATGACACTATAACATGTAATGCAAACATTCGTCTGGGCATACAATTGATTAAAATTCTTTGGTATGCAGTGGCATGTGTGCACAAGTATCAGAGATGGCTCCAAGGTGGGCTGCAGGTTTGCATCAAGTTGGACTGTACTTTGAAGGCTTTGTCAATGATGCACCAGCAGTCTTGGAGGAATACTACAAGGAGACAGTCACATCTTTCGGTGTGCGTAATTCCAGCAGGAGATGTCACTCACAGCTAGAGCACAAGGAGAATGATGAAACTCAAGATGGCAGAAAGGTACAGTTGTACATGTAGATTGAATACTAGCCAGTACATATGGTGTTAATTTTTTACAGAAACCTCAGCCCAGAATATACTGGAGTTACAAACAAGGGAATACTACAGTGGAGTTTGGAAATACACCCTTTATTGTAGGAGACAGCCAGCATCTCCAATGCCAGTATGGTCCTCAGTACTATAAATCCAAACCAAAGAAAGGAAAACAATTACGTTTGCAAAGCACACGTAAAATTGGATGCCCTGCACATGTTGTCGTCAAACACTACACTCTATTCCCAGAGTATGCTATACACCCTGATGATATTGAGGGGAAGAGCAAATACAACCTGCGACTCCTAAAGGAACAAACACTGAAGAAATTGCAGAATGAAATCGAATCTGGATGCATCAAGCAGACGACAAGATACTGGTTATCTTTGCCAACAGTAGAGGCACATGAGAAAGCACACCCAGTGAAACAGGCTGCAGTTTTCTCACAGAAGGTTAACCCAGCTGTAGCTCAAATGATAGCTGAGTTAGTTGCAGATGGTATTACTGAAATTGATGATGTGAAAAAGTCACTTCGACATCGCATCAACCACTACCTCTGCAAAGATTCCCCACCAGACCCAAATGATCGAGCATACTTCCCAACACATGATGACTTGAGGAATCATATATACAGAGCAAAACAAGCTCTACAACATTCAAAATACGACCAAGAAAACCTCAGACTAAAGGTCCTCAACTGGAAGAAAACTCATCCTGATGCAAACTTCTTCTTCCGTCCACGCTGCATTGACAGTGACTGCAACAGCACTGCTGCTGAAAGTAAAAAAGGTGAAGTTGATGGCCCTACAGCTAAACAGTCACAGGAAAACTCGTTTCTCTGGATTCACCAGCAAAAATGGCAAAAAGACCTAATTTTGAAGTATGGGAACACCATTTCCCTAATTGATGCTACACATAAAACCACAAGATATGAGCTTCCACTATTCTTTGTGTGCGTTCGTACCAATGTTGGCTACTCTGTTGTTGCAGAATTTATTCTGGAATCAGAAAGTACAGAAAGCATCTCTGAGGCACTGCATATTCTACATTGCTGGAATCCAGAATGGAATCCAAAGTTTTGGATGTGTGATTACTCAGATGCTGAGATATCTGCTCTTGAATGCTGTTTTCCAGACACAATCGTTTACCTCTGTGACTTCCATCGTGAACAGGCATGGGAAAGGTGGGTCAAAGATGGGAAACATGGCCTGACATCAGAGGAAGCGGACCAACTCCTGGCTGAGCTGCGGGCTTGTGCATGGAAAAGAGGGTGAAAATATTGGCATCTGCTACGAAGAATCAGTACGGCACCTCAAACATTCAAAGGTGTGGAAAGATCACCCATGTGTCCAGCAGTGGTTATCAACAACATGGCTTCCATATCACAGGTACCTACATGATGTGCATATGAATGTAATTATGTGGCTGGCTTCTTGACCACATACCAATTAGCAACCCAGTAGCAATGTAAACATGTTACCATGGAGACAAAAGCTCCATATCTAGTGTTATGTGTTAGAGCACAAGGTTCTATGGGCTCTCCTTGGGTTTACTTATAGGTGGACAAAACCCAGGGACATGCATGGTCATTAGTGTAAACCAAATTCTACCTTGATTGTATCCATTCATGTTGCAGAGATGGGCACATGCCTATCGTGATTCTGTGTACCATGCTGCCGTCAATACAAACAACGGCATAGAAGCTCAGAATAAGCTCTTCAAGTACAACTTCCTCGCAACAAACAGAGGGCAACTGTCTCTGCCATCACAACTCTACTTGTTGAAGACTACTTGCCAACAGCCTATCAAAAGTACTTGCTGCAAAACTATAAACAAACATCTATGTACCGAACCTACAATGACTTTGTGCCTGATTACCTCCGGGACAGACCCAGAAACATCATTCTGCATTGTCTTGACAGGATGGCAAGAAGCCACAAGCTCACAGCCAGTAACATTATTGACAATGATCAGGAGAAGGGAATATTTGAAATTATGAAATCATCTGGTGCTAAATACAGAGTCAGCTTTGGCAATGACAACCCAGATTCTATGCCCTCATGCACATGTCAAGACTGGACAAATTGGCACATACCGTGTAAACACTTTTTCGCCATCTTCAAGCACAGGTCAGCATGGCAGTGGAGTAACCTACCACCGAGCTATCTTCACAGCCCATACTTATCAACTGATGTTGAGGCTCTGAAGAAGCATTTTGATGGATCTCCTGTTCTCAATCTGAATGATGACAACGATGTCCATAATGCTGAACTGATACAACAGTCTACACAAAATCTGCAAGTTAAAGTATGTGTTATAATGTACATGTACATCATTATGATTTTGTGTATGTTAAAATTGGGCTGGCTGGAGGTAGTAATTTGTGTGGGCAAACAGTACAAACATTTAATTGTTGGTATTGCCGGTCATGTTCAGGTATGTCCTTTTACATGTTTGATTGAAAATGCCATCTTTATGATAGTTTGATGATTATTATGACATAAAAATGTTGCTGATAACATGTCTGTATGGTGCTCACCTTTCACCCCAGGCAAGGTCTGTTAGTGTGGAGAAAGCCGGTCAGAAGGTTCGCATTGCGCTCAAAAGACTCGAAACATTGTCATATGTGTGTACAGATGCAGAAATGTTGATGAACTTGCAGTCATCGATACATGACATCACTGAGATGTTCCAAGAGAAACTTCCTTCTCAGGATGGACTCCTTTTGACAGCTACCCAAACACAAAAACAAGCACTTCGCACAAAGAAGAAATACAAGTCAATCTCTTCAAAGCTGAAACTTGGATATGGTTCCCTACCAAATCCCAAGAGACATGGACGAAAAAGAATGAACTCCAAGTTCAGGAATCGTGTTGGGATTCGAGCCAGCAAGCTGCGGAAGGTATGCGTATATCTACACTGGGTGCATGCTTGTGGCTAAAGTCTTCCTTACATCTACAGTGAAATCTTTTTTTGCTAGGCCTGGTATTTCATGCCAGTATCTTGCTAGTTCAGTATCACATCTACTCACTTGTTTTAGTTGCTAAGCAACAAACAACAAGGATTCACTCACATCCAACATGAAGATATCTGTTCATACCTTTGTATAGGCACTTGCAGTCTCCAGCAAATCAACCTCTCTGTCTGACACTGGTTGTCTGCCAAGCCCCTGTGACAATGTACAAGGGAAGAGTGAGCCCACTAAACCACACACAGGTATGATTTATGCAAGCAGAGACAGCAGACAACAAATTATCATACGTACTTCTGTAACTATGATCATAGGGATGAAGAGGAAGCGCTGTGGCACCTGTGAAGGATGCCTTTGTACAGACTGTAGCAAATGCAAATATTGCCTCGACAAGCCAAAGTTTGGGGGACATGGTACACTGAAGCAGTGCTGTGCTAAACGTAGATGTCTTGGGTTAACATCTGTGGAAGAATCACAAGGTAAGGATATAACATACCTGACTGAATCACTTTTGTGTTGAATACATCGTCTTCTTAGGATCTCATCAGATGAAGCCTGCTGTAACCTCAGGGCCTGCTCCAGCTACACAGCAGATAGGAGATAAGGTGTGTAAAACATACAGTAAACATGGGATCTAATATTATACAGAGTGATCTCAATTCATCCACAGGATCCTCTTCAGCAAGCAATAGCTTCTCTATCTGCAAGGGATTGCAAAGTCAAACCTATCTCTGGAGATGGAAATTGCTTGTTCCGTGCCCTTGCTTTTGTGTTGTATGGCAATGAAATGTGCCATGAGAAAGTACGTGAGCTATTGGTCCAGTTTGTCTCGCAGAACCGAGATAGCTTCAGACCGTACATTGATGGTGACTTTGAAAGATACTTGTCTAATATGAGATGTACAAGGGTGTGGGGCACAGCAGTTGAGATACTAGCAACAGCGTCGCTCCTTCAAATTCCTGTATTCACCCTAATTCCCAATGTGAATACCTACAAATGGTTCCGTTATAATCCTCTCCGTGGGGATAGGCTTACTTTTCCATCCCAAGATCCACCACCCAAACAGCTGTCTCGTCTAAACCACATTGAGCTTCTTAATGTCAGAGGATGCCACTATGACTGTATTTTATCACAACATGGAGATTATCCATTAGATGAGCCTCCTCTCAACCAAAGTGTTCATCACTACTGTATTATATAGTTTGTCTGTACATCTTTTATATTGTTTGTGTTATAGACTGTTATATTGTTTGTGTTATAGACTGTTATATTGTTTGTGTTATAGACTTTTATATTGTTTGTGTTATAAAAAGACTTATTTGTACCTTACTATTGGCATTCAAGGTATTCCTACCACCGTCGTCCTGCGTGACCACTCTTTCAGTCATTGTAAATTCGCACTCAGATCCTGTTTATTTCTAGCGTTAGCGTAGTGCTGTAGGGGTTATTCTTCGCACGTGACCACATGAACCGCTGTGAAAAAAGCGAATCCCTTTTACATAGCCACGGGTCGTTCGGTTCAATTCAACGGGCGCCAGGCTCGAAACGGTCCCCTTGTTGATAGTCGAATTTCGTTATGTCACAATCCCATGCACTGTCCACTTGAGTTACACAAATCATTGCATGTTCAGTGACATTCTTGTGACTGAGGCTCGAATAGAAGAGCTGGCTGACACTGCACGTGAAAAGCGACCCTACACAAAGAGAGACGACCAGTATTGGGAAGGTGGTGGCATTCAAGAAGTTCGTAAGAAGCAGAGACTGAATGAAACTATTTCAAGTTAAAAGTGTTTGCATGCACACACACACACACACACACACACACACACACACACACACACACACACACACATTGCTGACTTATTACTGGTAGATGTCTAAATTATATAATAAATATTTACATGAAGAAGCAACAAAAATAGCACCTACACTTAACCAATCTTACATAAACCATCTCAGTAAATGTCCTAGGTTTGAGTACTAAGTTTCCACTTGTGTCTCTAACATACCCTACAACCATCCCCTGTAACTTATATGTACTTTTCGTTTCACAAGCCAAACCAACTCAAAGGTTTTCGAGTGTTATAAAATTACAATCCAGTTCAATGGTGGTCTGATACCTTTTGCCTAGCAATAAAATTTTATGCAAACTTGTTTTAATGCACACGGGTTTTTAGAGAAATCGATCTTCAACCTGTCAGAGTCAAATAATAATGTCATACTTCTACTTTTGGATTCTAATGTATCAGCAACAGTGTCCAACCTGTATTTACATGTAACATTGCTGAAACTCAAGTTTGGGCTACGGTTACTGCCAACAAATGCATGTCAACATCATGAAGAATGGAATGACTTGAGAACGAGACTACACAACAGCCAGGCTGTCTGAAAAATGTAGGGAGGAAAGAGTCTGGGACTTAGGACATGAAAATGAAGATTGCCTATGTGGTGTAGTTACAGATATTGAGTTCTATCATGGCGTGCATGATGTCATTCTTATGTCATGCATATTTTTAGTTTTGTGCGCATGTGCAATAGAGTCAGTGTGTCCTCATGTCCTCTCTGTACATATCTCTCTCTTGGTGTTCTGAATAAATCCAAGTGAACCCATGTAAAACACGACAGCCTATGTACCTGAACTAATATTCATTGGACTGAGTACCATGTTTCACAAAATTTATGACTTACTTGACTGCTGCTTCAGTCAAGTCTTCCCCCTTCTGCCAAGATGCATCCTCCTTTGGATAGCCGGCCCATAAAACTAAATATTCATCACATCTCTACAGCCAGACAGAACCACAAGTTATAAAAACAAAGCCTATTCATTGGTTACTGACCATGCAAGCACTTAACCACAGCCGTGCAAGCACTTACCACAGAAGCCTGCTTTGCAACAACGCGGTCAACTTTGAAACAGCCATCAGGTAATTCATCTTCCCCAACTTCCAGCCTCGAACTACGAGTGGACCTACCCGCGCACTCAAAGTCAGCGGTACTGAGAGTGTTAAGCCTTCGATAGAAACCTGGAGGCTTTACAGCTTTTCGCGCGACTGTATAAACGCCATGACAAACTATTAAATCTAAGGACGTCATATCCTGTAAATTCCGCGTTTCGATTTAAACTCCGTATACTACAGAAATCAACGTCGTGACCGCCGCGCTATTCGAATTTCTGGCAATGCCTCAGATCGCCGTCGGGCCAGCCAAGGTGGCGAAGCTCTCTTCCACTCACTTGCATCCCATGCATGCTAGGTGCACGAATATTGAGAGTGACAAAACGACTTCACTGTTTAAGCCTTTACCCACCATTAGCCCTTTAAATGCTAAATTAATTCCCCTAAAGGTCTTGTGTAGACTAGTCCCACCTTCTTTCACCTGTATTTCCACTTCTGCCAGGAGTTAACCTGAGAAACTTGATCCACAGCTTCCTTCAGAAGTTTTTTGCAACCATTATGAGCACAAAGTTTCACTGGTGTTCACGAAGACTGCTGCGTGATTGAAGAGGTATGTGTTTCTTCATTCACTGTTTTGCATTTTTTGGTGTTCCAGTACTCAGTGTCATGCTTCACATAACTTCGTGGCTTTCGCTCCCGTTTTGAAAGCATACTTTGGCGTCTGTCATATTTGAGTACATCTGCTTCAGGATCATGTTTGTTAGATTTGAGCATGAAAGCTCGCCGTGTTAGGTCCATTGTCTTTTCAAGAGATTGTCCACTAAACACCTTCAAACTTTTGTACTTCTCTATAAATTCCGGTACGTGATAAACCATAATATGCATGTATGGAGTGATGTTTGATCGTTTGTACAAACGACGAGAGTGTGAAAGGGAGACAAATGTATCAATCCATTTTTTGGCATCCTGAAAGTATTCCTCAAGCTTTGTGGTGTCGGGATGGGCATTTGTTTGAAATGAATAAAGCTTTTTGAAGTCAACCCATAGCTTTTGGACAGTTGATTCTGTCTCTGCATGGAGAATGTTGGATAATTTCTCTGGTAGTCTTTCAAGTACCCTTTTCTAGTCTCTGCCCATAAGACTAGTGTATTCATATTTTCCAGTTCCTTGACGATTTTCATTTAGTTTCTCCCATACATTGAATGTAACACCACAACTCGAGATAGTGTCTGTCAACTCTTTCACATGATATCGTCTTGTAGGAGCTATTGCTCCTTTGGTTATTGTTTCATGTTCATCCCACTCTAGGCACTCTTCAACCAAGTTTCGAGTTAGGATGTCAGTGATCCTAAGAAGCAAGTGCAATTCATCTACCACAATGTGAGTTAGTGGAATATCAAAAAGGGGCTTGTTTACAGCACAGTAGTTCATCTTTGGGGGATTCCTTAGCTCGTGAAGTGATCTGGCCAGGGGAGGTTGATTATAGTAAGCTCGATCCTTAGAGGTGTCCCATCGTTGATCTTTGTGAACTTTACAATATAGACAGGCATAATTAGAGGTTGCACCACTAAGCCCACATACTAATAATAGAAATTTGTAGTCTCCACCCAAAAAAAACTCTAGTTCAATTTGTCTGATTCCGGCATTGTTTAATTAGGTATGAGCGTGGCAAACCTTCGTTTAACATTGATAGCTCATGATAAAAAGCATCTCCAACAGAAAATTTGTCCAGAATGTAGAGAATGCTCTCTAAAAGTTTAGTAGCTTTTTCATTTTGTGTCCTGGATGTTTGGGAATCACCTTTTGAAGTCGATGCTTTGCTGTCAATGAGAACATGTTCTTGATCACTGTCACTAGGCTTTACTTTCAGCGTAGTGATGTCAAGATCTAAAGTATTTGCAAACCAAGACACTATTTCACATTTGTTTTTTAGTTGTTTAAGCCTTCGTTGTTGCTGGCGCTTTGAAAGCTCTGTGAATTTGTGTTTGGAACGGGAAGTGCACCCAAGAACAAAGTTTCTGAGTTCGTCATTACAGTACTGTATATCCTGCAATAAATCAGTAGGTTCTGATGTGTTGCTGTCATGCTTTGTTTGCATATTGCTACAGACATCTGCATGAAGCACTCTAATGGCACCAACGAGGTCTGTGTACTTTTGTTTCCACTGTAGCATGTTTTCAACATTTTGTACTACTTCAGTGACATTTGTTCCCAAGAGCGATTGTATAGAGACCACTTCACTTGACTTAATTGCTAGTTGGTACATTTTGTCAAGGTAGATTTTCCGCCTTTGACCTTTTCCATATTTTGGATTACGTAGATTAGATGCGATAATCCTTGCCTGTGTTGCTAGCCTGTGTTCTACACGATTTAGGCAGTTGCTTTCTCCTGAAGTCTTGCAGGTGCATGTGGTTGTTTTGACATAAAATGCCCCACCAGAAATGCTTATGTTGAGTAGGTCAGTGTAGTTAACTGTAGCTCCTGGTGTACTTTTTATGACCTCACTCCACCTTCTTAGTAATGAGTTTAGTGCAAATAGTAGGTCTGCTGTGCTTGTACCAAGCCCTTTGTATATGTATCCAAATTCTGGTGCTGTGACAGTTACTATCCATTTTTCTTTCTTTGCCAGGTTCTCAAGTGTGTCTGACATCTGTTCGACAGAACAAGACTGAAAATGATTTATGTTTGTGTACATGTATTTGTCAAATCAATAAGTAAAAATTAGTAGCTATTTTGCAACTGCAATTAGTAGCTATTTTGCAACTGCAATTATTGCAGTTGCAAAATAGCTACTAATTTTTACTTTCATTCAGCGTAACTTGTACCTTGAAGGGTCTTCATCACTGTGATAACTGTTATTATAATGGCAGCTGCAGTTGGTATGCTGTGTCACGTGACTGTCTTGTGACTGCTGGATGGGTGGAGCTTCGTATATGGACTGTTAGTACTACTAGACTAAGACTAGTACCAGGTACTTGCTAAGCTACTGAAGATGACCAGCAAGAACCCACCATCAAATATTCCATGAATAAGACAGCTCTAGAACTATCAAGAGAGAAGTCTGGATGCAAGAAGAGGGCTACAGTAGCTGATTGTACTACGGACTAACAGGTGTGTTCATTATGTACAGTTATTATTGTGAGTGGATACAGATTAAACGAGTACTTTTGGAGCTAAAAGGAACCTTCGAATCGCTAAGATTAGCTAAGTTTACCGTAGTTTCCATGACAGTTCACTCTAGTTTTTGAAATGGTTATGGAACAATGGCCTTAGAGTAACAGACCAGCTACATAACCAACGGAGAAGTCGAGTTCTGTACTCCGACTATAGCCGGTTGCTACTCTAATTAACGCGCACGAGTGCATGCGATGTCATGCAATTTCTCGTGATGTCACCCATCAAATATATATGGAAAGCAGTTCTCAAGCACGAATTGTTCCCAGCTCGAAACCCTGAGGTCTTTGCCAGCTCTTTTAGTCCACAGCTGTAATATACCTTCATCAATACCTTGTCGTCAGTTTGAGGATATGCCAGTCACCTGGGAAAACCAAGACTCTTGGTTTTCCCAGGTGACATGAGCTCGATGCTGGTTTGACTTTCGCTGTAAAAAATTCCCATAGTGGTTTCACTGTATTCTGAGAATATTGTGGACAGTTTTGAAGCATACATTCTGCCTGGGATTCATTGAGTGTAATATAGGCTCTGTTTTGGTGTGGCATTTGTGGGTATCTGTAGTTGCTTGGACTGTACGAATTGTGCTTCTATATTGTTGTCCAACATTTTGTGTGTCCTCGTTTAGGACCAATTTTCCAAAGATGATACCGATGATCTAGATGAAAATAAAGTGCACTGTCGCTTTGTGCAATAATCGTAGGTTGGACTACAGACAGGTTGATGCCCAGCATCATTTGTTGACTGTGATGTCATGTCAGTCCTCCATTTTCTCTTTCATCCATTTGGGTTGAACTAGCTGATAGTGGTCTATGGCAGCTTGATCTCCACAGTAAACTGCAGCATGACTTTCCAATGCATCAAGTGAGTTGTTCTCCGTTCTGCACTGACAATAGCTCATCTTCACTTAAGAGGCTTTTGTGGATCTATGAACAGTATGCAAAACACCACCTGTTCTGAAAATTTTCACCATTTTCAAATTACTGAATCTCTTCAATCAAATGCCGCGGATATTTTTTTCCTGCTGGTTTTTTGCAGTTACTATTCGAGGTTGGCATTTATTTCATTGGAAAGCCCACTGACATCAATGACAGCTGGATAAGGTACGTACAAGCGATACGGTGACGACTGTTACAGTCGATTTCAGTTGCGTTTGAACATCCCGTTGATTCCGTTCCGTTTCCGTGACATGGACTATGATATTGGGCGGGAAATACAAGTGTCTCAGTAAGCAGTTAGAAGGATGTCTGCAGAGCCAGGACGAAAGGCCCCCTACTCTCATGATATCCGCTGGCGGATAGTGTGGCAAAGAGTTGGCATGCAACTGTCCTTCCGCGCTATTGCTACCAATTTAAGTATTTCTGTTGGTACAGTGTACAATATCTGCAAGCTCTTTGAGGCTACTGGAGAAGTGGACTCTACAACACCATCTAGAGAAGAAACAAGGTCTCTCAATGGTCATGAAGAGCTAATTGTCATTGGACTGCTCTTTGACAACCCAAGCCTGTACCTCAGTGAGATCTGTCAGAAAGTCATTGACATTATTGGTATTGAAGTGTCTGTATCTACTGCCTGCCGGATTATTCACAGGCATGGGTTGACAAGAAAGAAAGTGCAGCAGGTCGCTCTGCAAAGGTCAGTGGAGTTTCGTGGAAAATTTTTAGCTGAAGTACAGTTATACAACAAAGAACAGTTGGTATGGATAGATGAAACCGGCTGTGACAGAAGGGACCAAGTACGAAAATTCGGCTATGCATTAAAGGGAGAGCGGCCAGTGTATCACCGTCTACTTCACCGAGGGCAGCGTATCTCTGCAATTGCTGCACTGGCATCTAGTGGTTTGGTAGCATTGGACCTTACTAAAGGAACAGTAGATGGTGAAAAATTCATGGACTTCATACGGGGATCATTAATACCAGAAATGCTACCATTTGATGGGCAGAATGCCAAGTCGATTGCAATTCTAGATAACTGTTCCATACATCACGTAGAACTTGCAGTAGATTTGTTCAGGGAAGCTGGGATTTTGGTTCTTTTTTTACCACCCTACAGCCCAGATCTGAATCCAGCAGAAGAGATGTTCAGTTACATTAAGTACTATCTGAAGGATCATGATGAGATTCTTCAAATAATGGACGATCCTATACCCCTCCTTAAAAGTGCTTTTGAAAGTGTTACCCATGAAAAATGTTTAGGCTGGATCATGCACAGTGGTTACAATGATTGATTTTTTTTGTATGCATGAATTCCAGTATTGCCTGCATAATTATTACTCACTGCATTGTACTGACATAAATATGAATAAAATGCTTATCAAGCCAACATCAAGTGTAAAATGTTTATCAGAAGGTTGAGGATAATCAATTGCCTAGTACTTGGATACATAGGCGAGTCAAATTTAGTATTCCAAACCTGTAAATGGTAGTTTCTTGATACTTTAAAGCTGTTTAATGTCAGATAAAATAGTCTGCTGTAGTTCATCGTATTGTTGCTGGTTGATAGCACCACTGTCCAGGAGCTTATGCCACTTGTCAAGTTGCTCAATAAGTTCACTGCGCAAATTCACTTTTCGGCAGGGAGAAATGGCTGTTGTTGCACGCTTCTTGCTCTCTGGTGTACCTCCTGCAGCGCTTGGACGGCTGTCTGCTGAGCGTTTATGTCCACGAAAGAATGGTTTATCTGGTGGATCTTCCAGAGAACTATGCTTCCCCATTTGGACAAGATGGGCCCAGGTTCGCAGCTGCTCAGCTGTGAACTTTCCCTTGTGTTTCTCTCGTAGTTGGTCATAGACTTCATCCACCTTCTCTATATTTTCCAAATGTGAGCTATATTTTGAGCTACGTCCACCACCTGCTGCAACAGGCGATTTCGATCTTATTCCCTTCTTTGGAGCAGCTACTTCTTTGGATCGGGTATAGCACCATAAGTTAATCTTCTTTTTTCCTCGATGCTTGGCATACATTTCTTTAACATCTGTATCGGTGTGGAGCCAAAACTTTCTTCCCTTAATGCCGTGCCCAGGTTCAATGTACCCTATTTCTACATCATGCAAGTTAGGCATTTCAACTGCACCAGTAGGTATGTTTTTCTCCATGAAATCTTTCAGGTCTGCAAAAGACCTACACTGTCGCCGACCATGAATACTGAAACTTTTGAAATCACTCATTTTTATAGGGTTAATCACCTTCAAAGAATATTCAAATGGTGCATGGCCTGATGGTACAGGGGAGCATGAATCTTCCACAACTGTGACACAGGAATCTCCCAACGGATCTTGTAGCCTGGAGTCTTCAAGTGTAATAGCATCAGCAAGACAACTGCCCTGAGATGGCTCCTCATCCTGGAGATAAGAAATGACATTGCACCACTCAATTGTCAGATGTAATTATCCGAAGGTCAACCCACTCAACCACACAATTTGGTCTGGCCATTCCTTATCGATGGTCTGGCTAGCGAAACTAGTATGCCTGGTCAATAACTATGACTATTCGTGGCCTACCTCTCTAAAAGACCACATTCTACCGGAGTAGTCGGTGGCCGGATCTGGGGTTGGGGCGCAGGCGGTACGGGTAGCTTTGTTAGAGTCCTCAGTGGAAGGGCCACCACAAGCATAGTAATTGTATTTGTAGATATTCCAGTTCTCCATGGCAGTCTACAATCTGCTCAGCCGGTTTCCACTTCTAATTTACTGCCAGGTTTGTGGCGCCACGGAAACGGAACAGAATCTGGAAGATACGGAACGGAATCAACGAGATGTTCAAACGCGACTGAAATCGACTGTAAACACTATCAGTTGCTTTCCCTAATTTTAAATCAGGTTTGCACCAAAATGAATGCACATTTCAAAATTCACAGCTTGCCTATGGGAGGGGCTCATCACAATAGTGTCTGTTCCACACACAGACACTATTGCGTGTTCTAGTTAAAGCCCAGCTCAGCGCTCGAAGCACCTAGCCATGGTTACCAACTAGGCTACGCATAAGGCCACGAGACATGGGACTACTCAACAAATACAGTTTTGGCCACTGAAGGAGTTCTGACAGCCGGGCAAATTTAACGCCCAAAGGAGTAATATTTTACTCCCGTATGGAATTATGATAAGTACTAAAAGGAGTAAACTGGTTACTCTTATGTGAAGTTAGTGTAACTAGTAAAGTAGTTTCATTTAATGTAATTCATAGGGTTTAGCCTTTAAATGCACAAAATAAAGAACTGTGTGCACAGTGTAATGTAAAAACAACACTGGAGACAAGAAGGTGATATACAAAAGTTAGCCAGACAAAGAACACAGAGAAGAAACAGATGGTGGAATCTTTTGATTGTCCTTTAGTCCCAAGACAAAATGCTGAAAAAAGATAAGCACAGCAAGAGCCCTACATAGTTGCTACAGAGACAGACGAGACCATGCAGTACCACGTATACATAAGAATCTGACTGCCTTCTTTCAGCACACACTCTGGGTGATCCGTTAGAGGATCTCATCTGCATTTATTTTGTATTGGACACTGCATATCGTAAATCAGTTTATGCATCTTTCCACCAACATGTCAACTATAGGAAGGAGAACTTACGGTTGTACTGATTTGCTCGTTATGTTTCATTTTAGATTGTTGCTTGGTTAGTTGAAAGTGTTTGTACTGTAAGCTTGGTATTGCCTGCAAATGAGGACAAAGTCACACATAACATGTCTTATTTATAGATCATTTGCATGTTTATTTTTAAGTTGATTTCTTAATTTGTTTGCATGGTTTTTATATTGTGAGTTATTTTGTTTTCAATGATCTTTGTCAGCCTTTGTTTGTCTTTGAAAGGCTTGAGGCTTCTGTGGCAATTTTACCCTAAATCCTTTTGGAAAAGAGTGTTGGTTAGCCTGTAGGGTTAGAACTGAGGCTTTCCAAACTCTGGGTGGGGCTTACTGAGTCTTGCGTGTGGGAACTAGTGTGCGTGTTGGTGGATCCATGGGTGGATGCTGTGGGTTCCCCATTTGTCAGGCTGACAGGCTCTTGCACTGTACCTGAATTGTCAGAAGTTGGGGTGTCAGGTGGGGGAGTGCCAACACTGCTATGCACATCGTAGCTACCGTTTGTTGAGGCAAGGCTCGCATAATTGTGTAAATTATGTCCTGTCCTAATGCGTGGGGATCGTTGAAGGAGAGGGGGGGTGATGGCCACTTGTTCTTGATTATGCTGGGGGTGGGGCTGAATAGTTCAATGGATCCAGATAGGGATTCTTCATGCTGGGGGCTAGTGTTTATGGAAAGAGGTTGGACTGTTAGTGGGGTACTGTGGCTTTGATCGTAATGAGTTAGCTGTTGTATGGCGAAGATTTGACCTCTTTGGCGAGTACTTTTCATTTATACAGCTTTCTTTTAGACCAGATGCTTGCTGTACTGTCAACTATGTGAGCCAATCGAAAAGGAGAATTTGATTACAAAGTATATGCTTGCAACGGATGTTATGTGCAGATTCTAAAACCAATGAAATAAGCTTTACATCTTGAAGCCATTACTGATGGATGGCTGCGATACCAGAATTGCAGATCCAAAAATGTTTCGGTTCCCTGTTTAACATTTTCACTTGTTTGGTGGCCATATATATATGTTGGGTTATCAAGATCAACTTGTTGACGCAAAGAAAGCAGGCATAGATGGCTGTTGGAGGGCTTGGTGAGTACAACCTGAGTTTGGCATACCAAAACCTGGGTTGTGGAGACAAAGCGTTGGTTGCTGAAAACTGAAGCTCAACGAAAGAGAGCTATAGCGAAGTTCATGACTGCGAAGCTAGTAGAATCTGTTGAATCACACGAGGCAGCGTTGACAGCGCCTTGTAGTCCACAAGATGGGGGGTCGTGTTGCAGGGAATGTCCGCTTCCTTTCAAAGACAATCCACTACATTCTACATCTCTTCCACAGTACACTCAGGACTCCATGTGGAAAATGGTACAAGCGTATCCAGATGACGGTCCACACAAATGTAACTTAACTAAAATGTATGATGGGTCATATGCATGTGTAATATTGGGGGACGTATAAGTCAGTGGTAAAATTGTTCAGAAATGATCAGATTTTCCAAAGGGTATGAATTTCATTATAGACACTTGCTCAGACATATATACCAATTAATGTTATTTAATTGAAGTTAACGGTGGGAGGGTCAGAGCAGCTATGTAACGCATACGCCATAACGCATGCACAGAAGGCTTGCGTAAGAGGTCTTGCCGACATTGGCGGCAAGCTGGGGCAATCCATACTCACTGCTGTCACCACTGGGGTTGGGGGTGCTTGAGGGTGGGGCGGAGGTCCCGGACAGTCCTGCCTGGGAGCTCGGGGGGCCTTGACTGCTCTTTTGCTGCTCTCGCTCACTGCAGGACTAGTTTTGGCGCTCAGCCACAACCCTGAGTAACTAGAAGTAAACAACCCGTTTAGTCAGCAACTTTAATGATAGGCTCAGCTGTCAGCACAACTCGCCAACAGCAGTAATAAGCGGCAGCAAGGCTAGCCAGCAGCATGCACGATTGGCAGCATGACTAATCGGCACTAATAATTGGCAGCATGACTAATTGGCATTAAGAATTGGCAGCATGACCGTTTGGCGCTAAAAATTGGCAGCATGAAGAATTGGCACTAGTAATTGACAGCAACCAGCAGGACATAATTAGGATTGACAACATGACTAATTGGCACTAATAATCAGCGGCACTGCTAGCCACCAGCATATAGGATTGGCATCGTGGCTAATTGGCGCTAATAACTGGCAGCACAACTAATTGGCACTGATAATCGGCAACAGCCAGCAGGACATAATCATGCTTGGCAGTATGGCTAATCAGCCCTAATAATCGGCAGCATGACTAGCCAGCAGCAAATGATCGGCAACATGACTAATCTGCACTAATAAGCTAGTTGCACAGTTAATAATTGGCAGCAGGACAAATCAGCAACCGGCAGCATGGCTAGCCAGCAGCACATATGATTGGCAACACGGCTAACTGGCACTAATAACTGGCAGCACGACTAGCCAGCAGTGCAAGTGATTGGTGCCATAACCAATTGGCAATAAGAATCGGTAGCAACTAGTGGGACATAATTATAATTGGCAGTATGACTACTCAGCATCAATAATCGGCAGTCTGGCTAGCCAGCAGCACATATGGCTGGCGACATGGCTAACTGTCACTAATAAGTGGCAGCAGACTAGCCAGCAGCACAAATGTTGGAAAATTGACTAATTGGCACAAATAATAGGCAGCAGGGCTAGCCCAGCAGCACATACGATTGGCAACATGACGAATCGGCACTAATAACGGGGATGCATGACGAATCAGCTGTAAGAATTGGCAGGACTAAGTGGCATGACTGGCTGGCAGAACAGCTACCCACAACAAGTACTAGCATCTAGGATCAGGACAGTAATAGCCAGCACAGCTGATCAGAATCCCACATGCAGCACCACTAGTATCTGCTGTGGTGACAACTGAGCTGCAATTTCCAATCTTCATAACCCCCCACCCCTCCTATTTCCCTTCTCCCCTGTAGGGATTCCAACAATGGGAATCATACCACCAACTACCTCAACCACAACGCGTGGCTAAGACCACGGTTAGATTGAGTGGGATGAGAGGGGGAGGGGTTAGGTTCCTGCTAAAGATTCTAAGAAAACTACTTGAAACAAAACTTTATCTAACAACCATAACACCTTAGGCACACCCTAGACCTAAACAGCATAACATTAAGCACCAGGCTAGCCCTTCTCACTGTGCATGTAGGAATATCTCTCCATAATAATTCCTTGTCCCCGCCCCATTCCCATTTTCCAAAGTTAACCATAGGATAGCCCCTCAGTTTGAGATAATTGAGCCGGACGCTGAGGTGGTGGATAGTGAGAGTATCCACTCAGGCAATGTGCTTGTACAGTCAACCCACCCAGGCCCGCGACCCCGTCCGCAGGGGATCTCCACTTAGCTACCACAGTGTATTCAGTTGCGAGAGGAAGGACAGCTGTAGTCAAAAGACACCATCTTTATCCATCTCCACACATATACACGTGTATAAAGTATAAAGCCCTTATCCTAACACAGCCCCTGACCCAGCCCATAGACAAACCTACAGCATGCACATAGAGTGGTTCCCAGTATCTGAGCTTACTGTTGCAACTTAGTCACAAGTGAGCCTTCCAAAACTCAAAAACATCTTTACAACCAGTAATGTCTTATAATGTAACACAACTTGCTGTGAGTGAGCCTCACAGCAGTAAGTCAAGTATGAGAGAGGCTCACACTCGTAATGTTAATTTGAGTTAGCCTCAGACCCATACCGTAACTGTGAGTGAGCCTCACAGCAGTAACGATCCAAAGGAACTTCAATGTCACCAGCTACTCATACGCAATGTGAAGAACCCTCGGCTTTGTCCTTCAATTGCATGACTTACTACTGTGAGGCTCACTCAGAGTTACCACTGGGGAGGTGGTGCAGGCCTGTTTATGTGGTAGGAAACATCGAGAAAGCTGTTTTAACCACCGTGGACTACCTGTGAAGGTCATGGGGGCCTGTATAGGTGGCATGAAAGATCGTGAAAGCTGTTTTCACCAATGGGGAGGTGCTGTGGATCTCGTGCAGTCAAGTGTGAGAGAACCTCACACTCGTTAATTTGAGTGAGCGTTAGACCCATACCGTAACTGTGAGTGAGCCTCACAGTAGTATCTCTTAGTAACGGTGTACTAGTAACAGCATCTTTACGCTAGTTATGGCGTGTGCTTTGCTATAGTAACAGTATGCCTAGGGGTATAGTCCGTTCCGTAAGGCTGAGCTATGGCTAGGGTTGGGCTGGGTCTTGTTCGGTGTTATCTGTGAGGCTCTCTCACACTTGACTCTTGCATGCTGATTAGTCTGAGCTGCAAGAATTCCACGTTCTGCCAGGTACTCCTTCATACATAACCTGCCCGCCATTTGCTTTGGTTAAGCCACACCTCCTAGCCAGTTGTGACTATCCACACGCTACTTGTTCTATCATCTATATACTATCTAATCGTGTCAGAGACAGTTGAAACGTACCTTCGTACTTTGGAGAAGCTTAGTTTATTGTATTTCCACATGGAAATTATGACTTTTGAGGACACACCTAATTGGAGGGAAGAACTACGAACACTGGCTTGTAAGGAAGGACAATCAGCATCCAAGAAAACTAGAGATACCTTTTTTGAGTGGGTTTGGCGTAAAATGTTTTGAATGTTGCTGGGTGACACTCACAAAAGTGTGCGCTAGCCCAGCAGATTTCACTTGGTTCACCAGACGGTTTCTCCTCGTCAGAGAGTGGGGTCTGGGGACAAGACTAATTCTGGTGATGGTCGGTTAGAACTAAGCCCACCAAATATATTTGCTGGATTTAAGTTGGACTTGAGTTCAGAAGTGTGAGCAAGTTGCAGCTTCATGAAGGGGTATTTCTGAACTGTTAAAGGAATACCAAAACCCAATTCTAGATGCCGTGGTTCACCTAGCATAGCATAAGTCCTTATATGGAAGGTTTTATTTGAAAGCAGAAGTTGGAAGGACTGGGGATAAAATTCCCTTTTTTTTTTTTTGCCAGAAATTTTTCTCACTGTAACTCGTGAACCATGCACTCAAAATGAATGTGGTTTTCACCAAACAAAGCACACATCTTTTCTCAGACAGAAAATGCATTTAGCATAGACAGTGGGCATGCAGATCTAACGCTATACAACAGGACTTGGAGGAGGGTGGATGGAGTCCTACAACGACTGGCTTGCTGGGTTCTGGACTACTGTTTATTCAGCAGAAAAGTATAAAGTAGTTGTAGTTCAAACTTTGCTGTAGATGTCTCAGGGCAACAAATTTTAAATACACAACATTTCGACCTGTACGGTCTTCTTCAGGTGTATAAAATGATGGCATACACGCATATTTTTATAGGTGGCTACCAGAATACATCATACATGTCTAGTATGGGTTTCTTCAGGTGCCTCATAGTCCACCAAAACTGGACCTCAACGTGTCCTGGGCCCTCATCAGAAGCCCATCCACCCTAATACATTCAATGCTACAACATGTCAGCAACAAAAACGACTGGTGAGATGTGTGCTGGGATTGTGAACGGCGATAGGTGCTCAGAGTATCTAGGCGAAACCGGCAGCATCATCACGATTGATGTTTAAAATTCTTCCAGTGGTTGTCGGGTGTACTATCGCTTATACCATCACTGGACCAACCTTCCACAGCAATTCCCATGGAATCCAGAACGGCTTTCTTGCCATAACCCTCAACATGGGGATCATTGAGCTACCTGAGATTAAGGATTACTGGAAGACGAGTTGGAGTTCAGAGGTACCATTCTTCACCTCAGTTATGCGCCAAGATTGATTCGAGCAAATCTTTGGGTTCTGCACACAAGTAATGTGGAAGAGGGGCAACAGGAGAGGATTGACAAGGTGAAGTCGCTGATTGACATCCTCATCCCAAATTTTCAGTCTTGTTACAAGCCATCACAGGATATTGCAGTAGACGAGACAATGGTGGGCTTCAGAATACTGAACTGACTCGTCTTCAATTTGTATTGTATGGATAAAGTGGCCCATAGGCGAATGGGATCAGGAAGCTCAGCACGATTCCGCATTGATGTCCCAGTGAATGATGTAGTAGCCATGGTGAAGGCTTTGTTCCCGTACTTCACGGGCTTATTTGGCATGTACTGTTTGGCACCAAAATGTCCTTGAAGGAATCTTGTTTCCTACCGTTTCCTTGGACCATGAAAGGTTATATTTCCTGGTGTTCAGAAACTTAGGAATGTGTAACATTCATACTACATGAAACCCCTCTGCATGTTGATATTTCCAAAGGATTCCTTTGTCAGGAATGTTTATCTTCACTAACATTTCCTGTGTTGGAATTTCCAACACAACTTGACATTTCTTCAACATAGGAATGAGAAAATGGCACTTTCGCTACCTCGCACTCATTTAGCTTAGCCTCGTTCCCAAGCACGGAAGGAGAAAGAGCGCTTGGTACACACTGTTTGCATTTGCACGTATTTATAGCAAAAACCACGTGGTAGAATTAGGGGCGTGTACTAATATCACGATCAACGGTTCACGTGAATAGCATAGCAAGCAATCGAACAGTTAAGTTTGCCTAGACATTTTGCCAAGAGATATGGACTTCGCAAGTACCAAGTCGCTAAAGAAGGATGTGTAGAAGTAAGTGGAAGGCGTTATGTGTGTACGTCAACTGAGGAAGCAGCAGGATGAGGGCAAGCGCATGGAAGTCGGCGACAGAGAATGTCTTCAGGAATGGTAGCATTGTACTGCGTCTCAGGAAACTGGAGACTAATGTCGTTCTGGTCCTCAGAATGGACGTGTGTATGTGTGTGTGGGGGGGGGGGGGTAAGTGTGTGGAGGTGAGGTAGCATATTTTGTGGATCATAAATACTAAGTGGACAGGGCATTTCAAGATACTCATCAGTAAGCACTTGTCTCTGGCACAGACTGATTTGAGATACATTGGTGGTTAGTTCTTCAAGAATACTGAACTGCATCAGATGTTCTTCAATGGTGTGACGCGCAATATATGCAAATACTTAAGCAAAAGCCGTATAACTTTACCACACACTAAAAGCTTATTAGAGGCCCAGGCCTTCCTCTTTGAGTGCCTTTGTGATCAGCAAGACTCATATAGTTGCCCAAAAGCCACACGGAAGACAGCTAAATGCAAAAGTGTGCGGTAGCAAAAGTGCCATTTTTTGTATTGTTCTTTCTTTGTTCACACCACTTGTCAAACGACGATAACTCGAAAACGACTCAGGGAAAAGGGCACGTCTTCATGTTGGAAGATGAGATTTCCTGTCCATCTGTGAGCTAACCACATGCTTGGAACCACTGTTAAGCTATCAAATTTATGCTGATGATAGCATAAAAGCAATGGTGATGTGGCTCATGGAGGAGGCCTTTGACTAGCGTAGACATTTCGAGCATGTCATTTGTGCACTTCTAATGTGACCAATTGTTTTTCGGGGTCATCCCTACATATGGCGTACTATCGTATGCCATGCTCTTTATTAAACTGCAGTGTGAAAAAGATGTAGGGATGGGGCATTGCCTTTATGTTGTGGCATTATCGAGTGCTTCCATAAGCAACGGGACCGTCAACTTTGCTAGTCATATAACCCACCTAGATACGAGGTATACTTGATGGTTAAAACACCAGCTGGTACTTGTCAGCTAGTGTTCTAGTGGCAACTCTGCTCACTGTCATTAGAGAGAAAGCATGTGAGGTCTTCTGTACGTTTATGGATTGGGCCCGGCAGGTGACATCAGCTAAGCCTGTGTTTTCAGGAACTGTCAAGTGCAGGGGCTTTGTAAGTTGGGAAGCAGATTGGTTTCACAAAGTTTGGTATGGAGAGTGGTACGACTTCATCAGATTCTAGTTGGCAATGTTACACATTATCAGCTGGCAATGTTCCAACATTGTGTTAAAAATAAATATTTTGATTTGTTCAGCCAACAAAAACTAAGCTCACGAATAATTTTCGACAGTGATTTATGAAAACACCGTAAATTTGCGGTTAAAAAATAACGTGCGGTGTGCACACTAGGGAAGAGGCAGCACTTGCTAGATGATGTGCCTCCTCGTTATTTTTGCCTACAAAGAAGTGCAGCGTGGTACGTGGGAAGCACTTCCTTTGAAAGATGGAATTTGACGCTAAATCTTCTTCATTGAACACAGGGAGCAAGTGTTGCTCCATATTATAGTTTAGGTAGGAGTAATTCTTTTAAATAACTTGAAGTCGGCCGATTTGTTGGGACTGTGGCTGTCCCTGTCCCTGTCCCTCTCCTTGTCCTTGTCCCTGTCCTTGTCCCTGTCCTTGTCCCTGTTCCTGTCCCTGTGCCTGTGCCTAAGCTTAGTCTTTGGGAGCCCTTGGCTCTTTGACGATTACCAGCAAAGCGGTGACAATTTTATTTTTCCTGAACTCCTCAAGTCGTTGGATGAGGATGAAGAGTGAAGTGAGAGGAAGGTATAACAGAACAACCTCTGAGAATTGTATAGCCTTTTGTTTCCATCGCCGTTCTTGAAGGGGACATAGGTTCAAAGGATGGGTAGACAGCATGTGAGTAGAGGAGGCAGACCAATGCTTCATGAGCATCTTGGGAGGAGCTGTCTAAAATTGAAATTATCCAAAATATCAAATGATTTGGAAGACCTGTCAAGTGAATACACAGTCTATCATGTTCACTCTGGGACAGATTCCCATCAGCTTTAGCACAAATAATATTTAAGGTAGGACAACCTTGAATCACAGATCTCCGAGTAATGTGGACGGATGGATGGGTAATGTCAGTGTACCAAACTGCTTTCTCTACCTGACAATGCCAAAAAACTCAATTTTTAGTCCCTCAGCTAAAATAAACTCTCTCCAAGGCTCCACCCCTAGTCTGACCACATCATCAACACACACACAAAACAAGTAAAAACTTTACGTCTAGATTTGTCCTGGGACCACTTCAATTCCAGTCTACAGGGGAAACACACATTTGACCTCAAAAAGTCATTTTGGCTGTGCTGGCTTTGAAGAAAAATTCGACACACCTCCAACCAAAACTGAGCCCAGTTTCAGAAAGCTCAACTCACCCCCTATTTAAAAGTGTTGGAGGATTTTTTCAAAGTTCCACCCAGCCACATGAAAGTGCCGCCAGACCACTACAAAGGGCCACACGCCACATCAAAGGGACACGCCCCCTTGTTGATTCCGGTTGCCGCCATGGGAAAGTATAAACAAGCCAATGAAGTTCAATCGCGCCATTATGGTCACCCGACCTATCCCCAGCAGGGTGCATTACATTACAGTGCCCCAGGCTAGTTCAGTGTTATGCACTTTGTTTACATAGGAACAAGATGGTGCAGTGGTAGGAATTCTATCACATAAAGATCATGCTGAATCAATGCCAGTTCCCATCGTCTACACAAGTATATACAGATGTTTAACAAGACGAAGAATTATAAGGGTCATTTGGTCTCAAGAAACCTTTGATTTTTGAAGACGGTTCTTTGCATCTGTTACAGCAACTGATTGTTACAATTGGTATGAGCACAGTGGATATATCAGATACTAACTGTACATAACATGGGAGTAACACATGCACTTACCAACTAGTCTTGTGCTGGATCTTGTACCATGTTGGCTCACACACACTACTGGATTATTCTCATGCATTTTTTTGCTCATGCCAGGAGCATTTTTACAAATAGGCCAGTTGCATGTAAGGCCTTAGGAATTCATTACTTACTAATTGAACGTGACGTCACGTTTGGGGTCCTTGGTGGCCCGCAGAAATGTATTGGCATGTATGGGAAAATCGCGATGCCAACGTTTAAACTTCGCGCCACTCCACAACTATACAGTATATGCTATTTAAGCGAGTCTAGCGTAAAACTAGAGACCCCGGCGAACACGCGGAATTTTGAATCAGGCGAATTGATCGTCGCGTTTGTTCAAGGCATTTTCCTTGTGGGGATGTAAAGCATGCCCCAACTATGACAGTAGGAGACTCCAATCATTGAGTTAGTACTATCAACACTCAGGCTGACAGCTTGTGACCATCAGATGTCAGGGGTACATGTTGAAGACCTACTCATTGACCTATACTATTGGTTTGATAGAAGTACGAAGAGGGAGTACTAGCAGAGTACATGGACTTTCGCAATCAAGATGCTTCTATTCCAGTGTTTACTAATTTCAACAGGTTGCTACAGTCAGATGAGCCTGCAATTCATGTAGTTCATGACTCAGTCATGAAACTTGCTAAAACTCTGGCAAATCGTATAATTAAAGCTGTGTAGTCAAACAAACGGATATAACAGAGATAGACTTGGATGACTCAGAGATTTACTCACCAAGACAGTCAATACACATTGGTCATATCAAGAAGTTTAGCCCAAAAACGGACATTCAATCCGGTTAAATCATCAAAGGATGTAATAATTTTCACTTGTTGTCACAAGTTGTCACAAGTTGACCATCAAAGAAGGTGTGACTAACACCTGCCAACTTTTCATGGGTTCAAAGCAATAAGCCTTCCATTTTTAATGCTAAAATGACGGACTTAAACAGCTGTGTAATTTGATGTAGTAGGGATGGTTTGTTAGTTCAAACCTTGTCTAATTCAACTCCAGGGTACCTTTTTTAAAGTAGTTTTGACAGTGATCTACATCTCAAGTTATGAATTTTGCCATACATTGTTCTATGAGGCTTCTGAGTTGATATAGCAGCAAAATGACGGACCTAAATCACCACGTAGCAGCACAAACTATACATGACTATGTGCATTTCAACATGTAGATTCCAGTTCCAGGGTACCTTTTTAGAATTGAGCACTCAAAATCATTTTATGGCCAAAAATATAAATATTTCTTTGATGTTTTAATGAGTTATAAGATTCTAATTGGTGAGAAAGTGGTGTATTAATTGGGCTAATGTCCGCTAACTTTCTGATATGGGTACGACAAAGTTTTTATTGCAGAAGCTGCGAAGCATTGAATTCTTTATTTGCTATGTGGCAGAACCAGTACAAGTTCAGCTACTTTCAGCAGGTGACAAAATCTCTTGGCAGCTGATTCAGGGATGACCATGTGTCCACCCTATAATGGAATAGATCATCCCTTAGATTGGATGGCACCCTTTCCAACCTACTTGCAATGAAGTTGCAATACCCCGCTATTACAACCACCCTGCTGGAAAAACTACACAAGAAACATGCATGTTTCATGCATGTCACAGCAAATTTCATGCGTGCTTCACCATGCATGTTTCATGCATGCCCCACATACAATGTACATGCATGTTTCATGTTCCATGCATGAAACATGCATGGAACATGTCAGAAATTGGGACGTTTTTCATGCATGTGACATGCATGAACCATGCATGCTACATGAATGGCATTCATGCCATGAATGAACCATGCAATGCCATGAATGTACCATGCATGAGCCATGCATGCATGGTCTGGCTGTTGAAAAAGCATTCTCCTGTGTTCAAGTTTCTTGTATAGAAGCCTGCATGTGAGCACAAGTTGAAAATTGTACTAGGTAGCCAGCAAATCCACAATAGCCACGAGGTAGCCAGCAAATCTAAAGCACTATGCAACAGTAGGTAGCCAGTAAATTCACTGTGCTAAAACAGTAGCTGGTTAGCTAGCTAGCCAGTGAATCCATAGCACTATACATGCTACATAAGCACTAGTTAGCCAGCAAATCGACAGCGCTACACAAAAGCAGCTAGCTAGCAAAATCATAGTGCTATGTATACACACTGTACTAGCTACCCTGTAGCCCAGCTAAATTTGACTTAGAACTAGAAAAAAAACTCATGCATGATACATGCATGGTTCTCCCTTCCATGCATGACACATGCATATACCTGAGGGTTATATATAGCTCCCTATACAGCCAGAGATATGGTGAGTCCAAGCTTTGCAGTTGCAGGTAGCTGCATGTAACTATAGACACTTGTACTTTAATGCTATACCTTCACTGAAAAGGAATCTTAGGCTACTTAGCTGTAGACAGTAGTGGAAGGGAGAGGCTCATGCATGTATCATGCATCTCATGCCATTTGTAATGCTTGTGCTCTGTTTTTTTTTTTAAATATTTTTGGAAATATAATTAATGTTTCTTAAATTAGATCTCCAGGTTTCAAGTATCAATCTCCAGGGTTTTTTCCTGTTGATTAGAAAATCCCCAGATTTTCAGGCAACCAAGGTTGGAAGGTCTGCAATGGTGGTCTATTATTCTAAATACAGCACACCCACAATTGGCTGACTTCAGATTTATATAGTTTACGCACAGCACTCCCTTGGTGTCCCCTCAGACACAGGCCCCCAAGCTGTCTGGAGGATGAACACTTTTGAACCATTTTGTTGATTATCACACAGGTGTGAATAGGTGTGAACGTCCTCATTTCTCCATAATTATGAATGACTTTTCCTATTCAATGACTCGTGCATTACATTCTTTGAATTGAGAATTTATCTTTTGAGGATCCCGGGATGTCAAAGGGATCCTTTGGACTGTCTGGACACCTGTAGGCAACACTGGACATCCCTCAAATATATGGGCTAACTCCTGGCCCACAGTATGAAGCTATAATTATACTTTCTACATGCATCCCTTGGACATCCCGGGGTCCTCCCTTGGTGTCCCCTCAGACACAGGACTCCATGCTGTCCGGATGATCCCTTGGACATCCCGGGATCCTCCCTTGGTAAACTGTGAGCCTTGGAGGGACATTCAGATACTACACCGCCATTTTGAGTAGCAAAAACAGCATTTTTAATATGCATTGAGTGCGGCCTTTTTGCCACTCAAAATGGCAGCAGTATCCAGATTTCCATCCACTTTCGTTTCAGAGTTTTGCTCATTTTTGACAGTTAAAGCGACGGTTTTATAGTACTTTGACTGTTGACCAATTGCTAGAAATTCATCTTGACTGTTGACCACACTTTGACTGTGGTTGCAGTTGTGATTGCAGAGCATATGGGAGTGACCCCCTCTCACAGTCCATTAGTCCAGAGTCCAGCCTGCCCCATTTACTTATACAGTACTTTCTTTACCTCATGTAGTGGAAGATGTGGAGGTTCCCATTCGTTTTGATGGTGACAGAAAACTGTACCATTTGGTGTGGACAGAGCTTCTAACTATGGATGAAGTTCCTTTCCAAAATTATGAAGATATTGAACTCGGAATGAGAGTTATGGCACCCTGGTGCATGGCAGAAGGCAGCATAAGCTATTCAGAAGCATCTGTTTGTGATTCTGCTGAATCAGGTTTGTGTAATGTGTGTGAATGTGTATAGCTAATCCACACATTATTAACCCTTTAATTGGGGTGAGCCTGAGCAAGCCCCACACTAGCATGACTGCATTGCGCACGTGTGTGTGCATGCTTGTTGGTTTGTTGGTTTGTTTGGACTGACCACTTACCGTAAATTTTAAATAAGCGCATTCAAATATTTCACGATGATTGTTCACACTGACGTGTACTTCAGCTAAGTCGTGAGAACGAGCGTGAAGGGCTACTGCCAGACTGCATGGCCGGTGTGAAAGAGGTCCTGCTAGACAAAAAGCTGCATGTCTTTGTGGGCATTCCGAATGCAATTTTCCACTCGCTCAGGCTCGCCCCATGATAATTCAGCATCCTTCTAGTTAAAGGGTTTAATAATTACAATATATATCCCTATGGGTCCTAAATGAATACAAAGATCATATCAACTTGCAGAACGATACTTATAGTCAATTTACCATGGAAACTGCCTATACACTTTTGATTCCAAATTACTGTGACGTTACGTCAACTGGATTGTGAATTCAAAAACACTCTAGTAAACAGCAAACTCCGAGACAGCCTACTCATGCTCCTTTCGAAAGAAACAATCTATACGCGCCAACTAGGGTTGCCCAATCATTGTCCATTTCGGTAGTAGATTGTTGGCACACAATGTGGAATGCAATATTTGATGATGTCAAGCGTTAAATTAGAAAAAAACAATGCACCAGCATTCTGGCGCACTTGAACGAAAATGGAATTGGAAGTTGACCGGACCCATTTTTCCGGTGGGTGCGAAAACGTGTGGTCTGGGAACGAGACTAGGTTGTATGTACCATAATCATGCATACGGAAGGTCTGGAAACGAGAATGCACAATGGCTGAATGCACATGTAAAGCATACTTTAAAATGCTTCTGGACTACCAACATTCTATTTTTGGTACACATTTTGCTGGTTTCAAAAAAAAAAATCGAACTTACATGCTCTTCCCCCCTCCTTTTTTCTCATGTGCTCATATGACTTCCTTCTATAAATGTTCTTACATGTACAAGCGTCTTACCTCAGACTTGTAGCAGTGGACGTGGCTCGCCACGTGCAACTTGCTGTGGCCTGACACGTTCCCCGTATAACGGACATGCAGCTGCACTGAATGGCTTCCTTGCAACGGTGCTTGCAGGTGTACTTCAAAAAGAGTGCACACCGCCGCTGCCGTCATGACTGTGTATAGATGTTAGAGAAGGAACCAGAAGGGACAGAGGGATAAGGCTGAATTATCCGTAGCGTCCAACTTCGTCTTTATAACCTGTGGCTACTCTGCGGCTACGCCAAATACATGCAGCAAGGAAATCTGTTGTTGTGATAGAGAACCAAGACAAGACTACTGATTAGTGAGTGAAGAGAAAAATATGCAAACGTTAGTAATCTTGAAGACTTTCTTTTAAGGTCTTCTCAAACTGGTATGCTGGAAGCACAACTCGCTTCTTGGTGTGACAGTCTGTCCACTAATGCTTCCCATTCAGAGCACTGGGCTGGAGAAATGTACTATGATTGGTGTTTGATGTCTTTCATCAGTTTCTCCAATCCCAATTCCTCAGGTATGGCTGAAACAAATCTTTGATGTTGTATGTTTCCTTGATCTCATGTACTTTGGGAGTTGGAGTGTAGCTTGCTTCAATTGCTGTAACCAGCTCTTGTGGAGTAACTGCATCATGTTTCTCCAAATATAGCGAGAAGCGTGAAAACATTTGGTCAACATCCTCATGTGTGTGTCCAACAGGCAAAAATGATAGTTTGATCTGCCAAATTTTGTAGAGAGATAGATCAATTTTGCAGTAATGGAAGTAACATGCTTGAAACATTTATGTACTCTTGTTGAAATTTTTCACTGTGCATGTGTATTCTCTCTTTTTCAGTTGAAAAAAGGGCCTCGATCACGTTGGGTTTGCAAATCACATACATCCCTCAGACCAGTTTTGGTTAGTTGTATATACATATTCTACCTATATGAGGAGATATACTCCGCTAGATTGATTACCCTCGGCTGCACCTCAGGTAACCATCTAGCAGAGTATGTCTGTGTGTAGAGTATGGGCACTATCTCCATATTAAGACAGTAAACTGTCACTCAATTTTGTGTAAATTATTCCTGTACAACATGTAAACTATTCTGGTACAATATGTAAACTGTTCTGTTACAATATGTAAGTTTTGTGCAAACTATTATTTACAATTTTTACATAATAGGAGTATATGACTCCTTATACTCCGCTGTTTGTCCAATGAAATATATGTAGAAAGTGATGTAATGGGTATAATGCTAGTTATAGTGTGTATGATCTATAGTTTCTACACTCTAAAATTAATATGTTAGACACCTCAAGCAGTGGGGATCTGCATGATTTTTGACCTCTTAGTAGTACCCTCACTAGTACTTCACTTAACGCTACTTATAAAAATTTGGAGGATATATTGTAGTCTCATTCCCAGTCCTCCACCACAGCTATTGTCACTTGCAGTACGAATAACGCGTTATTCATACTGCAAGCGACAATAGCTGTGGTGGATGGAGGACTGGGAACGAGGCTAGATATATTGAATTGAGCTAATTACCTTTCTGAACAACTTGTGTTTTACCAGATAGCTGAGCAGTGCCAGTATAAACTTGTTTTTGTTTTGTCCACTGCAGTTATCCATTTGGACGTACAGAACTGGTGGCATGTGACCCTTTTCCTTTGTGATGTTTTCAAGGCACTTCATGAGGACTGTAGCCGTCAGGCTAGAGTCCTCGGGAAACTGACCATAACCCATGTAAACATATGCTCCATGGCCATGTGTCAGTGCTCCCACAATGTGCACTTTCAGCTGTTGCTTGTGGCCTAAAGGAAAACAGAATTTGTATAGATAATAGCAGAGTTTACTGTGCTATTTGGGATTAATAACATGAGTAATGCCCTAAATAACATGAGGCGAAGCTGATTGCTATTAAGGGTTAGCAAAAAGCTGCTGTCATAAAACAACGTGGGCAATTACCCTAAGCCACTTACTGGTCTATGGACACTAAATGCGTGATTCTACTAGCTATACTATTTTTTTTGAAATGCCACGATTATTTACACATACTCATGCTTGAGTATAGAAATGGTTGCCAGTCCACTCTTTCTACTGACTTCTATAGAACAACAGCATGCAGTTGGATACTTGGTACCTTTGATTGGCTGATGAAATGTGGAATGCATGTTTTTGGTTGGTCCATCCCATCAACTATTATTGTGATGTAACCATCTGGGTTGTGGCGTGACTTGACACAATGGCTATAGTACTTCTCCCTCTCGAGTCTATTAGGAAAGAAGTGTCATAATGAGGACATTATCATATTGATTCACAGCAGCTAGCATATCATAGTATTATAACAGTCATGAAGACAATATATTGTTAGAAATACATAATATGTGAAAGTGTCATGATTATCTTTTTTTTTTCTTGTTTTTGCAATGGTAAATGTGAACACCTTTGGAATGATATGTTGACAGGTTGTCTCCCAGTGCTTGAAAAAGGTTGACTGTGACACGGCATACCCCGATCCCTTGTACTCCTCTGCATACTGATTGTATACAAAGGATTTGGTCATGCATGATGGAAGTAGGACCTTCTTAGCATTAGGGAGCTTGTCCCCATTTTCATTTGCATACACCTGCAACCACTGCATTGCCATTTCAGTAGCCACAATAAAGCGGGTGTGAAGTGGGCTATCGTCTCCCAAGTAGCCATTCAAAAATTGGCCCCTGATCTCATAGTACTTGCTCTTTGAAATGTTTGTTGCAAACAGCCATGCTCTAAGGCAGACAGGCTTGCCACAAACTGTGTGAGTGAACTGGCGGGTGTTGTGACTGTAGATGGCCGCAAAATGAGCAAGGAGCCATTTTCTCTGCTGCTTGTGGTTCATTGCCCAAACAGTATCCCTGGTAGTCACAATCTCACTTTCAGACAGGCCATGAACACAGGCATTTTTGCAGCAAATAGCAATAGCTGAATCTGCATGCCAATTAAGATAATCGCAAGATATGAAATGCAATTTCACTTGCACTATTATACTATAGGCTATGAGCACATACCCACAGGCTAGCACGACTCCATGAGTCAAAACATACCCAGTGAAGTATTGAAGCTCGTGGTTGTTTCAGTCTCCAGTCAAGAGAGCAGCCTGCAAGAGGCCAGTCAACAGAGAATACCCCCTAAAACAAATCAGTATTGGGGCATCAACAGTTCAACTCCACTAGCTTCTATACACTTCACATGTCACTTCAAAACTTCAGTTCGACGTCGTGCATGCAGCTGCGTGTGCATGCATACACACAGCATACAGTTTGTACTTCCCGCGCACCCTGGACGAAGTGCCTGACCAATCAGCTTCATTGGCTGGAAATAATAGCGCGCTAAACTGCGTCGCCGCAGCGAACGGGACAGCGGTACGTAGTGTAAGATTGCAGTTGTACCTGGAAAGATCGTTTGTTGTATACGGAGAACCAAGGATGACAAATGAAGCTGGAAAGTGGTGGTTCGAGAGGCACGAAACTAAAAATGAGATTTTCATTCGTTGGCATGAGGATTCCACTCGACGTTTTGGGCCAATTGACTTGCTGGCTCCCTCTGAGAACGTTGCCCAGAGATTGAAGGTGAAGTAAATTGGGTGGAAATACGTATGGCTTGCCGAGTGAATATGCATATATTGCATACGTCCATATACAGATGCATGCATGCGCCTGGTATTGGCCCCAACACGTCCTGTACAGTGGGTGACTTCGCATAGTATCTAGGCCTATTTTATAAGGGAGATGTGGTTCGTTGATTCATGCATACAGGTCATAGCTGATGAGGTGCTCGTCTTGTCTATTCTGAAGTTCGACTCCAGTGTAAACCAGTTGAGCGCCACTTTTGCCGGTGTCCACGATGGAGAGAGCTTCTGCAAGCGTTGGTTCGAACATCGATGCCGTGTCAAATCTCACAGCGAAGACGGTAAGTTAGTAATTTCAAGGTGCGGAGTAGATATACGGTTATATACTCAACATCGTGCATGCACCAATTTGATTCTGCGCAATGCATAAGTACAGCTGCATGAGCATTTAAGTCACTGACCATGCATATTATCTCAGATGCTACACTACTCACCAATTTAATTATAAGCTTTTACTTTTCCAACTTCCAGATATGTCTGATCCTGGCTCGCAAGACCTGTTTGACAGCTCAGCCACTGATCCGACAGTGATCAGACAAGCTAGTGGTGTGTTATAATTACTGCCTAAAATACTGCAGTCCAGTGTGAAAAAGGCTTTCACCCTGCACCTGGGTCATGTGACAGGGGACATGAAACGGCGTGAAAGTAATGAGACCCGTTACCGTGTACTGTCGATTATCGCTCGATCTGCAATTATGTGCGTGGGCTCATCGACAATCTGCCTACGCTCAATTATGTCCTCTCTACCCTTCTCTCTACCCCTACGTCACTCACGTGATAAATTATTCCAGGCCCTCTATAGTCTCACATGTGATTATTTATTTATGATGTTTACAAAATGTTATATACTGTAAATGTACAGGCAGTGTCAACACCCCACCTTCAACTGCAGCCAAAGCCAAGTCTGCAAAATGAAACAAAGGTCCATATTGTTAGAGCATTGTGGTCCTTATGTTCTTCAATTTCTACATTAAGTATACAAAACAATGCATGCATGACTATGAGCATTACCTAGACGCTTGCTCTCAATGATATTCCGGGCAGCGGGTTGGATGCTTTGAGCTCTTTGTACCAGCACCTGAAATTAGAGGCATGTGACAGCACTATCTTGAGATGACGGTAATATCATGAGAGTAGTGTTCCACTGCTCATACGTAAATCACTGAAGTGGCTTTCTATACATACATTGGTCCTCAATCCTGCCAATGGGAACAGCAATGTACATAAAAGGGCAACATAGCTCTGCATAAATAGTTCTGTTTAGACACTTGTACATTTTTGGATGCAATAATATTGCCAAAGAATTTAATTGTCCCTCAACCCTACATATTATAGTGAGATTCTTTAATACTTGCTTGTACCTTCGTTGCATTTTGCAGACTTGGCTTTGGCTGCAGTTAAAGGTGGGGTGTTGACACTGCCTGTACATTTACAGTATACCGTATAGTCGGTTATTTTGGCGGGCATTAAATTTGGCGAGAATTGGTCCAAAAACGTTATTGGCGAATTTATATTTGGCGAATGCACGTTCCCCGCGCAAGTATTACACATGACATCATCAAGAAGAGTGTGCGTTATTCAGATCATCAAGAAGAGTGTGCGTTATTCAGAACGTGTGAGCCAAGGTATTAAACTAGACTCGACTGCAAGCGTATTGGAAATGTTTCAGATTGAAAGCTGTGTTAGAGGCCATCACATCTATAATGGAGAAGAATTGACTTGCTCCAGTGAAATAGAAAACACCAAGGATCCGTTCGCTGTTGCTGTGAAGCGTAGAACAAACCTCAAAAGCACACGTGATTATATCAAGATCACATCGCGAGCAGGTAAAGATCATTAAGTAAAAACATTTGGCGGAATTAAATTTGGCGATTTAATAAGAAATTCGCCAAATGAAAATCCTCGCAAAAATTTCCAGCCATACGGTAATAACATTTTGTAAACATCATAAGGGAGACTTGGGTTTATTTCCAGACATGCTGGTCTGCAATATTGTTTACAATAAATAATCACATGCATACTTTTCCACACTGGACTGCAGGTGGCTACTTCCCTGCCTGGATTCTTTCGTTCTGTCACCATCACAGCCTGCAAGCATTGTGAAATAGTATAAAAATTGGGGAGGTAATTGCTTGTGTGCAACACCTAATAGCTATACTGTTCGCCTGAATTGTTAGTGCAATTTTACAACACACTGACTCAATATACTAGTAACTCAACCATAAATGCACATAGTATTATTTCTAATCATACCGTTTCTCACGTTGGTTTCAAAAGAGGAGCTTGGGAGTCTTCATCTATAGATATATCAGAGAGTCTGTAGACTCTCTATGTAGGGATGGCGCCGACGCGCAATATATGCATACTTAAGCAAAAGCCGTATAACTTTGCCACAAATACGTTAAAAGCTTATTTAAGCGCACAGACGCGTCCTATTTGAGTGCCTTTGTGATCAGCAAGACTCATCCACACGGAAGACAGCTAAACGCAAAAGTGTGCGCAGACACGTCCAAGTTTTAATTACATGGGTGGTAACATCCGGTTAGGGAGACATGGCGCTGGCGAGTTCATTGGAGAGTGTTACAAACATGTCTTTAGTTTTCGGATGTTCTGCCGATTGTTTTTTGACATAAGCGACTTTAACACGTAGTTGCAGTAGGTCATCAATGTTTCAGTCTGATGCCTCAAGTGTGCTGATCTGATGGTTAGGTGTTGCTCAGTGCTCTAACATCTTGCATAGCATCCACCTGTAGGCATGAGAATATTGTGTTCACTTCCTTACCAAAATGCTTGGATCAAACAATATACCTATCATTATGCAATGAATATTCAGTACAGGTGCATGACCATAACTAGCACCTGGTGTAATGAAGCATTGGTGTAGAAGAAAATTTTCTCTTGTCCATTCGTAAGGAATTTGTGATAAAAAGAAACAAACCTTAGCAGCTGGTAAAGTTATATTTTACCTGATGCAACACTCTTTGTGGGTCTTCAGTGACTGCCAGTATGTTTCTGTGTTTCAGTACCTCCTTGCAGGTTTCTGAATTTATATTAAGTATGTGGAAGAGGGTATGCCAGTTGGTGTTAGTAGGTATAGGAATATTTATTACTTGCACTGCCTGGCAGCAGAGGTATACCTTGACAGGAGTCAGTTGTAGTGTAAAACAGCAAGTAGCTGTTGCCCCCCACTGGCCTCTCATTAGTTGTCCAATTTGATGGGGGGAGCACAACACTACCACTGTCACTGCAGACTCAAAGCAGCTGGTGATTCTTGTTCTCACATAGCTCATCAGGCCCTCGCACTGAACAGAGGTGTCACTCTATGATTTTGCAAGTAAATGTAGGATCCATTCACAACTGACAGGATTAGACCCTGAAAAGGTTTCTATTGCATTCACAACAGGTTGTGCCTAAAAAGAAGACAACAGAAAATTCAGCAAGCAAGCACAAAGATGTAAGCATATAATGGCAGTATATTTTCTATTCTGTTCTTGGTCTATCACTCAAAACATGTAGTGGAATCGATCATTCAGTAATTAATTATTTGCATATAAATGGCCACAGATCATATCAGTAACAGATCAAAAACGGAAAAGAAAGAATGACACTGTAAGTCACCAGGCTATTATGTGAATCAACCATTGTTAACATGTCATGCGTTGCTACTCTAACCTACCACATCATTCTCATACCCTTTCTAGTATTCCTGGACTCTATAAACTTTTCCTCTTGCATAACATAAGCACTTAATACACTATTGTTTACCATATTACTCTGTTCAGCAAAGTGAAGGCACCTCAATGCACAAAAGGCATTGTATCCACGAGGACGTGAGTTACAGAGATATCGCACGATTAGTTGCAACATTGTAGTGTTATAAGCTGAGCGTTGCTTCAACATAATTATTGCAACAAATATCCATCGTTGTACCATGCAAGTGCAGCAGTGGGTAGATGAGAAAATACACAGCATCATGGGGGGAAAGAAAGAGAAAGTACAACCCAAAAGGGATCAGGTAATGGATAGTTGCTAATAACCGTATTTCATATATTTATTTTCATACTGTGATTCATCATCACTGTAGGTGCAGAGGTTTCAGAAAGGAGTAATGGTGGCTGTGCTGCCTGAGAAGTCTCAATAAGAGGATGAATCAAATCCATATAGCACACATTCAAATACTGTTGTTTTCTTGCAAGTACACCATGGATTGGCAAATGTACGAACTATGACCCCAAAAGTGATTCGAGCTTATGTTCTTTCAGGAGGGCTTTCAGTATCTGTATTGTGTTCTCTCTTAGGGTTTTGTTTCCTGTGAGCTCAACCCCCAAGAGATCACTGAAGAGAAGTGCAGCTTTGTTGGGTGGTACCTTCTGTCAGGGTACCATGGACCCTCATACGATCCCCTGTACCACTTCGTGTCAAACTCATAGAACAAAAACAACAGTTTAACATCACATTTTTTAGCTACTGTACTCTATATGATATCCTTACCACATCAGTAGGCTAGTAGCTAATTCCGGAATCACTGTGCCAGGAATCAAACTCATCAAAGGATACCACTTCCTGGTAACCGGTACTGGTATGTAGACTAGTACTGGAATAGGGCACATGCCAGTTTTTTGATGCAGCTGTTCAGTATGTCTGTATAACCTTGCAAACTGGAGAGTGGCAGACTAGATGGTCGTGACTGACTTGACCTGGTAAGTATAATTATGTGTACCGTGCTGACTATTCTCGGTTACAAGCCTAACCGTTTTGGAGCTCAAACTGGAATCAGTCTCGCGTGCCGGATTCTGGCCTAGTCTGTAGTCTGGACCTATTCCTCGCCCGGTCGGAAGGATATGGGGTCCAGACTAAAATAGGTCTGACTCGCGAAACTAAACTGTAATTGTATGATTCATCCACGTCACTTTGTGGCACTGACTCCATCCTTAGTCTCGCGGGGGCCAGAGTACACGAGACTACTCCATCCTATAGTCTCACAAGCCAGACGGCCTTATCCGACATGTCTCAATAGTGAGGAAAGGGTCTGGCTTGTGAGACTACTTCCATCCTGCTTTGTTGGCAAAGTGGAGTTGTGTGCCATTCATACTGATAGGTAATAATTGGTATACTAGTAGAAGGGCCTACATACCCGGCCTTACGTAGGTCAGCTATAAAGCCACTCCACAAATTATGTTCATGTTTCTGTCATCAATGACATCATTTCCTTGAGGTTCTAACCTAAATATTATTCTTATTCTGCAATTGGGCAGTAGTGTAATACTTTGAATTTTGCTGCAGCACAAGTTGACACAATGATATTCAGTGGTATTTCCAAGAGCGGACGCCATGGCAAACAATGATTACTTTAAGTCCCTTCTGAAAAGTGCGTACACAATTTATGCGTACAGTTGTGGTCCCAAACAATAGGGACGTGGCTGTCCGCAAATAATGATAATAACCTTCATTTTCAGCTGACCAGGAACACAAACTTTTGTTGGAGTGCCCTAAGATTCCTGCCCATGCACAAAATAACGGGAAACCATCAACACACAAACGGTGCATGGTCTTGTCTCCAACACTCATTCATTGTTATGTAATAATGGAGAGTCTATTACCCTCCCACAGGAGCAACTCCGGTGAACATGTTTAGACAACTGTGGGATATAACTACTTACACAGGTAAGCTCATCAGTATGTTACTCCTTTGATATTATACGCACTATATAAGTACAAAGCCTGAGGGCAATATCAGAGTATTCCAAATGGGCATGAGATTTATGCAGAACTGTAAAGTTTGTTGTGTAAACGATTTGGTTGCTATCTCAGTGAATTAACTTCTCTCTCTAATGTGTGGCATCTTAGGAAGAATACAACTATAGAAGATTCTATATACATAGAGCAGCATAGAATGAACAGAACTTTGTTATCATCGAAATTTCCTCGTGCGAATAGTTGATATAATTTAATTGAAATCATTCCCAATTATAACTTTGTCACCTTCCCCATGCGACAACTTATGTATATAGTTCTGGTAAATACAATTGCTTGTACTACGGAAAAGCGGGGAGAACCTGGTATCTTTTCTCACTTGAGCATGACATAATCGGTAAATGGTGAAAATTTGCAGAACAGCTGCGTTTCGCGTATTTTCTACCAACTACATGCTCAACGCTTGGTGTGTATGACAGTTGGCCCCTGCTAGCTGGATACGTGTGGTAAGTTACCTGGTACCTTGGCTCTTTTTGCTGTTCTGGGTCTAGTGCACCCACACACAATTAAACCCTTTCTACCATCCTTTCTATCCTGATGTCACGTGAGAAAAGATACCAGGCCGTCTCCTGCTTTTCCATACTACAAGTGACGGAGAGCTTGGCGGGGCCTAGGAACGAGGCTACATGCACACACACACACACACACAACACACACATGCACACACACACACTAAATGTTTTCGTGGTCATGCAGTGATCAGAAAGCGAACACCTGAAGACCAGTGTTTTAGAGCATATCCCAAAATTAACCCACTTTGACATAACTGTCCCTCCCATCTAACCTTTAACTACCCCACCCATTCAAGCCATAAGTAGCCCATCCAGTTGATCATGACTGCCCCACTTCCATGTTGTTTATAGCTTCACACTCACTTTGTGTGCGGAAATTTCCCTGCATAGGAGCAGTGATGTCCCAGCCGGTGTTGGTGCTCCCCCAGTAAACGCACAACTTCAACAAGGTTGTGATCGCGATTTCACCAGTTCATCACACAAAAGAGAAAAGAGGTACCAGTATTATCAGATAACATCGTGAATGTAATTTCACTAGTTGAGTGTCTCCCCTAAATTCTTGACAATTTATTAGGATAGCAAATGCGTTGTACGTACCCCATGGTAGCAACAATATTATAAACAAGGCAGTTTGTGATTGGGTCTGCACCAGCTATGTAGTTAACAGCTTCAGGTTAACGACTGAAAACCATGAAGTTACGTACTACACTTTTTGTTAGCTAATTCGTCATCTCTCCTGCTTCTCTAATACTCATCCTGGCATTTCGGCTGCCTGTCCAGGGCCTCGTTAGCTTTCTATAAATTTGCGTGGCAGGGTGTTTAGGACCTAAACGTGGTGGGGTGTTTAGTACCTAAACATGGCATGGTGTTTAGGACCTGAACGTGGTGGGGTGTTTAGGACCTAAACATGGTAGGGTGTTTAGGACCTAAATGTGGCGGGGTGTTTAGGACCTAAACGTGGCAGGGTGTTTAGGACCTGAACGTGGCGGGGTGTTTAGGACCTAAACGTGGCAGGGTGTTTAGCCATGCAAACTGACAATGTTATGCTTAAACTATGTATAAGCAAGTCAAGGATCTGAAGACACATGATGGTGAGTATCTACGACTCTATTATCTATGCCCAAACTGACTGTAAAAAAATATTGGCGGAAATTAAATTTGGCAGTGGCGCCTCAGTTCCGTTTATCAAGAAGCTTGAGGTACTTGAACAAAGCCATAAGTTTGAAATTTACAACTGGCAACATGCTAGCATAAGAAAGACAACAGAGATCCACATGTAACTTATGTCATCATAACTGTTTATGGAAATGTATTATAGTAAGTGAGTTTTGGTGACTTTAGCATCATGTGTAAGCATTTTTACAAGGTACCAATGTACTGTACTTTACATAGACATGCTGCCGTGTTCAGTTGTCTGGAAGGCTTAAACAATGCTGGTCACTTGATGTAAACTGGGATTTGTACCCACAGGTAATCAGGGAGGACATAGTGAAGCTCACAATCACTAGTAGTGCATTTGGTGGCAGTGATTTTTACCCAGCTAGTGGATGAGTATGCAAACAGGGCTGAGCAATCACTGGTAGCTAAATGGCATGTTTAGGTCCTAAACACCCCGCCACGTTTAGGACCTAAACACCCTGCCACGTTTAGGTCCTAAAGACCCTGCCACGTTTAGGTCCTAAACACCCCGCCACGTTTAGGTCCTAAACACCCCACCACGTTCAGGTCCTAAACACCATGCCATGTTTAGGTACTAAACACCCCACCACGTTTAGGTCCTAAACACCCTGCCATGTTTAGGTCCTAAACACCCCGCCACGTTTAGGACCTAAACACCCTGCAACGTTTAGGTCCTAAACACCCTGCCACGTTTAGGTCCTAAAGACCCTGTCATGTTTTGGTCCTAAACACCCTGCCACGTTTAGGTCCTAAACACCCCGCCACGTTTAGGTCCTAAACACCCCACAATGTTCAGGTCCTAAACACCCTGCCACGTTTAGGTCCTAAACACCCTGGGGCACTTATATCCTGAGGCGTTTTGATGTTTTGACTCAAAAACTCACTCGAAATTTAGTGGAAATCTTGTAATCCGGAATCAAAAAATTCCGGACCTTTTTGAGAATGTGTTTTATCAGCATTTGTCCAAGTATTTCAACCGGAATGAAGGTGTGTGGATGAGGGAAACTGACCTCGAGCTCAACACTGAACATAGTGGATCTGAATCTGAAGAACTTCCTATAGAGGACGACATCAACCAGATGGCAACTCCTGACCACTTGTCACTGAGTGAATCTACCAGTAATCAAGCTGGCATAGGCTCAGTGATTCAAATAAGCCCCCTCAAAGGTTATACGGTAAGCAGTAAGATGACATGTTGCTCAATCACCACAATTTTGCGTGCATGCTCGGTGACTGTAGCAACCTACACCGTAAAATTTTCTGCATCAGAGACATGAAAGAGAAATTGCCACAGTAAAAGAAAGCAAAGAAGCATGCGAACTGCTACAGGCATTTGAGGCTGGTGGATGTCAGGTGGTAACTCTCCTGATGCATGTTCACAACTTAATGCATGTATACAGTATAATTCGTATGGACTTGGGGCACTGTATTATTATAGGAATGGCTGTTCTTATTCTCTGCTCCTCAAACAAACCTTAGGCGGGGAGTGGTCCCGCCCTTTCTGTAGTGGGCCACGGGTCGGGAGTTCAAAGGGACCGAAACCCGTGGTCATGCGAGGACCAGAAAGGGTACTCCCCTGAAGACCAGCATTTTTTATTATTTTTTTTGAGCATATCTCCAAAACAGTAACTAACCGCCCCATCCATTTGAGCCATAAATGCCACACCAATTTAAGCCATAAATGCCCCACCCATTTAAGCCATAAAATGCCCCACCCATTTAAGCCATAAATGCCCCGTCCATTTAAGCCATAAATGCCCCATCCCCATCTCCCTTTATGTTTTAACTTCACACTTTATGTATGTGTGAACTTGTTTATCACGTCGACAAACTGCATTGTATTTTGCTGGCCATCAATGCTTGCAGCAACAACGTTCTGGAATCAGTTGGTATGAGTTTGACTTCGCTTGAAGAACTCAACAGGGCTCAAAGCATGGAGAATGAGCACGGGTACACAACCCAAGTACTCCTGTCTTTAGTGTGAAGATTTTTCTATGAAGGAAACAATGTTTTTTGCTCCTAAATTCCCCTTCATCACCCTAAGATGTTCTTCAGTGTTGAACCTTGGTAAAATCTCTATCAGCACATCAAGCTTCTAAAATAAAAGCGGCTAGCCAATCATCAAGGACAGTAGTGGGACAAACTCTCTCCAAAGGATTGACAACAGAGCTTGAAAACCGTAGAGGACGTCCAAGGTTGGATGTTAAGCAAGAGCAGCTCGAGTACCTTCTGCTTTTGGGATTCAATTGTCCTAAGGTTGCAGAAGTTCTTGGTGTTAGCTTAAGCACCATAAGAAGAATGAGTGACTTTGGGTTGAGTATAACAGCTTTGTATTCCGGTATCACAGACGAAGAGCTGGACTCGCTTGTTTCCTGGATTAAAGATGAATTCCCAAATTGTGGGTCTCGTTTAATGCAAGGACATTTGCTGTCCCGAGGCCACCGAATTTCACAGGCACGCATTAGGGAAGCCCTACACAGGGTTGACCCTGAGGGGGTTGCAATATGATGGTCTTCTGCTGTGGTGCGGCGCAAGTACACTGTTTCTTCACCTTTATCGCTCTGGCATCTTGATGGGAACCACAAACTGATCAGGTAAACTCAATACTGTGCATCTAGGGATTACACATGTACAATTGGTATATTGCCAGCTTTTGGTTCACAGGTGGCGACTTGTTGTCCACGGAGGAGTAGATGGATACTCAAGGATGCCTGTTTATTTGCACGAGGATGTGGAGGGACGTCTATGAGGGGGTCCTTGGCTTCTATCATGGGCTATTCTACCACTTGGAATCAGTCAGCCTACTTGACCCAAACAATGAGCTACACCTCTTCTGTCTCCATACAGTTTATATTCCTCGAATCAATAGACATCTCCAGTCCTGGAGAGAAGCATGGGCTAAACACCCCATGAGATCAGAGCATAACCTTTCTCCAGAACAGCTGTGGACTAGTGGCCTACAAAGAATTGCTACTTCTAATAGCCATATTGCCAATGAAGTGTTTGAGGACATTGAAGAGGTAAGTTATCTTTATGGCATTTGAATTTCATTACCTTATAACACATTAACTTACTACTCCAGGATGAAGTTGAACAGTTTGGCGTTGACTGGGGGGGCCCTGTTCCTTATGAGGGTGCAGACGAAACCATATGTGTACCAGAGACACCTAATCCTCTTAGCAGGGCTGATATGGAAGAGCTACAGGCAATTGTTTCACCCCTAGCACCAAGTGTGCACTATGGAATAGACTTGTATGACAGAGCTCTACTGTTTGTATCACAGAAAGTTGGGTATACTCTGTAAGTCATGACCCTAGTTTTCCAAGAGTGCAAAGATTACACCTTAACACCATCACACCTAAACATCTTGGACCATCATAGCACTAGCAGTTGGTATAATGAAGTTTCAGGCATTCGCCAACTACTGTGAGTCTAAGATCTATTACTATTGAACTTGATCATCAGTTTACATGCACATGCATTCAGTATATTTATATAGAATTATTACTCAAAAACTCTTGATCATGAGAAACCACTGACTGAAGTGTACACACAACAGGGCTTTTTCGGTACAGTATGACTTGACAATGCTGTTCACATTTCACTAAGTATATTGCTAGTTGTCGGTACACAACATTGGGTTCTTTACATGCTGTTTTATCTTAGTGTCCTCGAATGAAATACCTACATTCAGTGTTGACCTGGATAGTGCAGTGATTTTTTTTACCTGAGACCCAAGGATTACAAGATCCATCTTGTCCTTAAACTGCTGAAAGTCTGTGGGAAAGTTACGTGGGAAACGAAGTGTCAGTGAGCACGTTGAGACGGTTGGCAAAATCAGTGAACAATATGCCTGGCTTGACATCTCCAAATCCCAATGGTGGGACACTATCACACCCTGTAAGGAACACCATAACATCTTGCAGAGTAGGGGAGCCTTGATCACCCTGACCTGTTAAGGTGGCACGGTCGTCACTCGGCGGAGGTTAACGAAAACATAAACCTGGGTTACAGTCAGGACCAGGGATGCCAGCTTTTGTTCAAAGCTACTCTCAAAGTCAGGCTAGACTCATGTTTGTCACTACTCTTGGAATGGACAACTTTGACTGCACCAAAATGAATGCACATTTTAAAAAATTCACAGGTTGTCTACAGGAGGGGCTCATTCACGAGTGGAAGCAAGCATTACTAGCCCCACCTCTCTCCCTTATGTCGCTAAACAACTCACGGCTCTGTTCCACACACAGCCACCGTTCAGCTCCCTTGGCTGTCAGACTGTAGCACCAACGATAAATTGCGTATTCTAGTTAAAGCCCATCCCAGCACTTGAAGCACCTGGCCACGGTCACCAACTAGGCTAGGCATACGGCCACGAGACCTGGGCCTACTCAACAAACACAGTCTTGGCCACTGTGGCCTTTCTGCTTCTTCTAGATGCAAGCTTGCTTTCACAAGCAGACATTACGCACTACTCACAGCTACTGACACTACAGCACTCTACTAAACTCCTTTTTTTTTTTTTAAGTCAATCTAAGCTTATTTTCAAAGTTCCGACCACCACATGAAGGGTGCCGCCAGGCCACATCTTAACTAACTTAATTATAAACTGATTATTGGATGGCAATGCTGACAGGAAACGGGGAAAATCCCCAATTTTACGGACCGTGAACGGTTTGAGACTCAAAACGGACTGTGCGCTAAAATTTTAACAAGACAAAGAAGTCTATCAGCTTGGATTCCAGGTTTGTTGAACTTAAAAATCCAGGGTACTGTGCCACCTTAAGATAAAGTACAAAAATTACAGTACTATCATACAAAACAAATTTCAATCAAGAATCCTACCTTCCAGATACTGCAGGTAATGTATCCACATCATCATAATCGCCTCCTCCACTAGCCTTTTGTTGCTTCCCACAGGAGAAAACCCAGCAACAAAAAGATCTTGTATATACTCACTTGTTATCTGTACGATTTTCGCTTTTCCTGTGGCATCACCAAGCCAGCCATTCGCTTTTCAGAGAAGCAACAGGTTGTGAACGCCATGTGCCTACACTACTCTGTACTAGTCAGTCTACAGAGTTAGAGCAGCTACGCCGTGGACTGGCTGTACAGAAGTTTGACTCCCTCATGGAGTTATACCCTCAACTCCTCCGGAAAGCCTTTCAGCCATCACAGTGCACTCATCACTGGTTATGACATTTTTGAACTGCTCATCGTTGTTGGTGTCAGCAAGCTGTGTAACAATAACAATCATAAATGTCAAAAAGACGCAGTAACATACATTTATCTCTCTTCTACTGCCGGTACTACAGAAGCAAATATTAGTAATATTCTTATGTGATACCTAAGCAAAAGGTTACCAAGCTGGGATATGAAATGAAAAAACCAAAACACCACAAGCAGCAAGAAAATACATGAAATGACTGTTATGAACAACATACCTTTCTAATCTTCAACTGGAGGTCGTCATAAGGGACATCATCCACACTCGGCTTTACTGCAGAGATACCACCAAAGAGGTAGTCTACAATAACCGGGGCAAAAAACACAGGTCCAGGGCCACCATGGAGGATGGAAAGTGCGATCATTCTTCGAACATACAGGTACAGCTCATCCTGAGCAAACACAAACACAAATATTAAAACCTATTTGTGTGTGTGGGTAATGTGGGTGTGTATGTGTGGGTATGGGTGTGGGTGTGTATGTGTGGGTATATATGGGTGAGGGTGCGGTGTGTGTGTGTAACCTGAAAAGCACTTGTATTGTGTCTAAGCACTCTGCGATTGGGTGGACCATCTAGAAGGGAACTGCTGTTTGCGATGGCGCCCATTAGCAGCATAAAAAACTCCCTCCTTGGCCCTCCCTCATCCATGGCAGGTTCTCCGAGAAAACGGACACGAATATGCTTCTTCTCATCAAAGCTTGAACGAAGTGCAACAAGAGTGTCATCCAAAATGTGGCCACGCCTCACAGTGATGCGATGAACATTGAAATCATCCTCATAAAGAAAGTTGGCTCTATGCTGCTTGATCACAGCTTCAGTGATTAAAAATGTAAGTACCGAAACCCAAGGTCTTACGATGATCGGAAAGGGAACTCCCATGATGACCAGCATCCGAACCACCTAAATAAATATGGCTACCTCTGAGTAAAACAGATGCAGCTAGCATGTATATATACACTGTACAAAATTAATTGTGTGATACTTATACTAAAAAAGGGACCGAAATGCAAGCAGACAGCCTCTAGGATAATGCTTGCATAGATAAGAGGATGGGATCATCTGGCAATAGAAAGGGGTCATACAAGCATAAAAGGACATTTTGGTCTGACACACCTGTGGGAGGATGGACGACAGTGGCGTAGGAAGATGTTAAAGAGGGGATCTACAAGTAGGGGATCCCAATTTAATTGGTAACCAATATAATACTGATTTGCCTGGTTTAGCGAGTAAGCAATGGAAAATAATTTTAATCCATCCATCACCTATATTTATTATGATTTTGATGACTGAAGTTCAGCTAATAAACCATGCACACCCACATAGTATCAGTCAAGCTTAAAAAGTTAAAATTAAGTTCTTGCTGATAGATTAGCTAAATATATATCACATTGGCTCAACACATAGTAGGATTTGTTTCTATTAAATGCACAATGCAACATGTTGGCAATATCTATTTAACGCTCGCTGTGACAAGTATAAGAAGGTAAGTTTTATGCAAATTTCCACCAGAATATAAAGGGGGGCACCAACCCGGAGCCCCTGTGGTTCGTACGCCATTGGACAAGTACCCTGGCCTACCAAACCCTTATTTTCATTTCACACACTCACACACACACATACACACCGGACTGTGTGCTTCTATTGGAGTTACACACTCTTACTCTAGCCGCCCGTTCTTATGTGTTCTTGCTTTCAATAATAGCCCAAATATTTGTGTATTTACCCACACACACACACACACACACACTCACACACACACACACACACACACACACACACATACACATACACACACACACACACACACATGAAGAACCGGCAGTAGCGAAAGTGGAGAGGTGTTGTCAGTCCTCACAACCCATCATAATCTCTACAGGTAGGATGTTGTTACATTGATTACATTTTCATATTTGCAGGGATCTGAATGCCCACCAACAGAGCACAATGCCTTTTGTACATAGTTCCGTGTACCTTCATCTGCTTCGCCCTATGTAAACAGATAAGCAATATGTATGTGCATGTGCTATCAGGACAAGACTCATACATGGTATGTGGATACCTGACACATCAACGCATTGTGTATGAGTCACACCCTTAAAGGTGATACAGGCACTGAATTTGTAAAAGACATCTTGGTAGTTGATGATGAACTCTATTTTCGTGTCAAGTTCCGAGCATTATCGTGCGCACATATTTGTCACTAGAAAGGAATACCTTCATTCATACCCAACTCTTGTCACACAAACCACTACAATATACGTTCTGTTACTGATTTTGACTAGACCTGGTGAAAAGGCTGTCATTTTGAAAGATCACATTTCTACTTGTATCACCCTTGTGATATTGAGAGTGCAGTTTGTCTAGTTATATGTAACATTGAACTTTTATGTACAGATAACAAAATTTGAAACTAATCATGTAAGAGGCACTGTGGGGAACATAGATGTAAGTGAACGCTGTTGATTGAATAGCTATAGGCTGGAACTGCCATCACGGTACGCCGATTCTTTGCTGCAACTCTTAACTGTAGACCTGCAAGACAAAGATGACAGTGACCTAATGGCAACTGTATTCATAATGATAATTTAGACATTCATAAGAATATGAATTCCATCAGGTATGTATAAAATGTATAGCAGTGAGATTGACTCACTGGGTGTCGAAAAGTGATAGTAAATAAATCCATGGGCCACAATAAATATGAACAAAGCTAATCTAACTAGTGTAATGATTCCTCATTGTGGGGCAAGCCCGAGTGGGGCGAGCCTGAGTGTACCAACGAATGCAATGTGCAATAAGGCCAGGTCAACCAAGTTTGTACAGTATACACAGCATGCGTTTACCTCCTGCTCAACCTTGATGGTAGCAAAAGAACCAAATTTCTTCATCGAGTTTAAGCAGTGCCTCACATGGTCAACTGCATGGTTGTAGTCAAGCAACACTACGCCTTTTCCCCTCTGTCTAGTCTCCAAAGTGTACTCGCAAAATAATTTCATGACCCTCTCATCTTTAACGAGTGCTCTTCTTGCTGTTGCATAGGGCTTCCTTGTGGTACCCTCACATTTTGTCATACCACCACTACCCTCCCACTATATCTGCAAGAATCAAAACTAGATTTAGGGTTTCTATGCAAATATATCTTAGTCACCTGTTCAAGTTGTTGGATTGCCCAAGAGTTAGTATATTCATGTCGCTTTGAAGTGGGAAAACCTGATAATTTCCACTTAATTGTGTTGATAGTGCCACCTAGTAGTTTACTTGTAAGGTAGTGGGAAGGTGTGGCAACGAGTGTACAGCAATTTGACATGTAAGGGTTTTGTACAGCATGTGGTCAGATTATTAACCTGTCTGCTGTGAGGTGGTATCTCAGCATTGCTTTGCTTCTCGTGTGTCACATCCCGTGTTTTTTGTTGTTTTTTTCACAGTATATTCTCTACCTGATTTTTCACATTCGATATAGGAAAATACCAGAGGAGGCAAAGTCTTAACAGAAATTCAATATTGGCAAGTGGCATGTAATGTATAATTAAATAGCAGTGAATGGTTATACTGATACAAGAATATACAAGAACATTACAGTTTCAAATAATAAAGTTACGAGTATGTTCCAAGCATGCAGTACATCAAAATTCTGAGTCAGGCACCACAGTTCCAAGGATATGGTGTTTAAGTATAATCACTTGGTGAATCTTCCAATCGACCTCCAATTTGCGGCAGTGTAGAGGCCAAGGGTTGTATAGTTTCTTAGCAGCCATAGTTTCATATGATTTGGTAGCCTTGAGTACATATGAGTGGTGGTGTTCATCAAATCTGATGGTTTCAGCAACCCGAACATGTAGGGTAACATTGTCATGGTTTGGTGACGGCTAACTGAATATAACAATGCACCATTTTGGCCACCCAAGTTTGTGTATGATCATGATTGTAGAGGGTGGAAGGGAATGCTAAAACCAACACCAGGGATTGGTGACGATATGAGCCAAATAAAGCTAACCGAATACCAAACTATGCACCAAAATGCCAATATCGGAGGTACATGCATGTTGGCCACCCAAGTATGTGTATGGCCGGCTTGATTTGAGTGTTGATCGTGAACGTAGAGGTTGAAGGGAATGCTAAAACCAAGATTTTTAGTTTGTTCATGGATTGGATTAGTGACGGTATGAGCCAAACAAAGCTAACCAAATATCAAACTATGCACCAAAATGGCAGTATCGGAGGTACATGCATGTTGTCCACTCAAGTATGTGTATGGCCTTCTAGATTTGAGTGTTGATCGTGAACGTAAAATGCTAAAACCTAGATTTTTAGTTTGTTCATGGTTTGGTGACGGCTAACCGAATATAGCAATGCACCATTTTGGCCACCCAAGTTTGTGTATGATGATGAACGTAGAGGGTTGATCATGAACGTAGAGGTGGAAGGGAATGTTAAAACCAAAACCAAGATTTTGAGTTTGTTCATGGATTGCTGACGGTATGAGCCAACTAAAGCTAACTGAATATCAAACTATGCACCAAAATGCCAATATGGAGGTACATGCATGTTGGCCACCCAAGTATGTGTATGGCCTGCTTGATTTGAGTGTTGATCGTGGACGTAGAGGTTGAAGGGAATGCTAAAACCAAGATTTTTAGTTTGTTGATGGATTGGGTTGGTGACGGTATAAGGCAAATAAAGCTAACCGAATATCAAACTATGCACAAAAATGGCAGTATCGGAGGTACATGCATGTTGTCCACCCAAGTATGTGTATGGCCTGCTTGATTTGAGTGTTGATCGTGGACGTAGAGGTTGAAGGGAATGCTAAAACCAAGATTTTTAGTTTGTTCATGGATTGGATTGGTGACGGTATGAGGAAATAAAGCTAATCGAATATCAAACTGTGCACCAAGATGGCAGTATCGGAGGTATATGCATGTTGTCCACTCAAGTATGTGTATGGCCTTCTAGATTTGAGTGTTGATCGTGAACGTAAAATGCTAAAACCTAGATTTTCAGTTTGTTCATGGTTTGGTGACGGCTAACCGAATATAACAACGGAGGTACATGCATGTTGGCCACCCAAGTATGTGTATGGGCTGCTTGATTTGAGTGTTGATCATGAACGTAGAGGTGGAAGAGAATGCTAAAACCAAGATTTTGAGTTTGTTCATGGATTGGTGGCGATATGAGCCAAATAAAGCTAACCGAATATCAAACTATGCACCAAAATGCTAATATTGGAGGTACATGCATGTTGGCCACCCAAGTATGTGTATGCACTGCCTGATTTGAGTGTTGATCGTGAACGTAGAGGTGGAAGGGAATGCTAAAACCAAGATTTTGAGTTTGTTCATCGATTGGTGATGGTATAAGCCAAACAAAGCTAACCGAATATCAAACTATGCACCAAAATGCCAATATCGGAGGTACATCTATCTTGGCCACTCAAGTATGTGTATGGACTGCTTGATTTGAGTGTTAATCGTGAACGTAGAGGTTGAAGGGAATGCTAAAACCAAGATTTTTAGTTTATTCATGGATTGGATTGGTGATGGTATGAGCAAATAAAGCTAATCGAATATCAAACTATGCACCAAAATGGCAGTATCGGAGGTACATGCATGTTGTCCACCCAAGTATGTGTATGGCCTTCTAGATTTGAGTGTTGATCATGATCGTAGATGTTGAAGGGAATGCAAAAATCTACCTCTACGTTCATGATCAACACTCAAATGAAGCAGTCCATACAAATACTTGGGTGGCCAACATGCATGTACCTCCGATATTGGCATTTTGGTGCATAGTTCGCTTTCTTGAAAGGTTACGATTCTAGAGTGCCCCTGGAACTCTACGATCACCATTTTGTTAGCCATTGCGCTTTTATATCGCATTGAGAATATGGCGACGGCCTCAATTCAGCAACGTGGCTTTGACTCATGCGCATTATGGTCTGCACAAATCCCTTCTAATCCCCCTCTAGTGGGGGACCAAACTGGCGGCAAACTCCCTACGATCCCCACCCATGTCCCTACACTGGTTAGGTGGGGCATTGCATTGATAAGCGCATTAGTTGTTTGTGTGTGATACTCGGTCGACGGGCTTTAAATGGGAGCGTGCTTCTCTTAGTAACGGCGTACCTATCCTAGTAACGGCATTGTTATGCTAGTTATGGCGTGTGCTTTACGCTCACTCACAGTTACGCTACAGGTGTGAAGCTCATTCACACTTGAGTTACTATGTATACTGTTATGCTAAGGTAAGGGGTGAAGTTCATTCACATTTTAAATTGTGAGTGTGAAGCTCATTCACACTTCAGTTACATGTGCTACTGTGAGGCTCATTCAACGTTACGAGTGTGAAGCTCATTCACACTTGAGTTACTACTGTTACGTTATGGGTGTGAAGCTCATTCACATTTTAAATTACGAGTGTGAGTGTGTTAGGATAACGGCTTTATACTTTATACATGTGCATCTATGTGGAGATGGATAAAGACAGGGTCTTTTTGATAACAGTTGTCCTTCCTCTCGCAATTGAATGCACTGTTGTAGCTAAGTGGAGATCCCCTGCGGACGGGGTTGCGGGCCTGGGTGGGTTGCTGTACAAGCACATTGCCTGAGCGGATACTCTCATTATCCACCACCTCAGCCTCCGGCTCAATTATCTCTTCACCAAGGGGGTATCCTATGGTTGACTTTGGGAAATGGGAATGGGGCTGGGGGTTGTAAAGATGTATTCGACTAAGCTGTGGAAGGCTTGCTTGTGACCTAGTTACAACAGTAAGCTCAGATACTAAAACCTCTCTGTGTGCATGCTGTAGGTTTCTCTACGGGCTGGGTCAGGGGCTGTGTTTAGGATAAGGGCTTTATACTTTATACACATGTATCTATGTGGAGATGGATAAAGACGGGGTCTTTTTAACTACAGCTGTCCTTCCTCTCGCAATTAAATACACTGTAGTAGCTAGGTGGAGATCCCCTGTGGACGGGGTTGCGAGATGGATAAAGGTGGTGTTACTTGCATCTGGTATGCCTAGGCTTGAAACGAAGTTCTGGTACTTGTCCAAGTGCTTGTACTTTTCGGGATTAAAGGATTGAAACTTCTTTACTTTTTCGATTGCATCATCTCGTTTCAGTTCAACAATCAGTAAGTCAATAAGAACATCAGCTACCCGCAAGAAAAGGTGCAAGTTGTCAATTACAACTCGGGAAAGAGGGATCATTGGGAACGGTCTGTGACTCACATTGAATTTCTTCTTCCCTCGCCTCTCGGCATTCACCACATTTTCATCTATCGTGCAAGCTCCTAGTGATGTCACTGAGCGACCACACCTTCTCTGGATTATAGCGCTCATTACGTGGGAGATACATGAATATTCACTTGTAGCACTATCAATTCCTATAATTTGAAGAAAAAAAAGAAGACATGTTGTGAGGAATAAAATTGTTAGAGGGTCATAGCTTCTAATTAAAGGAAGGAGAAAAAATTTTTCTCAGGAGGGACTGAACTCAATCATGACTCCCTATCCACTACACCAGGAGCTCTTACACAACCTACTTATGGCTTCTCAATGGATTGACTCACCTGTTACCAATGCTAGGAACTTCCAATCACCACCCAGGTAGTACTGTATGGAGTACTTGGTACTATCCAGTTCAATAGCCGTCAATCTCTCCACTTCGGCAATGATATCCTGCAGGGAGTTTCTTAGCGATTCGTAGTTTTCAGGCTCTTTGAAGATAGCTAAAACATGGTTTCCCTCATATGTGCATGCCTTTGACCCTTCATCTAGTAGAGCAAAAGTGAAAATTTACAACATGCAGGTGTTTTCCAATTCTGGTTCCATCGCCAGCCAAATTTACCCTTACTGTCTGAGTAACCAAGGAGGCACCTGGTGGTGTTACTTGCACAAGATGCTTCAGTCGAACCAAACGTTCTTCGAGCGACTGCTGTACCCCACACCTTAGGTGTAGGACGAATGTTCCACATACTCTTCAATTCCGCAATCCTCTGCTTTACTTTATAATTCCGAGGCATCTGCCTACAAATTTTTGACATTTCGTGGTATGCTCAACCAGAAACTTGAAACCTATCCTTTGCATACAGCATCATGTTAACCACATTGACATCCTCCTAACTATGGGTTACTATGTATTAAACTGTTATGCAAGTGTGTGGCTTACGTACGTGCTGACAAAGTAGGGGTATGGGTATACGTGAGGAACCACAACTGACAGTATGCAACCGCCAATGAAACCCAAGCAAGCACGGAGAATGGTATGAGATCCGTCACAGATTTGCACTGCACCGACTCGTAAGAAACTCTCAAAGAAGCACAAAACAAAACAACACTAAGCAAGGGCCTAATATGAACTGACTATAGAACCTCAATGTGCAACGTGAAGTTGCTGCTACGATACTGATTTCTTTGCTTATTTTGATGGTTAAAGTTCATGTTACTATAGTATCATGCGTACGCAAAATACTTTGTATGTATACATATTTTCAGTGTGTGGATTGGTTAAAATGTTGGTTACTATAGTATTACGTGGCGCTATGCGCGGATGCTCAATACTGCTTGCTATGTAGTGTTAAAGGTGCAATAAACCACTATCAACTGTAACACCTTTTGTAACACCCTTCACTCCTGTCAGTGTTATAGTAAACACCCCATTAAATGAATTGCAAATGGTGGGGTGTTACATAACACCCAATTTTTAACAGTGTACTATAGTAACAAAAAACATTTTAACCAATGACAATGAAAAAAGAGTTCCAACACCTTAGAAATTATGATGGACTAGCTAGTTTCAGAAAACTTTCTCCAAAATGAAAAACATCAGATTATGAATATACACACTAAATGGAACTGTTTGCATTTGGTGTGTACATTCATAATCTGATGTTTGTTTTTATTTTTGGAGTAAGTATTCTGAAAATGGTCCATGTGCGGTTGTGATTTTACCACTTCAATGTATGGGTTACTTGTAACTAACAATTTCATCCCTGAAACAGGCAATACTTGACCAAACCAGACAAATTAGGTATCAACTCTTTGATACCTAATTTGTCTGGTTTGGTCAAGTTTTGCCTGTTTCAGGGATGAGGTTGTTACAAAAGGTGTTACAGTTGATAATTAGTGGAAATTTTTAGATGTTCTGAGATTGCTTCTGAGGCCATTTTGGGACAGAAGAAGAGCCATAGTAGCTACATGGCTCACGGAGTATTGCATCCAATTTTTGGCTGTCACGTATGCATTTCCTAAGCCAGCTGACTTCGAATTTCCAAGAGAGAAGGTAATAAGGCTGGAAGAACAGCAAGTGGGGTGACATCACAAGGAAGACAACTGGTGAACTCTTGAGCGCCTGAAATAGCGATTTATGTACACACATATTTGTGCGCATGCTTTCATCGCAGCGGCGTAAACAGCTTACGCACACGTTCCGTGCTGGTCCTCCATGAACGAAGTCGCATAGCTGCAACCAGACTTGTTTTGATGGCAGACTGTTTGATACCTAATTTGTCTGGTTTGGTCAAATATTGCCTGTTTCAGGGATGAAATTGTTAGTTACAACATTACTCCAGAATTTTTCGATGATAATACTCCATTGAGTGGTTCATACATGGACTGCACTGTTCACTCAGGCCTGCAGTTTTACCATTGGAATAGAATGAAGGAAGGTCTTGTGCACCACTCGCCATAAGTTCCAGGCAACTGCAGTAGCACAACAGCCAAAGTGTCACATGAATTTTCGAGATTTTTCGTGCGCTACAAAACAGCAGAGACAGATCCTGGCAGCTGGCCACTAACCTGATGGATGCTGCTGACAGTCTCACTGGCCAGGTACTGGAACCAGAGCTAGCACTAGGACCATTTTGTAGGCCCTTCATCATGGGGTCTGACTCCGCCTTGACTACAGGGATATTTTGGGCATGCTGTAGTTGCCTAAGTGTACTCAAACTCATTTTCCCTGCATTTCTCATACAGTGCTAACCAGACAAAGGAATTCAAAATTCAATAATGCAATGGAAACCGTTCGGTTCAGGGTATATCTACTGCAAACTTCCTCCGACTTCGGTCTCAAGTAGTATATTTGCCATATATACCTCCTTACTATGGTATATATATAACATGTACCATATTGTGCCAGGCAAGTGCCCATGGAGACTCGCAGCTCAAGCACCAAAAATGGGGGGATGAGTGGTTGCATGGAGTAGGTGCTTGAATGTGCACAAGTAATTCACCTGATTGACACCTCCACACCTCCTCCACACTTCCCTTCCCTGTGATCATTCAATTGGAAGTCAAAACATCGCATGATTGCAGTGATCATATGAAAAACAGTTCAACAAGAAATCCCCAGACCTGCTATCTACTGTGAGCTTACAACTCAATAAGTTTCTTAAGACAACTGTTTATCATACGACTTACACTCTCATAATCTGACGTTTGTTTTCCTTTTGGAGGAAGTTGCTGTCTTTTTGCATGACACTCTTGTAAAGTTGATTGCAGCATTCATCGCAGCATCACTGACATCATCTGAGAGGCTGCCTTCTTCACCAAAGTGGAACAGAAGGTGTAGCAAAAGTAGAAGCCAGGCTTGTTTTTTTATTTTTGTGGAATGAATGCGTGAACTCTGACCACACCCCTACCAGTTGATGGCCACCGACATCAGCAGTGCTGAATCCTTCAGTTCGACCAGCCAGATTCTCACCCACGACGGCAGTCCTGATACTTTCGTAATTGAAGGCCTCTAGAGAACCATTTCGTTCACACGGGCACTAGTTCGTATCGCGATATCGATGTACGCATATGATGACATCATGAAATCCGTCTTAGTTAATTTTTTCGTGGTTATGTTCACGGAAGCAGGTCTGTCCGCAAAAATTGCGACAAAAATCGATGAGACAAACCCTTCTCAGCATTACTTGGCGATCTAGCCACACCTGGCTGTGTGAAACCTCCAACAGTTAGCCGAGTGTATGGCATAGCAAAGTTGGTCTCACCAGTCACTGTCATAGGAAACACACAGTGCAAGACTTAACAGTTCATTGTGTACTGGCCTGTGTTTGCATGGTATCCCACAGTCGGTTGGAGGCTGGGATTCTACCCCACTTCCCTCACCAGTATCATATAACCTACTAACAAACAATGCAGACATAACCACTAAGCTCTCTGTTACACTGAAGGAGGTTGTAGATATGTTTGTACAATGTTGATTTTCCGCTTCCTGTTGGCATGCACACTGTTATCCCTTACTGTTGCTTGCTTTGGCGAATAGCTTACTATCCATGCAATCAGAGCTAAAATAGTACGAGCTCTCTTCGCTGGACAGTTAATTGAACAGAATTAATGAATCTGGGCACTTTCTGCTAGTCAGGGTGGATGCAATCCGCTAGTGATTAATATCCGACTGGCTAGCTGGTGTGTGTTCCCCAGACATAATCTATGCCTACATAGTCTGCGATGACACCATGTACATGCTGAAGGCACAGTTCACTGATGATCCACTGGTGTCTGTTTGAGTTACTGATACTGTATAGGATGGCGCTGTTGAAGTCACTATGGCACTAGCACATGACGAACGATCAATACGTGTGGAAGCTGGTTTTACCTTGCAAAAGTGGGCGATATAAATGTGATTCTGAGTGTGCTAATTTCAAGTCACTTGGCATTTGTTCACACGTAGCTGTGGCAGAGTTGAACAAAAGTTTACATGCTACCCGAGGAATTGATCAACTCTTCAGCCTTTTGCCATATGCTTTGAAGACAAAGAGCAGGAACTGTAACAGCATCAGCAACTGAGTTGACATCAACAGCTAGCTGGTAGACTTTTAACTGGACAGGTGAGGGAGGACTTAGCACTTGTGCCATATAAATACAATCACGAAAAGCTAATTTCTCAACTGTCAAACAATATGAAATTAGGGGCAAAAAAGGCTTGGGAAATTAGCCAAAACTGTAAAGTAAAATTGTCTAGGTAACCGACTACATGGAAACATTGCATCTCACATTGGTAATTTTGTAAAAAAAAAAAAACATCATTGAGCAAACAAGCACAACACAAACGTCACATATGCCTTTAAATGTGTACCTGTAACAAAAGCCAAAACTCGCTGACACAGTGCATTGGTGCGGTGCTTGCAATGAATTCGAGTCAAGTACAAGTGTCGACAACACAGAGACGTTAATTGGTCGCTTGTGGCAAACCCTTCTCCTTTTGATGTTGGGATTGAGAAGAATTTTGAGTATCCTGTGAGAGTTCATTCGTTCACCCACTTGTAATTAAGTTCTCTCTACCTATGACGTTTCTCACATGATAAATTTTACCAGGCTCTCCCCTTTCCTTTCGATTTTTTCCATATGCGCAGGGAGAGCAGAGCCTGGGAGCGAGGATAACAAAATTGTAGTCTAAACAGAAATATGAAACAGATGAAGCTGACATTATAATTCAGCTATATGCAAATGGTACACTTCCTAGGTTATATACAGGGTTTTGCAGAATCTTTGCAACGCTACTTAGAATGTGTAAAGATTCTGCAAAACCCTGTACACTCGTGTTACATTGTTAGTTACTTTTAACACTTTACACGCGGAAATGGTTTGTACATTACCGTTTATTAACGTGGAAATTAATGTTATCAGTCTGAGGTCAAAGTGGCAAGCGTTGCCTAGCAAGGCCCTGAGCAGTGCCAGTAGGCTGATTTGCATAGACAGCGTGTAACTAGAAGACACTTACTACGGGGTGTTTACATGAGGGAAAAATACCTTGTGTCTGTGTGTATGTGTTTAACAAACACACTTGACGATGGAGCTAAACCAAAAGCTCGCTAAAAGCTTGCCCAAATCTAGAAGACACACGTTACAGGGCGTTTACATGAGGGAAAAATATCTTGTATCGTGTGTGTTTCCGAACTCACTCCACGATGGAGCTAAACCAAAAGTGATCAGTTTTTCGATCTGTTTCCTAATCCGTTCCGTGTTTTAGTCCTGTCCTGTGAAAATTGACATCACGTGAAGTATCTATTTTGGCAAATGAGGTTAATTGCATTCCATTTGATCTTGTGTATAATCGGTTAGTCCCCAATTTCATTCACAGGTATTTTTCCATCATCTAGATGTGGGCAAGCTTTTAGTGAGCTTAAACTTAAGATTTGTAGCCTTTCAGTTCGTGGGAAGAGCTTTCACGGTCGTGGTTTATCAGCACTGGTCACCAGAACGTCCGAGGTGGATATGATTACGATTATGTAACCTGGGCAACTACATCCACTGGTTTCTTTCAGTGTTGACTGTGAATGTAGAGGTAGAAAGGTACACCAAAACTATGATTTCAGTTCAATTGGAGGATTCATATTCATCTGAGGTAAATGAAGGTAACTAAACGTCACGTTTTGTGGTGCTTTTCTCATATCAGTCAGACGAAAGGTCTACCGTTGGATTTCCATGCAAATCAGGCTTTGAGATGGTGTACAAGAAGAAACTGAGGGGAGAACAAAATGAGACACTAAATGATGTTGCTGAAAAGCTTCAATCAACAAAACAACTTGTAGAAGACAGAGAGGTCTTCCCAACTGCGAAGTATAATAACCAAGCTGCTAAACAAAGACTTCTACAAATCCCAGTTGCAGCGATTAGGTGTGGGAATCCAGAAAGTGGCATATCCAGAACATTTTTAATGCAACGTCTTGTTTTCGATTGTGACCATCTCTATCAGACCATCATGTGCATGCAAGTTTCTCCTCCCGCGCTTCCGTGCGCGGCTAGCTGAGCACTAGCTACATTTTAACAAGAAACCCAAGAAATACACATTATCATCTCCGTATGCAGTGCCTGATGGCTGCTGACCCAGGATTTAATCCCTTAAGCATCGTGTTGCCACATGATGTACAGGCCAAACTCTCTGTCAGACAAGCAACTCTTGTCATCCAATTTTGGTTTTCATGTTTTTTGATTTACTGGCATGCACGCTTGGTGCAACCTTCATTGGTCGCACAGTTCGGCAAGATATGTACACAATTCGAGGAACAACCCTGGGTTCAGTCAGCTGTCCAATGGGAGGGTTAGAGTATGTTGACTCTCATGAACTTCATTATTGACCTCAACGAACTCTGTAACCGATGTACAGACCTCGACGAACTCTGTAACCGGTGAAGGCAGTACCTAGTGTCCATCACTACCTAGGTAAGTGTATATACAACTGGCTGTTCATGGGTAATGGTGAAGTCTATAAGGTCGGTGTCATCCAAATCCAAAACAGCCTGTGCTATTCATTCATCGATCTCAGCCTCCTCAGATGTACGAGCAGCAGAGCTGTCATGTACAAGTTCATGATACATTTGATGTAAAAGTGATTTTGTCGGATGTCTAATATGAGTAAAAAAAATACGTAAGTCCAAACCATGAAGATTCCACACGGTTTTGAGGTCTCAGAGTACTCAGCATTACTTTGGGACCTTAACTATAATGCTTGTGGCAATGGCATGCTAAAAGTCCCTTTCTGACCCAGGGTTGTTTACCCCCACCTCTGGTCACATGACTGTCACCTGATGTTGTTTGCACCTATCGATCTTATGCAGAATTAGCTGGAGATCATGAAAATGTATTTATATTTATTGTATCACCTATAGTTTTATAGATATGAGCTTGTAAATGAAAAAAAAACAAACAGTTTTTGCTCTCTTTGTGAGTTCCACTGTACATGTAGATAAGACATGCATTACTGTAAAATGTTCACAGTATCCATACTAGAACTCCTGTACCTGTACACAATACATGCCACCTTTGGTTACATAACAATTTACACATTAACATATATGACCACAGTCACATGTCAGCCATAATTTTACCATACAAAGGAAGTTACCTTGGTGAGAATCCATTGGCAGTGGTTGCGGTTACCTTTCATGTCCTCCATGTGAACTCTACGTGAAGTCCATCCTTTGGCCTTTTCTCCACAGCCAGCGCTCTCAAAATGCCCATCCACAAGTAGTTCTGTGTTTGCTCTTCCTGATTTTGAAGACTTCTCTGCACTAAAGAAGTGCTGTTAGAGCACAGAATATGGGACATTTGGTAAAACAATTTAGCGCACTTTCCTGGCACTAAAACTGACCTGCACGAGCTTCACAAGACGTCCACAGAAAACTGCTTTCTAGATCTTTCCGGACACTTAAACAGGCCTTTACGAGCTTCACAGGACATCTGTGGTTACAACGGCTTTATCACACTTTCCTGTTGAACTGCAAGATGTCTCCTTAACTCTCAGCACTTTCAGAGAGGGGGGCCAAAGTAGCCATTTCTGAGTCCTCCACGCCTTTAGCATGGTATGCGCGCAAACATGCGAGTTAAGGTTTGGTTTGAACTTCCAGGAATAAAATGCAAAGTAGGTGAACTTTCCAGCTACGGTGGCGAGAAATGCGGTTCTTGTCAGTGCCGTGGAATTAAGTTCTACGACCTATCGGACGTAGGTGCTAGGCAGGGAGATGGTGTTATTTTAGTCAGGGAGCCCCATAACCCTCGGGATTCCAACTGTGTTGCCGTGCTTTTGCGTGGGTGTGCAATGCTGGGCCATGTGGCTAAGCAGGCGGCAGAGTGGCTCTCTCCAATGCTTTTGGGACCCTTCCGCATCACTGGGTGAGTAAATGACTTAATATTTTGCACATTATAGTGATTATTATAGTGTTTGTATGCATTTGCAGGTATATTATGTCCTCTCCATATTCTATGGACCCTGGTGGGAATCACTGTTGGGAGGTATCGGGTGCTGGACATCCACATCTTCATCAACGGTTCGGAAGTACCAGGATGCAGTGGCTGAAGCATTGGAGGAGGGTGCATCTGTTCTTGGGTCCCTACAGGTACATATGGAGTTCACAATATAACAGTATAGTAATTATCACTAAGTACCGCTGTTATACAGTTTGGAGATGATGACATGAACATGTACAAGGGGTGCATGATTCAGAGCTCTCTGAAGGCATGTGAGAAGAGTCAGAGTGTAAATGATCATTTCAGTTGTAACACTGTTAAGTCCTTTGGGTACGAGTTGCCTTAAGCGTATAATTGAACCATTTGCATAGGCTCGTGTATGTTTCTTGGAATGGCACCAAACCCTCTCAATGGGACTAAGTTCACAGTGAAACTTTGGGTAGAAAAGGCATAGGTGCCCTCTCCGTTCAATGTATTCTTCTAGAATAGTTTTTTGGTTTTTGAAGTCCGGATAGGTTTTTAATTTTTCCCTCATTGCATCAGCCTTCATGCTGGTTGTGTCCATACCTCTCTCCTGCAGGACTAACTTCATGCGTTTGGGCTGGCCATCCGGGAGCACCATTGTTTGAATGGACCCGTTCCACACAGTTGGTCGCATGACTGCTTGTTTTCCTCCAGGCCCAACATTCATCCTATCGGCATTCAAACTATCATCTGCTACCTTACGATGGGACGGTGCATTATCAAATAGGAAAAGTCCCTGAGCCTCAGGGTGGACTCTCTCGAAGATGTCAACAGTTTTTTTTTGACTTGCTTTAAAAGCATATCGTTGTTGAAGTATCCGTCCTTGCTCGTTTCCAGGAAGACACGTGCTTCAGAGGAATCATCTCGGAGAAATCCTGTGGTCTCGTCAACAAAATCAGAGACCATCAATGAGGAACCGAGAGACTTCTGCTTGATGACATTTGTCTCATCATCTCCCCAAAAGTAGGTCTGATCACAATTGGCGTAGTAGGTGCTCTCATCGTGCACTATTCTAATTATTGGTCTTTCACCATCTGGACAGGGTCTCCGGAAGCGATCGCGGAAGGGAGTGGGTTCTGAAAAGAACTGGTTGTGGGTACAGAATCAATATTCATAGCTCGCTGACAGCAAATCGACGGGTTCTCATTCAAAACTCAAGGTCGCAGGTTGTGATATTGCGTAATATCGATGTGACGTCACAACTGCGATAATCTTAAGTACAGTAATATGGACAAAGCGGAAAAAATGGCCGTCAAGAAGTCGTGCTCCGGCTCCTGCGGCCCATTTCCCCGAAATTCGCGCTAGATCCACGTTTCTCGCCACCGCAGCTGGAAAGTTCACCTACTTTGCATTTTATTCCTGGAAGTTCAAACCTTAACTCGCATGTTTGCACGCATACCATGCTAAAGGCGTGGAAGACTCAGAAATGGCTACTTTGGCCCCCCTCTCTGAAAGTGCTGAGAGTTAAGGAGACATCTTGCAGTTCAAAGGAAGTTACCTTGGTGAGAATCCATTGGCAGTGGTTTGGGACAACTGCCTATGCCCGGTAGCAGCGATCACAGCATACCTGGCCTCACGTGGCCCGGACCCAGGACCTCTTTTCCGTTTTAGGAAGGGCAGTTACCTTACTCGTGATGCATTTGTTAGGAGTGTGAGGGAGGCGTTGACAAGAGCTGGTATCGATGTGCAGTGCTACTCAGGACACAGTTTCAGAGTGGGAGCGGCAACGACGGCGGCAGCTTGTGGTGTGGAGGATTCCCTCATTAAGATAACTGGTATGCATATATCCATCTGTAGAGCGCTGACTGGCTCGTCCTCCAGCACTTTCATAAACCTGAGAAGGGGCAGGTTGGTTTGTAAAGGGACGACAAAATAATGTTAAAAAGTCCATGAAACTCATTCTAGCAGCGTAAGAGGGCTTTCCCACATGACCGTGATGTTCAATGCGCATCACACCACTGCAGCATGACAACATAACCACCTAACTTCTCATTCAACACTCACCATCATTCCTCCACTTCTTTTTATGTGGTGCATGACACATGTTGCAGACATTTTATCCATCAATCCAGGTAAAGCATATATATCACAAAGCAGTACAACATTAATTGTATGCACCCTTTCCAATGTGCTCTTTGCGATGTTGCCTGAGGAACCCTGCTGATACAGTCTGGTGGCTTGATACTCAGAAGCCGTCCTGGTAGTTTCCAAGAAAATTCTATAAGTACGTGTTTTGGTTTCTATTTGATGTAGTAGTGACCAATTCCCACATCTTGTCCCGATACGCCATTACTACCAACCCTGGACCTATCAGTAAGCAAAGCCTGAAGAATTTCAGACTGAAGCTCGCAAAGAAGCACACCACATTCAAGCCGCGAGTTGGAGACATGGTGACCCGACCAAGAGAAGCCAAAGAAACTGTTCATCCCCTACTTGAGTGAACTAAGTGAGACCATTGAGAGGCATGTCAGACCCTTGAATATCAGAACAATTTTCAAGACACAGACCACACTCAGAGAACACCCTGCTGCAGTAGCTGCCTATCAGTTGGCTTCCTGCACCTGGCCACCCCAAGGAAGTGAGAATGGTTGCAAGTCGAACAGGACTGTGTCCAAGCTTGACTGACAGCAGGCAACTATCAGCAACAGTCTGCATTGACGTAACTGATGTTGTTTCCGAGTGACTCAATTCTTTTGGCCAAGTGGTAGGAAGGTCAATTTTCTTGTACTCAACTTTCGATTTCACAACAGCATTGTATGTATAATGTATTCTTCTTTTGTTCTGTAGGGCATCGCAGTAGGGAGACTCCAGAGCAGAGGTACTGAGGCTGAATCATAACAACCACGCTTAGCCATTTCATCCGATCAACACCTTTCCACGTGCTCGGCGTGAGGCACATGATGCTCATGTGTATACCTAGCTATTGCTCAATAATTCACAGCTTGTCTACGGGAGGGGCTCATTCACGAGTGCAAGCAAGCATTACTAGCCCCACCTCTCCCCCTTATGTCGCTAAACAACTCACGGCTCTGTTCCACACACAACCACCGTTCAGCTCCCTTGGGTACCAGAGTGTAGCACCAACGATAAATTGCGTATTCTAGTTAAAGCCCAGCCCAACTGATGACACAGGTGGAAAAATAAAATTTCCTACCGGTCATTTCTGATGGATAGGTGTAGTGAATATGTGCACATAATTTCTTGCATAATTACTACTATACTGCCATATGTGCTACAGTACATGATACATGCATGTCATACACATGAAATTCAGCATGAAATGTCTCCTACCTATCATGCACACGATCCTGCAGAATTCCATGCATGTCATACACATGAAATTCAGCATGAAATGCCACCTACCTATCATGCACGATCCAGATGTCCAGCTACAGCTAAACCAAAGAATTATGAAGGCCTTACGCATGGCTAATTTGTTTCCACTTAGTAATTGGTTGGAGGTGTCCTGTTGGTTTGTACAAAGGTATGGTACAGTTCAAGGTAAATGAATTGTGTGCTTTTGAGCGATATAATGGAATTCTAGGTGCCATGCCTAATAACAACCGATTTATTGAGATACAACTCATGACCCGTTTTTTACCACTTTTTCCTACACCAATGCAGACATCTGGTTCAGTTGCAGACACTCTTTCCTAAGACACTGATAGAGTTGTTCCCCCTAGTGAAGGTTTCATAAAGCCAAAACCCATGAAGGAGTCCATAGTCCATAATACAAGCACGCAGGTGGCAGTGCATGTGCATGTTAGGAGCAGCAGTGAATGAAGAGAATCCACTACGTATTTTGTGTGGAATACATCCTGTGTCAGAAGGAATCACAAAGGAATCCATCCATTCCTGAGCAAGGCCAAACTGAGATTGTGAAATGATGTCATGGTTGATCAAAAGTTTTAGAAAGTGCTTAGCAGATCTGAGGAATAAATTGTGTATAGGATCGACAATAAGCATTCTAGGTGCATTGAAGTAGGGTAATTTTAATAAGACTGAGTGGATACTTGCTCGCCACAGTGTGGAAATCGAACATTGTTCTGTTGCGTATTTCGATCACGTCACTGCGTTCAATCGAACATTATTCTGTTGCTTATTTCGATCACATCACTGTGTTCGAAGTGCTAGCTGTAGCGTACAACTTCCGTTAGACGCGGGGTTCATACGCGCTGCATAGATGCACAAATAGTTGACACATCTACGCTGCGTGTATGAGCTCCACCCTTAATGAAAGTTCTACACTACAGTGCTTTTCTACCCGGGACTGCCACATGTACTATAAAACTGGTGAGAAGTATTCAAACCTATACTAGGTGTACACTCAGTGCAGTTTTAGTGCCGAATTTGATTATTGAATGGATGTTTAGTAATGAGTGAATGGTCCCTCAATGACAAGTTGATAATGGTAATGAGAGAAGTGACAAGTAAATAATTCAATGTGGTATTCATGTAGCCTTGCAGACCTGTAAACGGTGGGATGATAAAATGCTGCCACTCAGTGCCTTATGCAAGCCATCTATTATCATAGTTGTCAGACTGACCTTCGCTGACTTGTCTCACAAGCTCTTGATGTTTGCTGATGCATCCTGGCCTGCTCACGGCATGTTTCTCGGTCATCTCTCTCTCACTGCCTCCGTTTTCGAAGCCTGGCCAGCTCCTTTCGACATTCCATATCGAGTACGCGCATGGCTTGATAACACGTGCACGTAGTGCTAATGATCGATCAGGAGTGTTCCAGTCCAAGATGTTCGGATGTGGAGAAGCTATGAAATGTACTATGGACAGAGAAGGATGTTCACCAGTGTCGTTGTCGTCTCATGTATTCATCTGAGTCAGACTCTGACTATACCACAACAGTGTGAGGTCCAGTGAAACAGTGTCCAACATCATCAAAAGTATCATAGTAACTGCTCTCCCATTCCTTACCACACTCATCACATCTCCAAAGGGAACCATGTGATGTCTTGTGTATCCTATCTATCTCTGGGTGGGGCAAGGTGCAGGAAGTGGGGGTATTTTGTGTCAACTCCCTCCCACACTGAGTACAAATCAGGAGGGTTTTTTTTTTTGAAGGAAAAGTGTCTTCATCAAAGACAAGGGAAAGGGCATTCACAACTTGGTCACTGCACTCCAATGCACCCTTTAGCTAGCCTCGTTCCCAGGCCCGCGCCCAGCTTCCCATCGCTTGCAGTACGGTTAAGCGGGAGAGGGCCTGGTACATTTCCTCACGTGAGTGACGTCACGGGTAGAAAAGCGGTAGAAAGACTTTAATTGAACGTGGGTGAGCACGGCTAAATTGCTCACTGATTGCTGGTGTGTGTCTTCACTGTTTTGGCTTGGTAAAACTCTCTGTCCTCCCGACTGTCTCATGAATAGCGACATAATAGCGCCTGCGTGTGCTGCTATCTTTCGACTCGGAATAGTCGCGCTCCAGTGCGTGCGTGCGAGTGAAGTTTTTTGTGGTTTACATGACGCCCATGTTCGCATAATTTGTCCTGTCCGTGACGTCACTCACGTGAGGAAATGTACCAGGCCCTCTCCCGATTAACCGTACTGCAAGCGACGGGAAGCTGGGCGCGGGCCTGGGAACGAGGCTACCCTTTAGCCTTTCCAGTGCCAACTCTGCAGGTGGTTCACCAAAGACAAGCAGCAGTCGCTTCTTAATACGGTGAACAGCCTCAGCACCTGGAAATTTTCTGTGCTTTTCTGTGAGTGCCCTCATCTTTTCCACCTCTTCTTGCCTTTTCTTCATGTTTGCTCGAACCCTCTTACCCTTGGTAGCCATGATATAGTTCAGGAATCAGGTTGGCTTGCTGAGGCTACAAAAATGCAGAAATCCAAGGAATCCAGAAAAACCTGGGCATTTGTGTATATGTTTGAAAATTGTTACCATTACATGTACATCTGATATATTTCCGCATTAGAAACATTCTCCTTTGGCTCGCGCCCACTCGTGCAATAACTCGCGGTATTACACGCTAACTCGTGTAATGAGGTATATTTATATCCCTTCTTGGCGACTGGTCGTTTTATGGGCATAGGCGAACCCCCCCCCAAGGGCAGAAAATATCAATATAACACATTACTTAGGCAATACCAATGTGTGATAAATTATTCCAGGCCGTCACCCACTTATTCATGCAGCAAGTGACAGAAAGCTGGGTGGGGCCTGGGAAGTAAAGGCTACATAAACAGCTGTCCACCCATAATAATTATGTTCTGTGACTTCGTTGCAACGTGTGCAATTAATTGCTCCCATTTCTCTTTCAGAAACTACATGAACGCCAGTCGACCCTTAAAAAGTCAACACTGCTGGAAAAGGAGAAAGAAAAGTGGAAAAAGGTGTTAATTTCGGATTTCATGTCAAGTGAGGAAAGCGATGACGAGAACGAAGACATTATAATTGTAAAACCTCTTGTGTGGCGATCTGAGAGAGTAACTCAATTCCTCCAACGGTTAGATGAGAAATGTATTGATGTTAACTCTTTAACAACCGTAGGCTATTTACTGGAAGTATTTATTAGGCTATGGATACCTTCCATGGTCCGTATTTTCACTTCTGCTTGGAGCTAGCACTGGAAACTTGACTCAAAGCTTTATTGACACATTCTCTGTAGGTTCATGACCTTGGACACACCCACTCATTAGCGAGCGTTCAATGGTCAGGGCCCTCCAACCAGAGAACGCTCCTCCGGACTAAAAGCTGCCTAAAATGCCAGAAATGGAGTCCCTACAAGGTGAAAGGAGCGTTTTCTACACCCGTTTGTGCAAGAAAGCAGACAAATGGCCCACCCGGCATTGACCAAGGCTTTTCTACAGGCAGCTGCAACTGCTACCATGCACTGTCAGCCAGAGCGGTGCACCCACCCACCTCCCCCTGTCCCACCCTTTCTGCTAGCGCAGAGCCTATCTTCAAAACGGATTGCGCCAACTGATAACATGCGGCCAAAATCTGACGACGCCATATGGCGTCATTGGTTGGTAAAGGGTTAAGACAACTCAAGCCAAGCGTCAACAAAAGCAGCGCGTTGCCAGTAGTGGTACGTCAGTTCGCCCAAAGCCAGTGACAAACCTTCCCGGTTGGGCCTTCTGTTGAGGAACTCAGCATGATGACTGTAATTGAAGATATGTTACGTCACCATTCTGTCATAGTTATCATCATATTATTTCCTGCGATGCTGCATTATGAACTTCTTCCCAGTTGGCATGCGCAACACATATATTCTATCACTGTACATTTTGTAGAACGATCACGTGCTGCATACATTTCCTGTACCATCTCAGCTACTAAATTCATGCAGTTTCCTAGATGTCCGCTAGGATTTCTGGAGTATGAATATGCATAAGTTTTGCAATTTCCATTAGTTTCATTGTTCATTCCACTGGTGATCTCAAGAACATGAACTGTTCAGTGCAGGATTGTATAGGAATCGTAGGGGACATCTAGAAAACTGCATGAGTTTTGTAGCTAGAATGATGGAGGAAATGTGTGTAAAGCATGATATTTCTACAAAATGCATAGGATTGTCCATATGTCCTGGCTACAATCCTTCACCTTTCACACATACGAAATTTGGCTCTATCCTCTAGTGGAAACAATCAAGAAAATTCCACCTTTCCAACACTGATGAAAGTTGAAGGATGGACTATGTTTCCTGCGCCTATCATTCATCACTCCTGCAGACTGAGTGGTCTGTCTCTATGACATTGTTAGTGTCCCTGTTGCGCACAGATCGTTTGTGTTCCATCAGCCTTGTCTTGAACCACATTCACATGGAATACTGTAGACAACACCCTTCACATCATGTTTGTCTGGTTTTCCTTTGACCCTCACACAGGTCAAAAAGCTATATTTCACACTCCAATGGACACAAGCTGCAGTCATAAAGACAGAGGAATTTACCACCAAACGGAAGATTCAGGAGGCATTGACAATTATATCAACTGATAATAACATGAACCTAGACCCAGGACTCATGTTGGAGAAGATTTGGTCCTGATTGTTCTCTTTTCTTTAACAACCGTAGGCTATTTACTGGAAGTATTTATTAGGCTACGGATACCTTCCATGGTCCGTATTTTCACTTCTGCTTGGAGCTAGCACTGGAAACTTGACTCAAAGCTTTATTCACACATTCTCTGTAGGTTCATGACCTTGGACACACCCACTCATTAGCGAGTCTTCAATAGTCAGGGCCCTCCAACCAGAGAACGCTCTTCCGGACTAAAAGCTGCCTAAAATGCCAGAAATGGAGTCCCTACAAGGTGAAAGGAGCATTTTCTACACCCGTTTGTGCAAGAAAGCAGACAAATGGCCCACCCGGCATTGACCAAGGCTTTTCTACAGGCAGCTGCAACCGCCACCATGCACTGTCAGCCAGAGCGGTGCACCCACCCACCTCCCCCTGTCCCACCCTTTCTGCTAGCGCAGAGCCTATCTTCAAAACGGATTGCGCCAACTGATAACATGCGGCCAAAATCTGACGACGCCATATGGCGTCATTGGTTGGTAAAGGGTTAATTACGTTACCTCACTTCATCTCCTTCCCTCGTGTTGTCGTGTCACTTTCTGTAATTTCCCCCTAAATACCCATGTTTGTGTATGTAATACCATGGTTTGCTGTGGTATTTGGGATTAATAGCACCAGTAATGCAGAAAGTAATTGCACGAGGTGTAGCTGAGTGCAATTTACTGCATTATGAGTGCTATTAATCCCAAATACCACAGCACACCATGCTATCACATATTAATCTTAGAGCTTTAAAGAGTTATTAGTCTGTGATGAACTACATGTGCTCCCAAAGTAAACACTACAATTGTAGAACCCAAACTGTGGAGCAAGGGAATGTGGTACATGCCAGGGTTGTGCATTAGCCAATATGGGGTTTTCCACCAGCGGTCTTTGATTTGATAGCAATGTACTGATGTGACATCCTCTAGATCAGTGTCCACATAGGCTTTGATGCTTTGCTCGGTTTTGTGTCCAGTGATCGCAATAATTTTGTCATTGGATACTCCTGCTTTCTGAAGTGGGCCTGAATTTCTGAGATGTTGTGGTCGTTTTGAGATGAGTCTCTCCAAATATCTCACTGGGCACCTCGAATCTGATGTAGCAACCATCCTGTGTGATCCTCCTATTAACTTTTCTAAGTCCTGCTTGTCTTGTTTTTGTAGGTCCTTCAACCCACTCAACGTACTCAGTGGTACCAGTACAAGGGCTGTTCTACCCTCAGCTGATGATGTTCTTGGCATCCCCGAGTGCCAAACTGCTGACTGATCAAGTAAAATACAGTCAGGTTGAGGTTCAGTGCAGTATCAGCACCTAGAACTTGCCGACTCCATAGCAACTCTTCTTCTTCAGTCACAGGATCAGCCCAGCCAAATGGGGAACCCGCAGCATCCTTCAATGGATCCACCCGAAGACGCACGTGTTCTAACAACCATGATACCTCAGGCATGCCTTAGACCTAAACAGCATAACAATAAGCACCAGGCTAGACTTCTCACTGTGCATGAAGGAATATCTCTCCAATAATAATTCCTTGTCCTAGCCCCATTCCCATTTTTCAAAGTTAACCATAGGATAGCCCCTTGGTGAAGAGATAATTGAGCCGGAGGCTAAGGTGGTGGATAGTGAGAGTATCCGCTCAGGCAACGTGCTTGTACAGTCAACCCACCCAGACCCGCAACCCCGTCCGCAGGGGATCTCCACTTAGCTACCACAGTGTATTTAATTGCGAGAGGAAGGACAGCTGTAGTCAAAAAGACCCCATCTTTATCCATCTCCACACATATGCACATATATAAAGTATAAAGCCCTTATCCTAACACAGCCCCTGACCAAGCCCGTAGAGAAACCTACAGCATGCACACAGAGAGGTTTTAGTATCTGAGCTTACTGTTGTAACTTGGTCACAAGTGAGCCTTCCACAGCTTAGTCAAATGCATCTTTACAACCCATTGCCCATCTCTCCCAATATCCCAGCTAGTCTACTGAACCCTAACCCTACCCCTAACACTAATCCTAAACCTGAACCCTTTTTTTAAGTGCAATAACTGGTAACTCAAGTGTGAGTGAGCCTCACACTCACAATTTAAAATGTGAATGAGCTTCACACTCATGGTGCACCAGTAGTAACTCAAGTGTGAATGAGCTTCACATGCGTAACATAACTGTGAGTGAGCCTCACAGTAGTAACTTAAGTGTGAATGAGCTTCACATTCGTAATTTAAAATGTGAATGAGCTTCACTGTTATCTGTGAGGCTCACTCACAGTTACGCCATGGGTGTGAAGCTCATTCACATTAAAATTACGAGTGTGAAAGCTCATTCACAATTCACACTTTAGTTACTACTGCACTCATCATTACGCTACGAGTGTGAAGCTCATTCACACTTGAGTTACTACTGTTACGCTAAGGTAAGGGGAGCAGCCCCAACCCAGCCCTAGCCCTAGCTCAGCCTTACGGAACCGACTAAACCCCTAGGCGCATACAGGAGTGCCTACCATCGAAGAACAAGCCTCCCAGACGCTCCACCAAGACGACACGATAGTGAGCCGGAATCCCATACGTTAACCGTTCGCCCATCCCCCTATTTAATATTACGATAACTCCACCCATTGAGCCCCACCCCCAATTTGTTTAGTAATTTGAATATTCATAGCACTGTGAATGCCCATAGCACTATGTGCCAACCAAAAGCTGGGCTCCTCAAAGCAAACCTTAGGCGGGGAGTGGTCCCGCCCTTTGTGTAGCAGGCCACGGGTCGGGAGTTCAAAGGGAGCGAAACCCGTGGTCATGCGAGGACCGGAAAGGGTACCGCCCTGAAGACCTGTGTTTTTTGAGCATCCATTTGAGCCATAAATGGCCCAGCCATTGAAGCCATAACAGCCCCATCCCCATCTCCATTTGTTTTAACTTCACACTTTATGTATGTGTGAAATTTTGAACATCGATGTGCCAGCGGTGTTGGTGCTCCCCCACTCGACAACTTCTGTTGCCCAAACCCTGCTCTTGAAGTTCAATAGCTTTGCCATTTAGAACTTTGCAACTAGCGTCAAACTCTCCGTCCTTCAAAATCCTGAATGTGCTTCCTTTTTCTCGAAGGTGTCTATCAAGTGCAGCCATCATGGTTCTTAGGCTGTCCGGTTCATCGTTAGTTCCATCGTTTTTGCAGATTTCTGTAAAGAACTGCAGTATACCATCAAGTTGCTCTTTCAGGAATTTCTTCAAGCTTCTGACCAATCTGCCTTCCCTTTCTCCACTTATTGAATCGTTTCACCCACGTTCCAGTTGACTTGGCAGTATTCGCGTTTACGTTTTTTGCTCTCAGGCATTCTAGGTCTTGCAAAGTAGCGGGCCTATCCAATTGCAGGTATGGGTGGAGCTGGAACAGGGGGTGTTGTTTCCCAATCAAGCAGAAGTGCCTCGAATAGCACGTCGATGTCGTCTTTGCTTGCTTCGCTCAATTCTGGCGATTTTTTTCCTAGCATTGTCATTTTACTCTGTGATCTGAACTCTTAGAATCCCAAGCAACTGAAGGAGTCTCGGTTGGAAGTGGAGGCATGGAAGCGAGGCTTTTAAATGTTTAATAAACAGTGTCAAACGCAGATCGGAAATGTGACGTCAGATTTGCACCACCTTTGATATCATAAAGATTGACCAGTCTTTAGTAGATATGTTTAATATTCACATTGCGTTGCAATGCATAAGATTTTTTGACGCGCGTTTACCCGCAATTTTTTTCACTACAGGATGACGTCACAGTGTAAAATTGGAGGACCCTGCTGACAGCTGTGTCGGATGCAATGGCAGCGGCAACACTCAGGACCAAGTGTCGAAAGAACTATCGTGAGTTAGCGGACATTGAACTACCAAAAGCGATGAAGCAGACGCAAAAGACTTTGCATAGTCAACTTTACCCAGTCGACGTAGTGGAACGAAGCGAGAATGGGCGCGTGAAAGTTCATTATATTGGATTCAGCCAGGATTTTGATGAATGGAGAGAACCATCAATATTGTGCCCCTTGAACTTGATGAATGTAGTGATCCCGAGTCCCCCGTGTTACTCCCCTTCAGCCTGTATTTCGAACTTGGTAATGCAATAAAGAAGCCCCTCAACAGTGGTAGAAAGGAATCACCACACGTACATATTGAAATGGCATTTGACAAACTACAGTTTAGTGGTGGTCTCAAGGCATACAGTACATCATCAAGGACTTATCGTGGCATTGAGAGGTACAAAATCACAAGTTACAAGAATTTAGACCCTCTTTTAGGAAAAAATTGGCATATTCGCGGACTGAATTCTAATGGCGATTTTTGCTACGTTCTCAACACCCTTGAGTTTTATCTCCATAAGCGAAAGCCACTCAGAGTATTTGCCAACCTCAGAGGGATCAGCAGTTTCTGTGAGGGAGCTGGGATATACTTTGATCTTCACCTTCATCAGAGGGGATGGAACTCCAGACATGTTTGGGAAAGACAGCTCCATATTCTCATAGATTGCCTTTCTTGTTCAGTTGTATTTGCATTTTGATCTCAATACTAAGCATTCATTCATGCAAACTATAATTTGAGTACATGAGCATGCAAAACACAAGCCTCATTCCCAGGTCCCCTCCCAGCATTCAGAAAGCTACATAGGTGGGAGGCTGGGAATGGGGCTATACATAGCTTAATTATAATAATAATTACTATGGTTTCACTAATATGGGGGAAATTATGAAAACAAAATGTATCACCATATGTATCAAGACGGAAAATGACAGTCTAACTATAAATCCTTTGCAACTTTGTTTTTTATTCAATGCCATGACAGAATTCCTTGAGACCACCAGTGTCAAATGCCATTTCAATACTTATGTGCGTTGAGGGTTTTCCAACTATTGCATTACCAAGTTCGAAATATAAGCTGAACATATTGCTAGCACTTCATGTGATTGGTACTACGAAGGTATTGTTTGGTTGTTAGGTCATTCAGTTTTTCGAGACCCTGTTGGGTAAATTTGGTAATATTGCCATATAGCCGAATGAACTCAGGGACATGCATTGCGAATGCATGAACATATGGTGTTACGTGCTTGGTTTGATAAACTGAACAAAATGTTCTGACCCAGTCCTTTGCAGCTGCCTCAAAGCTATCAGAGTCACAGTCATCATTGTTGAGATCCTTTATCATCCTACACCAAAGTAGCTGAATTCTCTGGATGGAAATAAAGAAGGAATGTTGGTTTTCTGGAATAGTCAGTGTTTTTCTGGCCCAGTTAAATCCCTCCATTTCAGTTTCTTTGAATCATCGGAAATGTACCACGTAAATGATATCTTACACTGTTCATTTAGGAATCTCTCATAGGCTGCTATATGCATTTGCTTTGATCGATCAAGCTTTGTAACAGAAGATTTGTCAATACCATCCTGGTGCCGTAATTCCTGAATCAGAAGGTTTATCAGCAGGTCACCAATTCGCAAAAAAAAATGAAGGGAGTCAATTACAACATGGTGTATTGGTATGAAATGAAAGAGTGGAGGATGTGAACAATTGTAACGAGCTCCTGACTTGGTGAGCTTTGCAAGACGAGTAATTTCATCAATAGTTCTGGCACCCTTGGAAACATCAGTTACTGACCACTCCAAATCCACATTCCAACGATGCCTATTGGGACATGTACACCAAATACAGCTATACTCTGAGTTTGCTGCATCTATACCACAAACCAATGCTAAGAATTTCCATGAGAGTATTAACCACATGCAGGCTTCGGCCAACTCGTGTCCCATCTCCTGACAATTTTATGCGCACACAATTGTATTGTGTAAATATCTTGGGGAGAAAAATTACCAAGCGGTCTTGTACTTTCTGCTGGAGTAGGGAAGATATTATACTTTGAATTTAGTTCCTTTTTCAGTTTGTAGATTCATGGAAGATTTCTGGACAAAAGGGTAAGTTTGTGGTAGCCCTCATCTGATAGTGAGAATTTGTCCTTTACATATAATCCAGACTTCAGTTTGTCATCACTTTCCATAGTTTCAGCATGAGGTGCAGTTGAAAAGCTGCCTGTTGTGAGATCAAGAACCTCTTGGTTTCCAGTGTCTTTGTTCACAAGACTTATTGATGTTGGATTAAAACACTCTGCTTCACAAAATGAAAGGGACGACTGAATGTCTGATGCTAAACGTCGCTTTTATTACAGCTTGATGCTGTCGACTGTATGACTGCCAACTTTTATCAGCAGAATGAACACATTTCTAGTATATGATATTTTCATTGGCTAAATTCATATCGATTTGATCGAGTATCTACACCAGGGTGCTTAGAGGTTAGTATATGAATTTGGACCAGACGACGGGATTTCATCGTAGTTACACACTCTTACTCAAGCCACCCATTCTTATGTGTATGTGCATGGTAGCCTCATTCCCACCCGTCCAATTTTTTATCGCTTGCAGTGTACCAAAATGGAGGGGGAAGGCCTGCTCCATATTATCATGTGAATGACATTTTGTCAACCTAGGTAGACAGAGGGGAGAGGGGTCCCTGATCGAGAAAACGAGCTTGAGGCCTTATCTTGTAGTTTCTGCCAAAAGTGCTGGAGTTTTGAAGCGAAAAATGTACCATTCCTGGTTCAAACTGCTCAAAATAGTTACAAGGTTTAGTCTTGCGTACTGAGACCTATGCGAGACTAGCCTCGCTCCCCACCGTCCAGTTTTTGTAGTATGCAAAACAAACTGAACGGTGGGAAGGCCTGGGTACGAGGCTACGCGAGGGAGTATACTAGTCTCGCGGGCCAGACTCTCGTCGGAGTCTGGCATGCGAGACTGTAACTGTATATGAAATCCAAAGTTGGAAACAGGAATTCGAGAGTGAACACAATCGACAGCTAACTCAAGAGAAAGTGTCACCAGCAGCTAGGAACTGGATGAAATGTGTGAAACTTGCAACCAAAGTATTAGAACATTAATGGAAACTATGTGTTTGAGACCAAAAGCCCAGTGATTTCTTTTTATATTTGTTGTTTCTATGGAGTTAGGCAGTGAAAAGAAAATTGTCAATAAAGGTCAGCAGGCCTGCTAGTGCATGTCGGTTTTCAGCTTTTGTTACACTTTCTGGTATCGGAATTTCCCAGCTTTAAAACATCCATCGGAATAGCCCCGCTTTACCTTACAAAGGTAAAGACTCTCGTAGCTAACAGTTTAAAATATTTAGCTCAATAATTGTTGAATCCATCAGAGTAGCCCGCTTTACCTTAATCGCATAGCCTTGCTCTAACCCCCCCCGCCCCTCCTCCTAACCCCATGCAACAGAAGAATTATGGGTGTGGCATCATAGATTAAAGCTTTCATCATTGTGATTATATTCAGACTGGATTTGGTCATGGACCTGCCTCAGCATTTTGCGTTTCTCCCCGTTTTTCAGCACTGGTGGGCTTTTGTATTAGGTGGGACTTGGGAGTTTGTGTTAGCACCTCTTGTACAGTAATGCCAAACTATCGTTCAACTACTGGACCAAGTTTGTTAATAATTTGCTTCCCTACTTGTTTTGGTGTTGCATCCCTTCCATTGTATATTGTGACAGTATTTTCATCCTGACCTGTTGATGCCTTGCTATTCGGGCCATTTGCAGGAAACAAGGTTGTAAGATCGCCATCATACCTTTTATAGGCCTCACAATCTCGCAGCTGGTGCTGACGCTTTTCAGCATCAGGAAGAGCATTCCATGCACTGGGGGAAAAAGCTGTTTCATATTGGTTACGTGCATCAGCAGGATGCCAGCGACGATTGAAAGCCTTGTTGACAATAGGAAATCGCTTCTTTGCTGTAGCTTCATCAATTTCAAAGCTTGAGTAGCCTCTAAACTGCTTATTGAAACCTTCCAGTACTGTTGAGAAGCTGTCGTCCAAAATGCGTTTTCTGCTTGAATGCTGCCTTTCACACAGGACCAAACACTTAAATTATGTAATTCTAACCATACCTTGTCGATGAATGGATATAGAAATGAGTTTCAGGACAGTCCTGCAGTGATGGGTGCAAGTACAAGAGTATTTGACCTGTGTATATTAATAGTGTGTGCCTTTTACAATGCCTATTCTTACTGCTGCAGGTACCGTGATTATGGCCTGGTCCTGAATGATGCAAGTTACAGACCACCCGATAAGCCCCAATTTTTACCTATTTTTGATTATATATCAGCCGTAAAAAGGAAAGCTGTTTCATGCCACCTGGTTTCTGTTAGACCATGACCTATAGTAATAGTGGCTACAATGGCTTAGCTCTCAGGCTAGGTCTTCAGTTCCGCATTTTGCTGTATTTATTGCTAGTTTGTTTACACGAGCATGGCTGCTGTTAATTAGTTGCCATGACAACAAATTGTTTTCATTTACAGAATTGGAAAGCATGGTTGTCATTGTTACAAACCCCATGTTCATACTCCATGGGTTCATGAGATATCTACAGTTAAATTCACCATGTACAAACTTGATGGGTGTATAATTTATATGTAGTAGCCTGCCTTAACTGTTCTGAGTTCTTTCGATGGGGGACCCCTCCCACCTCAGTCTACCTAGGTAGACAAAACATTCACAGGATGAAAAGGACCAGACCTCCCCCCTCCATGTTTGCATACTGCAAGCGATCAAAAACTGGGCGGTGCGAAGGCCTGGGAGCAAGGCTATGTGCACGACTCATGTTTGAATAACTTTGTTGTGTAGTCGAGTATAGGTCCATGAGGATCTAGGCGGTTAATTGCTAAGTCACAGACTAGGTCGTGATTCTTTGAGCTATTAAGCAGTAGAACTTCACAGTCATTAGTGCAAACGTTTCGATCCATAGATCATCATCAGTGCAATGATACAAAGTGTGACCTACTCGCTATATATATCTACAGGTGACGTGTGATACAGGATGTTACACCCCAAGATGCAACTTAACACTTTGCACGCGGAAATTGTATAACGTCACCGTTGATTAACGTGGAAATTAAAATTATCTGTCGGAGGTCAAAGTGACAAGAGTTGCTTAGCAAGCCCTAGGCCTTGCCAGCGGCCTGATTCTGCGGGTGGAAAGGTGTGGTCTACACTTACTACTACTCAACAGGAAGGGATTTGCTCGTTCCCAGGCCCCGCCCAACTTTCCGTATAAAGCAGGTGAAGGCGTGCCTTGCTATTCATGCTTAAGTCCAATTATGTGTGCATGTGTGTGTGTGTGAGTGAGTGAGAGGAAGGGTTCATTCGCATTTTGACTTGTCGATCATGCTTTGTATATACTATGTACACAGATGAAATGAACATGTATACATATTCATGATTCAGAAACACACTGACTACAACCCAAACTCAAATGATGTCCAGCAGTCTGAATAGCCTGAATGTACAACATTTTGCCGTGATCTGAGCATGCACCTAGTGGATCTATGTTGTGTAAGTTGTGAGTTAACAAGGTACATGGAATGAAAGAAATTCGTGGAACATTGACATGTTCTCCCGTTAATTCAGATACATCAATATCTCCATCTAATGAGGGTACATTATAACCATAGTAATGAACCAAATGATTCACCCCTTCAAAGAACAACTGATAGGGAGTCATGCTTCCTTCACTTGAGAGAGCATGGTAGTTCCAACTTTCCTGAAACTCAGAAATGCTTTTGTTGATGCGTCGTAGAAATATGTAATGAAGACAATACAAGTCGACTTCATTGAGAGGATCAGGAAGATCCTCATTTTCCAGGTTCCTGAATGTATCAGCATAGGTACTTGCTATACATCGATGTACATCACGCCACACACATTCTCTCGATTCTTTCGTTGTGCACAGAACTCCCTGTCAGTACACGAGAATAGTCGTTACTGTGACTAAGTATCATGCACTTCCAGATCCCCACATTCTCCCCTCCGTGGTCCGAACGGACATAATTAGGTAAACTAAATCTTGAAATTGCCTTGCAGAACGAATCAAGTACTGTTGTTGCCCGATTGTTGTCTGCACAGTTGAGGTAGGTGATTGTGCGTGAAAATCCATCTACAGCCCCATGAATCACCAAACGCCACCTTATAAGCTTATGGTGACCATCTACATGCCAAATATAATTAGGATGGGGAACTGAATACATGCGACATCGGACAACTGAGCGCTTTCGAGTGACAGTACTGATATGGTCAACATGATGGATGGCATTACGAAGAGCATGACGAGGTACTTTTATTCCTTGTCTGAGTAGGTGGCCCTGCAATAATTGATGTCCACATCCACTCAAGGTCTACCAACTGATGAAGGCCTGGGGAGGATAGGAAACCCCTGTCAAACTTAGTAGGTAATTCACTTTACAACTACTATCAGGCTTTATTTGTAACCCTTACCCTGAGCCACATTCTTGTCCATCTGAACTTGATCTGCTTGATGGAGGCTGCGCTTGGGCTTGGGATGAACCCGAACTGGCTTGCTGATGAGTAGTGATCATCATACCATTGCGCTTCTTACGTCACTTGATCACACGCGCGCGCGCGGGTAACACGTGACTATATTCTGTGACCATACATGGTAAATCCCGTGCGGGATATATATATCCTGTGCTGGATATATAAATCCCTTGCGGGATATATAAATCCTGTGCTGGATGTATAAATCCTGTGCTGGATGTATAAATCCTGTGCTGGATGTATAAATCCCTGGCTGGATAAATACCCTTTTATTTTTTCATTTTGTGACATATGGCACCCCATATTCTTTCACTTATTTGTAGATAAACTGCCCTCCACAAGCATTTCCCTCCATGCAGACAAACCAGACGACAAGGTGCTTGTGTACGTTGGTTCGCCATCCCCCTAGTCAGTGCTACCCACCTCTGCCCTCAGACCTGCTGATCTGGTTCTGAATCTAAACTTGAGCCTGGCCCCTCTCCTATCTCCAGGGTCGTTTACATACTTCTCTTCCTCCAGCTGCTTCTTACTCTGCACTTCCTCTGTCCATCTCCGGAAAGGGTACTCCCCTGAAGACCAGTGTTTTTTGAGCATATCTCCCAAAAAACATTAACTTACTTTGCCACAACTGCCCCACCCATTTGAGTCATAAATGCCCCACCTATTTAAGTCATAAATGCCCCACCCATTTATGCCCCACCGATTTAAGCCATAAATGCCCCATCCCCATATCCCATTGTTTTACCTTCACACTGTATGTGTGAAAATTTTCACAATGAACATCGATGTGCCAGTGGTGTTGGTGCTCCCCCACTCGACAACTACCAGGGCATAAAGAGAAGTTCCTCGAACAAACTACAAAGATCTAGCTGATGTGAAGCTACCTCGGACTCAACCACGAACCATGGAAAGCACTGCAGTAGACAAGAAAGCTGAAGAGTGGTTGTGTGTTGAGCAGAGCCTTGAGTTGTTTAGCGCCATAAGGGGGAGAGGTGGGGCTAGTAATGCTTGCTTCCACTCGTGAATGAGCCCCTCCCGTAGACAAGCTGTGGATTTTTTGAAATTTTTCAAAGTTGTCCAGTCCAAGAGTAGTGACAGATATGATGGATGCAAAATGCTGCTGCATATATAATGTGAAACTATATAATTATCACCATAGTACGAAGCTATACCGGAAAATATCACGAGTTTGTTGCCGCCTGTATTGTTACGAGTGCGCAGCACGAGTAACAATGCCAACGCAACAAATCGTGATATTTTTTTCCGGTATAGCTTGGTACTATGATTTTTATCATACAAACCTTCGATTTCATTGCACGTTCTTCCACCAATAAACGTAGCGAATGGTCGTTACCATAGCTTACTTGGTAACAATAATTTTAGTTCTGGATTCAACTCGTTCGCGAGCAACGTGCAATTTCCAGCGACTTACAAAACTTATGGCGGACTCACAGAATTGGCAGCGGTACGATCCATTCGACCTCGGAATGCACGACTTCATGGGTGAGGAGTTTGAGTTTGACTTCCGGGAGGAGGAGTTTTGGAGGGGGTTCCCCGCTGTCGTGCCCCTTGACCACACCCTTTCAACACAACGCTGTAAGCCATATACATACGTATATACAATACAAGTGTCGTTAAAATAAAAACTATACTTTAAATATTATGTAGGAGACACAGGGAGTACAGAACAAAGGCACAATGAGGTACCAGTGCTACAACTTGAGGCGGTGGAAATGTTTGTTGACCAGCAGAAGAACAAGAACACCAAGCGAAAGAGTGAGTCCGACCTCAAAACTTGGTACACATGGTGTGCGAAGTATGGGGAGACAAGAGAACTCAAGGAGATCCCTCCACCTGAGTGGGCCACTTTCTTGTAACTGTTCGTAGAAAGGATGGCTCACTGTACGAACCTGACACACTGTCATCGTTCCATCGCAGCATTGACCGCCACCTCACGAAAGACCTCCACAAGCCCTACAGTATTATTCGTGACACCCAGTTTGCGCCGTCCAGAGAGAAGCTTAAAGCATCACGGAAATTTCTCAAGGGCAAGGGCAAAGGCAACAAGCCCAATGCTGCAGAGCCAGTTGACGTGACAGAGGTGGAGCAGCTGTGGCAGCAAGGTGCTTTGGGAGCAAGTGATCCTGTGACCCTCCAGAAGACAATATGGTGGCTCATAAGCACCCAGATGGGAACAAGAGGGCATGACGAACACCACAAATTCAAATTTGGTGATTTCCAGCTTAAGAAGGCTTCTGATGGGGCAGGATTCATTGAGTTTTCTCGTGAACACGGCACAAAAACACGAACAGGTGAGACTGAAAAGAGCACCAATGCTGACGCTCGTGTCTTTAAGCCAAAGATGTGGGCCACTCCTGACAGACCTGGGAGGTGTCCAGTGAGGATCTTTCAGCAATATGTTGACCGACGGCCTCCAGAGATGTGCCAAGATGACTCGCCATTCTACCTTTCTATCAATCACAAGCACAAACCTGGGTCGTACTGGTACATAAAGCTCCCACTTGGCATCAACAAGGTTGACGGGATGATGAAGAAGTTGGCAAAAGATGGCAGTCTCACCGGCAAAAATAACAACCATTCTGCTAGAAAGACACAAGTTTAGACACTGTGTGCCGCTAATGTTGCAGACTCTGCAGTGATGCAGCTTTCTGGCCACAAGAGTGTTCAAAGCTTGAATCACAAGAGACCATCTCTTGAGCAGGAGAAGCACATGTCTCATTTGCTCAGCAATTATTATCCATCGTCGTCAGTTAAGCAGTCACCACTTCCAGTTGTTGCTGCAGCCGTCAAGTCCAGCTACCTGCTCAGGCCACCATTACCCCGTCATCTGTCCAGGCACCATTCCAGCAGGCAATCACTAAAGAACAGATAAACTTTGCATTGTCAGCATCAAATCAGGGACTGTTTACAAACGGATCATTCTTGAACTGTACGTTCGAAATTAATTTGGGGCAAAACCAGAAATGCACAAAGCGGCCACGAGTCATTTACTCAGACTCCGATGAAGACTGACTGTGCTATATGTATACTTGACACTATTAATGGGCTCGTTGCATGCACTATTACCGTTCGTATTTACTACAATTTGTGGCTGAGATTGACTACCTTTGCGCTCCCCAAAGAGATCTGCTTTACTGGTGAGGCTGAAATAGTGCTAAAGTATACTTTTAATAGGTATCAGGTATTGATATAGTCAGAACAGCTTCTCTTTCCAAGTCTTGCGGTTACTGTAACGCACGTGACTTGTAGTACTTGATACGGATTCTCGCATGACTTGTAGTACCTGATACGGATTCTCGTGTGACTTGTAGTAACTGATACGGGTTCTCGCGTGACTTGTAGTTAAAAATACGGCTTTTTATAAACTGCGTGCAGCTGCAAGGCTTCCCCATTGACTCCCATACATTAGCATGAGTTAGACGTATGATAATACCCATTATTATTATTACTTGAAACGTTTGCATCCCTGAAAGATCCTGGGTGGATCTTGAGTTTTGCTGGAGATTTTTGTGTGGTGCATCTCACTGGAAACTTCTCGGTTGGGTGTTTTCCTGGAGATTTCTGGCTGGTGCGTTTTCCGACCCCGTGTCGGTGTAGTCCTTAAAGGAAAATGACAGCAACCTCAGGCAATATGCCTTCGTCAAAGAGAAACAGGAGTAGACGTGCATACTCAGTTGAAGCCCCCAATAGTTTATGGCATATTGATGGTAACCATAAACTGATTAGATGGAAGATTGTGGTACATGGGGAAATTGATGTACCAATCCACAACTTTGGTATAATATAAACTACCTTGGTATAATATGTAAACTTGGAAAACAAACCATGGAGGTAACTGTACCAAAAAAAACTACTCTGACACCAGTAACAATCCCAGAATAACACCTAGTGTGAAGCCAACTGTCTCCTGAGTTGGGCATATTTTTATGAGAGAAATATCACCAATCTTAACATGTCTTCTATGCACAGGAGTCCCTAGATCCTATAAATCAGAAGCTTTTCACACATCCATGGCAGAATAGGCAGGAGGTTCTTCTTGTATGGGTGCTTAGGCTTCTTAAATGGGTTGCAGCAGGCAGTTTTCCACCACTCTGTCGGAAACTTGCCTTCACTGATTGACTGATTGAATATTGCAGTTACTGCTGGTGTGATGCTACAAGCAGTGCTTTTGATCATGTGACCTGCAATTTCGTCAGGACCAGTAGACTTAGTCACAACAATGCCAACAAGTAATTCATATACTTCAGCTGCGGTAGATCCATTTGACTACTCAATGTACACAAGCTTGCAAACAATGACCAAAGGCCAACTATACACACCTAGCATTTACAAAAAAGAACCATATTATGATCTAATAGGTCATGTTAATGATGTAATGTGTTATAGTGGTCAGGCTCATTGCTACGCTTCAATTATGCAATGGTTGACATAAGTGAGCAAAGTTCATCGTAGCAAAGACAATATACTTGAGACGTTTCGGCTCGAGAGCCTTCGTCAGTCACAATGACACTAATGAGAAGAAAAACTGGTGTTAAATAGTGAACCGGTTTTTCTTCTCATTAGTGTCATTGTGACTGACGAAGGCTCTCGAGCCGAAACGTCTCAAGTATATTGTCTTTGCTACGATGAACATTGCTCACTTATGTCAACCATTGCATGATGTAATGTGTCATGGTTATGATCTCACAGCTTTGTGTCCTTGCCTATTTAGGTTCACGTGATTGTAACTTGCCACTGTCTGAACCCTGTGTATGCACTATTCAAATCCCATAAACCTTAGGTACAACCACGATGCAAGAGCCCATAGTTCTCAATCATGATCTTTCTGGCGTCCAGACCTAACACTCCCATCATTCACCATATTAGGGACGTATTAACAAAGCCTGACCTGAAATCCAGAGGTCATACGTACACTCTAGCACTACAGCAGAGTACACTAGCTACAGAGAAGTTCTAGTTGAGGGAAAAGTAGGTTAATTCACCCCTACTGACTTTCTGAAATTATGTATGATACCCTAATGTATACAGAATTTCTTGCTGATCTGTTACAACACTGACTCATATCTCCTGTTGCCAAGACAGTCCCAAATTCAAACTTGTGGATTAAAAAGAAGTATGTCTGAGTAGCTCCAAAAAAAATTGGAAAAAATTAAAACTACCTTTTTTCTAAATTGCAAGGTTAAAGGTCAACAGTGTGACCTTTGACGTCTAATTTAAAGGACTTATATAAAGCCACATACCACATGAAAGCGTGAAATTAACTTTTGAATGGTGGTAATTATAGCTTTGTATCATTACCATAAAAGTTACGGGCACTGGAGTAGTAGCATGTAGACCCAAAACGGTTCTTTTCTGGAGGCTTTGAATAGCTCTTGCTCAAAAAGTGTTTGGTTTAGAAAGTTGAAATTTGGTGTGGGTTAGTTTGTCTATAGACCCAATATCCTCACCAACTTTCATAAAAATCTGCGAGTGTGAGGTTTCGAAGTGTGTTGAATTGGCATGGAATGACCCACTACCATACTGAATATTGATATAAGCACCTAGTACTTCTAGTAACAACATACCTGTTGAGAAGACATGGTGTTCCATGGGAATGTAATGATTGCACATTGATAATTTTGCACCATGTAGGTGACTTTCCGGCCAACATACCATACAACATGAAGGCATTTGAATATAAACCTTGTAGGTGTTACAGTATGAGGGCATTTAAGCTAATTAAATGCTGATCTTGTAGGCCATGTAGGTGACCTTTTGTCCAACCATTACAACAAAAAAGGGGGAGTTAAGTTTGTGGTTGTTACTTTGGCCATTTAATGACTGCTTTTGAATGGTGCTTTTGAATGGTGCTTGCAAGGACCACCCGTTACCATGGCAGGTAACCAAATAAGTGGCTAAGTAACTTTAACAGGATGATGTGTTTCATCACAGTTGGAAAGTTGTTACCAAAATTATGTACACACACATGAAACTAATGTCAAATGCATTCAAGTAACCATCATGTTGCAAGATATGTTCAATCTCTTTCATGAGCCTTTCAAACTCTGATGAAATGAATAGGCCCTTTCTGTGGTCTCGAGTCTCCTCCAGATCCTGGTCCACCAAGGCAGTCCCACTCAATGTGGGGGTCTACCAAGGAGATCCACTCTCAGTAGTGATTTTCAATACTGTAATGATAACAGCTGTTGGTGAAGGTGGAGAAGTGGCTCCAGTGGTCTGGGATGAAGGCAAAAGTCCCTAAATGCCACAGCCTAGCCATCCAGGCATCATCTGGAAAGAGATATGACCCCAAGCTACAACTCAATGGAGAGAACATCCCATTCATTGCCAGTAAAACCCTCAAGTTTTTGACCCTAGAAGCCAAGGCTACTCGCTATCTCAAGAGGTGGTCCGGTCTAGCCAGATCAGCCGATCCATCACGCCTTTACCTCCCGAAGAACAATGGAGGACTGCAGCTTCTGCCTATCTCACTGCTGTACAAAAAGTTGAGAAGCTCCCAGGCTGCCCTGCTTCTCACTTCCAGAGACCCAGTGACTCAGCATGTCACCACGATGGAGATCCAGAGGGAACAGGCTCTACAAAGGCCAAACTTCCAACCCATGCGATTGACACGTGATGTGATGGTGGAAGACCCAGGTGTCCTCAATGAAATTGTGGACTTCATCAACCCACATCTGCCTCCAGGAGCAAACATCATGGCCGATCTCCCAGGAGCAATGTACCAATACCCACTCCAGCTTGCTACAACTGACCTCCCTCCGACCAGATATTGTCCTTTGGCACGAGAATCCAAAGGAAGTCACCCTCGTAGAGCTGACAGTATGTTTTGAGACCGCCTTTGAAGCAGCCGTTCAGAGAAAGACTGACAAGTATCTAGAATTGAGAGAGGAGGCTCGAAATAGAGGGTACAGAGCAGAGATTATGACGATTGAGGTTGGGAGTCGAAGTGTTGTCTCAGTAAAGGGTTTTAAATCCCTTTTAGAGGCGCTCACACCCGTCAGCAAGCGTGAGTTCCGAACCTTCCTGATTACACTTGCCTGAACAGCCATTCTAGAGTCACACAAGATATGGTGTACTAGGAACTGGAGAGACCAGCAGTAATTCTTGGAAAACAGACAGCAGTTACCTGCAGAGGAGGTCCAGCGTGGTGGGGGGATTGCGTCTCTTCATAGAAGAGCGATAGGATGCATCAAAAACTACCGAATCATTGGCACTACCTTTCCAGTCTCTGTGATACGTTTAGCAGACATGGTGGTGTCTGTGTGTGCATGGCTGACCAATTTTGAGTCTGTCCTAGTCCCACCTCCTGTAGACAATCATGAAGAGGAAACAGTGGACCAGTACTTCAAGTCTGTGTTAGACAGTGAATCTGAATGTGACTACAATGCTGATTCTGAGTTAACCGACGAAGAGGACAGCAGTGACTAAAGAAAGGTGTGTCTTTTGTAATGTTGTACAAACGAGCGTAGAAAATGGTCCTTTCACCTTGTAGGGTCTCCATTTCTGGCTTTTTAGGCAGCTTTCAGTCTGGAGGAGCACTCTCTGGTCAGAGGGCCCTGACTATTGAATGCTCGGTAATGAGTGGGTGTGGTCAGGGTCATGAAGCTGCAAAGTACTTCTGAAGCTGTGGATCAAGTTTCTCGGGCTAACTCCCGGCAGAAGTGGAAATACAGGTGAAAGAAGATGGGACTAGTCTACACAAGACCTTTAGGAAAAGTAAGTTAGGGCTAAAGAACTTTGCTCCTGGCCACTATACTCCACTCTGACCTGCAGCTGTCCAAGGACATGAAGTTGTCACCTGTGCTTGTCTACAGGAGGGTAGCTGTCTAGCAAGGTAACCCTACCACTGCTGTCTGCATCTGGACATGTATAGGAGCTGTGAAATGCATTTTGCTGTAGCCAGCTTCTCTCAGTCTATGCGTTTAACCTCAAGTGTAAGTGTCACTCAGACAACTTATGTTAGCCCTCACCAGTGTTGAGCAAACTTCAATACTTGTACCTTCACATAGGCTAAGGATCATTGCGCTCCTTAGTTCTGGCTGTAGGGCAACTGTTGAGTGTCTGCCCAATTTCGGAGTGCACTTCCCTCCATCGACTGCACACCTACGAAGACTAGGAACAGTACATAGGCCACAGACAGTTTTGTGAGACTTGCAGTCCACATGACAAGGATTACTGTTAAATTGATCAACGCGTTTTGCTTTGTATAGTGCTTATCTTCAGTCTAAAGAAAGTTCCCGGCCCTAGTAGTTGTACTGATGTGTGCAAATGATGTCCCAAGGATGAGGGCCTTCATGGGACCATGCTCCACTGCTAAGTGGCTATAGTCATACTCACCATCCTGTACATCCTGCCTCGCCCACCTTCCACAGTAAACCCACATCCCCCCTTGATCTGGAGGCAAAGCCTCTCCTGTCACCTCACTCCACTCCATCAACCAGTTACTGGGGAAGTCAGCCAGCTCCAGCTCCATGTTGGACCTCCAAATGGGAAGGTCCCTCATCGCTCCCACCATCCACCCTGATGCGCTCGATCATTTTTGGCACTCCAGCAGTGCTGAAAGCTGGCTTTACTTCTTCCTGGGTGCATAGCATTTGTGAGTCTGCTGCATGCTGGACAAGGTTATTGGGAAAAGCCCCAGCCCCTTCACAACACCTACACAAATTTCTCCAGATGTTTGAGAAATTGTATACACAGATGGAAGGAACATCATGAATCTCAATAGAGACGACTGTGCATGCTTTCAGTTGGACACCTTGTCCACCCACAGGCTGCACCGGACTCATGTGGTGAAGGGACACAAAATTTCAGCAACGCACACAGACTTCGTAAACAGCTACCCCTCTCTACTACACACTACCTCATTGCAGGTAGTTCAAGCCTCTGTACAGGGCTGCACTCCAATGACTGTCAGGGTTTTAACGTAAAGGCTTTATGTGCCTTGCAAGTTGTCACTTTTGCCACCCCCTTGTAACGTGCAGCACATCATCTTTTGTTTCTGGCTACACAAAGTTGGACTACAGTGCCATATGAAAATTTCCTTTGGTACAACTCCTCCAGATGAAGTCTGATGTTACTGTAAGTCACCTTTTCCTTAACCTGTTTATTGCCATCAAACGTTAGAACGCCAGTTCGACGCCAAGCTTCAGCACCAACGCTACGTTCTTTCATGTAGTCTTCAATATCTGTGCCAATGTTGGGATAATCCTTCAGGATGCCTCTCATTTTTTCCCTTTGATTTATATCCCCAAAAATTTCTTTCAGCTATGCCTTTGGCACAAACTCGGTGAGCTCTACGGTGGACAGCTGCAATTTTCATTTTCACTAAGGATCTGCCATCTTCACTGCCAAAGTGTCTAACAATTTCACTATTAGGCAAAATCCACCGTCACTCACGAAGTTGTACTGCCCCTTCCTGCCCTTCGCTGATAATAAGCTTCAGGCTGCTGCCACGACCCACGATGTATTGATGCAGATAATGGCTTCAAACAAGTGCAAAAAGCTTACCTAGCACAACAGGGGTGGGATGCTGCTTGCAACGGGGAAGCCCTGGCAACGAGGCTAAGGGCTTTACCCTCAAGTATAATCCAGATGTATAAGCTTCAGGCTGCTGTCTGGTAGGGCCTGCTCTTTTCTTTACTTCAGGGAGAAGCGGTAGTTACACTTAAATAGTGTACAATTCAGAGTTGTGTGATTCACACAAGAGAGGAATGGAACAGGAAATGTTGAAGGTTAGTCTACAACAGCAGCATGCCTCAACTTAAGGCTTCTTGGCATAGTCCTTACTTGAGACTCAAGTCAGGACTATGCGCGACAAGCCAGGCTGTGTTTAGACTTAGCCTACAGTTACCCAGCGTAGATGCTTAGGTTGCACTAATGGCATTGTATGGTACCACCCCACGAGAAGCTAGTCTCTGCAACCATCTCCTCTAAGCTGTTAAGCACTTTTGTAGAGAGTAGAGTGACAAGCTTTGTTCAGCTACATGCCACGCCACCTGTGTGCTGTGATCTGACACTTCACTGAAAAGCCTTTGATATAAGTTAAAGCTGTGTATTGCTTGCTCACGCTCGCCCAACAATGTTCTACATTCTCCTAGTTTAATACGTAGGTATATTGAACGTGTGACGTCACGTAACCGTATATTTTTTTGGACGCACTTTCGACTTAGTCTCTGGACAGCAATGCATATGGGCATGCGCAGTGCCACACCCTCTGTGTACTTAGACCTTTGAGAAGGGGCGTGTTGAACATGATGGACTGCCAAGAAGACTGCAGTTAGAAAGAGAGCTACTCCTCAGGTGATTTTATCAACAAAGAACTACAGCCTATAACTACAATGTACTTCTAGTGAACTGTGAGCAAGAATGGAAAGCATCTGGCCACTGTTCCATTTCTGTTGTCTCCTCTAGAAAATTAGCCAAGGACTGAATCATGAGATAGTACGTCATATAGCCATTAAGACATTCCAACAACCTGGAAACTCTCAGGGAATGTTGTATCAGGAATGGGCAGCAATTAGAACTATCTTGCGTTTACCTGATGAGGAACAGAAAGGACCCAGAGATTCGCACTGATTGAGATTTCATTCCGTGGGGTTTTGAAGCAGTAGGGCCATACCAAATTGATTTTTTGTGTTTCACAGTTTGCTTAGGTCAGAAACATGACCCGGTAGGCAGGGCAAAAAAAAATAAATAAAATAACCAAACTTCTCAAGAATTTAATTAGATGCCACTCTGCCACACAAAACTGCTCGCCATCCTCCATTCTTGCCACATGGTGAGCACTTAGCCTCGTTCCCAGGCCTTTGTGTGTTCGTCACTTGCAGTAAGAGCTAGTGACGAATGCGCAAAGGCCTGGGAACGAAGCTAGAGTGTACTGGATTACGTAAACATATTACTACATTTTTCTTTTCAATTTTCAAGAAAAAAGACCCGGCCAGATCTGTGAAACATAAAATCAATTTGGTATGGCCTAGTTTCTAGAGGGTCTGGGAACAAGAGTATTGAAGCAGTGAGATGGAATGTTTTGCCTGTCGGTACATGAGTGTAGGGAATCACTGATATATTGGAATTTGGAAAGTGAAAACACTGCAACCTTGTTATAGACAATTTTGACACACTTTTACTAGACAAATTTGAATCTTGCAATGTTTCAACTGCCAATTGCAATCTCCATCAGCATTTTTTTGAGCCTGATGAAGAGAATGATACATTGCAATCATAAACTTGTCTGGTGAAAGTCTGTCAAGCGTGGAAACTGTTTAGGTCTATCACTACACATCTTCTGTATTAGGTGGTAAATTTTTGACCACGCCCACCTGCTTATTGCTGGAATATGGCCTCCTCACTGATCCACGTCGGGAAGTATATAAAATTGTGTATTAGGTCTATGCAATTATCTTTATTCCAGCAAGTATTGGTGGGAAAACCTTGTCCATTGGTCATGCACAATGCCCGAACAATAGCCCCATTTACACTAGCACTTTAAACTACTTTCAAATCAGTTTCAAATTTGTTTAGGGCAGCTGTGTAAACTTTTAACCGATTTGAAACCAGTCTAAGTGTTAAATGTAAAACAGGGCTAATCCAAACAGTCTTGATTATCAGTTGATATAGGATGCCAACTAAAAAAAATCTTCCAAGGACGTCAGTGATGATTGACTGTGTTTATTTGTAGGTGCAGCTGGCCGATCCAAATATTGGCTAATGCTATATACTCAAACATTATCCACGCAGAAGATGACACCACTCTGACAAAGTCAGCTTGCAGATTCATACACACTCTGTAGGCAATAATTTTAAATAGGCCTGAAGATCAAACAAAAGGCCAAGGTCGTCAACTGTAGACGGGGTGACTCTTTTGGAGAGCTGTTAGTCTACGGTGGCAGATACTTTCCAGTCATATTCACAGTTCACTGATAGTGCATTGTAGCTATAGACTGAAATTTTTGATGTTAAAGGTCCTCTGAAGGATAGCTTCCTTTCCAATTGTCATCATAGTATCGTTTTGCTCGATCATGTTCAATCAACATGATGACACACTCTCACACCATTGCCAGCCACCACAATACATAGCAGTTCAATAGTCGGCTCAGTGTCAATCTTTGGGTCCTGATCAAGTAAACGCAAGATAGTTCCAATATGCTGCCCATTCCTGGGACAACATTCCCTGAGAGTTTCCAGGTTGTTGGAATGTCTTAAAGGCTAGAATAGACTATATGATGCATTATCATGATTGTCCTTGGCTAATTTTCTAGAGGAGACAACAGAGATGGAACAGGGTCAGATGCTTTCCAGTCTTGCTCACAGTTCACTGGAAGTGCATTGTAGTTATAGGCTGAAGTTCTTTGTTGCTAAAAATCACCTGAGGAGTAGCTCTCTTTCTAACTGCAGTCTTCTTGACAGTCGTTTGCTCGATCATGTTCAACACACCCTTCTCAAAGGTCTAAGAAAACAGAGGGTGTGGCACTGCGCATGCACATATGCATTGCTGTCCAGAGACTAAGTCGAAAGTGCGTCCAAAAAAAAATATGTGCGCTTCGGGAGTCGCTGTGAGGGGTGACAGTGGTGTAGCTGGTGAAGGGAGAGTTGTTGGTGTACCAAAGTTTCATTCCTCAGATTGAAGGTAGTCTACAATCACTGGACTGGACTGGTGGACTGGACTGGTGGACTGCAAAATAAAAACCCACCCCTATCCAGAAAAGCTATAATTAGAACAGCAGTGCAATGGACTAAAAATAGAAATTTCCATAAGTGGGGTATATAGTATTGAGGACCTCCTGCAGCAAAACATCTATGCATGCGGAACACGTATCGATCGACGTTGATTTCCAGAAACATTGAAGAAAGTCGTCATAGCCGAGCGAGGACGGTACGAGTCGTGCCAACGTGGCAACCTCATGGCAACAGTTTGGAGGGATAAAAAGGACGTAAAGATGTTTTCCACATTTTGTGATCCAAACAGCAACCTAACTGTGGAGAGAAAACAGAAGGATGGAAGCAAGATCACGATACCATGTCCTGATGCGGTAGTAGTGTACAACAAGTTCATGGGAGGTGTTGACCTGGGTGATCAACTACGACACTACTACCGCATCAGGACAAAGTGTGTGAAGAACTATAAATACATATTTTGGTTTTTAGTCAACGTTATTACAAATGCATATATCTCATCCCAGTATAGTCCCGTAACCACCTCTCCTAGAACCCTGAAAGTATTTTGCCTCACACTAGCCGAACAGCTGATTGGCAAATACTGCAGTCGAAAAAGAGCAGGACGCCCAACCTCAGTAAGGAGTGTTCCTCATCCACCACCACCACTACCGTCTCCTGAAGACAATGGCCCTCCTGCCCCACAGCGTCTATGCAGCACCACTCTGCATCTCCCATCTCATCAGGCCAAAAAGCGTTGTATTTACTGTCAGGAGTACAGGCCAAACAGCAGGAGGCGAGGAACAGTTTGGTACTGCTCAGAATGTGAAGGCAAACCAGCACTTTGCCTAACAGGGAGGGGAGATGGGTCAGACTGTTTTAGACTTTGGCATAACATGTAACTTCGACTTTGTTTCGTATCTTTTACTTTTTCATGTTTTATGTTCTATACCCTAAACTACAAATATTCAAATCTGTACATGGGTATTCTTTCATAAATATTGCTCACTTCTACAATCCCCTATCCCCCTCACGTACAACTCCCCCTACTTACCAGCGTTCTGTTTCACTGTGGATGCGTTTCTTGCCTTCTCGTGTGTCTGTGTAACTCAATCCACCTCGTGTGTTTGTCGCGAAGTGTTCACATCGGATTTATCAGCGGTCTGCTCTTCGTATGATCCCCACGGATTTGTCAGCGATCTACTAAAACTTCCTCTATTGTCCAGGTAACCACGAATCCAGTAGCCACAGGTTCAGTAAACCACTCCAGGCTACGATCACCTCTTACTAACGCAACTGCGTGGTTTTAATTCGGTCACACGTGAGATTCACGTGAAATAATTACGGGCCTTGAGGAGTTAAAACCGTTTAACCCCGATAACGCCCATATGCGTCCGGAATTTTTACGTCACAGAACAGCTTGTATCCCACGCGCAACTGGTCGAGCTTGATTAGTTGCGTACCCCTTCCTAGGCGTTGTAGAACTCTCACTGCGTCGTCCACTGATGCGTATTGGAGAGAACAGAGATCACGTGGGATACCATCATTCACACTGTGACCTGATGGTGGGGATAAATCACATACTATCCGCCACCTGTTAGATTGATGTGACTTAGGTACCAGTCCAAGCGGGCTGGTGTGGACTCTTGCTGACTGGTCTCTGGATAATGGGCCCAGTAGCCTTCCAGCAGCTTTCTCAGCAGTTATTCATTCCGTTACAACCAGTGGGTTAGCTAAGGATGATGGGTGGTTAGATTGTCGGGGGCGCAAGTGATCTGACACCCTTGGATGTATGTATCCAATGCGGAAGCCTGCCTGGAAGCCGTCTGTTATAAATTTTGCGAAAGCTTTGTCTGGGTACATCTCAAGGTATGCTAACAAGGCCTCTAGGTTGACAGGGGACAGGTATTTCGGCCAGCTTGCTGTAGTTGTGGAGTTGGGGGGCTGTGAAAGCTGGGTGAGGTCAGTTGTATACTTGTAGTTACCATGTTAAAGGTTGGCTTCTGGCAAGTGGGCGATTGGCCACAGGCTGTTGTAACCTGTAGATAATGTATGGTGAGGGAAGTAGTGATATAGTGTAAGGGGCCAAGCCTGCCCTCATAGGTTTTCACGTGCTTAACTTATTGAGAACCCCTTTTCCCAATGCCGGTGGCTTACGATTAAGTAGAAGTTTTCCCCTGCGCTTACAGTGCTATGAAATGTAGCGGGGAACTAATGAAAATGAGCATTGCATATTATTAACAAAACACAATCTTGATGGCAATAATTATAATAATCAGCCTAAAATAAAAAAATTCAAGCGTTCAATCCTGTGTATATAGCCTACAGTTAGCAATTGTTATGCAGCTATGCCGTAGTTCTGTGCCCAGTATCTGCTCCCGCTTTGGGATCAAAGATTATTGTCGAGGCTGAGGTCCTGTCAGCTGCACTTGTGGCCTCGGCTCAAGGGTTTTTGGGCAGTCCCTAGCCCTATGTGGAAGTTGGCACCTCAAACATATATGCCTGTACCAGCATCTCCCTGGGAATATGCATGTACCCCTGTTCCAGGACCTGCAAACTCCCTGGTTTATTCTCCTCCCTGCCTGTCGTTGTTAAGGTGGGGGACATAGTGGTTGCGGGTAAAGGTAGGTTAAGGCACACTGTGGTTGAGTGTGGTCTGTTCCACGGCAGAGTGTACAAAATGTGGGTTGTGCGGCCGCCTGACCATACATCGTGGCCGCTTGGAGTCCGGGCTCCAGATTGTTCCATCTGCGTGATGGGTCAGCTGCCAGTTGCTGCCGAAATGCCCGGTCATAATCCAGCCACCCGTTGGCACCATGGCGCTGGGCCTCCCTGATGATGAGGCGAGCGTACGCGAGTTGGTCGCGCGTCTGCTGGTCCGATGTTAAAATGGCCATGCAGCCCAGGAAACAGTAGATCCAAAATCAGTCCCATGTTGAGATCCTGGCAGACAGGTATGGGTGTACCGGTGCTTGGCACAGAATTAGAGTTCGTTGCGGGGACGTTAGGTGTGGTTGGATTGGAGGAGTGTGATGGCAGCAGAGCTGTGGTAATTGATGTTGGGGTCGTGTGAGTGAGTGGGACTGAGGTCAGGAGGTGTGGCTGGGGAAGAATGCCTAGTGCTATAGTGTGTGATATAGCCAGTGAATAGTGTAAGTGTTGCTATGAAAACATTGTCACCACTGTAGACGGTTAGACACCCTGGGGTGTCCTACCTGACAGTGAGAAACCACAACTGCAGACAGTGAGAAACCAGGACCGCAGACAGTGGGAGACCACAAATGCATACAGGGCAGTGTCCTAAAGAAAACAATGCCCACCCAACCACTTGGTGCAAGAGATTATCTAAATGTGAAACATGATGTAGCACTGTGTTCTATATAGAAGGTATAAGGAGTGCCCTGAACAAAATCGTGCAACAACAATAGGTCCGCGTGGCCGCGTCCAACAGCAGATGCATGCAGGATTGTAGCGCCCGTCCAACCATGAGAATCAAGCAATTACTGCTTTAAACCCAAGCGTGCCATACGGGTCGACTGCCAGTCCACCCAACAGTTCAATTGCATAATACTCTGTTCATGGTCTACCCCTGCCCACACGCGTTTGCTGGGGTGTGTTTGGCCTAAAGTATTGTTAGTGGGTTTGCATATGATATAGTACTGATTTAACTGGCTGGGGGCAGAGCTTGTCTCTCACATGTACGCTTGGTGTACTGCCACCTTGCCCGCCCATGCATGAAGTGATTTAAATTTATCATCAGCCTAGCGCTTATAGTGTGGACGCTTTACCGCGCATCGTTAACTTAGTAGGCTACGTGGCAGATTTCGGGGTTTCTACCAGTAACTAGATCTATATTGGCATACAGTGATGTCCATAAATTATAACATGTACCTTGGTGTGCGGTGCCGGTTGTTGATGGGGGCGAGGCAGCGTTAGCACTGTGTTGCTGCGCCTGCAGCTCTGTGAGTCTCTGTGCCTGGCCCTGAACCAGCTCCAGTAGGTCGCCGAGTGACACTCCTGGACCCGGTGTTTGGATGCCGTGAGCGGTAGGGTCTGTCGTGCTCCGTCCTGTTGCGCTTGAAGAGGCAGTAGTCGCCACTCTGGTCGACGCCCTCGTTGAACGACGGGATGCGGAGATGCTATGCACTTTTTTTGGCATAGGAGAGAAAACAGTATATACCTTGTATGATGAAACCCTCCAGGGCCTACGGGATTTAGATCCCCTTGTAAACCATGAACTACCTTGCGCTTTGCACCTAAACCCTGTAGACCACTCAGTTTGATCGTACTATTTGAGGGAATATTATTGCTTATCTGTGTGTACTGATCAAGGACTAGCGCTGTACTGGTTTTTCCACCACGGCTTCTCTTCCGCGTTTTTGGCATGTTTACACGATAATATTATTAGGCAGGCTAGCTAGAATCACTGACAACATAAAAAACAACAAAGTAGAGATGCGTGTCTCTGTCTTTCGCATTGACCACTAGCTCACTCGTGTCTAATAATGACTCAGCACATGCTGCCTGTGTGGTCAGCTGACCACGCCTACAGGAAATGGCCCCCACTTCCGTATTAACTCAATTTAAAGTTCCTTAAGACCACTATGTTCAACAGCGATATCTCGCAAATGGTCTCAGCGTCTTCATAGCTTCAAATTCACCCTGGTCAATAAAAGCCATTCGCAACACTTGGTTGGTGCTGTCCGTTGCGAAGGACACCATTTTCAAACTTTGTACGCATGACAAAAAACCACTGTCGTTGGTCTGGGAGCGAGACTAGTGCTGTTGTCAAGACAACTATGTTCAACAATGATATCTCGAGGATGGCTCGAGTACTCACCATGGTTTTAGGACTTCCAACTGCTCTTTCTATTTTGCTTTATGTGTTTCATAGTACAGCTTGAGCTTGTTGGGTATTAATATACCTCATCAATGTTACTGCAATCCAAAATAGATGAGGTTAGTAGCACCCTGTCCGATGCCAAACTCCCTGGTGTGAGCAACACAAGTCTTCAACATTCCGGATCACATAGAGAAGATGGTGCCAAGAAGCTGAGTGCTAAAGGATACTGGCAAATCGAAAACAGAAATTTAAGGGAAATGCTGAGGTAGAAAAAGCTGCCTCACGTTTACGATATGATGCTGATCCAGATCTCCAAAAGACGGCTGCATGTGCATGGTCTAAAGCCAAATATGGAGCTAACCCAGAACCTCAAAAGACGGCTGCACGTGCAATGGTCTAAAGCTAAATACAGAGCTAACCCAGAACCACAAAAGGTAGCTGCACGTGTAAGGTCTAAAGCCAAATATACAAATGATCCAAAACCCCAAAAGGTAGCTGCACGTGTAAGATACGCCAAAAATCCCAAAATAAAAATTGGACACTCTAATGCATATTACGCACAAAACAAGGGTTTTGGGTAAAATTGCCTGTCGATTAGCCGGTAAACGGCTACTCAACAAAGCTTTGCAAGTGCGAAAGGAGCATGCTGGGTGTTTGCTGAAGATGGCTAGATCAATCCAGAGTCTGCAGATTAAAGGAAAGAATGATTTTGGTGAAAGTGGCCATACAGCTTCTACTGAGCTTTATTTTTACAATTCTGCTTACCAGCTTGTGAAAAGGCCCCATGCCATACCAATTGATGAGAATGGGAAGTGCATAATTGCCGAGCAAGTTAAGAAGGAAAGTGCATGGAAGCAACGCGCAGACTCCCGAGGTTGCTCCGTCACCGAGAAGCCACCCCTTACTTCAAACTTGGACAGTATACACATTACACTAAAACCTCAGGGGGTTTTGCTATAGACCGTAAAGGTCACCCATTGATTTGTTCCATTGGTACTGGATGCGAAAGTAAACATCATTTGTCAACACAGTTTCAAAATCTATCATCTCGATGAGTTCCATCAGTGCACGGAAGTCACCAGCACACAGAGCTTGGTCAATGTCATGGACAAACACATGACTTCTGATAGCAGTGTGTACATCGTGTAAGAATTTTCGCAACAAAGGATAGTGAGTAGCTGCTGCTATCAGCGGAATCAACATACGAGCAGTGCACTGATTCCACTGTTGAGGCATTCCCAAACCTCACTGCCATGGTTGTCAGAAATGTTCACACGTGTGACAGATTTCCTTTGGTGCAGTTGTTCACAGCTGCAGCAAACATGCTCTGGATAATCATTGATTTCTTTCTCTAGCTGAGTGATTAGCTTTACATGAGTAACCACAAGCTGTGATTCTAGTTGTGAAAACACAAGATTGAAGATCTTTATTTTACAACAGAACAAGAAGTATTGTAAACCTCTCATTAGGAACAAGTTACCAGCACGTTGAGTCCTAAATGGTTTGAATAAAACACTTGAGACCCTTGACCAGGTACAGCCTACTAGCAATGTGAAGACTGCTCTGCCGAATCCAGAGTTGTATATCATAGTAAATGGGAAGCCCACAAAAAGTAACACCGTTTGGCGGACCTTAGTGGATGTAAATGCTCTAAAGTGCACAAGAAGCCAGCCCACAACTGTCAGTACACTACTAAATCCTAAATCAGGTAAAAACATCTGATGACACTCTTGAAGCAAATTTATGCACAATCCTTCAGTGTGTCCGCTGCACCAAACAGTACTGGTTCATAAGCCAAAGTGAACTGCGGTGCATGATTCGTGAGTGGGGTTCACCTACCCTTCTTTCTCACGTTTTCGTGTGATGAGTACGAGGCACAAGATATCACAAACTATCTAAGAAGGGTAAACAATGTAATGTGCCTCCCAGCTATGACATAGGGAGGCTTTGTACTGAGGATCCGGATGAGCCTGGCAAAGTGCTAGCATGGATTCAGGAGAGGATTTCGTGTCAGATTCCTGACGACTCCAACCCTGACTTACATAGACTGGTTACTAGGTACCAAATGCACAAATGTAGTGCGTATTGTAAACGAAGATGGAAGTGCAGTGGCAACGCGTTTATTACCGGGTGCAGGTTTGGATTTCAAGTGTGTGAAAATCCAAAACTGAATTCCGTACGAGAGTCTCAAGTCTAGCAGGCGGATATATGAGCTACCACGCTCAGATTCAGAGGTCAGAGTAAACGACTACAACCCGCTCTTGCTAATGCTCTGGAAAGCTAACATGGACATTCAGTTTGTGGCAGAGTCTCATCACTTGCTCTTGCCCACTATGTTAGTGTTTTGTTACAAAAGCTGAAAGAAGTAACATGCAAGAGATCTGTGAAGAAGTTAGCGAAAGTAAGAGCATTTATGGCCGTCTTTGGAGCTTTGGCATCAGAAGTCTACGCTTTCGAGAATGTGGACTGTATGAGGACAGCAATCTGTTGCTCGGTGACTACCTCAATGAAAAATCTGACACTGTCAAGTGGATAGATGTTTCAATGCCTCACAAACGAAATAGGCGCCTCATAACCACATGGTGTTGCAAGAAATTGCCAAGCATAATCCAGATAGTGAAGAGATCTTTGTAAGACGTGGCTGCCCAACTGATGAAACTCTACATACTCTGGAACAGAGAGTAGTAGACGTGTCTGTAGCTGACAAATTTGATGAGCTTCAGAAATCTGGTCACACACCAGTGTGTCTATTTCCTACAAGAAAAGCCTGTAATGATTCTAACACGCAGATGCTAAGCTATCTCCCTTCTGAAGTACACGAGTTGGTGTGTACTGATGAAGTGGATGACTTCTCTGACCAAATATTTAGTGATGGAATGGCCTATGTAGCACTCTCCAGGGTCAGATCGCTCTCGGGGCTGTACCTGACTGCATTTGATCCTAAGTCCATTATGGTGATCTGAAAGAAATTAACCGATTAAGGGGATTGTACAGGAAGGATCTTCCACTGTACATATTGCCACCAGCACCTAGTACTGCCACTAAGCGTAAGCTTAGTGGCAGTACTGTGCCTGATCAGCCTAAAGCTAAAAAGCATATCATTTCCAAGCCTGAAACCATCACTAATTGTGCAAAACCACCAAAGTCAGATAGCCAACCGCATGTCACACTCTCACCCTCAAATTTCAGGCAATTTTTTTCCTGCAGCATCACAGAAAGAAGCTACAGTCTGTATCCTTTGTTTTGATTCTCTGTTAACAAACAAAATCAGCCATGAGTGCTGAGTTTATTATCCAGCTTTTGGGTTACGCCATACTCCGACGTCCTCGTCGTGTAACCTGGGATCTAAGTTTCTGTAGCAAAATACATCAGAGTTGAGGGCCTGTGAAGATAAAGAGTGTCATTAGCTGTTCTGGTAACTTGTCAAGTACTTAAAGTGGCTGCTAAAACAACCATGAGAGACCACAAAGGCTGCAGTGACTTCAGGCATGTCAACTGCTTAGACCAACCTAGATTTAAAGTACTGCACTAAACTCAGAGTTTCAAGGATGCTGTGTCAAGAGATCCTAAAAAACAGACTTGAGACTGAACAGTGCAAATATATAGTCGTATGAATGTGCCTGATAATTGTTGTAAAAATGAATTCCCTGTTGCACTATAATTCCTCTGATGTGTGATTTGAGTTGTGGACTACAGAAGTTGTACCAGCACAAGTCCTTCTCAATCTGGTCTGGAATGAGGTAGTGTATGGAAGCACCTAGGCTAGGAACTGTTCAGAAAACTTGGACATTATCCGGACATCTCCGGCCGACTTTTGTGCACGCGGGAATGTCAACCGCCGACATACGCGTCCACCTGCCGTCTAGGTTTATCTTGCTACTGCTGCAACATTTCATTTTATGGATTAAGTCTGGATCCTGCTTGCGTGTTCATGGCTGAGGGAGGCCACCTAGACGAATCGTTCGACAGCGGTATGTTTCAAAGCAAATTTATACATTGCTGCATAACATTTATATGTACGCGTACACTTAATACTCTACAACGATTGATTCTTGCCGTTTAGATTTCTTTGTGGACATGGAAGTCCACGAACAGCTGGTGAATGGTACGTACCTCATATTTCGCTTCATGTGTGACAAAAAATGACTGGTCCCTACTTGTATTTATACCACAAAAGGTTTCTCAGACTGCAAACACCGGTAGTCACGAATACCGCTCATATATCCAGTAACTTTAATGTTTGACTATATCTTTTCAGACTATCCTTCATATTTTCTGTCACAGATCCGGCTCCTCCTGAAGTCCCCGCCCCTCCTGAAGTTCCCACCCCCCTGCACAGTCCACCTGGCAGCCTGCACGGTCCACCCGGCCGCCTGCACGGTCCACCCAGCCCCCTGCACGGTCCACCCGTCCCAGCCCGCGCCCATGCTGGTAGGCATGCATGCACAAGAGGTGCTCGCGGGTGTAGCACAAACGTAAGTTCCATCATTGAAACATTTACAAAACACTGTAACAACTAAGTCACCATAAAATGTCTTTTATGCAGATCCAACACTGCAAAGTTATTATGAACTTTAAATAGTTTTAGAGGCAAGGACAAGGACAAGGACCTTTACATATATATTATGATATTACCATTTATTATTTACGTTGCATTATTATACACACTTGTATGCGTTGTTACAAAAATGTTTATCATACTGTAAATGGGTTAAAAAACAAAACAGCCAACCGGATTAAGCCAACCTGTTCTGCTCATAAGTATGGGATAATGTATGAATAGATATTGCCAAAGCCCCATCCCTACATCTTTTTCACACTGCAGTTAGACAGTGCATGGGGGTCTTCCTAAAACGTACCACAAGTTCACTCCAACCTTTACTGGCAGTTCATGGCTGTAGCATCGTTCTCAGGCAATTTCCTAGTGCCTCCCACATGGCCTGGGAACGAGGCTACAAGTTCACCAACTTTACTGCTGTAGCCTTGTTCTCAGGCCACTTACCAAGTAGCTTTACTGCCAACATGTACTACTTGCCTTGTTTGCATACTTTTTGGCATACGCATGCACAACTTCACTTTCACGTTCCAGAGTGGAGGAGCCTGGCAACGAGGCTACAGAACATGCGGTAAATCCCGTTCTGAGACCAGAACAAATCATGGCAAGCGGTGGATCCCGATCTGTTGAAAGTGACAGTGATGCCATCCCTACATTTTTTTACATTTTTGATGTTTTTTTTTTTAAGTCTTGTACACTGTCGATACATTTGTGCATTCTTGCGTCAATGCACAAGTTCTATTTTAAGGGTAATTAACTATAATTACACTGGAGGAGAATCTTGGTAAGAGAAAAGAATGACGTCATTAGATAACAGCTGTCCTTCCTCTCGCAGTTAGATACACTGTGGTAGCTAAGTGGAGATCCCCTGTGGACGGGGTTGTGGGCCTGGGTGGGTTGACTGTACAAGCACATTGCCTGAGCGGATACTCTCACTATCCACCACCTCAGCCTCCGGCTCAATTATCTCTTCACCAAGGGGGTATCCTATGGTTGACTTTGGAAATGGGAATGGGGCTGGGGGTTGTAAAGATGTATTCGACTAAGCTGTGGAAGGCTTGCTTGTGACCTAGTTACAACAGTAAGCTCAGATACTAAAACCTCTCTGTGTGCATGCTGTAGGTTTCTCTACGGGCTGGGTCAGGGGCTGTGTTTAGGATAAGGGCTTTATACTTTATACACATGTATCTATGTGGAGATGGATAAAGACGGGGTCTTTTTGACTACAGCTGTCCTTCCCCTCGCAATTAAATACACTGTGGTAGCTAGGTGGAGATCCCCTGCGGACGGGGTTGCGGGCCTGGGTGGGTTGACTGTACAAGCACATTGCCTGAGCGGATACTCTCACTATCCACCACCTCAGCCTCCGGCTCAATTATCTCTTCACCAAGGGGGTATCCTATGGTTAACTTTGGAAAATGGGAATGGGGCTGGGACACGGAATTATTATTGGAGAGATATTCCTTCATGCACAGTGAGAAGTCTAGCCTGGTGCTCACTGTCATGCTGTTTAGGTCTAAGGCATGCCTGAGGTATTATGGTTGTTAGAACACGTGCGTCTTCGGGTGGATCCATTGAAGGATGCTGCGGGTTCCCCATTTGGCAAGGCCGACAGACTTTGTCTGTACCTGCATGTTCAGAAGTTTTGTGTCGAGTGGGGGAGCACCAACACTGCTGGCACATCGATGTTCAAAATTTCACACATACATAAAGTGTGAAGTTAAAACATAAAGGGAGATGGGGATGGGGCATTTATGGCTTAAATGGATGGGGGATTTTATGGCTTAAATGGGTGGGGCATTTATGGCTTAAATGGGTGGGGCATTTATGACTTAAATGGGTGGGGAATTTATGGCTCAAATGGATGGGGCGGTTAGTTACTGTTTTTGGGAGATATGCTCAAAAAAAAATTTAAATACTGGTCTTCAGGGGAGTACCCTTTCTGGTCCTCGCATGACCACGGGTTTCCGTCCCTTTGAACTCCCGACCCGTGGCCTACTACAGGACCACTCCCTGCCTAAGGTTTGTGTGGTGTCGTACCACGCAGGCTGCTAGGTTCGCACTGTCACTATAGAAAGACTAAAACTTTATTGAAAGTGCACAGATAATGGATCCAGAGTAATACGCATACAAACTGACTGACTGCCAGAATGCTGGTGACAGAACATTTAAATACACAAACTGAGGCGGGGGCGGGAGCCCACGTGTACAGGAAATTAACATATATCACATCCCTCCCTCCTTAATGAGAGAGTTCCTACAAAAATGAAATAAGAGTAAAGACAGACATGCATACACACTGACACCAACGTTCAGTTCAAAGTCTGACAATTACTGATATCGATCAGGCGGTTGCCTGATGCGTGCTGGATACCTTCTCTCCCCACTCTCCGCAGTGGGCGGTGACAGTCCAGATCCAGGAGTTCCGGTCTCCTCTATGGGTTCAACTTCTATTGAACGATCTGCAGGCTCAGGAGCAGTAACAGGAACTTCCGGAAACGGCTCAGAGTCAGATCCACTGGAGGCATTCGAATCAACCTGGGGTGCAGGTGCCAACCAGTCTTTTAGCTGGTCTGCATGTCTCTTCCATCGACGTCCTCCGTTCACCTCCACCAGGTAGGTTACAGGTCCCAGCACTTCGACGATGGTGCCTGGCAACCAATCAGGTCCTGCTCTAAAATTACGAGCCAGAACTCGGTCTCCGAGTCTCCACTCTCTTGGTCGAGAACGTCGATCATGAGAGAACTTTTGAAGTGATTGTCTATTCATCACTGTTTTCTCGGGGTCAGGTAGCAACAGACTAAAACGTGTTCTGAGATCTCTCTGAGTAAAAAGTTGGCAAGGGGGCACTCCTGTGGTGGAGTGTGCAGTAGTGCGATAAGTGAGTAAGTACGAGGAAAGTCGCTGACACAGAGAGCGGCCGTCATGAAGGGATGCCTTTAGACTCTGTTTGAGGGACTGGATGAATCTCTCAGCCAACCCATTTGAAGCAGGGTGATAGGGTGCACTCTTCACGTGCTTGATTCCATTTTGTTTGGTGAAAATCTCGAACTCCTCGGCAGTGAACTGGGGCCCATTGTCCGTCACAAGCTGTTCCGGAATCCCATGAGAAGCAAACCACTCTCGCAAAACATCACATGTCTTCGAAACTGTGGTGGTCGACATCAATCTGACTTCTGGCCACTTTGAATAGGCATCAATTCCAACCAAAAACATGGTACCTTGAAATGGACCCGCGAAATCCAAGTGGACACGTTGCCACGGCCGAGCAGGCCATATCCACGGTTGCAGTGGAACCACAGATGGAGCTTGTTTGACAGCTTGACAGGACAGGCACGTTTTTGCCAGCTGTTCCAACTCCTTATCGAGACCCGGCCACCACATATAACTCCGAGCCACTGACTTCATTCTGGTCACCCCAGGGTGATCCTTGTGTAGCTCACGGAGAAGTTTCTCTCTCAGTTTCTGGGGTATGACAACTCTGTATCCCCAAAGGATACACCCCTCCTCCACCGTTAGCTCATTGCGTCGGTCAAAGAATGGACGAAAACATTGCGGAACCCGGTGAGGCCAACCTCGCTTGGTGTATCGAAACACCTTACTGAGAATCCGGTCGGATGCTGTAGTGGCTCGCAATTAACGTACAGACACCGGCAAAGCTTCCATCTGCGAGATGTTGAAAATCTTGGGGTCTGAATTAACATCTTCTGGGGGAATTCCAGTCAGGGGAAGACGTGAAAGTCCATCTGCATTCCCATGGTCGCCAGTTGGATGAAACTCAATCTCGTATTGGTAAGCTGAGAGGATCCATGCCCATCTCTGCAATCTCGCAGCAGCCAGAGGGGGTATCCCTTTCTTGGGACCCAAGATGGCGGTAAGTGGCTTGTGGTCGGTGACAACAGTGAAGTGTCTGCCATACAGGTAGGAGTGGAACCGTTTCACTCCAAAAATCAGTGACAAGGCCTCTTTTTCCACTTGTGCGTAATTCCTCTCACTGCTGGTGAGGGTTCGTGAGGCAAAAGCTATGGGATGCTCGGACCCATCAGAGAGCACGTGCGCGATCACAGCTCCGACACCATATGCTGAGGCATCTCCTGCCAAACGGATAGGCAGATCAGGGTTGTAGTGCACAAGGACTTCTGAAGACACCAGAGTCTTCTTGGCCAGGTCAAAACTCTCCTGGCACTTTGACGACCATTTCCAGTCAGCATCCTTGCGAAGGAGGTCATTCAATGGAGCTAAGATGGTGGCAGCATTGGGAATGAACTTCCCGTAGTAATTGATGAGCCCCAGGAACGAGAGTAGCTCCTGCACATTCTTTGGCATGGGCGCTTGAGTGATAGCCTTTAACTTGTCCTCAGTGGGGTGAATTCCTTCTGCATCGATACAGTGTCCAAGAAAGGTCACACTGGGTTGGAGAAACCTACATTTCGTCTGGTTCACGTGCACACCATGTTGCAACAGGCGTCGCAGCACCTCCTTGAGGTGCTCCACATGCTCTTCATCAGTCCTTCCCGTGATGATGATATCATCAATATAGCAGGCTACACCCTCAGCTCCCTGGAGTATTGTATCCATGGTCCGTTGAAACACTGCAGGAGCTGAGGCAATCCCGAACGGAAGTCGTGTATATTGGTAAAGACCCTTGTGGGTATTGACGGTAACGTATTTGCGGGAGTCTTCGTCCAACAACAGCTGGTTATATGCATGAGTCAAGTCCAGGGTAGTGAAGCGTTTGCCTCCAGCCAGGGTTGCGAAAATGTCCTCGGGCTTGGGCAAGGGGTATTGGTCTATGTCCAAGACAGGATTCACCGTGACCTTGTAGTCCCCGCACAGACGAATTCGGCCATCTCGCTTGGGTACAGCCACGACAGGGGCGGCCCACTCACTGTAGTGTGTCTTCTCCAAAACTCCGGCTTGTTCCAACCGATCCAGCTTGTTCTCAACACGCGCTCGTAAGGCGAAGGGGACCGAACGTGGCTTGAAGAACTTGGGTGTGGCGTCTGCCATAACACTGAGTGTGGCCTTGAAAGGGGTGATAGTGCCCAATGTCCCCGAGAAGACTTCCTGGAACTGTTCTTGGAGTTCAACAACTCGATTCTCGAGGCTAGCAGATGTGGACACCTTCCCGACTTTCCTCCAGTCCAAAGTCACGACTCTCAGCCAATCACGGCCCATCAGGCTAGGACCTGAGCCTTGGACAACAAGAAGCTTCAAATTCCGATGGTATTGCTCACCATAACTGACATCCACCTTCATAGACCCCTTCACCGGAATCTGTTCCCCTGTGTAGGTCTTCAGAACTACGTTAGACGGCTGTATAATGGCAGAAGGGAGTAATGAGGTCACCGCTGACTCCGGGGCCAAGGATACAGCTGCGCCGGTGTCCACTTCCATAGTAAGAGGCTGTCCATTCACCCTTAGTTCCACTACATAGGGCGAGGAAGATCTGTCCTTGATAACAAACAGTGGAACGGGATCTGGTTGGGCTAGGGAGTGGCCAGATTCTAATGTAGCTAGCCACTTTGTTTTCCTTGTAGTGCTCCTGGGCGGTCTCCGCGAAGGCTTTGATCTACACACAGGTGCAATGTGGCCCACCTTTCCACAATTGTGGCATGTAGCACCTTTGAATTTGCAGTCACGCTTATCGTGATTCCCACGGCCGCACCTGTCACACATCCTGCCAGGTGTATCAACTGCCAGCACGGCGTTGGAGCGATGGTTTCCCTTCAGTTCTTTCGACTTCTGCGCCGCGGCTTCCATGCCTTGGGATATCTCCAGGGCCTTCTCCAAGGTAAGGTCAGCCTTCGATAGCAGGGCTTTCTGAATGTTCTCGCTCAATAGTCCGCACACCAACCGATCTCTCAGCGCCTCTGCGAGGAAGGCGCCGAACTGGCATCGGCTAGCCAGTCGTCTGAGGCTTGCCAGATAGTCTGCGATCGACTCCCCGGGTTTCTGGCTTCGCTCGTAAAAATGGAAACGCTCGGCGATGACGATAGGTTCTGGATCATAGTGCTTTTTCAGAAGAGTTACCAGGTCCTCGTAGGACTTGTCCTTCGGCAACACTGGGGAAACAAGCCCGCGAATGAGGGAGTAGTGCTTCGAGCCTACGACAGTCAGAAGTGTAGGGACTAACTTGGCGTCCTCGATACCGTTGGCGGCAACGAACATCTGAAACCGCTCGAGGTATGCCGTGACAGTTTCAATATCAGGATTGAACTCCTGCATTTGACCAACGGTCCGGTTAGCAGCCATGATAACGGGATATTCAACGGAGATCCCACCCTCGTCGCCAGATGTGGTGTCGTACCACGCAGGCTGCTAGGTTCGCACTGTCACTATAGAAAGACTAAAACTTTATTGAAAGTGCACAGATAATGGATCCAGAGTAATACGCATACAAACTGACTGACTGCCAGAATGCTGGTGACAGAACATTTAAATACACAAACTGAGGCGGGGGCGGGAGCCCACGTGTACAGGAAATTAACATATATCACAGTTTGCTTTGAGGAGCCCAGCTTTTGGTTGGCACATAGTGCTATGGGCATTCACAGTGCTATAAATATTCAAATTACTAAACAAATTGGGGGTGGGGCTCAATGGGTGCAGTTATCATATTAGCTTATAATAACTAGGGGGATGGGCGAACGTTTAACGTACGGGATTCTGGCTCGCTATCGTGTCGTCTTGGTGGAACGTCTGGGAGGCTTGTTCTTCGCTGGTAGGCGCTCCTTTACCGAAGATTATTCGGGTCTGTACTGCGGCGACTATCTCACTGTTATGCTAAGGTAAGGGGTGAAGTTCATTCACATTTTAATTTAACTCGGGAGGTGTGGATGTGCGCGCACTCTTATTTAATCACCGCCGTGTATGTTTTTATTCGCGTGTTAAACATTCCAACAGAAAATCATTGACAACTAGTAGAAAGAGAGATAACATTCACTGTTCTAAGCATAAAGACTTACATAACCTGTTACCCAGGCAATATCTAAGAATGTTGCTCACATCTCTCTTCTACAGTGATGTTGCCTAGGTAACAGGTTATATAATACAGTGGAACATGCTCTCGGATGAGGATAAATCCAAACATACCCTGTCCAGTTGCAAAGCATGCTACCAATTTACTCGGTGGAACTGCTCGACCCAAGGACACAAAACATCCTCTGGACGCACTCCCGAAACCACATTCAGATGTAGTGATCTGTTTTCTACGATATCCGTAATCTAAATTATATTCCAAACTCAAGTGTTTAAAAATTGAACCCTGTTTAGACCTACTCCCTCTGGGTGACAATGCATGGCGGCTGTTGCAGCTGGTATAAAAGCCCTGGTCAGCGCCGGGTGGGGCATTTGTCTGCTTTCTTGCACAAACAGGTGTAGAAAGAGCTTGAGCAAAAGGAGTGGGCAAGCTGCCATTTTCTAGGGTGGATTAAAGGCACCGCTGAGTTTATACACTGCAAACCACAAGGAGTACTTACAAGTACCAATTAGGGTAGTTAGACGCCACTGTGTGAGTTCAATCAAGGCAGTTAGAAGGCAGTATAGCCCAAAACGAGTTATAGATACTACAGGCTAGCACGGTTACAGGATATATACGAGGCAGTTATTCAATTAGAAGGCGAGGTGCAGCCGAGGCTTCTAATTGAATAACTGCCGATTGTGTAAATAGACTCGAATAACTTGAAAATCAGACAAGTTGTCTAGGCAGTAATTAATCTAGAGGATAATCGGTACTATTTCCAGTCACTGGTAGCCTCATACCCAGGCCGTTTGTAGGAGAAACGGCCTGGCAACTTCCCCAAGTTCCAACTGTATACGGATATAACATCAACGAGATTACAGCTGCACCCATGCAAGCCATGAATATTGGATAATGCATGTGATATTTGATCGTAGGCACGTGACTGTAATGTGCAAGCACGTTGTTGTTGCCAGCAAGATCATTTCAGTCTAACAAGTTACAGCAGACACACCACTTGCAGAAGACTCACTCTCGCTCACCGATGTCGATACACCTGACTGATAGTAAGTTACTGCTACTCTCGAACAGATCCTTGCTTGTAAAGAAACCGTTTTGTCCAAAGGTACTGTAGTAGTTGCACACAAGTCAGCAGAAGGAGTTTGAACAAGACTGTTGTTTCAAGCGCTAGCGGTATGGGTACGGCAACTGTCACGTGAAGCGTTCTGAAATCTGATTGGTACTGCCAACTCCAGAGCAGCGGAAGTCAACAGTTTGAACTCGGATAAGTTGCCAGGCCGTTTCTCCGGGTATGAGGTTAAGTCACTAGAAGCTACAATGTGTTGCGGCAGAAGATGGCTTCAAAGAAGCTGAGCGCCTTTTGAATAAACCAACTGCCATTGCACCAGCTCCAGGAATTGAGGGAGCACGAATGGTCACCAGCTGGGTCAAATTGCATTCTTGTTTTGATTAGTGAAGAGAATTGAGAAAATCAGGCAAGCAATGCACACATTTTGCAACAGCAACTGTGTGTGCACAGATCTTTCAACCTCGCCACATTGGACACTGATCATCGCAACTGAACTTGACACTTTGCTTAACAAAGTGTGGACGAGACAAACTGTCACTGGTAACTACCTTGGAAAGCTGCTGTAAAAGCTTACCGTTCACCAAATACCCGCGTTGTTGGAACTCAAATCTTGCCATGGAGTTGACTGGGGCCCAGCGTACTGTATGCACTGACTGTGGCAGTATCGGATACAGAGAAAGTGTTGAAGCATGTGGTGTCGAGCTCCTGATTGGCCAACTCTCGTACAAGCAGAAGGCTGACATGTATTAACACTGGAGCACTACTGTTGGCTGCAGTACCATGGCTTCTCCATTCAGTCCAAGTGCTGGAGGTAGACTTGGCCACTATCAACCACATCCTTTGTACTGGGGCCCACATGACTATAGCTACATGTATGCACCTCCAACAGCCCCTCATGTGCGACCAGTACAGCCATGGTTACTCACAACCTGGGAATTCCCCCCAACAACCAACCTTCACACAATCTGGGGAATCCCTTTTCTGGACCATTCCATGAAGGCTTTGTGAAACAATGGGGTTGTTTTAGACAGTCCACAAACTGAGTTGGTGGTTGATGCATAACTACATACATAATGTCAGTCCATTTACTTGGACATACCTGCATACTCTTGAATTCACCATATGCAGCGAACAATCCATTTCTTGCCAAATTGCTGAACAATCACATCAAGAAAATGCAGAGGGTGTAATCGAGAATTTACAAGGAAGGCTGATGGCTCGTGTCCTGATCCTTTTCTGGCTCATGCAGGGATAACTCTACTTTCCAAAGCATGAATTTGGAATTGTCATTTAGTTACCAGCCTTTTTCAGCTTGACAATCAACATTCATCTCATGCTTTGTGTGGAATAATGAACCATTCTAACATCATGCACCTCAATTACAGACACACTTCCCCATACTGCCAATGAAAAGGAATAGCCATTCAAGGATGTTTATTCCACTTGAGATTCTGAGGATTATGTTGTGATTCCCACTACAGGACAGCTGTGTGATGTTCCAGGATGTGGGATTGTACTCATTCCAGATGGAAATACGAAGAACAGTCATGAAGTGTGCCTTGCAACACATGCAGGATATGCTGGATTTAGCGGTTTACATGGAAGGGTGCGAACTGGTTGCCCAAACACTCCTGGTCATAAATCTCGATGGCCTTGTGGTACTATCACTATGCTGGGTGAGCTGTTTGGAACAGGATCCAAGGGACAAGTGTATGATTATCTGCATTCATGTCTCAGCTGTGGAGAAATCCCGAGTTTTCTCCACAGTTGCGAGATGGGATTGGCCTGGGAACGAGGCTAATTGGCAAATTGTGTATGAAATTGTGTAGTCTTGTACCAAGTCAGATAATTTCCAACTGCAAGTTACATGTAAAGGAAAACTATGCAGTGTTGACGCAGTTAGCATAAATCACCGATTTTCGCCCAGCACGTATGTTCGGCCACAGAAATCCGACCACTAGGCTCAATTTTCGACCATATGGGTTTATGGAGAAACACAGTCATCAACGGAGATATGCGGACTACTTGAGGCGGCTCTTTGAGTGATACGAGTGGGAAGCGTAGAAATCGCAAAAGGAGCTCCACAGAACAATCTCCAGAGAGTAAATGTCCGAAAAAGTACCGACAATGGAGCAAAGAGTCGACTGCACATTTCATCAAGAAGTTCGCCAGTTCTCCTACTTCATATGACAAATACGGTTGAGTTATGTCTACCAGACAAACTATCCTTCAAGGTCGACCTTGGCACCGTGTACTGATCTGCAGCTCGATTTACACCCAATTTACCGTCCATAACAGCTTTAGTAGCCCTTCTCAAGATTGGTTACCCCAAGACTAAAGATGAAGGGATACAAATTTTTTGAAAAGCCCTTCTGAAGAAGAGAGGAGTCGAGTTTGTTGAAGAATTTAAAGGAAAGGGCTGGTGGGCTGGATTTATGGAGATGTTGATTTTTATTGTTGTAGCTGTCACCTCCATATTTCCTGTACCTTATGCACATATCTGTCTCTTGTCATTTTGGTCACACTTTTTTCTATCACGTGTTAATCACCTGTACCAGCTTCAGCACGAGGTACAGCTAATGCATCACCCCGTTGGAGGGTAAGCTTTGGCCATCTCTCTGTAGTGTGTGGCTCCCAAGTCAAACTCGCAAATAGCAAACGGTGAAAATATTATCAGCAACACGAGAACGAAGCATCGCATACAAACAAGAGTGTGCTTTATATACAGAACGGAACTGCTGCCAACGTGAAGGAATATTATGACTTACTGATAGGCAACCCTCGAGGAACATGGTCTTATGAACCTTTCAAATTGAATCTACAACATGGAGGAGTCAGGCATGCTGCTCAACCATAAGCCTCCCAAGGTGTGTGGTCACTAAGTACCAGCTAATGCTCTTTTCAAAAGCATGGTACAGAGCAATTCCAGCCATCCTGGATGTGTGTACTGATTATGTGGCTGAAGTTAGTGATCCCTTTCAACCGTTGGAAGACCCTCCTCCTGTAACCAACATGCTAGATTGCTCTGACCCTGATGTTCTTAATGGTAATCTAGATGAGCGTTGTCATGAAACTCTGTCTACTCTGTCCATGTCCATGTCTACTGCTCTGTCTACCCCTGCTTGGTCTACTCTGTCCATTCAGTCAAAGAGGAAACCGCTCTCTGCTCTCAGGACTTCTCAACTATCCATCAACTCCAGCTACAAAGAAATGAAAGAAGTGGTCCACGTGTCTTGACTAGTGCTAAGGCCATTGCCTTAAGGTGGCGGGTAAGCTACCACACAAGCGCAATAATTCTTTCCGGTTTACGCCCACCATTGTACAGCTGGTTTTTCTTTTTGAATGAAGCAAATCACTGTAGCAGCTGCTTCAGTAGCTTAATATCGAAGAGCTACCTAGCCGTACAGCCGTACTACAAGCGACAAAAGCATGAAGGAAACCCTGAGAAGTTTCTACGTCGTCGATCACCGTACATCAATGGCCACACCCACCGAGAAGGCCAGGGGTACATTTTTTCGGGACGCTTCGTGAATCAGGTAAATGACTTTAGCAATTCTCTTTACTATAAACAGCTTCTCCAGTGGTTAGTCGAGGGGATAACGTAAAGTATTCGTGACTAACAAATGCCCGGGAGAGTTTGTACCGCGAAACGCTACAAAAAGTGACTTTCCAATAACAGTTTCAACTCGCCATCTGTTAAGCTTTACAGCTTATGACCAAAACTCTACGTAGCCCCCTCTAGCGACTGTTGAACTTTCTACTCGCCAAGAATGGAGTATGTGGCTCTCGTACCGTGCGAGTGAAACGTGCTGAAAAATTGTAAAACTCAACCACTGCTCTCCGCGCTGTTTTCTGTAGCATGGTATCAAGATTTGTTACAGAGATAGTACTTGCCATACAGTACTTGAATATCAAGTTTGGCTGTAATTGATTGCACAACTAGTAAGATGAGACATTTTATATATAGCAGATAATTTATTGTGAAATTATTTACCCGCCCCCTTAATGGAAGAGAAAGAGAGAAACAAGAAGGCAGAAGAGCAATTGCTAGCCAGTTTGTGCTCAGCTTTGCGTCATCTTTCAGCCTCTCTTACTTCTCTTCTGCCTTTTTCTTTCTGTCTGCTTTTTCTGTCTTTCCTCAGCTTTCCTTTTCTTTTCTTCCTCTCTGTAACTTCTCTTCCCTTTTATTCCTCCTTTGTTCCTTTAATAGGAGAACCACTCCAGTAAGAGAATGTGTGTTGTTGAAACTGGACTACAAAAAAGCAGATGTAAGAACAGTTTTTGCTAGCTCTTGCTAGGTCTCCTAGCATGGTTGAGACACACTCTGTAGTTTTTGTCATTATTTTATTGTTGGATATTAATACTGTTGTTCATGTATCAGTACAATTTTCACTGTGCATGCACTACCATATGTACTATGTGTGCACGGAAATGAATGCACTATACATTGTGTACATACTACGTGCCTTTCAGTTGAGCACCTGTTGGGCTCCGGCCAAAAATTAGTGTACAGGAAATGAATGAGTGGTCGATGATACGTGTCGCTGGTCAATAATTGCTGGAGTACGTGGGCACACTTTCGTAAACAGTGCAGGCTAGGATCAGGGAATTTCCCCATGTAGTATATAATTGGTTACGTCATTGTTACTCATGTGACTGGTGTTTGTTTGGCGAGCTAAGTGTGAACAGAAGTCGTGGCTGGATCCTGCATGAAGAAAAGCAAGTTAATATTTTTATGAATATTAATAAGCAAGCTGTATCCCGTAACCTTAAGTCACTATATGTCAGTTAAGTAATTTTACTTCTTACAGTGGAGACAAATACAAGGTTGGGTCACCTTAGCATTCTAATCTAGTGTAAATCACCAGTTTACAACCTAGTTATCTTGTTTGCGGCATATCTCATGCATGCGTTTAACTTTACCACTAAAACATTGCATTAGCCTGTAACAGCTGTGCTGGTTGGGTGGGCGGAGCAGGCAATTTGATAGCAGTGCCTGCGGTTAACAGTCCGCATACGAAGTACTGTAACTGGTTCCTGCACAAAGAAAAGGAAGGTAATATTTACGTGAATATTAATGAGCAAACTGTATCCCGTAACCTTAAGTGTGAGTGTACTAGAAATACGCATGCGCAGAGTATGCCTCGCGCAGAAGAATATCCGGAAATATGCAAGTAGATATCCGTTGTAACCACGTGTAGCGTGTAGGTGCTAGGTGCTGGAGACGAGATAGAGCGATGAAGATGGCAAAGCGGTCGTCTGAAGAGTTTCAGGAAGTGAGCGTAGTGTCATGCGAGTATCTGTCAGACTCTTTCTCCTTTGCCTTACTCTCTTCTGATGCAGTGTCCCTTTGTTTCCGTCTTCGCTCTCTAGCACGATCACGCTTTGACTGCTTCTGCTCCATTTCGGCTCTCGGACGATCTTTTTCACACGTCGATCGCCTCCTGCTCCCACCAGTACCATGTGGCCCCTGCTCCGTTTCGGCTCTCGCACGCGCATGATCTTTCGATCGCCTCCTGGTCGGACCAGTACCACGTGGCTAGTAGTCTGGGGACGAGACCACAGAAACCGCGCCCACGTAATCAAAGTGTGACGGATATACATACATACAAACGCGAGCTGACTACGCTGCACGATTAGTAGCCTCGCGCTAAGGCGCTCGGCAACAATGGCTGAATAATCCCGACACTGTTGATGTAACTCCAAGTAACTCCATTATTCATTTCTGAGATACTATGCATAAGGGCTTTTGGGATGAGGTAATGCCACACCGGCACTCCCGGGATTATCCTGGGACTACCTTTCCCCCAGCACCCCTGTGGCAGAGTATCCCGGTATGCCTGAGTTACACGAACAGTCCAGGGATTATCTTGGAACTACCTTCCCCCCCCCCAGCACCCCTGTGGCAGAGTATCCCGGTACACCGTAGTTACATCGGCATTCCTTACTCCGGCGTTCGGAGATACTCTGCCACAGGGGTGCAGGGGGGTGAGGGAGTCCCAGGATAATCCCGGGAACGCCGGTGTAAGTCCATGCAGAGGATGTTAAAACCAAGTAACTTGCAACGATCTCAAAATGTATGTATCTGGATCACAAGGTACACAGCTATACCTTCAGGCTGCAGTATGGACACATGCTCTATATCGCAATGAGAAGTTTGGTCCACCCCCAGATATTGTACGAAGTTTATGGGCAGGCATTATGACATGGCAGTATGTGCTTTTAACACCAAGTCTCTCACAACCAACTTCATTAGCCGACCACACTATCTAACTGAGGAAGTGCTTGTCCATGCAGGAATCAACCACTCTGCTTCTCCTAAGCCAAGTTGATGGAAGCACAATTGTAGCCTCTAAACAGAAGCGTAAAACATTAAGCTACAACTACTGAGGTCAGCGGCCAGCAAATTCAAAGTAGCTACTCATTACCAATTTTAATACTGAAATACTGAAATCAGTCTATGTGCATACTGAACGAGTCTGCAACAACTTGGAGGCTGTTTCAGGCAAATTAATTAAAACCCATTAACTACTGACTTTTATTTTCTAGAGGTCTTGTTTAGACTAGTCATACCTTTTTCAACTGTATTTCCACTTCTGCTGTGAGTTAACCCTGGAAGACATGTCCTTTACAAGTTCATGACCTTGACCAAACCCACTGATTAGCAAGCATTCAACAGTCAGGGCCCTCAGACCAGAGAGCGCTCCTCCGGACTGAAAGCTGCCTAAAATGTCAGAAATGGAGCCCCAACAAGGCGTTTTCTAGGCCCGTTTGTGCAAGAAAGCAGAACAATGACCCACCTGGCATTGACCAGGGTGTTTCTACAACCAGCTGCAACAGCCGCCATGCACTGTCAGCCTTCGGGTCTACAAACTACCGCAAGATCGAAATGCAGAAAACGTTTAACCCTTAAACTACTAATGACGACTATACTCGTCATCGAAATTTGGCCGCATGTTATCAGTTGGCGCAATCTGTTTTGAAGACAGGTTCTGCGCTAGCAGAGGGTGGGACGAGGGGGGTGTCACCTACTTGCATACTATTTGCAATCCAAAGATGAACTTGCGGTATCGCTTTATGGTACTACGGGCTAACGAAATGGGTCTCAATACTTTCACGTTGTTTGATGACCCCTCACGTGACATGTGGGTGGAACATACTATAGCTAGGTACAAAAGGGTAATTTGGCACGATAGTGGCAACATAAAGACATCCTGTCTATGAGACTATGCAACTCGGTTCTACTCACACTTGATCTGTCGATGGTTCAAAGGAGGAAGATGAAAGCTCTGTCTAGAGGTATAAGTATGATACTGTCGTGAATGTGTAGACTGTGTGGCATAGCTCCAAGTTTAAGTCATGATTTCGCCAGGCTAGCTCCAAATATAATTTGCTTGTACACCAAATATAATATGCTTTATCAGTGTATATCATCATTTTTCCTGTCCTAGCCTTGTCCCTAGGCCTTTCTATCTTGCAACTTGTCCTGGAGTTGGTCTCACTTGACAAACTCTTTGTATCATGAAGGAATCCCCAGGCCTTGATTGCTGGAAGTGTACACTGCAAACAAAACACACAGCCTCATTCCCAGGCCTCCTCCGGCCTCAGATTCTAGATTGCTTGCACTATGCGAAAATGCAAGAGCCTCAAGATCCTTTGACGAACACTGCCCTGTTTTCAGATTACCACATGTAACAAGATTCCCTCTGTTTTTGCATGCTGTAAACCCAGCCTGTTTCCAAAACCCTATGTTTCAATTTTTAGACACCCTGGTTCCAAGACTATGCCGTTTGCCACCATGGACTTTGTATCAGTGAACAGTGAATCCTCAAATTTGCTAACAATTCCTACATTCAATTTTGTGATGAATGTATTTGATCTTAATGTAGCAGTTTGTGCTCTTCAAATTTTTCCATATTTATATTGTCACAGTCATCATGCACTATGCAAATGTAAATTACTAACCAGCTATGAGCCCATGCACTGTACATGACAACACAAGTAGGAATACATGCAATACCCAGTTACCTTGTGCTCAGTGGAAGCTCATTTATACACAGTTGTACAGCCCACAGCTGCACTTTCGATGACTTGAATTTTGGCGCTCCATCATTGATCTTTCTTGAGCAGGCCTTGAAACTGTACTACAGGAAGCAGCATCATGTTGGTCACTCAGCAGATTGAGCTTAGGGAATAGAGTACCACTGTCCTCAGAACCACTGGGTGGTAGTAAAATTTCACTAGCCTCAGAATCACTGGGTGGTAGTAATATTTCGCTAGCCTCAGAATCACTGGGTGGTAGCCATATTTCGCTAGCCTCAATCACTGGGTGGTAGTAATATTTCGCTAGCCTCAGAATCACTGGGTGGTAGCCATATTTCGCTAGCCTCAGAATCACTGGGTGGTAGCCATATTTCGCTAGCCTCAATCACCGGGTGGTAGTAATATTTCACTTGCCTCAGAATCACTGGGTGGTAGCCATATTTCGCTAGCCTCAGAATCACTGGGTGGTAGCCATATTTCGCTAGCCTCAATCACTGGGTGGTAGTAATATTTCGGTAGCCTCAGAATCACTGGGTGGTAGCCATATTTCGCTAGCCTCAGAATCACTGGGTGGTAGTAATATTTCGCTAGGCTCAGAATCACTGGGTGGTAGCCATATTTCGCTAGGCTCAGAATCACTGGGTGGTAGCCATATTTCGCTAGCCTCAGAATCACTGGGTGGTAGTAATATTTCACTAGCCTCAATCACTGGGTAGTAGTAATATTTCGCTAGCCTCAGAATCACTGGGTGGTAGTAATATTTCGCTAGGCTCAGAATCACTGGGTGGTAGCCATATTTTGCTAGGCTCAGAATCACTGGGTGGTAGCCATATTTCGCTAGCCTCAGAATCACTGGGTGGTAGTAATATTTCACTAGCCTCAGAATCACTGGGTAGTAGTAATATTTCACTAGCCTCAGAATCACTGGGTGGTAGTAATATTTCGCTACCCTCAATCACTGGGTGGTAGTAATGTTTTGCTACCCTCAGAATCACTGGGTGTTAGTAAGATTTCACTAGCCTACTGGGTAGTAGTAATATTTCGCTAGCCTCAGTATGACTGGGTGGTAGTAAGATTTCGCTAGCCTCAGAATCACTGGGTGGTAGCCATATTTCGCTAGCCTCAGAATCACTGGGTGGTAGTAGAAAGGATATTTTATTTGCAGAGTTATTTGAGCTCTGCAAATAAAACATCCTTTCATAAGTAAAGTTGTTTTGCATGTGAATGTTGTCCAATCTTCTGTAGCCTGTGGGATATCACTTGACATATCAAATGCTGACTGCCCATAGTGGCTGCACGACAAGACTGGGCAATGTTACCTGCATTTAAGGCTGAGTGACATACTTAAGCAGCCTGTAGTCTTATGAAGGCCATTTTCAACCCATGTGCAAACATCATATTTGGTCAAGCTGAGGGTATAAGTTTGCCACCCACTGAGAAACCTGAATGAAACTATTAGCTCAGGACACTATGCTACAATGCTCCTAACTGCTAATATCGATGCAGGCTCACTGCAGGATATTTTCCTCTGTTTGGAGGTCACTATATCAAGCTGAGGGTATAAGTTTGCCACCTGACAATCTGTTGCAGCTGCTGCGCATCAAGACTTAAGAGCAAGCTCCGGATCCGACTTCTAACTTCTTACACACATATATATATATAGCTGCATATATTTACCCGCTGCAAAGCAGCGCTAGATGTTGGTTGGGGTTCCATTGTCTGTATGAAAAGGCCCCAAAGTCAGATGGATTGTTTCTTAAGAGTAAGGTAGATGCTGGCATTATGAGTCAGAGAGTATTATGGGTCCACATATATCTTCAACTTTCCAAACTCGATGTTAGGGTACATGTAGGTGCCATTATCTACCAACTTCCTCATCGTTATGTAGTATTTATTAAGGCTTGATGATTGTTAGTATAACAAGTTAGCATAAAGACTATTAATCACTGGGTATACAGAGAGGTTTATGTAGAATCACTTGTTTTACATGTGGTTTCCATGGCAATTGCTGAACACCCTGGGGTGCTATTCTGAACCATGCGGATGAGCACCCCAACTTTGCAAAGGCTGCGTCGAACATGGAGGAGGTATAGAAACTACTCCTAATTGCATTTAAATCCGGAACGTAAGTCAGGATGCGGACATCCCTACAGACCTATTCTACTTACCTTTGGCCCTCCGTCTGGGCATAATGCCTGATGGGGCGTATCACGGCTGTGCCACCATTTTAACCCCCTTTTGCTAATATGCTTGGGGGTGTATGACAAGCCCCGCCCCAAGCTGCATGAGAGGTATACTGAGCGGGGGTTGTCACTGCCCAGACGTGATCACATTACCGGCCGTTAGGTTGAAACCAGTAATGGAGTAAAAGACAGGGATGTGGTGGGTGGGAGTTTGTTTCTTAGCACGTTCTCTCGTCCCACGTTCTCCCGCTCGCGTGGCTGAATAACTGCACATGCGCCTTCTACTGTAGGCGTGGCCAACCACAAGGCACCACCCTCCTTTAATCTTGTTTAACTACATTAAACTCCAATTAAATCCGGAACATAAGTCAGGATGCGGACATCCCTACACACCTATTCTACTTACCTTTGGCCCTCCGTCTGGGCATAATGCCTGCTGGGGCGTATCACGGCTGTGCCACCATTTTAACCCCCTTTTGCTAATATGCTTGGGGGTGTATGACAAGCCCCGCCCCAAGCTGCATGAGAGGTATACTGAGCGGGGGTTGTCACTGCCCAGTGCGAAGGGACCACAGGTTCCTGAGACACCCCCAAGGTGACTAGGATAGATTATAGGGAATGACAATCACTCATGTTGTATATAGATGAATGCACCTTATACACACCATTCCATGATCGTAACCATGACTATAATAACATAACCTAAGTGTTACTTAGACTGTACAGACGTAACCATCTGACCTGACGAGGACCAGACATAGGCTGTTATGCTCAGTTGAAGGGGAGTCACAAAATTCTGGCTGTCAGAGAGGCCAGGTGGTGACCTGGCGTCCGGATGTACAACAAAAATGCTGCGCTGCTCCATCGCCCAAGGGTATGTATGTTTGAATCCGGGAGCCCTGCTTGGGAAGCTGCAGTTGCCACGCCTATTCGAAAACTATGACCCGCGTACAACAATGGGTCCATCCCAATCGCAGTGAGTGCACTCCTCAATTCGGCTATGAACATCTGCTTCACCAAGGGGTTCTTCTCCTGCAGGAGGAAGAATGGGCCTGCCATCTGACCTCGCATCGCCATATACGCCAATATTGCTGTGACTGGGCATCGTTGGTTGTCTGTGTTGCCCACAAAGATATTGACCCCTTTCCCAAATTGATCACATTTTGACACCCGGAGATGCACTCTCAGCATTTGAGGAGCACGAGCGTTGTCGACTGTGATGTCACCCCACAACAGACGACCTTGCTGATCTGCTTGAGCCTTCGATGATGGAAGGAGCTCGCCTAAACGGAAAAACCCCGCAAAGCACAGTGCACTGTCAAAAATGGGGTGCTACATTACACCCCTGGGGCACTACACCATACTGGTTATTAAAACTTCCCTTTGATGTTTTTAATAACCAGTATGGTGTAGTGCCCCAGGGGTGTAATGTAGCACCCCATTTTTAACTGTGTGCTGATACTGCCCACAAACCCAGCCTCTCCTTGTGTTCTGTCGCTTCCCAGTGACCTCTTAACCAGTCTAATATGGCCGGAGTAATTGGTAGCCTGACCCGCTTTGACGGTGAGCCCATAGTGGACTGGATTCTTTGAATCCCAGCCTGTATGCGTCGCAGTATTGGAAGAGAGAAGCTGTCGCGTGGATCAGGAAAACCGAGACTGATGTGCGTATTACGTGTCGCTGACATGTACGTCTTGATCGTCTGGTGAGCCAGCCCTCGTTTTGTCAGGAAGACCACATAATAGCACAGAAGCTTCTCGGACAGGGGAAAAGGGGTAAATATCATATAGTGGGAACAAAATTCAACGAAGCGTTTCATTGCTGCTCTGTATGTGCGTTGAGTGGACTGGGCCAGGCCCTGTTCAAAGTAGAATTGAAGAGCTGAATCCAGGCTGGAGAGATCCAGTCTGCCTCCGTCGACAGTAGGAGGTTGGGGAGAGCTGCTGGTATTGCTGCTGCTGACTTGTCGGCTGTTGGTACCTTCAACAAGAAAGCAGACAGATTATTCCGCGATAAATCATCCGCCCTGCCATTGTCAATACCAGGTATGTGACTACACAGCAGCTTAAATTGCCCCCGCGCTTCATAGAAGAATAGGCATCTCAATAGATGCATGAGGTGTCTATCACGGGACCACCCTGGCTCGACCCGACTTTACCTCACTCTGCCACACTCTACCCCGACTCTACCTCACTCTACCACAGTCTACCGTGGCTCTACCCGACTCTACCTCTACCACACTCTACCCTGGCTCGACCCGACTCTACCTCACTCTACCACACTCTACCCTGGCTCGACCCGACTCTACCTCCCTCTACCCTGCATCCCCACAATCCTGAGGCGTCTGACGTGAACCCTAGGCCTGGATCTAACTTGGGACCCTGAATGAGTTCCACCCCATTCCACTGCTCTATGAAGCACCTCCACCAAGCTAGGTCTGCCCTAAACTCCCTATTCAAGTGAATATGATGGTGGGAGTGATGCAAGCCTGTCCTGCCTGTAGCTGACAGCAGGTCAATCATTCTGCGAAGGAACGTGCGGCCAGGGCGCACCACTTTGCAGGCATGGTTCAACAAGCCGATCAACGACTCCAGCTCACTCCGAGTGCATACCTTCCTGTCTCCCCACTCCTGGAGCACCGATGTGAGTCTTTACAGCTTATCTGCTGGGAGTCTCTAAATGCGTGCATGAGAGTCCATTTCAATACCCAGAAATGTGAGGCACGTTGGGCCTTCACGCTTATGAGCTGCAAGGGGGACACCGAGTGTGGTGCATATTGACTCCAGTGTCGACAGGTCTTTCTGGCATTGGTCTGAGTCTGGGGGGCCAACGATGATGAAGTCATCCAAGTAGTGATGAATGTGGCTCACCTCCTGCTCCCTGGCACACCACTCCAGGGCATCCGCCACCGCTGTAAAAATTTAGGGGGCTGACCGGAGCCCAAATGGCAGCATGCCATCACAGAATGTGTCCCCATGCCATCTCACTGCCAGGAGAGGGCGGTCATCCAGATGGACCGGTATGAGTCGATATGCTGACTTAATGTCAACCTTCGCCATTAGTGAACTGGGTCCCAAGGAAGCTACTATCGAGGCGACTGTGTCCACTGTGACATATGACAGTGAACAGTATCATGGGTTGACACCGTCGTTGACACTGCTTCCTGGAGGGTGTGACAAGTCGGTGATTAGCCTCCACTTTCCAGGGGAGTGGCCCTTAGGGATGACCCCAAACCTGTTGACATGCAGGCTGGGGGAAACTAATGGCCCAGGTGACCTGCTGCACTTTCTTTGGCCAGATAGTCCTCCACCACCGATGCTTGTTTTCCCGCTGAGGGCATGTTGTGATATGTCGACCTCAAGGGGCATCCCCGGTTGAACCCAATTCGAAATCCTTGGGTCAAACCGGTTATGATGTAATGTCGGAATTGGGCATTGGGGTGGTTAGCCAATGCTGCTGTCCATGCTTCGATGTGCAGAGGTGTTGTTATTGGCTTTAGTGCACTTAGGACATTAGGCATCTGGGGTCTGCATGCATCCAGTGCCAGCAGGTCATTGATGTAAGTGTAGTGTGGGCTGTGCCTGCCTATCGAGTCTGTGAGGTGAGAATGAAGAGTGTAATCCCTGATCCTAACTCAGATGTGTGTGTGGGTGGGGGTAACCCCCCTCAATCACCCTGGTGATTAGGCTACCGCTAGTACCCTAAATCTGTTCTAAGCTTGAGCTACATGTGCCTGGTCACACCCTAGTTGGGTGGAGCACATTCATGTGAGCTATCCTACCCTATCCTAGTTCATCCTTCGTGCATTCCTATGTGGGTTAGTTCTGTGTGTGTGTGGTCTATAATGTTGAAATGACTTTCGATGATCATGGCTGTGTATAATGGAATCACATGGCATAACACAGATGAGAAGTTTGGTTCTGTTTCTGTTCTTTCAAGGCCGCTTGCCAGCTACCAGCATCCGGTATTCCTGGCGTTGCTGCCTCGGGGACCGGTCCCTGGCCTGGTTGGGGGAGTCTCATGCGAGTAGGGGACTCTGTGCAGAAGCTTGCCGGGTGTGGCTGGCTGCAGATGGAGCAGATATGAAGGTACCTGCACCGCCGCAGAAAACATCGGTTCTCATTGAACTTCCTGCATGCCTCCTGGTGTGGTCCTGGTGGGTAGAACCTCGGTGGCGCCATGCCCATTGCATACTCGGGTGGCCATGGCCCCCACAGCTGTTGGAATTCTGGGCAGCCTTCTGAGGTGTGAAACTCACTCAGGCAGTGACAGCACCTGGTGATTGCTTTAGCATGTCCCACAAACGCCTCATTGTACAAGGCGGAGTCCTCCTGGGCCAAATCCAGGCTGTGTCGAGCTAATGCTTGACGTCGGTAGAGGCGGTCATAGGCCACCCAGGCTGACCCTTGGAAGTTTCGGGCCGCATGAACAATTCGGCGTAGGTATGCGAATAGCTGAGGGGCCTTATCTGGAAACTTTTCTGCTATCACTGCTGCCATGAGTGCGAAGCACTCCGTCCAGGCCACAACATCTGTAGTGGGAGCTCTGCGTGATGGCCTCCGAAGTGCCAGTGGGACATCCTGTATCTCAGGGATCCACGACTCCTGTAACATCTCATTCATCTCAACAAAATCCAGGGCTTGGATTCTAGCCACTAGTTTTTTGGGAAGTCGAGCCGTCGGAGAGTAGCTGCTAGGGTTCAGTTGCAATGGGGTGTTAGATGGTGCTGGGTCTTGTGCTAGCCCAGACACTAGCTGAGCTAGACTCGTCGGGTTGTCTGCGTCAAAGCTTGGTAATCGCAGTGCCTCCAAGTTCTCCGGCAAGGTGCCTAATGGCAATGTTCCTAGATACAGGGAGGGTAAAGTAAGGGGGTGTGAGGTTTGAGGTGTGGCAGATACCATGAGGGGGCAGGGGGGAATGACAGCAATCATTACCGCTAATATGGTACTGCTCTTTGTGCAAGATGTGGCCACTGCAATCCAGACTTACGGCCGCTGGCCAGCTTCCCTGTCTTGCAGTTGCTCCCTGGGTTGTGGCCGCTGGCCAGCTTCCCCATCCCAATGTTGCACTCTCCTGGGTTGAGGCCGCTGGCCAGCTTCCCCATCCCAATGTTGCACTCTCCTGGGTCGAGGCCGCTGGCCAGCTATTTGCAGTTGCACTCTGGGTTGTGGCCGCTGGCCAGCTTCCCCATCCCATTGTTGCACTGTGGGTTGCGGCCGCCGGCCAGCTTCCCATCCCACTGTTGCACTCTCCTGGGTCGTGGCCGCTGGCCAGCTTCCTCCTTGCCACTGTTCCCTTTGTGGCCACTGTCCTCCCTTTTGCCTTCTGGTCAGGTGTACAGCTGAATCTTTCATCTGCCCGCCAAGCCTGTCTCGGCAGGGCTGCTTGCCGGTGCGGGGGGTTGCGGGGTAATGAGCGACCGTCCTGACAAGGGGTGGGGTCGGGCGCGCGCCCTTTTGTCATCCGGGCAATTAGTGCCCCCTATGACTATCCGGTGCGGTGGGCCATCAGCCATCGCGGTAGCTGTACTTTATTGTCTTACGTCATGCTAACTCACCGCTGCTATTATCGCCGCTGTTAGCTGCGGAGGTCGAAGGCTGTACCCCAGGTCCGGAGGGGGGAGGGCGGGCCCATTGGGCAGCCAACCGTTGCAGCCATTGGCACTGCTCCTCAGAGAAAGGCGCGCTCGCATTGTCCTGGTTGTCTGTTGGCGGCGGGGAAGCCATTTTGCTGCACCTGGTTGTCGACAATCTCTTTTCTGCTCGGTTTTTGCGTTTGTTTCTTAGCACGTTCTCTCGTCCCACGTTCTCCCGCTCGCGCGGCTGAATAATTGCACATGCGCCTTCAAACAGAGATTGAGTGGTAAAGAAAACATTTGTTGGTTAGTTGGTGGTTGTAGCTATGTATATGTCCTCGTTTTGCCATCTGCCATATCAATACAAAATGGATGACTATAAACACTGGACATGTACATAAAGAAAGGGAGAAAGTCTGGCTTCACAAGACTATATAACAGAGCGTCCCTTAGTAACACTGAAAGGTATTTAGCTGCTACCATTACCTGTGATTTATGCAGATGAGCTTGATGTTAAGGTGAAGTAGCACCATCTGCTGTGTGAACCATGTATTTAGTAATTTGTATCATGTACTTAGTGCATATTGACACACCACAGACAGGCTATTGAGACAAGTTGCGTGTAACGACATAACATTGGATTGCTTGCAGCTGTATACTTGCAATATTGCAACACTGGGGGTCCTAGGTCTCTGGGTCGAAGTCTTTTAGTCCCTGGATCCGGTGTTTATAGTATCCCAGTAAAGGAAGAGCAGTTTCAAAAGCTAGTATGTAACTGCAAGTACGATCTTGATGATTGCTATTTCTAAGCTAATAAGCAATGACTACCATTGTTTATTGCATATATGTATCTTTTGTGGCTGTACTGGTTTGTAGTATGTGTGAAAAAAGGGTCTGCTGATGTATATGCACACTGCAACTAATACATATTGTTTATGTTGCATAGACACCTTCTAAAAGGAAATCACCTGCCAGGCCATTGAAACCAACTCCAAAGAAACCTAGGCTGGCCAGATCTTCATCATCTGAGGTATACATGCATGCAATTAGTAAATAGCTTTTAACACAGCTCTAGAAGCTTACACTTTGTAATAGATGCATGTGATAATATCCAGATTAATTGCTTAATTGCCTTACAGACACTTGGTGGCTGCTAGGTGTGTAACTGAGGCAGTAGGTATAGAAGATTAAAAGGGCTGGTGGTTGTCTGTTTGTTGTAACTTAGTGGCAGAGCACACTGTGACTCAAGCCAGGTGTCGATCCTATTTTGATTCACACCATTTCATTTCCCTGTAGCTGTTTCAGCTTATAACGTATAATATCTGACTATATTTTGTGCAACTGTGATCCTCAGAGCCACAACATAATGAAAGACAAAAAATGCACATATGCATTTGAACAGATCTCAAATTTTCATGGGCATCCAACTTGAAAAACTTTGTTCACAAATCATTTAACTGTTTGCACTCTGGCATTTATTATAATACCAAACTTTTTTTTTACTTTGGGTGATCTGTGGTGTATAGTCCAATGACCCAGAAGATGAACACTACAAAGTCAAAGCCACGCCGGAAGTCCTCTGTTTGGTAAGCTTAGAAATGCTAGAAATTTTCCTGGGATTGCAATATAGGACAATCAAAAGATAGTTCAGTCTAAAATTTTCGTCGATTTTAGTTTTGTGGCACATGCCTGCCCACAGAAGCATCTATCATAAAACCTGTGTATAGGGTCATCAACATTTAAATACGTCCTGTTCCAGCTAGTTTTGCCAGTCATACAGGACTAAGAGGCAGAGTTTCTTGGCAGCATTTCTCACATTAATTACAGGTAGTCAAATGCACATGAAGTTGCTCTTGTTTATCGACATTGGGAAAATGCTGTAACCTCACAAAATTAAAGTACCCATGAAAATACCTTATACAGCATAGCTGAAGCTTTTTTTAAAAATTCTATTAGTTCTCCAGTCCTCAAGCAGATAACTGACATGTATGGGAATGCATGCAAACTGTTTGTATAGGGCAGACTGTCATACATGAATCCATATAAGTATATACATAATTGCACTAACTTCAACGTTGTATTTCGGTTTGGAGAGTTGAGATTTCTCTCTGCAGGTTGGAGTTTTCGAAATTCGGGACTTGTACTGGTAGTTTTATTGTAAATCCTTTTGGAAAAGAGTGTTGTTGGAACTAGTGTGTGTGTGTGAGTGGATCTATGATTAGATGCTGCAGGTTCCCCATTTGTCAGGCTGACAGGCTCTTGCACTGTACCTGAATCATCAGAAGTTGGGATGTCAGGTGGGGGAGTGCCAACACTGCTAAGAAAGATGATCGGAGTGAGTCTCACTCACGACAAGCTCATAACTGCAGTCACGGAGATCGAATCCATTATCAACTCACGCTCATTGTCGTATGTCTCAGCAGAGACACTGAGGAGCCTTTAACCCCATCCCATTTGTTGATTGGTCGCAGAGTTCTTAATCTACCAGATCATCTTGGTCATTTGTGTGACCCAGGAGATGAAGATTTCGACATTGATTCAACCCATCTAACGAGGAGAATGAAGCATCTCAGCAACACCATTAACCACTTCTGGAAACAGTGGAGAAGTGAATACCACGCAGAGCTGAGAGAGAGCCATAGATATCTCCTAAAGAAATCTCATGGAAAACCCCGAGTCTCAGTGGGTGATGTGGTAATTGTCCACAAGGGAGGGCCTTCCCCGCAGTTTCTGGAAGCTAGGCTGCATCCAAGACCTTATAGTTGGAAAGGAGCTACTGTTGGAGTTGCCGGCAAGAACTGTTGTTTCACTTCTTTGAATCGGCTCTTGCAACTACTAAGATGTCACACGTCACGTGAGCTTACTCCAACTTGTTTGAATAAATTGTCTCCCCATACGCCTATTGCACTCACAGGAAGTAAAGATCAGGTGTATATATACCCTACTGCATTCAAAGTTAAATTGCTCTTTTGCTTTGGAGCACTGTATGTGTGCTGAGCTTTAATTAGATTCATCGGCTCAAATACGTTAGTGAGGTTCGGGTTAATGAAAATAGGGTTAGGGTTAGGGCAAGGGTTACAAAGTTTAGGGTTAGGGGTGGGGCCATGGAATGCACTACTTTTATTTTTTCTTTCATAGTAAACTTTTGAAATTTTTCAAATTATATAGCAAAGCCTTCCTATCTTATTTACACATAAACGGTACAAATCATCATTTGCATGTACACGGCCTGTGCTGTGAGTTTTAGCTTCTCTATATACTTGCCACACTTAAGAAGAGCCGTGGTGACGTTGATCACCCAGCAACTAGGAAGTAAGTCCTGGGAGTCAAACAGTACTGCACAATGTCAGCAACGTGCGCTCTACCTTGCTGCTTTGGAGCACTGTAGGTCAAAGTCCAGGTTTTTGTCATGTCATGAATATTAATTAGTTAGGTCCTCTCCAGCGACCATGAATGTCACTGGGTTCAATCAGCTGTCCAATGGGAATGTTGACTCATGTTGATCATGAATGTCCTTAGTGGCCTTTTTGTTGTGTCCTCGGCAGCCTGGTGTTAGTGAAAAGATGGGGAATGTGACATGGATTATTCATATGTCCGAAGCACCATTCCTAAGAACCTGGGATCATGGATCTCACTAACCCTATCTTGGGACTCTAGTGTTGTTAGTGTCCCAATTTGGGTCAATGAATCTCATTAAAGGATTGTAAAATTAGCTGGAATTCAGTATGTCTGTCTCATGAATATGTGGTTAGCCATTTGTGATATACATGTGGACTTTACAGGTCTGTCTCACCAGCCTTCAATTCAACTGTACCAGGAATCTGAATGAACTGACAGCACACTACAAATGATGCTCATGATCTACATAAACCAAACTTCTCATTGAATAGGTCACTGAAAATACAGCTGCTTACGACTGCTACACAGAGCTTCCAGCCCACGGAGTGTCTGGCAAGATCCATGGATGTAGTGGGGCACCTGTGGGAGTGTACTGACCTCTTGGCAGGCCGTACAAGCCTTTATCATCTCCTCCACTTCTTGGTCCAGTCCTGGCCACCAGATGTGACTCCGGCTAGTGATTTCATCCGGACCACTCCCGGGCTCACTTGTTTACGCAGCTTAGACGACACTACAACTCGAGTGTACCTCAGTACTCTGGCCAGGAGAGGGTCTGTGCAAGTGGCGGCTGCCAGCTGCCTCGCTGTGACAGTAGACCAACTGCCGAACATTGAAAACTGCTGGGTCTGGTGGATTTCCTGTAGCAACGTTTTGCTTGAGGGGAAGCCTGGACAACCCATCTGCATTAGCATGTGCCAATGTGGGTTTGAATTCAATGTTGTATCAGTAGGCGGACAACAACAAAGCCCACCACTGTACCCTTGCTGTGGCTAACGGCGGCACCCCTTTCTTTGGTCTGAAGATTGTGGTCAATGGGCGGTGATCTGTCACAAGATTGAACGCTAGGCTGTAAATGTATTGGTGGAATTTTTGTTCACCAAATATGAGCGACAATGCTTTCCTGTGCATAGTTTTGCTCATTTGGTAGCATGGTCCGAGAGGCATAAGCAACAGGTCGTTCGGTCCATCAGCAAATACGTAAGACAGTACTGCACCGATTCCATACGATGATGCATTACCTGCTAACCGAATAGGCACTCGGGGATCATAGTGGGCCAGCACATCAGAGAAGGAGTTGGATTGGCTGGAAGAAAGCATAGTGGTGAGGGTGTCCCGTAGCGATTGGGCAGCCCCAGTAGTTCCTGTGTGAAAACCCGATGGAACAGTGAGAATTTGCGGGGATTATAAAGTGACAGTCAATTCCACACTTGATGTCGATCAGTATCCCCTACTCCACCCTGCCAACCTCATGGCCAGTTTGACCTCCATCAGGAGACTCTGCCCATTTATCTCCACTTCGACAGTTATGTGCTTACTTGGAGGTCCTCCCAGTTGCAAAATGACACGCTCCTCCGTCTCCTGAGTTTATTGGGCCTCTTTCTCCATACTCATGCCTAACCACTTCACTGGTCCTCGTTTGCCCTTCTAAGGTCTCCATGAGGCCTTCCCTGAGGCTCCAGTCACATTCGGGGCCTTGGACCTACACACTCTAGCCAAATCACCTCTCTCAGTGATTTTGGCTTAGCTAAAGAGCAACCCAGCATGCCTGATGGCAAGAGTTATGTGAAAGTGGAGTCCATGAGAGGTTCTTGAGGCTACGAAGCAGATGAATACTATGATGGACAGTTGAGTACCAAATTGGATTGTTCAATTTTGGTGTTGTAAGTTCTGTTAACTTACACTGAGTGTGTGTGTGTGCATGGACTCATACCTGAAGCACGTGCGAAATCATAGCTCCAAACTCTGATGCCCCATTATACGGCAAAATGGAACAAAATGAAAGCATAATTGCATATTTGCACATCTTGGCACGTGTCTGACCTCTGTAGTAGCTATATAAGCTAACTCGGGCTCACTTGTGTCGTCCAGTATTGTTAGTCAGGTAAGACTATACATTGCTGTTGATGTGCTTTTATTGTTGTGATACTTGGAGAGGCTGAGAGCTGGTTTGTTTAGGGTTTTCTAAGACTACGCCATTTTCTTTTGCTCATGACGTCACAGTGGGCACTAAATGGAGTTGTATTGCGAGGTTTCTCAGCGTTTCTCTAAAAGATATTGATACTGTAACCATCTCTCCACTTCTGCAGCTTCCAGACTGGCACTCCAGCTGGCAGTGACGGCGGCCATGGTGCGAAGCTTCCAACCTGGTGTGAAGCGACTCCTACGACTGCTTGTTGTGTGGATATCCCACAGTTCTCTACACCACAAGACTTTCTTTGTACAGCAGGCAATGATGGCAATGGCGTGAAAACTCCAGGTAGGTGTGAAACTCATGATGAAAGAAGCCATGTCCCAGGTGTAAGGTTTATGGTGGAAAATCATGAAGGGTGGACCCCAGTTGTGAAAGGAAGTGAAAAGAAGAGCACAGCAGACAATGGTGATGGTTCGAGGTGTAACCCTGTGAGATCCAAAGATGAGATACTAAAGCTAGACTATGCAAAGGAAGTCAAGTATGTACAACGGAATGGCACCCCAGGATTGACATTCAGAAGAGGGAAAAAGAATCATAGCTACCAGTGGATTCCTATAGGGTGCGTGCACTTTTCGTCCAACTAAACATCAATTCTCTAGAAAATGGATTTTAGCTAATTTCGTCCTTTGACCTACCAGGAAATGAAAAATCAAATTTGCGTGGCATATTTTTCCTTTCCGTGGCAAAAAGAAAAACAGAATTCAGAAATGCGCGTTCCTTTTGTCTTTTTGCTGAAGGAAACAAAAAACAAATTCAGACTGATGCATTCCTTTTACCTTTTTATGAAGGAAACAAAGAATTCGAAATCATGCATTCCTTTCTCATTTATCTGAAGAAACCATAAAAGGAATCCAGAATGATGAATTCCTTTTTCCTTTTTTCTGACAGGAAATATGCCTGCACCCTCCAGGTAGCCTTATTCCCAGGCTCTCCCCTGCACGTGAATGGGGATTGGGAACAAGGGTACCGTCCAGGAGTATCCAATTGCACTTGATTAGTGACCTTTGACCTCAAGATCTTCCCATGTATGCATACATTGTATTAATGTTTGCAATTTCTATATATAAACATCTTGTAGCTAATAGGGTTAACGTGTCTGGAGTGGATTGTGCACTGAACTTACAGGATTTGTCATATCACATGACTTCCGCCCAATTTAGATGTGCTAAATTTGGTTACATTAACTGCCTTGCATTATTATAAGCTATGCTTCATATCCCCACCATCCCACCAGGGCATTGGAATTGAAATGGAACTATATAGAATTGACATGAAATGGCGAAGTTGCCTGGAATTATTTCGAGTTCAAATGTGGCCTAGAACAGAGTGGGTTGAATGGGAACTGAATTGAAACTTCAGCTAAATGATTACATGGAGTGCCAATCATACCCAACACTTCAATACTGAGTTGCCCACTGCTAACTGCCACCAAAAAGCTCAGTTCTGACAACGTAGTTTACTGACCACTCTTGCGCACTCCCTCTTGTAATCATAGTATACTGAGTAATGCAAGAGAATATGGGCATATGCTAGACTCCAACAAAGAACAGCTGTTGCTAAAATTTACCTGCACAAAGCACCTAGCTTTTAATGAAAAAATCACCAAATCACAGTAAATTTAACAGGTTTCTGGGACAAAGTTTATGGGATTAGCTACCTGTTGCAAAAATATAAGTATTGTGTGGAACATCCATCGGGGATAATGTGTATGTGTATATGAACAGTTCCAGACTTTACTGATTCAGAAGCATGTTAAATCATCGTTATGAGCTATTATTTTGATGTATAGGTTCACCATGTTGCAAATGCAGGTGATGGTAACAACCTCTTTCTATTAAGTTGATACTCGCTATTGCACAAATAGCCAGAAGGCTAATGCATAACTACCAGATGGTATATCATACCAGTGATTAGGTATCAGAACACTGAGTTAGACAAGTAGCTGTTCTTCCTTCACGTTGGTCCTACATATGGAAGAAAAAGGATGGTAGGTGTATTGGCATCTCAAGGCCGGTTCTCATCGTGTGAGCCAATTACTTGCACAAGTTAACCCTGTGTCTCATAACAGAAGAAGAATCAGGACAGAGTGCCAGACCAACCCAATTCCATACAGTTCAAAGTACTTTGGAAACAAGTACATATTGATCAAAGCGAGAAGCTGGTCTTATTTGGGGTAACCCTAGTCTCGGAACCAGACCCTCACACGCGGAGGAGGAGGAGGGTCTGGTAAACTTGCATACATACAAATTTGAAGTCCGCGGAATTTCGGCGGGATGAATCTGATTGGTTGATGACTGTGTAATTACATTTCTGCCCACGAAGGCACGTGTTCGTGTAATAACAACATGGCAAATTTGATTGACGGACCAGCAAGAATCGAAGCGACCATCGTTCAACAAGCTTAGATATTCTCCAGCGAATCTCGAGCAGCTGGAAAGCCGTTATGAAAGGGATAGAAGTCTTCGGTTTCACTACTCGGGCAGTGGAACTGTGAAAGTCCCTCTGCTAAGGTAGTCTACGTTCATCGGCGAATTTTGGCGCATGGAAGTCACGGTAAGTCCATCGTAGTTATTGTAAGCCCTCTGGAGGCGCTCGTGCTTGATGTAGCCGAGGCATTCACGGCAATAAGTCACGCAAATTTCGTTAGCCAACACCACAGTTCTGGGCTGCCCTGCTATTCGCTGTTTAAATTGCCTGCCAAAAGTAGCAGTGGCGCTCTCCAAGGTACTATCAAACGGTCGCTTCGTTACAGTCTACAGTAGCTAATTGAGCACATGCATATTTGCACCCAATCAACACCGTCAAATGGGACGGAGAAAGGCTTTCCAGGGTTATTCTGAACCTAGGATTGTTTTCTGAAGTCATATGTAACCAGTTTACGGAGGACGCTTACCTACCGCGTGTTGTGTGTACCGTCTTTGGCTTCGCTCGTTGATTAGCAAGGCACAGCTCGAGATCTGTCTAGATATTTATGAAGCCCAAGAGACACTGTACCTCCGTAGTTAGTGCTGTGCCTCTGCTTATTGGCATTGAGAAGAAAACATGGCTGATATGTCGTTTTCTGAACTCAGATTATTACACGAACGTGTCACAGGGGATTTGGACTGTATCATTATGAAGCCCGGCTCTGCTACTATAAAGACGATATAAGCTCGAACTCACAGGCAGGCCAGTGAAATACGGGAACGTGTTGCTAGGGACAGCTTGTACGCGTTTTTCAAAAAACGCGATTTTAACAGCTGCCAGTGTCCATAGACACAATGTAAGCCCCCGCTTTTATAACCGCTGTCTTTCCCAACTGTCTTTGACGACTTCCAAGCTGCTTTTTTACGTAACACGATAGTATATGGAGTCACATGACCAAAATGGTGTGCTGCTGTAGGTGTAACAGGTCTGGCATTGTAGGGGCTGTGCTCAACTGTCTCGGCAAGCTAGGACACTGTGCCAACAAATCAACCACCAATGGCAACTCAACCAGAGGTGAATTGTCACCACGTGACCCACCATGTGACCCAAGATCTGCAATCAACCCTGCGAATGTGCATGTGAACGTTAACCATCCACAGACTGTCTCTGACCATGAACCATTGAGTTCTCAACCGAATCTCCCTTCAAGGCACTTGGTGTGATCTTTGGTCTTTGATCTTTTGCTTGGTTTCTGAAGGAGTAGCAAATTCTTGGCCGCTAAGATTTCCCCATGTGTAGAGATGGATCAGCTAGAGCCAAAACCAATCTGTCCCGTTCCTTCGCTAATCTGATGTTCATGGGAAAATGCAAGGCCGCCTTAGACCTCATATCCAATGCGGAGAAAGGGGGGATCCTCCACCTGAATGACCAAGCTGACTCAGACAACCCAACTTCTCCCACCGTCAGGGAGGTATTGATCAGCAAACACCCTCCAGCTCAACCCGCCCACCCCAACTGCATCCTCAAAGAGGAGCCACAGAATCCACACCCAATCATATTCGAATCCCTTGATGCCAGTGTTATTCGTTCAGTTGCCCTAAGAGTGTCTGGAGCAGCTGGCCCCTCAGGTCTGGATGCACATGAGTGGAGGCGTTTGTGTACCAGCCACAAAGCGGCCTCCAGAGATCTATGTGCCTCCCTTGCCACTATTGCCAGAAGGATTTGCTCCTCCTACGTTGATCCAACATCCATCAAACCACTACTTGCGTGTCGTCTCATCGCTCTCGACAAACATCCGGGAGTGCGTCCCATAGGTATTGGGGACACTGCCCGTCGAATCATTGCCAAAGCCGTTCTTACCATTGGAGCCCCTGATATTCAGGATGCATCAGGTTGTCTCCAGATGTGTGGTGGCCAAATCTCTGGCATTGAGGCAGCTGTACATGCAACAAGATTTGCTTTTGAATCGGATGAGAGTGAGGCTGCACTACTAGTGGACGCTACAAACACATTCAATGCCCTCAATCGCCAAGCTGCATTGCACAACATTAGGCGTCTCTGCCCACCCATTGCCACCATACTCATCAACTCATACAGAAGTCCCACTGAGCTCTTCGTTGATGGAGATGTCATTCTGTCTCAAGAAAGCACTACACAAGGAGACCCCCTGGCCATGCCCATGTATGGTCTGGCAACCATCCCACTCATTAGAAGGCTGGGTGGACTATGTAAGCAGATCTGGTATGCTGATGACTCTGCTGCCATAGGGACTCTTGAGCAGTTACATGCATGGTGGAACAGATTAGCTGCAGAAGGTCCAGCCTTCGGATACTTCCCCAATCCATCCAAAACTTGGCTCGTGACCAAGCAAAGACACTTCGACAAAGCCTCCAACATGTTTGCTGGGTCAGGAGTGAACGTCACCCTTGATGGCAGGCCATATCTTGGTGCAGTGATTGGTTCTCAAGAATATGTTGAAGAGTATGTGAGTTCCAAAGTGCGAGCATGGTCATCCAGCATCAATATCCTCAGTGATATAGCAAAGTCACAGCCTCAGGCTGCCTTTTCAGCCCTGACACGTGGTCTGCTGAGTAAATGGACATACCTCAGCCGTGTTGTACCAGACATCAGCCACCTACTGGTTCCCCTGGATGATGTGCTAAGGACAAACCTGATACCTGCAATTACTGGACAATCCCCACCGAACGACCTCGAATGTGACCTCTTCGCTCTACCAGCACGACATGGTGGGTTGGGAATACGAATTCCCTCCAAAAATGCTGATAGAGAGCTGCAGTCATCTCAAAAGGTCACCTTATCCCTTAAGGATCACATTCTTGATCAAGACAGAGAGTATGGGTATGACATCATTAATGATCAGTTACTAAACAAGGCCAATGTCAGCAAGGAAAACAAAAAGAGGGACCAAGAGGAAGCAGACACGATCTACCGACAATTGCCAGACAGGCTTCAGAAGGCCGTGGATTTAGCAAAGGTGAAAGGAGCTTCCACTTGGCTTACTGTTCTACCCCTCACAGAGCACGGCTTCACGCTACACAAGTCTGCCTTTCATGATGCTCTGGCTCTGCGGTATGGCTGTACACCATCCCGTCTGCCTTCCAAATGCGAATGTGGTAACAGTTTCAATGTAGAGCATGCACTCTCCTGTACAAAGGGTGGCTTTCCATCTCTCAGACACAATGAGATCCGAGACATCACTGCCTCCCATACTCTCACATCAAAGTAGGTCTTCTGAAACCTACCACCCCAGACTCCATTGGCTGACACGTCCAACCTTGCACCGTCCTGACTCTTGGCTGAGGCACCATTGAGTTGGTCAGATGTCACAGGCTGTAAATCAGGCTCAACACACACTTCACTGCATACTTCTGTGAACAGACCCCCTCACCCCCTCTAACAGAAACCAGGCACCGGCGGCAGTATACAGGAAGCATGAACTTGAGAAGAAGCGGGCTTACCAGCAGCGGATACAAGAGGTGGAGCACTCCTCCTTCACTCAATGAAGCTACCATCTTTTACAAGCGACTGGCATCACTGCTTGCCCAGAAATGGGACTTTCCATACAGCACAACCCTATGTTGGCTACGGTGCCGCCTGAGCTACTCCCTCCTTCGCTCATCTATCCAAGCAATCAGAGGTGCCAGATCCTCTCAGGGACATGCAGTGAGGTCACCAACTGCCATCGACCTTGTTACTATCGAATCACACATCATAGAGAACAATTAGTGACTGACCTATTGTACTTCACATAATTACATTATCTAAAGCTTTTGTTTCTTTTCTTTTCTCTACTTCACCCATTTGTATTATTTCCTGTCAATATACTATAATATAATAAAAATTTTTAGCACGAAAAAAAAAAGAAAAGTATATGGAGACATTAAAATTTACTGTAGCAACGTAAAAACATTGCGTTGTCTCTTAAAGTTGCATTCCGCATCCGCTACGCATTTCGCTCTGTAGCTCGGGAACCAAGCAAACTGATCACTTCCATTTTTTCCTGCCGCACAATTACACATTGGTATACCGATTTCCGGTCTTATCTCAATTTTCATAAAATGCACAATGTGCCGGGTTTTTGCTCAGCGGGTCACATATATAACACATTACCTAATTAATGACACCACTCGAACCAGGTTGTCTAGTTGCATGGCCGTTTTCATTGTATCACTCACTTGCTCCATTATAGAAAGATGGTGTTACAGTATGGTTTGTGGGACCAGGTACGGACTGATCAGGAAGAAAGAATGGAACCTCTCTTGGTTTATCAACAACTCTCTTTTGCACCTGCGAAAAGACTGCTCCAAACCACCACACTTGCAATCCACATCTAAGCAGGTACAGGTATAACAGCCAACAGTTAGTATTCTAGTGAATTTCATCAGATACTATTAACTGTCTCATCACAGAATCACATGGTGGAACGCATTTGGGTAATTATAGTATCAACTGCAAGCGTTTTAGCTAAGGGCCACCTATTCTTTTTATCTAAACAACAGTTTTCTTGTGTTCGCACATCTACAGCACTAACCCAATGGTTCTGTAGGCATCTTGGGGGTGCAGTTTAGACTTGACTTACATGTAGAGCAGGCACGCGAAAATTTCCCCCGTAATCTTTCGTTTTTAAATAGTAGTGCAACGTTTAGCGCACGTGAGCTACGTGTTACATCACAGACAGTAACATGGCCAGCTCTACCCCTGGAGCGGAGGAGTCTAGGCGCGGAAGAAAGTGATTGCACTACGAAGATGATTGGTAATGAAAGAACTGTATGGTCTGATTCTAAGGAAGGATGTCCGGTGACAAACGCCAGCAGCAAAACCTCGATCCCACACTATTAGCTACCACATGTGTTTGCGGAACGGCAGTCACATGCAGGTGTGCAAAGTTAGTTTTTGCGCTGTGCACGCAATTGGGAAACGCCGAATTGAAAACCTAGTGGACAAACTTACAACAGGTGTTCTTGTAGCCTCTGATCAGCAGGGTAAGCACAAAAATGGACCTCATGCTGTTTCTGAAGAAACTAAACAGAAAATCAGACAGCACATCAACGCACTCCCTCAGAGAAAGAGCCACTGCTCACGTTCTGACAACAGGAAAAAGACATGTGACTTGCTACATGTAACAATACAGGCTTCTAAGTCTGAGGAAGAGAGAGCAGAACTGCAAGTTGAGCTTGCTGCTCACCAGGAGAAAAGCAAGCCAGGGGTACCGCCTTTTGCGTATGGATACAGAAGCTACAAAGACCACAGGAGACCAAATGATATGTTTCTGGAATCAGCAGGTGCTAGAACGCTTTGAGCAAGTTGCATATACATGCTGGCAGCACCAGTTGTTGTATTATGGATGCCGAAGTTGTAGACCCACAATTGCCGTGAATAGAACATTGAACCATGTGTGAGGGTGGGCACTGTTAGATTCTGCATGAGATCAAATGTGAGTAGAGTGTGGTTGAAAATTTTTGTTTTGTCCAAAACAGCTATCAGAAATGTACCTAAAGACTGGGAGTTGGTGGTACGTGAGGCACGTCCTATGTCTCCATTCACTGTCGTTCCAATGGACGCTTCAAAGTTTTTGGATTTCGCAGAACTACCTAAACAGTACACCCACAGGAAAAAGGATGCTGATAAGCCCGTTCTTATCAGCAACCCCAATGGCCAGGCCATGCGTATATGGTGGTTTCTCTCGTGTTTTGTGCTTTGTTGCTTCAGATTAACTGCTTGTTTTGTACATAGGCTGACATGGCATACCAATATGGTTGTGATTAACCTAGACTCTCTCGTGTTTTGTTTAAAAGTGACTGAAAAATTATTTGCTTCCTTCTACTTTTGTTCTTACACTGACCTCATCTTGTTTTGCACTAATTTGACTTGTAACTGATGCTGTGAACATAAATATTGCAAATACACTGTGACTGTGCTAATTTCTGCAGTAGTTTGCCAGCTCATATACAGTGTATGGCTTCACATTGGCCTGTATACTGTTTTGTCCAAATGTCATAAGGATAGGTTTTAGGAGTGGCTTTTGAGGCTACATTGTAGCAAAATGTGGATTAATGGAAGGGAAAACGGTCCTGTACAAAGAGGGATCTGCTCCAACACACTTGCCAAGTAGTGCACCCAGGTAGCTACATTCGCTTAAACAGAGGCTTTAAGTCGGACTTGGAATGGTGTGCCCTCTTTCTCCCAACATGGAACAGAATAGCTAGGATTACAGCTTAGCTGCATATATACTGCTATCGGCAAAATACCCAGCGAAACACCTAGTATGGATTCATATTTGTGGGTGTGTTTGCTCTGCCTCTAGTTGGTTGCAGCCCTCGTGGTTGTCTCTGAGCGAGGTGCAGAGGGAGACTGCGACCCATGGTCCCTAGTTTCTAAAAAGCAATTTGTTTCAGTGTGTGTGTGTGTGGTGTGCGTGCCTTCAACAGCTCTGTTTGTACCATTATTTCCAGAATAGATTAACAAATTAAAATGATCTTTCATCTCCACCTCTGAACAGTACACGGGAGTAAGGCTGGTGTGGTTGTTCAGTCTGAATACAGTTAGAACATTTCGTTTATTAATTCTTTTTGTCAGAAGCAGTTTTAAGAAATGGCATCCAGTTGCAGCCTTTGTAATTGCAAATACATGTAAATGTTTAGGTTTTGCAGCTGCATGCTTGAGCGTAGTGGCAAAAAAACTGAGAAAGGAGCAAAAGCGTTTCAACGTACAGATGGAGAAGAAAAAGAGAGAGTGTAAACAGGAGAAAATGACTGTGAAAGCCACTGCTAGAACCAGGCAAAAAAGCACAGCACTTAAAGATTAGCCGTCTGGGCAAGTTTGTACTTCTTCCTTACATGGCATCGAAACATGTCAGTCTGACCAAGCGCACACCAGATACAAACATTTGGTGCATGCGTGTGCATGCGCATTATGATATTGTTTGAAGTCGCTTCGCGTTTGACAGCTGCACTTCACTGCAATGGTTGAGTAGATGGGCGAACACGTTCAATACTTACATAATTATGTGGAGAAGCTGGATCAAAGTTGCAAAAATCGCTTGCCCACATTGCAATTAGTCCACCTCAATCCATTAGTCCCAGTCCGTGTCAAATTGTTCAAACTGTTAATGCACAAAACGCCGAGACTTTACTCAGTGCATTCTTCCTTCTTTGGTTTGTGAGTACACCACATCGTGATACTTTGAGTCTGCCGGGCACATTAACACTTTCCACTTACTCACCTTTGTATCATTTAAGCCCATTCAGCTTTATGACAACAGTTAGCCTTGTACCCAGGCCACATGGGAGGAGGGAAAAGTGGCCTGGTATACACTCCAAGATACAAATCACATAAATAAGTTAATACACAGGCCAGAGGAAGCATTAGACATCCAATCTGTGTGCATATTGGTTAGTGCCATGGTGCACCTACCATGTAAATGAAAGTCTTGTTTACTAACAAGCGTAGGAAAGTGGTCACAATTGGAGCAATCGATCATACCTCCCACTTCCGGCATCCTGCAACTACAATATACTAGGATGGGATTGCCCTCTGTCACTCTCACACTCCGCTTTTTCTTTAACACTGGAAACATTGTAAGTTTCTTTACCAATGTTTGTTTGATCACATTTTAACAACTTATGTGAATACGTATATGCCCGTTAACCTCATTCTGAAGCTCTTCATAAATATCTATCCCATTACTGTCTTATACGACCTCTTTCCATAATCCTCCCATGTAGACATGCTTGCTGACCTTCTGTAGTGCTGGGTAGCAGTCTCTGGTCAATAGCTTTGGCATGGTTATTACCAAGCATGCGCATCCTTGGTACTCTACGTTGACAGCCATTCTTGGTAACTGGAAACAACAACACAAAAGGGACATTGGCTTTGTTTCACTCTTGGTGTTGGAAGAGCAACAAATCTCTTGGAACAATGGCTACACGGAAGTTGTGTGTCGAGTGGGGGAGCACCAACACCGCTGGCACATCGATGTTCAAAATTTCACACATACATTAAGTGTGAAGTTAAAACAAAGGGAGATGGGGATGGGGCATTTATGGCTTAAATGGATGGGGTATTTTATGGCTTAAATGGGTGGGGCATTTATGGCTTAAATGGATGGGATATTTATGACTTAAATGGGTGTGGCATTTATGGCTTAAATGGGTGGGGCATTTATGACTTAAATGGGTGGGGCATTTATGACTTAAATGGGTGGGGCATTTATGGCTCAAATGGATGGGGCAGTTACTGTTTTTGGGAGATATGCTCAAAATGAATACTGGTCTTCAGGGGAGTACCCGTGCAAAAGTTCCCAGCGAGAATCGCCGGTGTACCGCGTACATAACGCGCGTTAGTACCGCACGTTACCGTGTTGGTACTGCGTGCTCTAGCATGGTAGAAGTGGTCGACGGGAGCACGCGGTGAACCGCGGATGGAGGACTATTCACTGATCAGCTGCTAACTCAAATTAACAGTTTAAGAAAGCATAGAAATATTCCAGGATGGAAAAAGACCAATGTACTGCGTTCCATTGTGAGATACATAAACACATTTGTATTTAAGAGTGTCAGCATTGATAGCCTGGAAGGAATTGGTAGTTTTACAAGTGTATAAGTGAGGTAGATTGTGGTAGCTCTCCACACTAAGAACATTTACAACTGCCAGTACAGATGCACGGCTAAAACAGTTTACTTCTAGAAAATACTGAATTATTCCAAACTGATTCTCTCCGAAACAAACTGTGTAACTGTTCCGAGCAAGAGTACGTCGGTAATCAAGTGAATAGTTTATAAACACTGTTGTTCAACTTGAGCCGCCAAAACTTCCACCCTTTTTCAGGTATGAAACCACACACCGAATAAACCAATTCAGCAACAGAACTGTCAAGTTGAACTGGACAGTACTTTCCAATTCGCCACATATTGCGGCTGTACTGCATGGTTGTTTTTCCACACCTGCACAGGAATATACATGCAGTTGTAGAAATAACTTAGTCACTCACAAAATCATGTTGGAATGAATTTCAGATTATGATATACAGTACAGAAAGTGAACTTAATTTCTTCAAGCAGTTGTAGGGTGGAATGTGTCAAGAAAAAAACAACTGATTGTGGAAATAAATCATTGTCAAAGCTACATCGTAAGCAATGCAATGTGTACTACATCTGAGCATACACACAATTACATGCAGATCACCTTCTTCCTTCGCCTGTTATTCTCCGTAATACTGATAGTCCAAATGGTGATATCAAGTTTCGAACATATGGAAGGCTTTGCACAACAGTAAAACTGAATAGCATCTGTGAAAATCAAAAGTTACAGTAATGTGAATATTTATTTAAAAAATAGCAAACTCTATACCTGTTCTGACATATCTCGAGTGCCATGAAAAAGCTTTCTGATTTCTCCATTGACACTTTCAAAAGGGAAGCACGAATAAGACCACAGTGGTCCCCAATTTTTAACTTGCCAGACAAGGTGACGAAGAAGATGAACATTCATTGTCTGGGCACGATATCCTGTAGAGAAAAAAATTGCAATTTAACAAAATAGTAATCAGATTTGTTGTGATAAACAAACCATAAAGATCTCCACTGTGCTGGCAGAACTCATTTAAGAGTGCCTGTGCTTTGTGAAGGTCTTGTTGGCTGATGTTGTCACCAAGAAGTATTGCCACACCACACACCAGAGCACAGTAATGAATGTAGAAGGTAGTTGGTAGAATTCCAATGAGTAACGGTAACGAGTAAAAAAGCAGCCAGTACTGCCATTCAGTCCCTAATTAAGAAATCAAATGCACTTTACAAGTAACTGAAGTTGTTGTGTAAAGTGGGGGAGCTCCAACATCAACTGCCACATCATTTCCTATTTTTTCTACACATGCACCTTCACAGATTAAGTCCTACTTTGTGTGAAGCTGGGCATTTGTAGCTAAAAAGATGGGATAGTTACGGCTAAATGGGGTAGGGCATTTGTAGCTAAATAGGTGGGGTATAGTTACGGCTAAATGGGGTGGGGCATTTGTAGCTAAACAGATGGGGTAGTTAGGGGTAATACTCCACAAATAGCATGAATTGTAAACTTACCTTTCCAGTGCTTCCTCTCCTTAAGGCTTCTTGGTGGTCTTCTGATGACATCTGGCACTTTGATGTGTGCTAGACGTTCATCCAACAGCCTGGACTGCTTCTTTCCGATATAAAACTCCTTATTGTCATTCTTAGGATCCAACCACATACTCAGCAGAGTTTTTGAAACACCCAGTAGTACACAGTGAAGGTAGTCGGTCACCATCCCATTTATTATATCAAAACCAGGATGAAGGGCAAGCACTGGAGAGCCTTTATATCCCATTACCTGAAGTGGTATTGTCCGTGTATGAATAAAGAGCTATGCTGTTAATACTGTGTATGTGGAGACAAGTCCATACATTTTTGTTAATCATCACCCAATTGCTGTAATACTCAATACTTATAAGGCAAGCATGGTAAATTTCCTTTTGGCACGTATTACTCATGGATTTGTAGTATAATTATGTGAAACATATATTTAGTGTACATCTTTATGGTAGTAATATGCTACTCACAGGATTCCCTCCTTGTACTGCATCCTGGATTGCTTTATATGTGTTCTCCCTTGATCTAATTGTGTTGGTTGTATCGAAAGGCCAAATTCGGTGAGTTGCACATGAGCCTCTTTCACCAGAATCAGTACAGACAGAACAGCCATAGGTTCCATTATACGCCTTCATGTTACAAATTAGAGCTCGGGCAGGAAGATCTGTTGAACACAGCAGAAGGATTGCTCGACACTGCAGTGCTTTGCCACACGAAGTAATGACTTGAGTGCCTGTAGTATTCATGTTCATAGATTAGTACATCTGAAAGTGTAAGCAAACAGAAATTTATCTAGGTAGAAAGAGTGCAAGTAAATCTAACCTTCCTTATATAAGTAGTTTAGCTGGTCCACAACTGGCCGCAGAAAAGTCAACATGAAAGGCTTCTGTTTAGCATGCCAGAGTCCAGCAAGAATGAGATGCTTTATAGAATATCTACAAATTGATAAGACATGCCAAAATCATTTGGATATATATACATATATACCCAAATTCCCAAAGTGTACCTCAGGTGGGGAGGCAGTTCATTGATGGCTAAAAAGATAGGCCAAATACTGGTTGATGAGGATTTGAAAAGAGCAACTCCATCTGTGTTAATGGTGAAGGATAAATTGGCTGGATTAAGCTCTTTACACAGGAAGCTTCCTGGTTCACAAAGCTTGGAGTATTCAGAACCATCATAAATGTCCTTAATCCTATCTGCATTTGGTTCTGGCCAGAGTTCCAGCCCCTTGCAAAACTCAGGATCTGCATGTATAATGGTCAAAGATTTCAATGTTATTGAACATGTAATAAGCATAATTTAACTACAGACCCTGCATGATATACTTAAATTTATATACATACAGTTATATACCTTTGAATTTCTCTTTCAACTGTGACTGTATGTCCGCAATTACAAACCTTCCAACCTTCACACCACCACAGCTACACTTGTCAAATGAATTCTTGAGTGGTAAATTACAAGATGAACAGAAGTACTTTAGTGAAGTCTTGATGTCAGGAAAGATGGTGGAAGACAGTTTACGTAACTTGTACATACTAGTTACACCATGATTTTGTGATGGTAGGTGAGCACATATAAGCTTCAGTAAAGCATCAAGAGCAACACCTGGTATCTGATACCTACATATGAAGGAAAAATTTATAACATCCATGAAAGACTACATATTGAAGTACAATACAGCAGGAATCCAGCAATGTAACTAAAATACCTGTTTACATCTCTGCATGACTATACTTCAAAAACAAGAAGATTGTCTTGTCGTCATCAATCTACTGCCATGTATAGCTAATAACATTGGAACAGTGAATATGAAAACCTGTTCTGAATCATAGGGTTAATTTGGTACACTCCCTGACGTTCTTCAGAAGTGCTGATGATTGTTGAGGGATATCTGACAACCACATCCGCCACTGACTCAATGCTGGTTCGTTCACAGAAAAAGGCAATGCTCAGAATTGAAATAAAAGCCACCTTCCTCTCCTAGTTTTTGGCAGAGGAGGATGTTTTATATGGCCTAACTTCCAAGGAATTAAGGAATCACATAATTCTGCTGCTAGGGAGAATACCAAATTTACATGGTATATCTACACTTCCAATGCTGTTCCCCAGTGCTGTTTTCTTGGCTCAGATGAACTTGATTTTGACATACTACCCTCTAGGCATCAAACACATAGCTTACCGAAGAGCAAACTGCAGAATGAGCAAGAAGCTGTCAAATATAGTCAACTTAGATCCATGGTAGAGAGGTGTTGTAAATACATCGTTTGGTACCCCTGAAGTTTGTTCACCACCACCAGCGTGCTCCTCACTGGCATCTTCATTGTCCTAGATTACTTCATCGTCACTCAGAATGCCCTCTACGTCACTCCAGTCAGTAAGTGATTCAGTATCCGAGTCAGATGGCAAAGAAAATTCACCAGAGCTACAGCTGCTGACGGCGTCGCTGAAGTCGCTGACAAATGAAGGCAGGGACACGATTTCAGATGTTGGACTTGACTGCACAGTCAACGACGAGAACTCTTCTGAACATGTAACGGACATTAGACTCTCCTCACAGCACTGGCACCTCCATGACTTGGTTTTCAGCAAACGCATGAAGAGACAGCACTCAGGCTCAGCAACCAACCAGTATACGTCTCGCGTCAATGATCAACACGTAAAGTCTTACGTAATGCCAGCTCACGTGCATGTGCAGGCGAGCAAGAACACGCACATGCACTGAGCTAATAATGTCGTCTATCAGTGGCAGTGGCAGTAACTCGGATTTTGACGATGATGGCAATGATGAAGAATATCATAAAGTCGAACAGTCTTCGAGAGTTGTTAAAAGAGCTACTAGGGCCCGGAGAGGAACTGCCATCGCGAAGAAGCTAGCACTTAAGACTTTTATAATACCGCTAGAGTGGTAATTTACTAAAGCTACCTAGTCAACCACTTCCACGGATGGGATCATGTAGGATATCCGACTCCCGCGCCGAAATGAAAGGGGGCGTGGCCTACAGGCACGTGGTGCCACGCCCACTCTATTCCGCCGATGCGCAAGGCCCACGCCCACCCACTAATGCACGCATGTGCAATCACTAACAGGTACGGGAAAGGATATGCACGTAAAATGACAGGCCCGCCCAGCTTTCCGTCGCTATTTAGTACGGAAAAGCGGGAGAGGGCCTGTTATCTTCTCTCACGTGAGTGACGTCAGGATAGAAAGGATGGTAGAAAGGTAGTCTCGTGCCCAGCCGGAAATAACCTACGGAAAATCCGTCCGGTAACATTGCGCGCCTTGCTTGGGCTTTCGCACACGTCAGCAGGGTTTGAACGCGGCCGACGCTGACCATATATGGACGTTCACACCTCTACATGGCTTCAATGGCAGTTATTCATTTATCGGAAATGAATAATTAGATATACGGTCATGAGGGCAGGGCTCTAATTAGAGTATTGTCGCGATCGTGGTGAAGTGTTACTTAAGGACAGCGTTGCTGTTTGAAGAGTCTCTGGCTTCCCGTAAGTGCAGTGATGAATATCTGTGTTGCTCCAGGCTGCTGTAGTAGATCAGACTGAAAGAAACAGCAGTCTTTTGATGGTCTACACTCTGTAAAAGGCCTCACTAAAGTGTTGGGTTCATCAGATAATTCGGTAGGAAGGACCTACTGTCAAACTCTAGCAGTGGAGTGTGCAGCAGGCATTTTTATGAATCCCCATTGTGAGATGTAAAGGGTGTCCCACCACTACAGCTAGCTACACTGTACACAGACATCACCATGTACTAGAGTAGTCTCATCCCCAAACCTCATCCGGTGCGTCTATCGCTTCCAGTATAATGTGTGCGATACTGAAAGCAATCCGCATTGGGGGTGGTTTTGGGTCTGGGACTGAGACTAGTACTAGAGATGAGTATGAGGATAGAGATGAGCAGCAGTAGTGTTTGCAATGAAGTAAACATTAGCGTATATGGTAAAAATGATGAGGACTCATTGAGGAAGTAAGCTAGCTGGAGCTTGGCAACTTGCTTCGTTCCCAGGCTCTTCACCACCTCCAGTATGTATGTATGGAGCGGAAGGCCTGGGAGATCTCATCATGTGCAATCAATGATGTCAGGTTGATAGAGGGGCCAGGGCCAGGGTTTGATCCCAGCAAGTCTTTTCACTATTTCCTCACAACATCTAACATGTGTTTAATCTTATTTCATCGATTATGTACGCTCTACATAGGGTTCCAATCTTAAGGTATGTATGTTTCATTGGGGACAAACGTGGCATTTCCTTTTTGCTGAGACAAACAACTCTCTGAGTCCCTATACAAGAAGTTTATGGTTGTAAATAGGTTAAACCATCCTTTCTGATGTGCATAGGATGGGAACCCTATATAAAATGCTTCTTTGTCATTAAGTGCTTGTAGCCGAAACTGAGATCATTACCCTTTGCTTCAGCTTTAAAGCCACGTCAAACTAAATTGTAGCTTATTTCCTTCACTGTGGAAATCACATGCAAAAAACTACCAATTGATTTTGAGTGGCCAGCTCAGCTACTACTCCAGCTACAAATGTAGCTTACCTTCTCAATGAGTCCTCATTGTTTTTACCATATACGCCAGTGTTTACTTCATTGCAAACATTACTGCTGCTCATCACTATCCTCATACTCATCTCTAGTACATGGTGTTCTCTTAGTCTCGCAGGCCTGGCCCACTTCTGCAAAAGAAGGGAAGGGTCTGGTGAACTGCGTATACAAGCCATGTCCTACTGGAATGCAATTAGCTGGATGACGTAACCAGATTTCAAATAATACACTCTTGAATTACATGTTGCGGAGTAAGCACGCTCCCCAAGAAGTATAGTTGAAGTGTTTTTACAGCTTCTGCAGTAGCGGAAAAGACGTCCTAGCTCTCTTTCGCCCTTTTCAAGACTGCTACTGCTACTCAAACAGTGATGTAATGCGTCATGTGACAAAATACTGCAATGTGATTGTACCACACTGTACAGTGCGGTAGGACACGGCTTGTATATGCAGTTAAACATACCCTTCCCTTCTTTTGCGGAAGTGGGTCGGGCCTGCAAGACTGGTGTTGTCTGTGTACTAAGGACCTTCCTGGACACCTGTGTACAGTGTAGCTAGCTGTAGTGGTGGGACACCCTTTACATCTCACAATGGGGATTCATAAAAATGCCTGCTGCACACTCCACTGCTAGAGTTTGACAGTAGGTCCTTCCTACCGAATTATCTGATGAACCCAACACTTTAGTGAGGCCTTTTACAGAGTGTAGACCATCAAAAGACTGCTGTTTCTTTCAGTCTGATCTACTACAGCAGCCTGGAGCAACACAGATATTCATCACTGCACTTACGGGAAGCCAGAGACTCTTCAAACAGCAACGCTGTCCTTGAGTAAACACTTCACCACGATCGCGACAATACTCTAATTAGAGCCCTGCCCTCATGACCGTATATCTAATTATTCATTTCCGATAAATGAATAACTGCCATTATCACCAATTAGCATCCGCACAAGCGCTAGGGCGCCAGTGGGCCGCCCCAGTAATTGGACATGCTACAATTTGATTGGCACGTTCAAATAACTCCGTCGTAAGTAGAAAAGCCCCAGAATCGAGCACAACGTTACCAGACGGACTTTCCGTAGGTATATCCGGCTGGTCACGAGACTAGTAGAAAGGGTTCAAGTTAATTGTGCGTGGGTGCACAGGGCCCAGAACAGCAAAAAGAGCCAACGTAGCAGGAAACCTACCGCACGTATCTAGCTAGCGGAGGGCGATTGTCGTATAAGCCGAGCGTTGAGCGTGTAGTCCAGTTGAATACGCGAAACGCAGCCTGTTTGTTCTGAAAATTGTCGCCATTTCCGATTACGTCTGCTCACGTGAGAAAAGATACCAGGCTCTCCCCGCTTTTCGAATTTCCGTACTGCAAGCTGGGCGGGGCCTGGGAACGAAGCTATTCCCAGCCATTTTACGTGCACGTCCATTAGTGGGTGGGCGTGGCCTTGTGCATCGGCGGAATAGAGTGGGGGTGGCACCACGTGCCTGTAGGCCACGCCCCTTTCATTTCGGCGCGGGAGTCGGATATCCTACATGATCCCGGATGTTTAGATTGTGTACGATAGTATCAAGCTCATCCCAGTGATGTATATTTTGGGATTAGGTCTAGTGATTAGGCCTACTTAATATATTGCAGTGGTGTATTGTTCTCCTGTTTGCTTTTGGGGAAGCCCTTGAAGTAGCACTTATCTGTATGCCTGACTTTAGAATTTAAAAAAGGGTTGAGCTACTAATTGGGGCGAGCGTGAGCGAGCCCCACACTAGCGAGTTGGCTGGAGGATTCTCGATATATATGTATGTACGGTACGTACGTGATTCCGTATATCTCTATGATCTATTTAAGTGGCGCCAGGTCTGGGCACGAGATCAACTGCTACGAGGCCTGGGTGCGAGGCATGAGTAAGAGGTCAAGAGCGTATTTCTTGTTGCATGTTGCGCATTAATGAGCTAAACTGTAAAACTATGGATAGAGAAGAGAGATTGAGGCGAAGAAGAGAATATGAGAGAGCTCGACGCTCTGCAGAAACAGAACAGAAAGAACTTCGCTTGTCAAGGCGCAGGGAATCTGACAGGGCTAGGCGTGCTGCTAGGACCACCGAGCAACACGAGGCTCTGTTAATACAGCAGAGGAGGAATAGACAAGTACGAGGACACTCTCAGCCAGTAGAGCAGAGAGAGGCCGCTCTAAAGCAAATGAGGTACACAGAACAGTCTGTGGAGCCACAACTCCCACTGTTTCAACAGTGCTCAACTGTGCATGCGCAATTGTAGTCCTTGGCCTACTGCTTGCTCAGGCTCGCCCCACAATGCCCTGCATTTGTCTAGTTAGGCCACTTCAAGTGGTAGTCTGGTTTCTGGCCCACTGCCCATGCAGATTCTGGGAAGTTTATAGACCTTATGCTATTGATGTCAATACCTTATGTAACTAAACCTGAAATGGATAGTTGACGGAAAGCCGGATACTACGTTGCCATTTTGAGTGCCAAAAAAAAAAATACCGCAGTCTATGGAACGTGAGTATGGGGGAGCAGTTTGCGAGCTTCTTTCTCACAAGCGTAGGAAGTGATTTTACATTTCTACCTGGAATGCTCAAGGTCTCAACAGGATCTAACACTCACTGAAGCGAATATGCATCATTGACTCAGTGAGCTCACAAAGTAGCCTCATTCCCAGGCCCCGCCCAGCTTTCCATCGCTTGCAGTACGGAAAAGCGGGGAGAGCCTGGTATCTTTTCTCACGCAAGCATGACGTATTCGGAAAATGGCAAAAATTTGCAGAACAGGCTGCATTTCATGTATTGTTCAAGTGACTACACGCTCAACTCTTGGTGTGTAGGACTGTCGCTTCCTGCTAGCTAGATATGTGTGGTTAAGTTACCTGGTACCTTGGCTCTTTTTGCTGTTCTGGGCCCGGTACACCCACGCACAATTAAACCCTTTCTACCATCCTTTCTATCCTGACGTCACTCATGTGAGAAAAGATACCAGGCCCTCTCCCACTTTTCCATACTGCAAGTGACGGAAAGCTGGGTGGGGCCTGGGAACGAGGGTACTCACAAAGTGCTTCAATGTACTTATGCTCTATTGACAGCTGTCTTCCTTCCCACTCAGAATGGAGGTGTAGTATCTGGATTTCCGTCCACTGTCTGTTTTACGCTTGGTTACACAAGGTATTGCCGTTTTTTACAGTACTGTGCTTGTTTTTTTGCTGACTGCTAACTAGAAAAATGTCCAACCTGTCTTTACAGTTGAAAGCAAAACAGTGAGAGTGCATTTCCAAGAGGGCAATGACAAAAAAACTTATGCCATTCAGTGGACGGAGCTGTTGACCACAACTGAAACTCCTTTTGAATCGCTGTCTGAATTAACCCCAGGCACTGAAGTTCTTGCTCCATACTATGACTCGGTAGACAAAATCAATTATTCTATTGCAATCATTGGAGGAAAGGGACGAAAGGAAGGTGAGTATATAAAATTGAGAAAAGTTGCACCTTTGCACATGAAGTCAATTGTCAGTACTGTAGAGTATGTATCAAGCACCCACCACATAACATCAGGGTTGAGAAGTAATTTAGTGAGGGATTTCACAAAGTCGTCACCTTTCTCAACTCTGCCCACCTAATTTACTATAGACATAATGCTTGATGTAAGTGAAAACTTATATCAATTGTATGTGTTCTGAGGTGGTGTATTTGAGAGGGTAGGTAAAGCACATAATTATCCAATTACTGGCCCTCCATACGAGTTGTCTTTACATGTTGTCAGTCAACACAGGAGCACATAATGACATAAAAAGTGGAAGGAAGAGTTGGAGCATGAACCACACAAGGGATTAAAAATTTCAAAGCTTACCCACAGTAGGCTTTTTACTATTTTTATAGCTCATGCATACTTATAGCAGACAGATGTCAATGATGGCATTGGTGCAATGGATGAATGTAAGAGACAAGACATAGTACAGTGTCCATTAGTGATGCAAGGTGTATTTCCCAGCAGTCATCAACCCAAACCCAAAGGAACATTTTATCCTGCAACCACTAACACCTTGGAGGTCTCCTTGCTTGGCTATGAAGCCTGCATCCACCTCCCAGCGTATGTACTCCTGTTTGTGAGGCTTGGGCCTTGATGTTAGCTTTTTTCTAGCTGTTGTTTTTTGTGAAGTTCGGGATTAGCTATTCTTCTGTATACTCTACTATCTATGGTTTGTGCACATGCATGTAAGCAATACAAATAGTAACAGGCCTACTTTTGAAATTTTAATCTTTCCTGTGGTTGTTTCATGCTCAAACTCTTCTGCTTTTTTCGGCATTATGCACTCTTGATCAACACCAATTTGTAAGACCACCACAGGTCTTAAAACAACTTTCTTAGCAGATAAGAATCCAATACTTACAAGCATTGCAAATTATCACTATAAGGTAGCCTTCTAACACTACCAGTATACTCAGCTATGATACTTTGTAGTTAAGACCAACATGCAACGTAAAAAGTTACTTTTCCTTGTTGCATGCATAGGAAAACCAAAGCCCAAAAAGAAGCCAACTCCATTAAAGAAGAAGCTGGTTGCTAAGTCCAAGGAGAAGGTATTGTTACCATTATTGTATGCTAGCCTGATACACTCAGCCATACTAAACATTTTGACGAATGAAGAACACTCCTAGTATGAACATCATTGACTGAAGTTTTAACTCTTTGCATGCAGAAATAGTTTGTATGTTTATTAACATGGAAATTAAAAATTGGGGTTATCAATCTGAGGGTCAAAGCATTGCTTAGCAAGCCCATGGTGTTGCCAGTGGCCTAGATACCATGAAACTAGGCTGGACTATTTCATCTATCCACTGCTAGGTGAGCTGTTTGTGCTCGTTTGAAGCCATTCTCTGCAACTACATTGTAACTTAGCAATTTGAAATGGTGCCAGCATTCTCACTTGTTACTTACAGCCTTGAAAGACTCAGCTGATTTTCAAGTTATTTGAAGGTAGTACTTCAGCCTCACATGAAATTCAGAGGCCATTTGTTCTTGTGTTCAAGAGAAAGCTTTGTGTTTGGCAGTGCTTGACAAAATTCACGTCACACCTGAACTAGTACAGCCCCTTCCTGCCTTTTACTGATAATAATATAAGTGGAAAGGTGGGGCCTATATGTAACTACTCAATAGGCAGGAATTTACCCTGAAGTCTTGTTAGGCTTTGCTACGTGACCCCTGTGCATATATATATATGTACTTTGCATAGGCTAATAAAATTACATATGAGGCAGTCCCGGATAGAACTCAAATATTATTCTGTCGTGTATTTGAGTAGCCTCGTTTCTAGGCCCCGCCCAGCTTTCCATCACTTGCAGTACGGAAAAGCGGGGAGAACCTGGTATCTTTTCTCATGTGAGCATGACGTATTCGGAAAATGGCAAAAATTTGCAGAACTAACAGGCTACGTTTCGTGTGTTTTCAACCAACTGCACAATCAACGCTTGGTGTGTACAACAGTCGGCCCCCGATAGCTAGATACATGTGGTAAGTTACCTGGTACCTTGGCTCTTTTTGCTGTTCTGGGCCCAGTGCGCCCACGCACAATTAAACCCTTTCTACCATCCTTTCTATCCTTACATCACTCACGTGAGAAAAGGTACCAGGCCCTCTCCTGCTTTTCCCCTACTGCAAATGATGGAAAGCTGGGCGGGGCCTGGGAATGAGGCTATATTTTGAGTGCATCGCCGAGTTTGACGTGCTATAGCACTGAACTTCCACTAAGGGTGGAGCTCATATGTGCTATGTAAATGCATGAATATCTGATACGTCTACGAAGTGTGTATGAGCCCTGTCTCTTGTGCAAACTTAGCACTATAGCGTGTCAAACTCGGTGATGCACTTGAAATACACAACAGAATATTTGAGTTCTTTCCCAAGACTGCCACATACGCATATAAATCTGCACTTCATACGCAAAGAGTTATAGTTACGTTAAGCCATCCTAGGTGTTATTAAATTTTTCATTCACAGTTATTTGCTTTGCTCATTGCAACATTTTGACATCCAGGTGCAGCAGGAGACTAATGTAAAGTTAAGTAAAGAGGTGCTAGACATTCTTGGACTCGGTACCTTCTGAATCATTGCCACCAAGTGTGCTCGCATCCACCCAGCTTCCGCTCTCTTCATCTGCACAGCTTCCCCTCTCTCCACCGAGTGTGCCATCATCCACCCAGCTTCCGCTCTCTCCTCCAAGTGTGCTATCATCCACCCAGCTTCCGCTCTCTCCGAGTGTGCCATCATCCGCCCAGTTTCCGCTCTCTCCACCGAGTGTGCCATCATCTGCACAGCTTCCCCTCTCTCCACCGAGTGTGCCATCATCCGCCCAGCTTCCACTCTCTCCACCAAGTGTGCCATCATCTGCCCAGATACCGCTCTCTCCACCGAGTGTGCCATCATCTGCACAGCTTCCCCTCTCTCTACCGAGTGTGCCGTCATCCACCCAGCTTCCGCTCTCTCCTCCAAGTGTGCTATCATCCGCCCAGCTTCCGCTCTCTCCACCGAGTGAGCCATCATCCGCCCAGTTTCCGCTCTCTCCACCGAGTGTGCCATCATCTGCACAGCTTCCCCTCTCTCCACTGAGTGTGCCATCATCCGCCCAGCTTCCACTCTCTCCACCAAGTGTGCCATCATCTGCCTAGATTCCGCTCTCTCCACCGAGTGTGCCATCCGCCCAGCTTCCATCAAGTGTTTCACTGTCAGCCCAGCTTTCCTTCCCCCAACCAAGTGCAGCCCCATTGGCCCAGATTCCACCAAGTGTGCCCTCATCTACTCAGCTTTCCCTCTCCTCACCGAGTATGCCCCCATCTGCCCAGCTTCCTTTCTTCCCAACAAGTGTGTCCCCTTTGGCCCAGCTTCCCTTCTCTCCGAGTGTGCCATCATCCTCTCACCTTTCACTTTCTCCACCAAGTGTTCTCCCATCCACCCAGCTTCCGCTTTCTCTACCAAGTGTACCCCCATCCACCCAGCTTCCTCTCTCCCCACCAAGTGTCCCCCCATGCACCCAGCTTCCACTCTCCCCACCGAGTGTGCACCCATCAGCCCAGCAGCCCCTCCACCAAGTGTGCCCCCATCGGCCCAGCTTCCACCGAGTATGTCTACAACAAGCTCACTTCCCTTTTCATCGATGTGGAACTATTTGTATCAGTATCCAAACCAAGCTGTAGAAATGGTAACTGAATTAAATTTTATCATGAAAACTGTAGTATGATTAGCACTTTTGTCTTTTCAGTTGCAGCAACCTGATGAAGATGGCTCATCAATTATATCCTCTGCATCACAGGTATTAATTTGTACTGCCACAAATACAGTTATAGTTGTTAGACTCTCATGTGGTACTTCATTAATCCATTGTGCTCTACACTAGGTTCAGTATCAAAGTGCTGCAGGAACAGATATCAACAAGGCAAATATTTCTTATTTGTATTGATGCTAGATAGATTTTCATGTTTTACTGATGCCTTTTAGACCTTAGAGTTGATGCAACTTCAGCTTGACAGAATGGAGAAGAAGTTTGATAAGATAATCTCGGCGAAAAGCAAAAAGAAAGAGGCATCTCGATCACCAACCCCTCAGTACCCAGTCTCTCCAATCTCTGGCTCATTTGCAGCTACTCCTAGTCGACCACCAGGTATTTTTTCAGCATGCAAAGTTAATTTCTGGTGGTTCATTTGCTGTGCTACACTCACAAAACCTCATTATTTGCAGGCTTCAAAAGATCTTATTCAGAAGAAACAGCACTTCAGATCTCTGGTATGGTATACATAGCACTGTCCCATAACAGCTAATACCGTAGTGTCCTGCAAATACACCTCCCCTTTTGTAACCTTAACCTTAGTACAAAGCGCAGGGGGGGGGCTTTTACGCAGGATGCGACATTTGCTCTCGCGAATACGCCCTCCCTTCTGGTGTCCCGCCCACAACTTTGTGTCCAGATAGAAGAAAACGCATTTGATGACTTTGCAGTTGCTATCTGGAAGGATGTTATTGCCGAGCGCCTTAGCGTGAGGCTACTAATCTTGCAGTGTGTGTTCTCAGTTGGTGGGGTGTGGCTTTGACTTCCGTCCCACTTTAGGAATGCAATTTGTCACGCTTCAGGAATGCAATTTGTCACGCTTTAGGAATGCAATTAAAATATCCTGTTTACAAAAAGTTGTGTAAGCTTATCGTTCTCAGCTCTGAAGCAGCCCTAGCGGTCTCATTGTCGCGACGTCAAAATGGCAAAAATTGTGATGGGAGCGAGGAAGAGCTAGGAGCCTGGCGCGAAAATGGAAGAGAAGACAGAGAGTGTAAATGCAGCCACAACGCCGTGAAGTCCACGTCGAGAACGATGAGTACGAGAGTGAGCAGCAGCGCCTAGCGAAGCAAATAAAGCGTGTGGTCGTCTTGAGAAACGACCATATCCTCACGTTATGTGCGGTTCGAAACCGCGCTCACATCCTCGAAACTCTTTCAACGTAGTACGTACGCTTTGCCCTCCTCACACTTTGATGACAGTCCCATGCACATGCCACGCCTACTAACTAATCCACACGTGTTGGTTCAAAGGTCGTTTAGATGGGCGCGAGGCATACACTGCGAATACGTACACCTAGTTTATACATGTGGCAGTCCCATGTAGAAATTGAAGGTTATTCCGTCGTGTATTTCAATCACATTGCTGTGTTTGAAGCGCCATATCGCTGAACTTCCATTAAGGGCGGAGCTCATATGTGCTTCGTAGATGGATGAATAACTGAATATCTACGAAGCGCATATGAGCCCCACCCTTAACAGAAGTTCAGCGATACAAACACAGCGATGCGATCGAAATACGCAATGGAATAACCTTCAATTTCTACACAGGACTGCCACACATAGTTGTCAGTAAATTTTGGTAACAGCCATCTATTGTTTGGGGGGGGGGGCTTATGCGCGGGATAAAAATACCTCTGCAAGACTTTGCGCTAAAAATGCAAGGGGGGCTTATGCACGAGGGGGGGGGGGGTGTATTTGTGGGACACTACGGTATATTTAATGTCAGCTATCCTTTTTTCTATTTCACTTTTATGTGTATATAGGGTAGGTTTGATTGTACAGTAAAATTATTGTGTTAAAGCAAACTGTTTTATTATTTGTTAGCCACACCCACACAAAATTCTTAGCTGCAGACTTGAATGCAGTAACATGAATGAAATATGCTGGGAATGCCACATAATATGAAATATGCCACCTTGTGAGAGAAGCTAAAAAAAAAGGGAAACAATTAGAGTAATTCAGTACAGTACACCATTTTCATTTTTATCCCGCTTTTTTGGTGAGTGGGAAGCCTGTTGGTGGGCTTAAATAGCAAAAACTAGCCTCTTGTCGAACAGAAACATCACTGCACAGCACAGTAGACTGCATGTATGTTACTTCACAGGCAAACTTAACCCGGCCTACAGTAGTCACATGCATGGCTAGAAAACAGCAGATATTATGTGTTATATGCATTCAAGTCCTTGAGATATTCAATATCTTCACTTTCATGTGCTACAGATGATGGATGCTTCCTAGGAATAAACCCAAACTTCAAAATATATGTAAAAGGATTGTCCCTGATGAAAGTGAGAGAGGTTGAACAGACTGCCGAGGATGACGTTGACTTGACCCGTAAACTGTTCATTTTAATCTTCAAGCAAGATTTAGCAGAGAGACCACATAGGGTCTGTTGTACTGAAGCGGATGGCAAAGAATTGCTGAATCAGACCTACCTGACAGCCATCCGCTGTAAGTACTCATGTGGCTTGGCTGGCACAATACGTATACTACTTTGTTTCTCCCACTTATACAGATCACATTCACCACTACTATCAACGCCCATCAGAGGAACTCTGTACCCCACCAGAAACTAAACGCTGGAAGGTGATCCTGTCGAAATTGAATGACAGGATTCGATATGAACGCAGAAAGAAACCCAGTGTTGAATGAAAACACTTCTCCCGCATTTGTCACTACTGCATGCAAATATATATCAAGTTCATGCATATATTTTGTTGTGTTGATATTTTTTTTTGACTTGCGGGGCGCGTGCGAGGTACCGCGGTACAATCACATTGCCAGTACCGCGTGCGCGTGATACCGCGGTACCCTAGCGCACTTACTACCATGGTACAGCGTCAGTTCACACCATTTCTTTCCGTTTCTCACCATCTCGCGTTGTCTCTCACGATTTCTCCTTGTCTCTCGCAGTATGCCGTGGTAAAACCGAGGTGTAACGCGATCTAACGGGGAAACTTTTTGCTCGGGTACCCTTTCCGGTCCTCGCATGACCACGGGTTTCGGTCCCTTTGAACTCCCGACCCGTGGCCTACTACAGAAAGGGCGGGACCACTCCCCGCCTAAGGTTTGTTTGAGGAGCCCAGCTTTTGGTTGGCACATAGTGCTATGGGCATTCACAGTGCTATAAATATTCAACAAATTGGGGGTGGGGCTCAATGGGTGAGTTATCATATTAACTTATAATAACTAGGGGGATGGGCGAACGGTTAACGTACGGGATTCTGGCTTGCTATCGTATCGTCTTGGTGGAACGTCTGGGAGGCTTGTTCTTCGCTGGTAGGCGCTCCTGTACCGAAGATTATTCGGGTCTGTACTGCGGCGACTATCTCACGGTGAGTATTATTAGTTGTTTGTGTGTGATACTCGGTCGGCGGGCTTTAAATGGGAGCGTGCTTCTCTTAGTAACGGCGTATCTATCCTAGTAACGGCATTGTTACGCTAGTTATGGCGTGTGCTTTACTATAGTAACGGTACGCCTAGGGGTGTAGTCGGTTCCATAAGGCTGAGCTAGGGCTAGGGCTGGGTTGGGGCTGCTCTGTGTTATCTGCGAGGCTCACTCACAGTGTGAAGCTCATTCACATTAAAAATTATGAGTGTGAGGCTCACTCACACTTGACATTACCAGAAATCCGTGGACACGGAATTTGATTTTCCGTGAACTACCGTATACTAATCTCGGACCACTATATAGTAGCTTCAATGGAGAACTACGGTCATGGCTTTCTACACCTCGCACAATCAACGCTTGACAAGTTCCGTTCGTCTGGGCAAAAAGTTCAATACCATCACGAGTCAGGGACGTAGGTACAAAGTAGCTAAGTGTCGATCTGATTTTTCGGCAGGCCGCAATTCGCAGCCGCTTTCCAGCTCAACTTTTCCCTATCACTCTAATACTTAACTGGCCGGATAGTAAATTTTCGTTCGACCACTGGGTATCTCTTTAATACTTTTTCTACGGTCCGTTCGTCTTAGCAGCGGCTTCACTCGTCAAAAAAGCTGGAATGGGCCACAAAAAGGCAGATAACCCATCCCTGATTTTTCGGTGAAGCCACAAATTTTGACAAAAAGTGCACTATAAGGTCAATGAATCATGATGACGTAATGCATAGCCGTCTCGCTTGGATGTCCCTGAACTGTCGTGTTCGCGCCCGTACTACAACTGCCTATGAGCCCAGCGGCCTTGTTTCATCTGTCTCAGCGGGAGAGACAAGCAGGTAAGTCGAAGGTAAGTTGTTTTAAGTTAGATCTAATGCATTGTCAGAGTGCTTTTCTGTATTTGACCCTGGCTAGCCAGGTTGTTTACATGAAACTTAGGTAGTACAAGATATTTTTGGCGGGTTGGATTGCAGTTGCTTTCAGAGACAGCTAAAGCTATGGCGGAGTGTAGTGCTAGTGAGTCTGTTAAGAGCCAGGGAAAGCAGCAAGATGTAAAGAGGGCCCGTGGGAGGCCTAGGAAGAGACCTGTAGAGAAGGTGGAGCCTTTTGAGGAGGAGGTACTGATAGAGGGTGCAGCAGCCTCGCTTTCTAGCTGCAACCACCTGAGCAAGCTAGAAAAGCCAGTCTGTAGCCTGCAGATTCCCAACGATCTGCTGCTGAAGTGGCACAAGGAGAGGGTTGGAGTGCCATACACTACCTGCCTGAATAAGAGCATTTGCCAGCAAGCTCTTCAGGTTAGGAGTGGTAGCAGGAGGGTAGAGGATAACTTGGCTAAGCGTGCTGGTTCTCTCCAATCGAAGTACTCTGCTGCTTCAGGGGAGAATCGGAACAAAGTCAGGAGAGGGCACTATACAATTGCAATCTGTGCAGGAGAGTTAGAGAGCTGTGGTGATCTCATGAATGACATTGAGTCACTTGAGATGCAGGTGACTGACATTGAGGAGGTGATGAGGTCAAAGGAGCAGGAAGTGGCAGTCCTACAACAGGCCATAGAACATCTGGTGCAGGAAAGAGAGGCAGAGAATCGAGAGGTGATGGCAAACAGCGGCAAGCCAGTTAACCAAGTGTCTGATCGCCAAAAGCGGAGGAAGCTCTCCAAGTTCAAACAATCAGCAACCAAGGCATTGTGGTTTGCTGAGACTTTTGGACTTGAGGTGGAGTCAATCACTGCAAGAACGAGCAATGATGGAAACGAGTTGGTGATTCCATTGAGCTCTCAGCAAGACAACCATCCCTCCGTAGTGCCAGCCACGTCAACAGCTCCAACCGACAGGAACTCCCACTCCAATGTGATGCAAACCTTGTATCTGCTGGAGCGGTTTGGAGTCAGTGACGAGTTCTACCATGAGCTGACACAAGTAAGATTAAAAATGTTTTTGGGTGTTGAGCCGTGTATTTATTATTATTTTCATTTGTGTGTACAGGTATACCCTGAGCTGGCACGGAGCTACCAAGTCAAGCAAGCCCGCCAGGAGACAGGAAAAGACATCGAGCTTGAACGGGTACCTGCTCCATATCATGGCGTTTATCGCCATTTCAAGCCAGCTGTGGTGGCTGCACTGCAACGTGAGGTATTTCTTGTATTATCAGAATTATACTAGGCGCACGCAGACACTGATATGTAACTTGTGACTCACTAATGCTTAGGCTACACAGCTGTACAAGAGAAATAGATTTTGTGTTGCCACTAGCGGGTTGTGTTTTATCTCACAACATCACAGATTCAGAAAAACCCTGACATCTGTCATGAGAAAAGGGTTCAGGTGAAGATAGGTGGAGATGGGGCCAAGTTCTCACATACCTCAAGCTTCATTCTCTTCAGTTTCTCCTTCCCGGGGACAGCCAAGAATGTCCTTTCTGGATATGGTAAGTGTTTTACTCAAGATTCCCTGATTGTGTTCGTACATACATGTAGCCGTGTGCCCAGGCTCCTCCCTAGGTTTTAACTTGTGTGGTCGTACGTTATGTGACTGAAAAACTTGGGAGGACCCTGGGAATAAACGTTAGTTGCACTTAAGAGGTACGTACGTACTTACATACCGTATACTATGGCATAACAGCCGGGTTTTCATGCTACAACTCTCTACTAACTCCTGTGCTCACTACAAATGGTTCTGCTTTTCTTTTAAGGAAACCACACCTTTACAGCAGTGAGGGGGCATGAAAGCTATGAGCTGTTGAGTGCAGCCTTTTTCCCCGTATTTGAGGAACTCAATGAAGCTCTTGGGGACCCATACATTATCGTTGATGGAGTGGAGTGGGAGTTAGACATTCTCTTTGGGTCTGACTACAAGGTGTGTACATGATAATATGCATGTAGTTGTGCATGTTATGCCATTTGTGGAAAGGATAGGTCATATGGTGGTTGTTCTGCCAATTCAGTTCCTTCTCTTGACGATGGGGATGAACAATGCCACTTCAACTTACAGCTGCCTGTGGTGTACAATTCGCTCCTCAGAGAGGTATGTGTACATGTAAGGACCTGTCCAACGTACTGTATGGTACCTGAGTGTCAATGTTCACTTCACTGCCACTGGTAATCTTGTCATGTGTATACCTTATTAGATGGGACATGTCTGTTGAGGAGTCCGTCTATACTGAGAAGAAGGCTAGATCGTTATCGACCTTACAGGAAATGTCCCACTTTGCCAACAAACCCTGTCACCAACATCTTGGCAGCATCCACTCTCCACTTCTCAACATTGAGCTGACAAAGGTGGTCGTTGATGAGCTCCACCTTTTGCTGCGGGTGACGGATGTACTCATCCGAAACCTGATCAGCCTAGCTGCCAGCCGAGACCACGAGGAACAGCAACGTCGGGGAGAAGCCAGTAACCATATTCGTCAACTTGAGCTGGCTGTTCAGTCTTGCAAAGTGACGTTTACCATCTGGCAACGTGTGGATGGTGATGGCAGACCTCAGCCAGGGAAGTATGACTGTACTTCCCTCAATGGTACTGACAGGCTGCGTGTCCTCCGCACCCTTCCAGCCAAGTTTGATACCATCCTCCCCAGTGACTTGGCTGTACCCATGGCAAGACTTTGGAATGTAAGTGTATTCCGTGAATGTGTAATACATTTTTTTAAGGAGCATGCAGCTTAGAGAGGGTGTGTAGATTGGTAAGCAACAGATACTCATATGTGACCCTCTCAGGGAAAATCATCTACTTGGCTGAATTCCACCATCAAAGATTGGTTTTATGATTCCAATGTTTTTTTTTTGTGGATTACGTTTCTAACATTTGAATCCAAAGAACTTTCTGTGTAAAATAGCAATACCATGCACAGTATAGGGTGCAGTGGTGTTGCCTAGGTAACAGGTTGGCCCTCCCTAGGTGGTGGTCATACATCCAAAGAGAAATACACCGATTCTGTATACATTGAGCCAAACCAAAAAAGTGTATTGTATTTACCCTCCATGCAGGATTTCGCCTCTTTGCATGCAATTGTTTCCAAGTGGAAGCCATCTGAGACAGACAAGGAAGGTTTCCATCAACAGGTAATTAGATGACAAGGACATACTTGAGATAAGTGGTTGCAAATGTGCTTGCAACTGATAAGTAGCATACTGCAGATAAGTGGTTTATACATGTACAAGTGTACACTGTGGATAATTCATTGTGAACATTGCAGGCGAAGGACTGGGTCAACAACTTTCTGGCCCTTGGGGACCGGTGTGAGGGGTTTCAGCGGTGCTCCATCACCCCATACGTACATATCATGGTGTACCATGTGCCCTCCATGCTACGGAGGTTTGGCAACCTCAAGCAGTTCTCAGGACAAGGTTAGTTGATGATTAAGCACGCACATTTTTCTATTGATTGTATAGACTGCACGGCTACTCCTGTATGCCATACTGTCTCAGCAGTACAGCAGAATAGTGTGTTCATGCTATTGTAAATAATGTTGTACTTGGTTTCCCACGATAATCTTCGTCACTTGCATTGATTATACATAGTTATGAATATTCCCACCACACTGAACCTGTGATATCTGTTTCCCATTCAGGTGTCGAGAAGAACAACGATGATAGCAAGCGGCACTACTTTTCTAGCAACAGGCATGATGCTGCAGTGGAGATTGTGCGTGCAGATGAGAGGTTGGAAATTTTAAGAACTGACTGGCAGAGAGAGAAGAGACCCTATAGGAAAAGACAGACTGAAGAAGATCACCAGCTGCAAGCAAAACGGCACCACACTGACTCCTCTGGTGCCGTACACTTGTAACCTATGCCACCATATTCTGCTCTCCTGCCTGTTCTACTCGCCACCCTCTGCTCTCCTGCCTGTTCTACTCGCCACCCTCTGCTCTCCTGCCTGTTCCACTCGCCAGCCCTCCTGCCTGTGCTGCCACCCTCTGCCCTCCTGCCTGTGCCACCACCCTCTGCCCTCCTGCCTGTGCCACCATCCTCTGCCCTCCTGCCTGTGCCGCCATCCTCTGCCCTCCTGCCTGTGCCACCATCCTTTGCCCTCCTGCCTGTGCCGCCATCCTCTGCCCTCCTGCCTGTGCCGCCATATTCTGCTCTCCTGCCTGTTCTACTCGCCACCCCCTGCTCTCCTGCCTGTTCTACTCGCCACCCTCTGCTCTCCTGCCTGTTCCACTCGCCACCCTCTGCTCTCCTGCCTGTTCCACTCGCCACCCTCTGCCCTCCTGCCTGTGCCACCATCCTTTGCCCTCCTGCCTGTGCCGCCATCCTCTGCCCTCCTGCCTGTGCCGCCACCCTCTGCCCTCCTGCCTGTGCTGCCACCCTCTGCCCTCCTGCCTGTGCTGTCACCCTCTTCCCTCCTGCCTGTGCCGCCATCCTCTGCTCTCCTGCCTGTGCCGCCACCCTCTGCCCTCCTGCCTGTGCCGCCACCCTCTGCCCTCCTGCCTGTGCCGCCACCCTCTGCCCTCCTGCCTGTGCCACCACCCTCTGCCCTCCTGCCTGTGCCACCATCCTCTGCCCTCCTGCCTGTGCCGCCATCCTTTGCCCTCCTGCCTGTGCCGCCATCCTCTGCCCTCCTGCCTGTGCCGCCATATTCTGCTCTCCTGCCTGTTCTACTCGCCACCCCCTGCTCTCCTGCCTGTTCTACTCGCCACCCTCTGCTCTCCTGCCTGTTCCACTCGCCACCCTCTGCTCTCCTGCCTGTTCCACTCGCCACCCTCTGCCCTCCTGCCTGTGCCAACATCCTTTGCCCTCCTGCCTGTGCCGCCATCCTCTGCCCTCCTGCCTGTGCCGCCATCCTCTGCCCTCCTGCCTGTGCCGCCATCCTCTGCCCTCCTGCCTGTGCCACCATCCTTTGCCCTCCTGCCTGTGCCGCCATCCTCTGCCCTCCTGCCTGTGCCGCCATCCTCTGCCCTCCTGCCTGTGCCGCCATCCTCTGCCCTCCTGCCTGTGCCGCCATCCTCTGCTCTCCTGCCTATACCACTAACCATAAAAACGGCTTTTTTAAAAGCCAACCACATCCACAAAAGATTTCACTGGTCTTGAGTTACTGCTATTTAGGTATAGAAATGTTATATACAAGCCCACAAAAATTCACAAAAGATTTTTACCATAAGTGACTGCAAATTTAATAAGAAATCAACATCTCTTTTTAACTAAGGTTACAACAAGTACTTCACTAAATATCTTCTTTCTAACTACAACTGTTCCATTTGGGAGTTTGTCATATAGAGTAGGGGACCACTTGAGTTTGCTTTGTAGGCGTACAGGAAAATCTACTTTACAACCATTGCCGAACTTATCATATACAATAAACCAATTAACAGGGAAAAACATAGGGTTAAAATCATCTAAATTATACAGTTTTCCTTGTCCAGACGGGGGAGGACTACCTTTCCCACTAAAGAGATAACTAAAAACATCGATCCTAAAGTCAACATTAAACTTACAATTTAAGTTAATTCCTCGTCTAAGACTACATTGAATACCTAAAATTAATGAGCTAACATTATCAGATACTACACGGAATGCAGGACTTGGATCTTCATAGCTCCTACAAAGGTGAAAATAGTGGAGTATCAATGTAATGATGCTACTCTGACCATCATGTTTCTAACCAGGCATCCACTCCTCTATGCACGCAAACCTATAACAAGAATTGATGTTTATTCTGTACAAGCTAGGTGCAAGTGGCAATACAGCTTAGTGCACTCAGTAACACTCACTTCACTGCTGCTTCGGTGATGTCCTTCTCCTCCACCCAACTCGCATCTTCCTTGGGGAAGCCCTCCCAAAGAACAAGGTATTCATTTCCCTATGAATATTAAATTGATATTTATACTTGGCTGGGTGGGGCTGAGTCATTTGCAGGTTCCTCGTAGGCCTTGGAACCTTCACAAATTAATAGTTATGCATATTACTGGTTTATCAAAGTATCTTACCTGCTTCTTTCTCTTGCTGACTACCCTGTCTAGGCGGTAACAGCCTTCGGGCATCGAGTCAGCGTTGCCAATTGATAGCGCTGACCTCGAGTGCTTGCGCCCGGCCTTGCTAATCGCGCTCTCCAGCAGATCAGCAGTACTCCGTTCATGTAAGGCTTTGTAGAACCCTGGAGCATGCCTAGCTCGCTTCACTTCAAACTGTTTCACGGCCATGACTGCAGCTGCTGTTTTTCGCACACGTACGTTAACTTGCCGTAATCGTCACGTTACACGGAGATAATCCGTTTACTTGAGGAGAAAGGTGCAGTATTGGCAGTTTATACACAATATACTTTATACGTTTTTTATACAACGTATATTATACAGCATTTTTCTTTTGTTGTTATGCAACTTTATACATATGATTTACCACTGTATAAAATATGTGTATAATGCTTCTACCAGTGGAGTTCTGTTTCATATGGATTATACTTGAGAAAGTGTACAATGTGTATATTTTGTATAACTATACACTGTTATATCAACATTATACCAACATTATACTGTATTCATATTATATTTGACAGTATAATGTATATATACTTAGTGCACACTTCATATGTTCAGTGAAGGTTTACTTGTATAATGTGTATATTTTGTATAACTATACTTGTATAATGTGTATATTTTGTATAACTATACGCTATTATATCAACATTGTACCAACATTATACTGCATTCATTTGTCAGTATAATGTATAGATACTTAGTGCACAGTTCATATGTTCAGTGAAGGTATACTTGTATAATGTGTATATTTTGTATAACTAAATTGTCACCAAGTCACCATTGCTGAGTATTCAAATGTTATATAAAACCAAGTACAACGACGGCAGACATTAGGCAGAATGACCAAATTTTCCCCCTTTTTTTCTCGAAATGGGATACACAAATTGTATATACAACGCAGGCTATTACTTAAGTGTATAATGCACAACAAATGGCAGCATGTGTTTTCTGTACTTATCATATGAGACTATATCCTTCGTATTCTGAAGTCGAGGAGGTATAGTCCACGTAGAATGATCGTTGGCGCCTCCTAGACTTGATGCACTTTGAACTCGAACAAACACCTTCGTGTTGTAGTACCGTACGGAAGGTTGCGTACATGCCTTCATTTCCAGTTGGTATCCTGGATGCACTCTTTGACGAACATAACGGCCTGTATCTAATCTCTCAGTTCTTCTCGAATATCGAAGGTACTCATAAAATTTGTTAAGTGGACAGGGCATGTCAAAGTACTCATCAATATGCACTCGTCTTGAATTTATATCGTATGGATTGTTTCCTTCAACAATATTGAACTGCAAATGAATAGCATCTTCCAAATGTCTGGATATTTCAGTTACTATGCCAATTCTTGTTACCATGAGGTGTTCTTCAAAGGTAGCTACGTAATAGTCGCCTGGGACACTGATATCGCCCAGAGGAACATAGAATTCAAAGTTATTTTTTTCGTGACGAATGCTGAAAATTGAACTATAGTTTCAATAGTAGTAATAGTTTGCATCCCATAGCTGCCATGGAATCACTTTGAAAACACTGCACAAGACATTCTTTCACGCCGTTGTAACTATGACTACGCACACGCGCGACCTCACTGCCGTGAATTTTACATGCGCCGCGCCGCCGAAAGAGGGCAACTTGTGAAAACGGTGTTACAGTGATATGCGTTTCCCCAGGGAACATTTCCCTAGTGATATCTGTTCCCAAACAATATCACCATAGCATATTAATTTTGGCAACATTAGTGTCAGTGATACGTTTCCCTGTTCCCCCATGATAAAGGAAAGAAAGTAGCTACATCCCAAGACAGCAATTATGCATGAGGCCAGAAAGTAGCTACATCCTAAGACAGCAATTATGCATGAGGGAAAGTTTAATAACCCTGTCACTTTTTAGATATTGTACTATTGTAGATATATTGGTAAAAAGATAATAATGGCAAAACCAAAAAGAAAGGGATATCAAATATTTTATTGTAGGTAGACAATAATAAATTTAATGACAGTAGAGTATGCACACATATCCCAGGGAAACACATACCACTGCAACACTGGCACTAAAGTTAGAACGAGGCTATGTAAATTATGCCCACATAACACAGTGATAGCTAGTTATACTGTAAAAGTGTGCATGCCTATACTTTGCTCAGTAACCAGTCTATCCACAGCTACTCTTCTGATAAACTATCTGTGACAGTGTCCTGATTGCTGGTGGAAGCAGATGTCAGCACTTCAGCACGGCCAGTTGAAGTTGTAAATGTGGCTTCATATGTTTCAATAGTTATTGCAAACTTTGCAAGAATTTCTTTTGCTGTGAGTGGTAGGGAAGAGTAGTGTTGCTTTCGGAACCTTTTGCCTCTGCGTTTACATATGGGAGTCTCGTACGACACCACATTTCCAAATCCCAGTTTCTCAGCAGTTTCCATTAGTTCAACTGCTTTTTGCACTGGATAGCTGCCATTGACACGCTGACTGATGTGTTTTGAGAAATGGTGGAAGGGGCAATGAGGCCATCTTGATCTGGTCCAACAATCAGCAATCTTGGTAGCCTTGAGTACTGTGGAGGTTGTGCCATTTCACCTGTGTGCATTAACAGAATAATCTCCATGCATGTCATATAAGCTAGGGTATCAACGGCGGGATGGCTGACTTTTAAACATGACTTCAACACTTGGTCGGGTGTTCTAAATGCTAACAGCCCTGTAACTAGTGTGTGTGTATACACGTTTGGCGAGATGGCTGACTTTTAAACATGACTTCAACACTTGGTCGGGTGTTCTAAATGTTAACAGCATGTGTGTACATACACGTTGGCGAGATGGCTGATGTTTAAACATGACTTTAACACTTGGTCGGGTGTTCTAAATGTTAACAGCATATGTGTACATACACGTTGGCGAGATGGCTGACTTTTAAACATGACTTCAACACTTGGTCAGGTGTTCTAAATGCTAACAGCCCTGTAACTAGTGTGAGTGTATACACGTTTCGCGAGATGGCTGACTTTTAAACATGACTTCAACACTTGGTCGGGTGTTGTAAATGCTAACAGCACTGTAACTAGTGTGTGTGCATACACGTTTGGCGAGATGGCTGACTTTTAAACATGACTTCAACACTTGGTCGGGTGTTCTAAATGCTAACAGCCCTGTAACTAGTGTGTGTGTATACACGTTTGGCGGGATGGCTGACTTTTAAACCTGACTTCAACACTTGGTTGGGTGTTGTAAATGCTAACAGCACTGTAACTAGTGTGTGTGCATACACGTTTGGCGAGATGGCTGACTTTTAAACATGACTTCAACACTTGGTCGGGTGTTCTAAATGCTAACAGCCCTGTAACTAATGTGTGTGTATACACGTTTGGCGGGATGGCTGACTTTTAAACCTGACTTCAACACTTGGTCGGGTGTTCTAAATGCTAACAGCACTGTAACTAATGTGTGTGTATACACGTTTGGCGAGATGGCTGACTTTTAAACATGACTTCAACACTTGGTCGGGTGTTCTAAATGCTAACAGCCCTGTAACTAGTGTGTGTGTATACACGTTTGGCGAGATGGCTGACTTTTAAACATGACTTCAACACCTGGTCGGGTGTTCTAAATGTTAACAGGATGTGTGTGCATACACGTTGGCGGGATGGCTGACTTTTAAACCTGACTTCAACACTTGGTCAAGTGTTCTAAATGCTAACAGCACTGTAACTAATGTGTGTGTATACACGTTTGGCGAGATGGCTGACTTATAAACATGACTTCAACACTTAGTCAGGTGTTCTAAATGCTAACAGCCCTGTAACTAGTGTGTGTGTATACACGTTTGGCGAGATGGCTGACTTTTAAACATGACTTCAACACTTGGTCGGGTGTTGTAAATGCTAACAGCACTGTAACTTGTGTATACACATTTGGCGGGATGGCTGACTTTTAAACATGACTTCAACACTTGGTCGGGTGTTCTAAATGCTAACAGCCCTGTAACTAGTGTGTGTGTATACACATTTGGCGGCATGGCTGACTTTTAAACATGACTTCAACACTTGGTCGGGTGTTCTAAATGCTAACAGCCCTGTAACTAGTGTGTGTGTATACACGTTTGGCGGGATGGCTGACTTTTAAACATGACTTCAACACTTGGTCGGGTGTTCTAAATGCTAACAGCCCTGTAACTAGTGCGTGTGTATACACGTTTGGCGAGATGGCTGACTTTTAAACGTGACTTCAACACTTGGTTGGGTGTTGTAAATGCTAACAGCACTGTAACTAGTGTGTGTGCATACACGTTTGGCGAGATGGCTGACTTTTAAACGTGACTTCAACACTTGGTTGGGTGTTGTAAATGCTAACAGCACTGTAACTAGTGTGTGTGCATACACGTTTGGCGAGATGGCTGACTTTTAAACATGACTTCAACACTTGGTCGGGTGTTCTAAATGCTAACAGCCCTGTAACTAATGTGTGTGTATACACGTTTGGCGGGATGGCTGACTTTTAAACCTGACTTCAACACTTGGTCGGGTGTTCTAAATGCTAACAGCACTATAACTAATGTGTGTGTATACACGTTTGGCGAGATGGCTGACTTTTAAACATGACTTCAACACTTGGTCGGGTGTTCTAAATGCTAACAGCCCTGTAACTAGTGTGTGTGTATACACGTTTGGCGAGATGGCTGACTTTTAAACATGACTTCAACACCTGGTCGGGTGTTCTAAATGTTAACAGGATGTGTGTGCATACACGTTGGCGGGATGGCTGACTTTTAAACCTGACTTCAACACTTGGTCAAGTGTTCTAAATGCTAACAGCACTGTAACTAATGTGTGTGTATACACGTTTGGCGAGATGGCTGACTTATAAACATGACTTCAACACTTAGTCAGGTGTTCTAAATGCTAACAGCCCTGTAACTAGTGTGTGTGTATACACGTTTGGCGAGATGGCTGACTTTTAAACATGACTTCAACACTTGGTCGGGTGTTGTAAATGCTAACAGCACTGTAACTTGTGTATACACATTTGGCGGGATGGCTGACTTTTAAACATGACTTCAACACTTGGTCGGGTGTTCTAAATGCTAACAGCCCTGTAACTAGTGTGTGTGTATACACATTTGGCGGGATGGCTGACTTTTAAACATGACTTCAACACTTGGTCGGGTGTTCTAAATGCTAACAGCCCTGTAACTAGTGTGTGTGTATACACGTTTGGCGGGATGGCTGACTTTTAAACATGACTTCAACACTTGGTCGGGTGTTCTAAATGCTAACAGCCCTGTAACTAGTGTGTGTGTATACACATTTGGCGGGATGGCTGACTTTTAAACATGACTTCAACACTTGGTCGGGTGTTCTAAATGCTAACAGCCCTGTAACTAGTGTGTGTGTATACACGTTTGGCGGGATGGCTGACTTTTAAACATGACTTCAACACTTGGTCGCGTGTTCTAAATGCTAACAGCCCTGTAACTAGTGTGTGTGTATACACATTTGGCGGGATGGCTGACTTTTAAACATGACTTCAACACTTGGTCGGGTGTTCTAAATGCTAACAGCCCTGTAACTAGTGTGTGTGTATACAATGCTAACAGCGCTGTAACTAGTGTGTGTGTATACACGTTTGGCGGGATGGCTGACTTTTAAACATGACTTCAACACTTGGTCGCGTGTTCTAAATGCTAACAGCACTATAACTAGTGCGTGTGTATACACGTTTGGCGAGATGGCTGACTTTTAAACATGACTTCAACACTTGGTCGGGTGTTCTAAATGCTAACAGCACTGTAACTAATGTGTGTGTATACACGTTTGGCGAGATGGCTGACTTTTAAACATGACTTCAACACTTGGTCGGGTGTTCTAAATGCTAACAGCCCTGTAACTAGTGTGTGTGTATACACGTTTGGCGGGATGGCTGACTTTTAAACATGACTTCAACACTTGGTCGGGTGTTCTAAATGCTAACAGCCCTGTAACTAGTGTGTGTGTATACACATTTGGCGGGATGGCTGACTTTTAAACATGACTTCAACACTTAGTCAGGTGTTCTAAATGCTAACAGCCCTGTAACTAGTGTGTGTGTATACACGTTTGGCGAGATGGCTGACTTTTAAACATGACTTCAACACTTGGTCGGGTGTTGTAAATGCTAACAGCACTGTAACTTGTGTATACACATTTGGCGGGATGGCTAACTTTTAAACATGACTTCAACACTTGGTCGGGTGTTCTAAATGCTAACAGCCCTGTAACTAGTGTGTGTGTATACACATTTGGCGGGATGGCTGACTTTTAAACATGACTTCAACACTTGGTCGCATGTTCTAAATGCTAACAGCACTATAACTAGTGTGTGTGTATACACGTTTGGCGCTAAATGCTAACAGCACTGTAACTAGTGCGTGTGTATACACGTTTGGCGAGATGGCTGACTTTTAAACCTGACTTCAACACTTGGTCGGGTGTTCTAAATGCTAACAGCCCTGTAACTAGTGTGTGTGTATACACGTTTTGCGAGATGGCTGACTTTTAAACATGACTTCAACACTTGGTCGGGTGTTCTAAATGCTAACAGCCCTGTAACTAGTGTGTGTGTATACACATTTGGCGGGATGGCTGACTTTTAAACATGACTTCAACACTTGGTCGGGTGTTCTAAATGCTAACAGCCCTGTAACTAGTGTGTGTGTATACACGTTTGGCGGGATGGCTGACTTTTAAACATGACTTCAACACTTGGTCGCGTGTTCTAAATGCTAACAGCACTATAACTAGTGTGTGTGTATACACGTTTGGCGGTAAATGCTAACAGCCCTGTAACTAGTGCGTGTGTATACACGTTTGGCGAGATGGCTGACTTTTAAACCTGACTTCAACACTTGGTCGGGTGTTCTAAATGCTAACAGCACTGTAACTAATGTGTGTGTATACACGTTTGGCGAGATGGCTGACTTTTAAACATGACTTCAATACTTGGTCGGGTGTTGTAAATGCTAACAGCACTGTAACTAGTGTGTGTGCATACACGTTTGGCGAGATGGCTGACTTTTAAACATGACTTCAACACTTGGTCGGGTGTTCTAAATGCTAACAGCCCTGTAACTAGTGTGTGTGTATACACATTTGGCGGGATGGCTGACTTTTAAACATGACTTCAACACTTGGTCGGGTGTTCTAAATGCTAACAGCCCTGTAACTAGTGTGTGTGTAAACACGTTTGGCGGGATGGCTGACTTTTAAACATGACTTCAACACTTGGTCGCGTGTTCTAAATGCTAACAGCACTATAACTAGTGTGTGTGTATACACGTTTAGCGCTAAATGCTAACAGCACTGTAACTAATGTGTGTGTATACACGTTTGGCGAGATGGCTGACTTTTAAACATGACTTCAACACTTGTTCGGGTGTTCTAAATGCTAACAGCCCTGTAACTAGTGTGTGTGTATACACGTTTTGCGAGATGGCTGACTTTTAAACATGACTTCAACACTTGGTCGGGTGTTCTAAATGTTAACAGCATGTGTGTGCATACACGTTGGCGGGATGGCTGACTTTTAAACCTGACTTCAACACTTGGTTGGGTGTTCTAAATGCTAACAGCACTGTAACTAATGTGTGTGTATACACGTTTGGCGAGATGGCTGACTTATAAACATGACTTCAACACTTGGTCAGGTGTTCTAAATGCTAACAGCCCTGTAACTAGTGTGTGTGTATACACGTTTGGCGAGATGGCTGACTTTTAAACATGACTTCAACAGGGTGCACTACTTGGCAAGTGTGTTGGAGCAGATCCCTCTTTGTACAGGACCGTTTTCCCTTCCATTAATCCACATTTTGCCACAATGTAGCCTCAAAAGCCACTCCTAAAACCTATCCTTATGACATTTGGAAGCCATACACTGTATCTGAGATGGCAAACTACTGCAGAAATTAGCACAGTCACAGTAATATTTATGTTCACAGCATCAGTTACAAGTCAAATTAGTGCAAAACAAGTGAGGTCAGTGTAAGAACAAAAGTAGAAGGAAGCAAATAATTTTTCAGTCACTTTTAAACAAAACACGAGAGAGTCTAGGTTAATCACAACCATATTGGTATGCCATGTCAGCCTATGTACAAAACAAGCAGTTAATCTGAAGCAACAAAGCACAAAACACGAGAGAAACCACCATATACGCATGGCCTGGCCATTGGGGTTGCTGATAAGAACGGGCTTATCAGCATCCTTTTTCCTGTGGGTGTACTGTTTAGGTAGTTCTGCGAAATCCAAAAACTTCGAAGCGTCCATTGGAACGACAGTGAATGGAGACATAGGACATGCCTCACGTACCACCAACTCCCAGTCTTTAGGTACATTTCTGATAGCTGTTTTGCGTAGTGTCATGCATATAACTCTCATTAGGGTTTTGACGTCATCATTTATTTCCTGTTAGCATGGGTATTTAGACACCTGTTTTTGAGTTGTAATTCAGTCTCTCATTCATGTCAGTCTCTTGTGTCTTGATCTGTGCACTATTATGAAAGATATATGGAACTGTGAGTCAATAGAGTGGTAGATAAGGACACCACATTTTGGACAAAACAAAAATTTTCAAATGATATGTTTCTGGAATCAGCAGGTGCTAGAACGCTTTGAGCAAGTTGCATATACATGCTGGCAGCACCAGTTGTTGTATTATGGATGCCGAAGTTGTAGACCCACAATTGCCGTGAATAGAACATTGAACCATGTGTGAGGGTGGGCACTGTTAGATTCTGCATGAGATCAAATGTGAGTAGAGTGTGGTCTCCTGTGGTCTTTGTAGCTTCTGTATCCATACGCAAAAGGCGGTACCCCTGGCTTGCTTTTCTCCTGGTGAGCAGCAAGCTCAACTTGCAGTTCTGCTCTCTCTTCCTCAGACTTAGAAGCCTGTATTATAGCCTGCATTCCTCCAAATATTTGGCAGATCCAATCAAATTGTTCAACAGGTTACTCAATGACGTGAACTAAAATTAGCGCTAAGAACACGGAAGTGCAGATTCTCAAACGCGCAATAATTCAGAATTGATGTGAAAACTGACGGCGGATACAAGTAGTAACATTGAAGCGGCTTCGAAAAGTGCTGGCTTGATGTCGTCTGGTGACACAGCACAAAGGTCAGACAGCTATCTTCCAACAGAGTGGTGGAGTCTTTGTTGAAATTGCAGTGGATTTTTGAACAAAACTGAAGCCGCCTGGCTAGTCAAAATTGCTTCTCATGAACAACCGACCATTAAACTAGCAATATACTGGTCTAGCCTGTCAGATGCCTTCAGCACAGTTGAAAATTGAATGCACTTCATTCATAGAACCAGTCTTCTTTGTAGCCACTGATGACGTGGAGAATCGGAGTATACTTCAGGCTTGTATTGATTTCCTCGAAACACCTCTGGTAAGTGTTGGCTGATATATCTGTGTGTGATTTTGTGTATGGGTGTATGTGCACTTGTGTATGTGACACTATGTAGGGATGGCGTGGATGCGCAATATATACAATACTTAATCAAACAAAAGCTACATAACTTCACCATAAATACGCTAAAAGCTTCTTTAAGCGCCCAGGCTTCCTAGAAGTCTACGACCACTCAGCGTCTTTGTGGCTTCAAATTCACCCTGAAGAAAACACCGGTTGCTGCCCATTGTGAAGGACACCATTTTGTCACTTTGTAGGCATGCGCATATGTGGTCTCGTTCCAGAGCAAATACCATAATCATTGGTTGGGAATGAGACTAGTGCATAAGTGAAATCGCGAGTTGACCACGTGCAAGTCTGGCACGGTCTCTTCCCATAGTAGTGGGCATGGTTTTATTTGAGCCGTAAAATATGCCTATCTTGATACACACAAACCAAAGTTTTATAAAACAATCAATCCTATCTTTGCAATCAAATCTCAACATATGAGGTTTTCATTCAAGTGATGCCAATTTTTTTCCAAAAGGCTGTACACTTGGCTTATAGGGCAAAGAAGCTGAATGAAGAAGCCTAACCACATAATTATATTCATCATGTGCGAAGCTCTTCGGTTACATTCTCCATGTGGTGAATCCAAAGAACAATGTGATAGGAATGATGTTACAGGAAGAGTGTTATAAACATGCCTTTTTTATCATAGGCCAAGATTTCAACTGGAAAAGATACATGTGGAAAGCTGTCTGCAATCACCTACATGTAGCAGCTGTGACCACTACTGCAGTGCTGGCAATATTAAAAAGCAGTGGAGTTATGATGGACACCTTGTGGAAATCACAGCCGTTCTTTTCACTATACTTTGAAAACTCGAAAATTACTGAAGATTACCTGTCAACCCTGATGATTGCTAGAACTTTGCATACGGCAATTTCCAGTACAAGTGCAATGGCTATGTTGCAGTGGCAGTCCAAGCCAAGGTAGGTTGGGTTATTGCATATTGCATGACCTTTGAATTGACTTATTAATCTAGTTGGTATGGCTGACCAACCTGATAGGTTATCAGTCACCACACCTGGAAAAGTAGAAGCAGATGAAGAAATGAAGGTACTATGAATACATACACTTGTAACTAACTTATAATTGATTTTAGAATTAGAACTCTGTGTATACAGCGGAGTGTTTACACATTTTAATCACATTTCATTTATTTTCTTGCCTTATAATGTAGGTACACATGTTTGTGTTCATCTGCCAAGTGGAAGCATTCTTTCCTACGCTGTGAAGCCGACAGAAAATCCATCTACTCAGCTAAGTGACTTGAAACAGTACATTTACTACAGAACTGGTATTGCAAGTTATTTGGTTTTTACATTCTCTGCATACAAATTCTCCAGGACCAAAGCATATGTCACACTCACCACTACCACCAGCGAAATTGAGGTTTAGAAACACATTACATTCCCTGCCAACATCTAGTAAGTTATCATCCACAAGAAGCTTATTCTTATAAAATAGCTTCTGACTATTGGCAGGAAGGAATGCTGTGACCGAGTGCATCAACATCCTAAAAGAGCTCATCACAAACCTTTGTCCAATGATGACACCGACACACTAACCTCCACAGTTTCATTTGCAGCGATAGATAATGAAAAAGATATTCACGACTAAATGAAACATTTGAACATGCTACAAAAATTGCAACTCTTGCTGAATGTTTTTCATTAACCACATTTAATGACTTCCAAGAGCTGGTAATTGATAACACTCTTGCAGGTCGTGATTCTATCATTGTTCAGCCAACAGGTAGTGGCAAATCGCTGTGCTTTCAGTTTCCACCAGTTTACACAAACAAGAAGGCGATAGTCGTATCTCCTACAATTAGTTTGATGTACGACCAGGTCACAAATCTTTCAGAGAAAAAGATCAAGTCAACATTTTTAGGATCTGCTCAACTTGACAAAACAGTAGAGGATAGGGCACTGTCTACTGATGGTGAGGATTCCATAATATTCGTCACGCCAGAGTGGATATCTAAACCAGAAAAGCGAGTGAAACTGAAGTCACTGTGTGATAGAGGTAAGCTGAGTTTAATTGCAATTGATGAAGTGCATCTGTATCATCACTGGCAAGAATTTCGAAGCAGCTACAAGGATCTGGAATTGCTAAAATCAGAATTTCCAACAACACCGATTATGGTGTTAACAGCTACAGCCCCTCCTGAAGTTATGAATAGCATCCACAAGCCTGTTAGGGATCCTGTCATTGTTAAAAGCAGCATTAATCGACCAAACATCTTGGAGTGTGAAGAACTACCATCAAAAGGCAAAGGACACGACTTTTCTTTCTCTGCTGCACGAGTGGCTGAGAAGATTGAGAATCGGTGCACCATCATATATACAGACTTCATAAACAGTGTGGGTCCCATTGTAAGTGAACTCTCAGAACTGGGAATTGAATCTGTTGCATATTATGGTGAAATGGACATGAAATCAAGAAACGAAAGCTACTCAAATTGGAAAACAGGTAAAGTAAGTGTAATGGTTGCAACAAGTGTATTTGGCATGGGAACTGATAAACCTGACATTCAGCACATCATAAGGCTTGGTGTTCCAGAGAATATTTGTAGCTGGGCACAAGAATTAGGCAGAGCAGGAAGAAATCGCCAGTCTGCTGTAGCTACAATATTTTATTCAATGTCAGATATTGATCATGGAGGAGCATGGGTCAGGGAACATGTTCACAATTCTTCCTATTGCAAGCAGATTCTTAAGGAATTTAGTAATTCCTGGTGGTATACCATGTCTGATCTTGTTGGAAAATGTAGAAGGCAAGTATGATTGGATCTGTTTGGGGAGGATGCTTCTTCTTTAGCTTCCACTCATGAATCTTGCTGTGATGTTTGCAGTCAGTCAAAGGAAGTTTCAGTAACTGATCGTGTGAAAGAGCTAGAGGTCTTGATTGATGCAATTGATGTGGGAGATAAAGGAGAAGTAAAGCTAGCACAATGGATTCGTGGATCATCACAGGAGTGGACCATTCAGTACAACAAAGATTGCCACTCCTTTAGTAATTCTATGGGACATTCTGAAGCATGGTGGCGTACTTTCATGAGGCAATGTTATGTCGAAGGTGTAGTAGAAAAAGAACTGAAGTCAATAATCAAGAAAAGTGGGATTATTGCATCCAAGGAATATTCCATGTGTTGCCCAAAGGTAGGGACATTGTGCAACAACGAACTCCCTTTCTACTGCCTTCACCTGCTGCAATGGTCACCCAACACAGCACTGCTGCTGCTGCTGACACTAGCAGGAAAGGCAAAGCACCACAGACCAAAATTCCTGCAAGCAGAAAAGGTAAAGGAACGCATGGAATTAGAATTGTGAGAACCTCTTGGGATATTTCAAGATTTGAATCTGTTGCAGATGAAATTGATTCTAAGGATGATATGCTGGCTTCACAACTGGCCACTTGCAAATGTTGCATGTAGACTTCTCACACATGATTGATCATGTATGGGAAAAATGTCCAGATAATACAAATGCAGTTGAGAGAAAGAACAGAGATGCAAACGACAATGTTCCGGTTCCTATACGGCAAGGTTTAATCAATCTTTACAAACTGGACAAATCATACTGTGCTAAACACATTGCAGCAGAAAAAGGATGTAGCATTTCAGTAGGAGTAATCAATCCAGAGCAGAAGCAGCTGAAGTTAGACATAAGCAGCGGCGTTTGCAGAGTGAACCAGATACAAATGCTCTTCAAGGACCTCCTGACAAATCCTGCCACTTCAAAAGCACACAAAAAAGGTAAATTGATATAGGATTATACATCCCTAAAGTCATGTGTTCAGTCTTCTCTTAACTAGACAAGCTGAGGTTTACTATGAAATTATTTTACACAGGAACCGATCTGCAGATGATATACTTAATAAAGGTTCAAGGCCTAAGAAAGCTAAAACCATGTCACCTGTAATGGAACATGACAATGATGATGATTTTGTGGACACAAACACATCAAAGTCCAGGTAACAATTGTTGTTGGGCTTTAATAAGTAAATTAAATGTAGCTATTTACATGTATGTCTTTTTTTCAACAGTGAGGAAATCACCTATAAGCCACCAGATATATCCTTAATGGGCAGAATAAAGTTTCATGTACAAGACACAGGCATTTACCAGGCAAAATTGTAAACTATGGTGGATGCTCTGGAAAATACGGAGTTTACTTTCCTTCTGATGTTGGGGTGTCAGGTGGGGGAGCGCCAACAGTGCTACACACATCGTAGCTCCCATTTGTTGAGGCAAGACTTTCATAATTTTGTAGCCTGTGTCTTTTCCTAATGCGTGGGGATCGTGGGGATTGAAAGAGGTTGGACTGTTAGTGGGGCTAAGTGGAGGGGGAGGTGGCTGGTTCTGGGGGGAGTCAGGGGTAGGGGCATGGACTGGGCTTGAGGTGGGTGTAGGGCTAAACAGTAAGGGGGAAGAGCTATGGTTAACAGATTCTATACTACTTATACGAGGCATGCACGGGGTTACCGAGAGTACCAGCCTGAATTGGCTGTTCGGTGTCTCTTGTATGCTGTTGATGCTGTCCTGCGTCTGGGGGGGCTCTGACAGTAGTATCTCCGGGGATGTAATCGGTCCCTTGGTATAGATCTCCCTGGACCGAACACTGTAAAAACAGATTGGTTGTTTTAACCACAGAGTGGTTACCCTGATTTCATGTCTTAGTTTGGCAATTGTAAAGAACAACCAGAGAAGTCGTTTCCTCGTTGTTTCCTCCACTTTTCCTCATTTCAGAATAAAGAAAAGAGGAAGAAACAAGGAAACTGGTTGTCTTATACAATTGGCCTATAGTACCAAAGTAAACCATGCAACCAGGGTAACCACTCTCCAGTTAAAACAACCAATCTGTTTTTACAGTGAAGTGCATATCTCAGGGAGCGGGTGCGAAATAGTATACATGCCCCCGGATGACAAAGATGTTGTTTTCCTCAGGGTACATGCAGATTCAGAGCACGTCGTTGTCTGGCCTTCGTCTTGTAAAAGGAGATCTAAAGCAAGTTTGAATTTGAATTAATGTCGTTCTGAATTCACGACCCCATTGTTATGTTTTCAGAAGCTGCCTGCAGTTTTGTCTGATGGACTTTTGGGCAACAGGTAAAGTCTCTAACTGGGAATTGGAAGGGATGGGTACAGAATAGATGTTCCTACTTGTTTATCCCTGTAGGGTACCAGTGTCTGATTGTCCTCATGCATGCGTATATGTAGACTGAAAGAGCTGGATCTGTAGCTTGGCATAGGTACACCTGAGCGCGAAGCGCGGTGATCTGGTTGCAAGTCGATAGTGCGTTTTGTATCATAGGAAATTATATAACTGTCACATACATTATGTAATGAGTTGTTGAATTCAGTTTTCAGGTCAGTGAAGCCCCAGTTCCCTAGCTTAGTAGCTGTACTCCACCTTGTTCTGACTGCTTTTTTAAAGTCTATGGTTTTATGTTGTGTTGTAAACGCATGTTCTGCAATTTGATTGGACTACAATACTTCTGCGCTACGCTTGGGTCTGGCTTTGCCAGACTAGGAACTCTGAAAGAACTCTAAGCCCAACCCTAGGACAGTACTTGTGTAGATGAACCCCAACCTGAACCTTGCCCACTAAGCAGCGTGTAGACTTGTTAGACAAGGCAAGCTTAGCCAATATTGGGTGTGAATGTGTACCTAGGTTATCGATTTTGGTATTTCAAAATTGTGCATCTATGCAGTGCCAATAATTTGCATAGGGTATATACTTACAATCGTGGGGTATCTTACCAAAGGGTTAAATATACAGCACTGCAAAGGCAAAAAGGTTCAGTTTTGTTCTTCACCGTCAGTTCTCCGTTTTTGTATTGTTTTGTTGACTCGACATACGTTGGTTTTAGCGGGAAAATTTGGCGAGCATTTAAATTTGGCGAAATGGCCCAAAAGTCAGTTTTTTGAAATTGGTGATTTTCTCATTTGGTGGTACTCCCATGTCATATCACTGAAACGTATGATGTAACCTTGTGGCGGTGCGATACACGCAACACCGTCATTAGTCTTGTCGACTTCCCGCTTTGAGAGATGAATCTCTGCACGTGTGTACGGTAGGCATCATAAATCCGTATTTCCCAGCAAAAATACTTGTATATCACCATGATAGCCTCTAGCTAGTTAGCTCATGGATGATATAGTATGTACTATATTATCCATGGCTAGATGAGCTGTGATCAATTGATCGTGAGAATTGTATGTGCGTATGTACATGAGTGGCAAACTGGCCGGCCAGCTGTACCCGTGTGGCTCGCTGCAGGCTAGGGATATAATATTGCCGAACTTTTAATTTGGCGGTTTAATCCAAAATTTCAAAATCGCAAAATTAAAACCCTCGCCAAATTTTCCTGCGTATGTCTTTTTTTTTCATCCTGTGTCCATTGTAGCACTGTCCTTATGGGTAAGCGGTCATTCTTCACACCACAAAGTACATACCAGACAGATCTCTGCCCCTATCCATATGGTATTTGTCATGGACCTAGCCTCATCCCTGGCACGCGCAAAAAACGGAGGAGCACCTGGTACACACTGTTTGCACATGCGTTCAATCTCCCCAAGATGTGGGGACTTCGGACTATTTTCTGATTCTTCCATATCATGTGATGTCAGAGTTCAGATTTGATATAGTAAACTTGTCAGGATAATATAATGGCGTCTAATGAAAGTTCGGATTTTCAGCAAGCGATTTCTCATGCCCTTCAGCGACTTGCGACCCCAAGTATGATTCTCTAAACTTTCAACTCTCGACGTGGCCCAGTTAGCGAAAATGGCATTGGTGTGCCGCCTTTGCGGATGCTCTGTGGCTTATAGCCACCATAAAGTAGCATTGTTTGGTAAAAAAGCTAGCCAGGAAAGACTAGCATCAAGGATAAGCACTCTGTTGGAAATGATGACGATGGCTTACCGAATCTCATGTGTACGAAGTGCAAGCAGGGATGTTTAGGATAAGCATAACAAGTGTTGAGTCTCTCCTTTATGTACTTTGTGAGCTACAAGTTTCCATAATTAAAACTTTTGTTCTCTTGCCTTGGAGCACTGTTTCTAGGTAGCAAGGTGTTTCACTGTTGACTCTCTGGCACCTTCATGGCTAGGGATGCTAGCCCGGTACACACTGATGTGCTTCCGGTTAATTAAATGGCGTTGCTCAAGTTTATGATGTTTACACTGTTTAGGGGCGTGTGCTCTGACGAAATTTTAGTAGTAAATCCTAAATCAATTGCAGTATCACTAACAAGTATTACTAACAGGGTCCAGGTACAAAATTTGATATGCTTACGCATGCCTGTTTTATTTTGTTCACTTATAGATTGAGGCACAATGAATGCTTTGCCTCTTACTCAGAGAGTGCTTATTGGTGGTGAGAGTCCTTCATTTCAACATGGCAGTACATGTAGAACATCTCGATGTTTGGACTACAAAG